>CM067380.1:53625343-54235360 GCA_034510155.1 Eucriotettix oculatus | reverse complement strand
CATTATCCCCCCAGGAAGTCTTAGTTTGTCACAGGAGCAACGCGAATAGGAGTTTCGCCATTGCCGCGGAATAAACCGTTAGGAACGAGTCTCAAATGTTCAGAAGGAAATGCAGTAGTTGTTGAAAACCTCTTGTGATTGTAAAAACACGATGTCGGAAGGCTATTAAAATTTCTACAGTAAAAATCGACATCACTGCTTTCTGTACATTTCACACGGCATTTACAAGTTACAATAAATTATTTAATAAGACTCTTTGTCAGTATTTTTATAATTTAAATATGAAATATTACGACGTTTCGTCTCTCATTTGAGATATCTTCAACTACTAAAAAATTTACAAATTGATTACGTTGAGTAATGTTATGAAAAAGTTTTAAATAAAATACATAAATCATTAATTATATATTGGGCGTAAGCACAGTGTCAGATACATAATTAAATTTACCTATATTCATAATACTCCTAAACTAAATAAACCATTGTCCTTTTAAATGTCTATACCCCTATACCCACTTCACATTGGATTTAACATTTAAGCTGGATTATGCATTAATATTAATTTATATTGCTGAGAATAGTTACTTAACACGTTCTCTTAGATTTATCCTAAATTTATTTTCCTGAAGAGGATTTTCCCTAAACACTACCACATGTAAATTATTCCAGTCGTTGATGGTCCTATTTAGGAATGGAAATTTGCCAACATCTAGTTTTTGTTTTCTACATTTTATTTTGAACTGATGATCCCATCTACCGAGATACCTCGGCTTTTGCATTTTGGTGCTAATTCAAAGCCATGGTTTTTGCCCCAGGGATGCTTTGAATAGCAAATACAACCTTTCTGCCTCCCTCCTTTATATTCATTTAGCTGAAATCCTCCAATCTCTCTGACTACGTCCTTAAATATTACTTATAGTCATTTTCTGAAAATACACAGTATATTATCAATAGTCACCTTCAGTGTTATTATGGGGGGTGCTTGTGGAAATTTTCTCTCAAGATTGACTGCGGGGCTCACCTGACAGTGTTGGGAATGTCTCCTTCTCTTTCTGTTTTTTTTTTTCAAAAGATCATGTGCATACGGTAAGAGCTGTCCGCTAATCCTATTGGATCAGTCGACCAACTGCCTCCTAAAACTGCTGTAGACACGGAGAAGTGAATGCTGCGACCCCACAGCAAACTCATCTCCCGTCATTCGAAATGACGTGAGAATAGTACCAAATAGCCCGAACTACCTGATGCAGGTTTTCTAGGGCTTTCCCTGCATCTCCTTAGGTGGAACGCCGTGTAGGATCCTTAAACTATAGCCCTAGTCAACCCTTGGCTACCTTGCTTTACCTTCAATTCCCTATTATAGGGTAATTGCCTGTTTTCGATAATTCGTCGAGTACAGTGGCAAGAGCCGTGCGCGATTACGAAACAACTTTATGTTACAATTTAGATGTCTTCATCATCACGTACTTTACAACACAGTTGAATGCTAAGTTATGAGTAATTATTTTGTAACTGACCAATTTTAGCGTTCAAGTAAATATGTACTCTTGTTGATTGCTTCAGATACCCGTCGTAGCATTATCAGAGGAACGCACTGTGTCAATAATAGGTTTGTGAAGCCATTCACGACCTCTATAATGACTATTAATACGATAACATCAATTTCCCAATATTTATTATCTGTCGCTAATTTAAATTAATATATAATTGGTAAGAACGCCAAAATAGTTATATAATCCTGAATTAATTATTTATTTATAAAGATTTTAACCGTGCTGTCGGAAATTTGACAGTCATATTCAAATTGTACAAAATATATATTCTTTCATATATTTAATATTTAAAAGCTGAGTTAATCACATTTATTTAATAAGATACGTCTTACGATAATCCTTTGAGACTTTCTCAGATCAAGACGGACATACATTTTTAAATATTTTCCCATGTTATGTAGAAACACGGGTCCATATTGCACGTCGAATTAAGCAATTTTTTCAATAGTCGCAAATTAACGCACGCGTCATTATGCGTAAACTAATTTTCACAGCTATGGATAATGCCTTTTACTCCTAAGCTAATCAAAATAAGAAACAAACTTTCGTAAATTATAAATAAAGTAATTAAATAAATGATTTTTCGGTCCCGGACGCGGCAGCAGCAACATAAAATTTCGTTATATTCTAATTAAAGAACTGAGGAGGTCTCGAAAGTTGGGGGACGAAACGTTTTCAAATTAAATTATTCGATTTCTTAGTTTTGGCCATTCTTTGTGTTCCCTTCATAAACTTCCTAAATTGTTTTCTCCGGTTTTGAGATTTTGCTCCTACTTTCACGTGCATTTTCCCGTATTATTCTATTTTATTCCAGTTTAATGTACAATAGCAGTAGATGGCAAGTAAAGGGCCGATCTGGCGTGCTGATACTAAATTTCTACGGTTCCTCCTAATTGTTGAGGAAAATGCTTGAGTTGTCTTAATAATAGGCCAAGGACGCTTCCTGGAACGAGAGTTAATAGCCAACAGAAGCCGACGCGTCGTGACCCACAAACAATATTACCAAAAAGTTTGATTAAACACTAGGTAAACAAATAGTGCGGTCCAAACGTGTAATGCAATATATAACTTCCTTTCGCATACGCTCTAAACCAATATTGAATTCAATCTGCCTAAAATATAAACAGTTCTCGTGTTGGTGAAGTACTGAAGCACGACTTCGGTCAGGTGCTCTATTATTCAGAATTCGATTAATGGACAACGATCCAAATCCTTTACAGAAACGTTTCGCATCGGCTGAAAGTATCCAATAAAAAAAATATACACTTAAAAACCGAAGGTCGATAATAAAGATAACGGCTGTGACAGATTTTCGTGCGTTGACCTAAAAATGTAAATATTATCCGATTCATTTTACTTGCATCATATAAGCTTTGTTTGTTTATAGAATTCCCTGCAAATTGAGAACGTTGACAGTGACTTGATTTACTACCGCCTCTTTCAATGTCACGTAGACAATTGATGCTCTATTCTTGAAAGAATGTCCATGGAACAAAAAAGGTCCGGCATTCAATTAAAACCTATAGAAATATATTATCTGCCTTAAAGTGACGAAAATTCACGAGGCAACGCGGTTCATTGCTCGCTTTTTCTGTGCAATGTTGCGCTTAATTTTGATATTAGCAAATGATGAAAACGCATTTATTAATTTCTCAAAGTAATACTAGTTCGTACTTTCAGGGGCCAAATCATCGAATGATATCCACAATTTGCTTCGGACGCCTAGGTGGCTGAGTTTCCAAAGGTCGGGGTTTCAAGGTTTCCTTGAATCACGAGTAATCGTTGGCCGTATAGGACCCCGAGATGAAAGCAAGATTTTCTATCACTGTTGTGTTCTCGTGCTGAAACTTTTCACTAGTCCTCCGACGGCCTTGCCAGTGAGCTCCTTCAAGGTCATTTATTTCAACTTGAATAAGATGGGTTTTCTTTGCCATCAGGAAACAGTAACTATTTTGCGAGGACGTATCGTCAAGTTTTCTTCAACTGTTTTCTAAGTTCCCCCCCCCCCCCCAAAGAAACCTATAATATAATTAACTCTGCCTGGGATGGATCCCGTTTACAGAAAACAAATAATATAGATTATAAAAATTATATTAATGATATGCCTTAGACCATCTTTAAATTGTTCCAAAACAGTTTGTACAAGTAAAAATAATCACTACACTATGTAGATAAAGAAAGGATAAAGAAACACAAGAAAATTGTCCATGTCACAAATCTATTTAACCATCTTGTTACCAAAGATTTTCGTCAGACTGATTCAGGTTAGTTGTTCCAATCACAATACAGTGCCTTATTTCTGTCATTAACATCAAAAGCATGATAACGTTGGATTTGTTTTCAGGAATATTTGGAACACAAGTTTGTAAAAATAACCTAAAAATTTCCACCTATGAATTAAATATCGCAAATAGGGTGAAATTTTTTGTTAACTTTTTTTTAGTGGACTGTCAAAAAAGATGCGAACAAATATCAGGCCATTTTATAGAATGACTAAGACTTTTCATTTCAAATCTGCATTACTTGTTTAAACGATAGTTTATACATACATATATAGTAACATCACATTTCATTTTGGTCAATGATCAATTTATTATAGTTTTTTATTTAATAACTAATTACGGTAAAAAGAGAAGTTAAAAGTTAAAAGGAATACATTACTGGTCGTTGATAAAATAGGTTAGGAATGAGGTTGTTTGGAAAATTGTTTTATTGTTGGCGTTAAGTGTCTAGGATGAGCTGTTATGGCAGGGAGACGCAAAAATATTGAGTTCAAGGATTGCCCGTCGTGTAATCTGATATCGGACATTAGCACCGCCAAGAAATTATGCTTTATTACTCTAAAACCTCATCTCATGTGAATCTACATTTAAGCAAACGGCATACAAACTGAGATCTCCAGAACGCGGATTCGAGCACACAGGTCAGTATAGTTGGGGTTTCAGGTTGTTATTCCATCCAGCATTTCTGATGTTCAATTCAGAGCCCTGTAGAAAAGAAGTATGAGTAAGTTCATCCCGGATGAAAGTACGCATTTCGGCGTCCTGCCCGTTAAATTGTCGTACTCCAACTCCCTGGATAATTCGCAAGTATTATACCAGGTAAATCTGTTATATTACAAAAACATAGCAAATTAACAGTACAATTATGAAGTTAAACAATAAAACTGTCAAGTGTGAAATTTAATGCGCATTGTTACAAGTTTAGTGTATTTCATGTGTTATAAATATTGAAAAGTAATTTTCAGTGATAATTATAACCGGCGTGTTATAAAGATTATTTGATCAATAATAGTGTTTGTTAAGGTTATATTAATATTAGAGACTTTCCTTAAGAATATTCAAAAACAGGATCAGAAATACGGAAAAGTGACTTGAAATATTCTGAATTTGTTTTAGTACTTTTGTGATACCTGCAATTTTTAATTATATTTTTTTAATCATCAATACTGTTCCGGGCATATTCTCATCTGTAGGAATAATAAATTCAATACAATATCAATTGATTCCTGCAGCACGAAGGAAAGCGTTAAGAGTCAAGATTGAACTTATAAACTAATTAGCGAGTTTTAAAGGTTAGTCAAGGCGCTATAAATGAATTGACGAATACAGTCTTAGTAGTGTCTCTGCTTTAGCCAGAATCAGATGCAGCAAAGATATTCCACATGTTCCGTACGGCAAAGAATACGGCGGCACACAATTAAAACAGGTCGCTATTGCATTACCTAAATAGTACTAAAAAATTATTAACGCTATATTTAGGTTTGACTTAAAGCATATATATGGATAAATTGTATAAAAATTAAATTTACAAGCATGTTAGGACATCGGAAATCCCCGAAATTACTTAAATGCCAGATCGACAAAGAGCACGAGCCCCTTCGATCAGCTGACCGAACATCATTCGAAAAGAAAATTATAAATTCTCTTGCACTCTGACTATATATATATATATATATATATATAATACATAAAAGATATGCTTGTGGGAGTTTTCTCTTGCAAGTATTTCTCCCCGGATTGACTGTTGTGCTCAACTGGCTGCGTGGGGGATGCCTCGTACTGTTTTTTTTTCAAGGTTCTCACATGTCAGGGCACCTTCATCTATTTTAGGAGGCGTATGTACTGGAGTCAAAGACCTACGGTAATAATTGACCGCTGACCTCATTGGATCAGTCGGCCAACTGCCTCCTAAAACTGATGAAGACACGGAGAAGGGAATGCTGCGAACCCGCAGCAAACTCATCTCCCGTCATTCTGAAGGGCGTGAGAATAGTACCCAATAAGCCGACCTACCAGATACAGTTTTTCTAGGGTTTTCCCTGGATCTCTTTTGGTGAACCACCGGGTAGGATCCTTAAACTATAACCATTGGATTATATACCTTTGTCTACCTTGCTCTACACCCCCCTTTTCATTTCCCTTGGTATGATGGTAAAGGCGAGTTGTCTATTTCATGTTGCCTATTACCAAATGAATGAATATATATATATATATATATATATATATATATATGTGTGTGTGTGTGTGTGTGTGTGTGTGTGTAATGAGGCACGGGGCTGACTGTATGAATAATTATTCTGAGAACATGCATACTTTAATAAAATGTTATTTGTGTACAATCATTTACATTCAATTATGACCCATACGGACGAACACCATGCTTTACCTGCGCATAACTCATAAACGATCGTATCAATTTGTGAGGTCGCACCCCCCCTTCCTATATTTATATATATATATATATATATATATATATATATATATATATATATATGTCTAAGTGCCACCGGGATTTACTCCATTCGCAGGGAAGTATTTTCATGCATAAAATGCAACAATGAAATTCATTATTATGGAAGATCCCAGCTGCATATAAAAACTGCGACAACAAACAAATTTGAAGGTAGATTTTCACATTAAATAAATGCAGTTATACTAATGTAATTTCTGTGATTCTTTTGGACCATTTCCGGTGACCATACAAGTTTCTGTGTGCGTGTTTGCAAAAGTAAAATATAAAAATACAAGCAGATAAGAACAGCAGATGAACAGTTTCCTTCCTTTTGTATAGAGAATCTCACTATTCACCGTGCTTCCTCCAAATGATAATTTTGCCGAAAAAAATTAACGTTGTGGGAGAAAGACGACTGCATTGTTCGCAAGTTACTGGTAAAATAAAATCGAGGTTTGGCGGTTAGATTTTATGAATTTAAGGAATATATATGTAGTAAAGTAAGAATTGCAAGTATTGGGTTTAATGGCTTGTTGCCACCGGGCATGTGCCCATTGCTATAAATATTTCTATCTGTGGTTTACAGGTCAATCGAGAGGAAAAAAGAAACGATTTTGTGTGATAAGCACCAGTTCGAAAGAAAATTACGTTCAAATCTTTATTTAAAATAGTTAAGTAACAAAATTTACCAGTGGCGTAAAAATTTGTATGTAACTCGATGCAACATTAAAATTTCAAAAGAGTGTTTAATTTGTAGTACAAAAGCCGGACAGAATATGGACTTCAAATTAGCTTTGTGACGTTGTTGCTTCAATTGCAGGTAAGGCGTAGGTAAATTATTCGTTTTGTTAAGTAATTCAGAGAACGACCTTGACGGGTTTAGACGTTTGTCTTCTTTCTTGCCCTCTAAACTTCCGAAACGTTCGTAATTTGATTTCAGTGGACGAAATATAAAAATATCTGGACCAGCCAGGGAGACGCTAACGGCCGACATTTTCGCCGCAGTAAGACCGAGAGAAGCAAAGAATTCTTGACGTAATTCCACGTCCCGAAATACACACTGCCCTGAGTGTACTGGGAGGATAGTTCTGTAAGGATACGATGAGGAAATAAGTACGCGTCATACAACCTCTCAGGCTCATTACTTGAATCACTAAATCTAGACAAAGAAAACCTCGCCATTCGCTTTGTTTTCATCAGTTTAATACCAAGGAAAGGCAAATTCAAATAACGACAGAATATTTTCCCCCAAAAAAGGTGTAGTTTTGCTTATAGTGGTAAAAGCTTGCTATTAAATTTTGCCCCTGAGAGAAGAGAAATTACACGAGCATGATTCTGGTTGTTGTTGTTGTGTGTGTGTTTCTGGAAACACTTTATTTTGCGTGCAATGACGTGGTGATGCTTGACCACGATACACGATACAGGCAGTTCCTTTCTTTAGGGGGCCTGAGTGTAGGATACGCTGATGAGGCACACCTGGGATGACGTCACTTCCAGGTCAATCAATTCTCAGGCCAGTCCGAAGCTCAATTTGAAGTCAGGGAGGAAAGCACAATCCCGAGCCTTTAGAAAGATGCCACGTATAATTGCGTCCTAAACATGCCGCGATCAATAACACTGATTGGAGTTTCCTTCCTCTGAATAAAGGCTGTCAACGACACGAAACGTTTCTTTCACAACATCCGTCGTGAGGCATCGTCACAGTTTTAAGTGTTAAAGAACGTTCTGGAGTACCAGATATCAATCTAGCCGCTGTAGAGCTTTTCCTTAAAACTGGCCCCTATTCTCTCTCCCTCTATTACGGAATTAATAAATAGAATACAGTCTTCATGTTGAACAAACATGACTTATTCTGTCAAAATAATCTCATTCTGCTATCCCCATTGAGTTTAATCTGGAGTGCTAACACATTTAGGTCTTTAATATCAAGGAAGAAAGAAGTATGCTTTTTATTTTTTTAGTGAATTAAATTAGTAAAATTCAATTGTTTTACTTTAAATGACTATTTTTAACTGAGAATGTTTTTAATATTTTGACTTATTGATGATGAATAAACCGAAAGCTACTTTAAAAATTTTAATAAGCGTTTTGAAGAATGAAATTTTATTTTAGTCATGTTACTGATTAATCACTGGGGGGTTACCAAATGATTTAAATTAATTTAAATCGGTCGTAATACAAATGAAACCATAACGTAGAATGCGAAGTAATGAAAATCGGAAATTGAATTTGATATAGACAATTTTTACGTACGGTCACTTGAATACTTCACTGTATGTATGAAATCCTAATACTATGAAGAAGAAATAGTACTCCCCATTCCTTTAAAGGCGATAATGGCTAAAGAGATCGCCAAATTACATAAGCATTTCTAGTCTCCCATAATTTATTTTTGTTTCTATTTAAAGCGTAACTCGTGAGATCTCTCATTCTACGCACTTTGAGGCTGTATTATTATATAGAAACATAATGAAATAATTTGAAGTCCTGACAGAAATAATGTACATTTTATTATATAAATTGAATATCATCATTGCCTATATAAACTGGTAGTAACTAGTATTCCAGAATTATTTAACAATATTCACTAATTAAATTACAAGTAACACGAAACAATGTTAGTAAATGGAGCACTTGCTTGGATCTGTTTACACATTTAAAAAAAACTGATAGACTTTTATCTTGATTATGACATTCCTTATCGCACCTTTGTAATTCGCTAGTCATTTCTTATGTAGAAATTATTTTAATTCTTGTTTAAAATTAAAAACGTTCAACGTGCAATGCCGATATCAGAATACGTGACGTGGCCATATTTTTCAAAACTGAGCACGTAATAATAGAGTAGCAAATAGCCTGATTGGGATGATATTAGACATATCAATGGAGTGACACGGTAATTCAATTTGATGACTATTGGACAGTTTTACAATGAAAGAAACATTTTCAGCTGGAGTTACGCTAAAGATGTCTACGCAGAAATTGAAAGCAATTCTTAATCAGAACGTTCAGTACTTTAGTGATGTAGATAACGCGAACAAATAATAAGAAAATACAACGTTCGGTTTCGCTGAAACAAGTGGGAGAGCGTTGATATATCTGACAAGATACCGTGTATGTAATATGGAAAAATTTAACAGCCTTTAAATATTTCTACTAAATTTTGGAAAGGTATTGTTAAATATTTTACTGATGATATTCACTGGTTAATTTCAAACATTTTAAATTCGTTTTGGTGTAAGCATTATGAAATTTACGTTTTGGCGGTATGATAAATAAATGATGTAAGAGAACGAGGGAAGAGAAATCACACGCGTGGGCTAGAAAAAATATTCTATTCGTCCTCAAAGCTATCACTGGACGTCTTGAAACACTCAGTGATCAGTGGGCCTATTCGGTTCAGTCTGAGCTTAAAGTGAAGCTTTCGTAAGCGTGCAAATTCCACGGCTGGCAGAAGAACTGCAATTCGTAAGTGCTGTACGGTTTCCAATTCATTCCTAAACAATTGCCATGCAAGTTATATTTAATTGGCTAATGTGTTCATTAACTACGTTGTGTATACAGGTTACCCGTGTGTCTGTCGATGACTGTGTTATTTCTAAATTTGCAACGCATTAGGTCCCACGTGCTTCACTGCTTGGCTCTTTCCTTTCAGAGTAAACGTTACGTACGCAGTATTTATAAGGTGACGAGGGGCTCGAGGTGCAACGGGGGGTGAAATATTCGAGTTCGAGGCGTAACCGGGCCTGGGCCGAAACTTGCTCCACCGTTACGCGCAATTCTCAATTTACAAGTGTTAAGTCACTTAATGTTCGCGTAGACGGATGAGTGTGTAGTTTTTGGACGTTGAATTACGACAAGAAATCGTCGCTACTTTACGGAGGAAAATGTCGGTCCGCGTGATGGCCGGGACTTTATATTCCGTCCACGAAAACAATTGTCAGTCATTGGGCGGACTTTCCAGTCGAAGAATGTCTGGAAGGTCTCCCAAGGCAGCTCAGATCCAATTCTCCATATTCGTTGCCGAATTTCCTGCTCGTCGTTAAGAGTTCTGTTTATGACGTTTGTTCTAAATGAAGTTATGACGACGTAGTTCGCTTCGTGGTGCATAATTGGACACGAAATTTTGTCGTGGTAAGGAAAACCAGTTGGCTCTGCAAACATATGTCGGGACGAAAGCAGGAATCTTCCCCACCACCAAGCAAGCAAGCAAGCAAGCAGGCAGGCAGGAGGCAGGCAGGCAGGCAGCACTCTCCTCTGCCCCGCCCCGCCCACAGAACTCCCCTCCTGCGCAATTATCAATAGAAAAAACTACACAAGGGGACACTATTTCACTCCCATACATAAAACCTAATTATGAAACGGATTAGTTGTAATCCGGGAACGTTATAGTTTCGCCTGAAAAACAACGCATTCCTTCGAATGTGAGAATAAAAATGACTTACCGAATTAGGAAGGCCGGAAAGATTACTCATGGCTACATTCCTTCTGTGTTTCCAGGCGAGAGGAACGTATCGCTGTTCACCGCGATCACTTGATTCGTTGTTCAACACCTAGAGAACACAACACAAAGCTTCGATCCACCTGAAACCGAGGAAACTGTGTTGCGACGGTGTCGGCTGCAAAGGGATTGGTATTTCAAACTCTGGACACAGGCGTTTTGGATGGCAGCCAAGAGACATCCCGGCTTTCCGTCATAGCTAACACCTCGATTCTAGGCCTATTGCGTTTTATATCATCAATTAACTCCGGCGTAATATTTACAACGTCTCTCTTTTCTTACTTAACGAATCTGACGTTTATCGTTTACAATTAACCGGAAGATTGAGTTTCTTAGCATTTGACCCATCAGACAACTCAGCAATGAATAAAATAGATTTGTTTTACATAGATCTTCATAAGAAGCAAAGCTTAATGATGAGAAACAAGTGTTACACTTTATATTTTTTTAAACTATAATGAATAACTTCATTCGCATAAGAATGATGTAATAAAATATATTTTATGAGTTTCAACTAATTAAAATTAAATTTTTACAGCATAAAATCATATGATTATTATTATATTCCCTCGAAAATATTTCAATAATTAAAGACTAGAAATAGTTAATAATAACATTTTACAGCATTGTATTAATATTTCAAGTTTATGTATGAATACAATTTAGTCAAAAACTCATTTACAGAGTAGTAATATGTGAATAATTTTTTTTGAAGCCCAGTTGTTTGTTGAACAAATTCATTTTTTTGTCATTAGTATTAACTTATGTTCTATCTTAAATAATGAACATGAATAGATGTATTAAATTAATTAGAACATCATAATATTTACCATATATACATATATAAGCTTAGAAATAGTACAAGATTAATTTAATTCACATTTGACTGTATAATATATAATCAAATACTTTCATGTTCTATGGATGGCAGTATAGATCATCATTAATAAAAAATTAAAAGATTTCCTTGGATAATTCCTAAATGGATGCCAGATGTTGAATCCCAATTTTTACAGAAGGCAGAAAAACACATCAAGTTTTTCTGCACTTATTATAAACAAATACTATTGACATATAAAACAATTCCACCTTTCAAACTTGATAATCACAAATGTACGTTTTTCAAAAACTGTGCATCGTGTATCACTCCCAATTCCCCTTCTCTTTGATATTAAATTCCACCTTTCAAACTTTTTAATTACAATTATATGTTTTCCAAAAATTGTGCATTGTGCATCACTCCCAATTCCCCTTCTCTTTGATATTATTCATATATTCTTTTTCAAATAAATATGTGGAAGGCATTAAAACTTCCATTGTATATTGATTAAATCCTTTACATTTGCCTTAAAGACTTTGAGATTACAGACCATAATTCAGTCTGTTAATAACAGCTATAATTGTATATTGTGTCAACAAGAATTGTAAATGGTACAAAATGATGGAAAATAAAAAGCAAGAAAGCAAAGCCTTCTGTTAAAATACTTAAATTTGATGAAATATCAAATAGCACAAACAACCATAGAAACCATTTCAACAGTTTTCTTCAAGAATTTAAGAGCACCAATAAAAAACAATATGTAGATACATATATTTAACTGAGCTTTTAAACTTCTCTGTTTTACACACTACCCCCTAAGTAATATACATAACATGTTAAGTTGAAAGGAAGAGAACCATTCCTCTGATGCCACTACTCTCTGCTTAAGCTATAAATTGTTCATTAAAGCAATCTTTATAGTTTCAGGTTTTCACATCTTGGTTACTTCTCACCTTTAAATTTTCATACTCTGCCTATGTCTAATTCAGTCCTTAACTGTCATTCATTATCACTGAAATTTCCTGCAATTTCAACCAAAAGAAATTCTAGTTTGGAAATGAAATTTATAATTCAACCCACCTTTGGAGCTGTAGAAAATATACAACAATCTTGTAAACAAAATGAAAATATATAAATATTCAAAAGTTTTCCTTTGATTTGATATAAAAATTTACTGTCTTATTGAACTAATCAAGAAATATACATAACAATATTATTAATGCATATAACACTCCTGTACTGTTATAACATATTGTTGATTGTAAATATGCACTATTAATAATATAAGTGAATGATTTTATGTGTATCTAAATAAGGTTCACCTATCTAATAGCTGTACAGTAATGAACTACACAATTAAAAATTTTATATAATCAATTAAATATGTACATAAATTAAATTGTTAATTTGAAATAAAATAATTTTACTTAAATTGTTCAATCAGTGTCTATAATACATAACAGGAGCAAATCAAGAGAGCAAAATCACCTCATACTGAGATAATTTCAAATCAGATAAATTTCCAAGGTGTTCATTTTTGAAAATATATTCTTGCCTCTTTTCTTTTACACACATTTAGCACTTGAGTTTGTTTATATTTCACTAATTTTTTCTATTGCTCATGCACTGCCAGTGATGTATTTTTATCAATTCAGTTTTCAGTACTCTATTCTTTAAAATTTGTTTCAATCACCAATATTACAATTGAAAACATATTCATTTATCAACAATCATTTGAGCTGAAGTAAATAAACATTATTAAAGAACTTACACAGTAAAACTGCTTTATATTGTACAAGTTCTAAAGGAAATAAGTCAGGAACAGCCTTCAGAATGTGTGTGCATAAACAGTTCTGATTTTGTTATATACCAGAAAATCTATTTTACATTCCTTATTTTATAGAATCGGTAAACCTAAGGTATACTGACAAAGAATTCACCTTTCATTATATTCAACATGATGAAGTAAAAAAGTCATATGTTTTCAAAGTATGCATGGAACCAAAATATTTTAATTCATTAACAAATTATGCATTTAATGACACTTCTCAATTTTTAAGTAGATATTTGATGATATGCAGTAGTAGTATTTGCACTTAGCAGAAGAAACATCTCTGCATTTCTGTTTATTATTTCAAATTCATGTGTGGACATTGCATCATGTATTTTCAGTATAAATACTTCACATGAAAAATTTACTTTTAACATTATCGTCAAATTAAGTAATTAATAAAGAATTTTTAATGTTTTAAACAGTTTTTAGTTTCTGTCAACCTTCTGAAGCAAATTAGTTTTAGGTGACCTGCAATATATTTCTATTTTAGAAATTGTTACTATCTCTCCTCACACAATGTATTTATAGAAGTGAAAGGATATTGTAAGATTGAAAATTCTCGTATCCATAAATATGATCATTCTCTCAAATAAATAATATATAAAACACGGCGTTCTGTCAAGTTCACCTAAATTAATTTTATCGTTAACACATTTTCAATCTGGGTATTCACAAAGTACACAATTTTTATTTGTCTGTGGAACTTCATCTGAATTTGTATCCCTTAATGAAGAAATATAAACCAAGTAATTAATTTGGTTAACATTGAAGTCAGAATTATTTTGTAAAACTAACACTCAAATTAATTAAAGGAATTTTTTTGTAACACAAAAATTAAACAGATAGATGTATGTTGGTTTTAATTTTTTTGTTATAAATAAATTGTAAATTCATAAATACAGAGAAAGTGGACATAATTTTTATAGAAACGAAAACTATATATTGATCCTTTGAGTTTATAATCAACTCATGAGGCAGTCTTTAAAGGAAATTTAGTGTGGGATATTAAAACAAAATTGAAGAAAAACCATGAAACCAACGCATTCTGGCTTACTTTATATCACCATAATATGAAGGTATAGACTACAAAGTCTCTTGATTGGAACATATATTGTGGATGTACAAATAAAGAAATGTTTTGAATACAAAGCAGCAAAGTAACAAAGACTTAAGATGGGTTAGGTTACATGTAAAATGGCGTCGTAATATGGAGAGCATTGTTATTAAAAATAGTTAACTAAACTATCAAGGAAACTTAGAAATACTGTATATTTTAAATTTTTCTTGGGATAAGGAATTATTTTTACTGAGCTTATAAGAACGAAATTCAAATTTATATTTTTTGACATTAATGTGTACAGAAAATGTGTTACACACAACATTATTTATATTCCCCAAATGGCCCACGTTTTAATTCTGTGCTGTCACACGAAATTATTTTGTAGTTCTTTAATTTTTTAAGGAAGCATTATTTTTTATCGTAACGCACGATATTAGAATGCATGTAACGATTCGTGGAATAACGCGAATGTATTCACGTGCACGAATACAGATTTAAAGGAGGGACACTTCGGCTGTAAGAAAGAATGGTCGATAAGCGTTTGGGGCGAAGAATATGATTTACACTAAAGGCAGGCGGCATTTTTGATAACGTGTATTCTTTGTAATGGATGTGTGAGTATGGATAGTAAAATTCATTAATCTAGATAAACACGAATCTAGAATTAGTTGCAGTGGGATTTAAATACGAAAATTTCCTACTCTAATTTGTTTTGCAGACCATTTTTTAGCAGCTGACTATTCGTAAGGAAATGTTTTTGGAAAGTAGTGATTGTACTAATTTCATGTAGATTCTGTAAATCAGAAAAAGTGTAATATTGAGGACAGATGGTGTTTAAGAAGGGAATAGGTGAAAATCACGACTGTGTCGCGTTTACAGATCATAAACCTCGGGTCTATATCGAAATCCAGCGAACAGAACGTAGTAAACGCGATAGTCACGAAAGCAAAATTCTGCTTTTAAATAGAATTTAGAACATTATGAGGGAAAAACTATTAATAGAACACTATCTTGTATAAAGTTGATATAATTTTCGAGAGCGAGTTTTTGCCAATTTCATTGCTGATGCGCCGTAGTAAAGTGTGCATTTGTTTACGTTTTACATGTAAATTCGTATTAGTTCGGGTAATTTCCAGCTTTAAGAGGTAGTGTCTCAGAAGATATGATAAAACCCGCACGGGTCAGTAACCGACTGTGAGCTAACCTGTTACAAGGTTGCGACAGAACCACTCGTAGCTCGAAACATGCTCATTATTTCTACTGTGGTGGGATTTTACCTGGACACTCGTCAACAGACACATACTTGCGTTCCTGACACGTTATCTATGAAATACAGTATGCGTCAAGAATCACGCGTAGGCTTGTTGCAGCCAATAAAGAACGAGCATGAACTAATATATTTTAACAAGTTGGGAATCAGAGTAACGACGGAAATTCGCTTAATGGGTTAACGAATTTGATATAGAGGAATCTAACCAGATGAGATGAATTGATATCCATATTTTTTTTCGTTTACACACAGTAACAAGCAGGTGGCTAACACAATAATTGGTATTCACAAATCGTTCCCAAATTATTTAATGGTGCACCACACGGCTCTGCCCTAGGACCTTTACTGTTACAATGTGTATAAATGACCTACCGCAACACATACTGTCCTGTTTGCAGACGATACAAATCTACTGATACGTAGAAAAAAACTTCAACACTTAAACATAACAATGGGAAATTTAGAATTATGACTCACAGAAGAGAAACTGATCCTCAACGTAAATAAATCATTAGCATTAAACTTCCGTAATATTCACAACAAAACGCAATACAATCAAAATAAATGGGGCATATGTACTCCCAAAGAAAAGTAGTAAATTTTTAGGTCAGTATTTAAATGACAGCCTGGGTTGGACTGATCATATTAAGCACAAAATGCAAATGTAAATCAATTGTGATACGTTTTTTAGAGTCCTCACTAACCAAATATGTACCGTGTATTATACCCTACTGAAATATGGCACTATCTTCAAGGGAAAGAGTTTTCAGACTCCAAAAGAGAGCTGTGAAAGAGATAGCAGGTGTAAACTGTAGAACATCTTGCAAACAATTTTTCAAATCACCTACCACTGCTTTGTATGTACAGAGTGTAACAAGGATTCACAGACATACTGATAGGGATGCCTGGCCATGCAGAGAAGATAATTATTTATGTAGGAAAATATACAGCCAAACACGTCGTTTATGACTTACGCGCACGTATACGGTGCGTGTGCCACACACCACGACCAACCCGTACGTTGTTCATCTTTATGCCACTGTAGGTTTGGGTGTTTTACTGTTTGTATAAGTATAAAATCATATTCCATAAATCCTATAGAGAAGCACAAGCTTCAAGGATGTGGAACGAGTCAGAGATTTTACATAGGTTGCTTTATTAATATTAGAATATACTGTAACTATTGATTACTTTTAACTTATAATAAGATTTTCTTAAGTTCTATATAGAAGACATACAATTTGTACCTTATATATAAAATTGATAAATATTTTTACATCCTATACTAAAAAATTAGTGTTCTAATAATGTTCTTACATAATTATAAATATCTACCCTATGATACATTCAGCTTCATAAATTCTTCAACAGAGTAGAATGAGTGGCTTAGTAAGAACTTAGTTAGTTCATTTTTGAACTTGTTTGGATTTATTTTTACTTGTTTAATGGAGGTGGGAAGTTTATTAAATATGCTAATAGCATTGTAATGTACACCCTTTTGTATTATGGTTAGAGACTTCCCTTCCTTGTGTAAATTGTTTTTACTTCTGGTATCGAAGTCATGTATATCTGAGTTTAGTGTGAAGAGGTTACTGTTATTAATAACAAATAACATGAGTGATTGAATATGCTGGGAAGTGAGTGTCAGTATTCCAGTTTGTGATTGTGAGACGTCAATCAACATGCAGTAGTAGTTATCTGAACATGTCTTTTTCAATAAATTATCTGTATACAATTGTTTGCATTCAATTCCGACCCTTATGGACGAACACCATTACCTGCGCATGACTCATAAACCTCTCCGCACCAACTATCACATCTATCAGTTTGTCGGTGACGTCTTGTTACACCCTGTACATTTTTTTTTTAAATGGATCAAAATTACTCAACATGTGACTTCAAAAAGTGTTCTGGTTTCACTGTGGAGACACAAGAAATTCAGTTTTTCTTTTCTTATCAGTATAAACACTTCTAACTACAAAAAAAGCTTTCTTTATTTTGGAAAATTAAATTTTAATAAGTCACATAAATATCTGCAGGTTTTTTAAAACAGGGCATTTGTTTCTTTTTTAAAAAAAAACTCTGACGGCATATTTGCCTCTATAGTATCAATGCGTTCTTAAATATATGGAATAGTACATGTAAGCAACTGATCGTGGTGACATATTCCATGTATGGTCTACATAATGAATAAAGAACTAACTTACTAACATTTTCCAAGAATACATACATTAGAATAAGAGTGTTTCATGAGTCGTATTGCTACGTCTCGACCTTGGGTTACCATTGTCATGGAAAAGATACTTTGTAAGCTTGAGTGTGCACTAATCCTGTCGCGTTATATACTGTTTCACTAACATTGTCCATTCCGAGATGATGTTGATCGGGACATTCCTCAATGTTCTTAGCACTTTTATTGAAATATTTTCAAGTTTATGTGTACGCCCCGGTTTTGTGCAGGAGTAATTTGTTTTCTTTGGACAGATGTGAATGACTTACTAGCATACATGCATGTTACGAAGTTGTTGATCAACGAGTAGTGCAAATGACTGTCAAGTTTATCTATTTGGTTTGTAGTTATCCATGGGACATCCAAACAACCTACGTTTAAAATAATATATGTCAGTAATCCATTCGTTTCCTGCTAAGAAAAATTTGATTCTTCTTGATACACTTAATCTTTCCCATTTCTTACTATATTTTAGTCTACACTGACAACGGAAATCCCCCTGAAGGCGTATTTAATCACCATTTAAACCCAAATCACACAGTATTAGCAAGCAAAGAGATTCAGTAACAACGGATAAAACAAGACACTGCTCAGAGTAGTTGGACTACAGAAACCTCAAAATTGAAACTTTTAGCACGTCTGTGGTCTAACACAGGCACTTCTCCGTAGAAGGGACGTGCAAACTTCGAAATCAATTGATGAAATAGATAAACTTGACTTTAATTTTGATAATTTAAACTCTTCTAATCCTGAAACCTCTTTTTAATGAATTTTTATAAAACATTTGGATTACACAAGCTGTTTCCTTTCATTGTTGATTAAATATATAAAATTATTTCGCTTCTCCGCAAGATTTACAATCAAACCTTCGAATAGTGTGTCTTAAGATTTTGACCTCAATTCAACGTAGTTAAATATTCTCACGCCTAACTCACGCAGTTCGACGTCTCGGCGGAATAAAATTGTCATTAATTCACTTAAGATTCCACGTTTGACCTCGATACATCTTCCCAGAAAATATGCCATACGTGTATCAATAAATGTAACGGAGCTTGGTATACAAGGAGTGAAATTGATGAATCGCAAGAAGAAGAAAAAGACTTTGGAACTGCGGAAAAGCAACATTTACCTCATAGAATCCTATGATTACGCTGACATTACATAGATAAGAGTTTAATAATAACAGAAGTATTTCGTTTGGATATATTGTATTCCAGTGCAGAATTACAATAGAAAGTGTAGCTGTCTATGGTTTGTTACTGTTGTCTTTATAATCAATGAACTAACCTTTTTGTGTAATGGAATAGGGGTCTTGTAGCCAGAATCCCGATAAGAATAAACAAATCCAAGAGAATGAAAAGGCTAGAAAACAGTTGTGGCAATTGTTCATATTGCTGGTGAAAAAGTGAGAAGCAATTTGATTGGATTATCGTAGAGAGCCGTAGTTCAATTTTTCTTTTCTAAGTATTTTTGAAATTAAACTCCCAGCAGCCGGTAATTACTCGCAGAAAAACTTATACATATCATTCATACGTATTCTTTTAATGTACGATCAAGATGAAAAGCATGTCATTAGCCATGGAAATTTTAATTATATATATATATGAAAGCCAGCATCAATTTATTTCTAAACAGGGACGTTTAGTGATTTCGTTTTCCTTAGAGATAAATAAGCAACTAAATGTCATACAGACTTATCAAGCGAACCACGGTTCAACTGTTTGATCCCATTCCTTGTCGTCTCGTCGTTTTGTTTTTATCCTTTTCTTTAAGATCTGGCACAAAATCAGTTTTTCAGTTTCTGTTGTTGTAAAAGAATAGTACACACTATCGCAAATACGAGAAATAAAAAAAGGAAATGCTATTTGCAATCGTCTCGATCGAGTGATATATATATATATATATATATATATATATATATGATCCAATACATTTCTCACGGTTATTTGGAGCAACCGAAAGTTTTGTCACAGTAAATTATGAAGCCGAATATGACACAGTAAAACGTATAAGGCTGTAATTAATTACAGCGAATTTACAAAATAAAGTGCTTTGACTGGACGACTAGAAATTTTGGTTGTTCTAATATAACTTACAAATTTTAATTTTCGTCTGTTATTTTTATGCTTTCTAAGGATCAATCAAAAGACCATTTTACAGATATTTTAAAATATTTTATACAAGTCAACGACGTTTCAGTGCATTTTTCATCAGGTTGTTTATAAATAAAGCTATTTAAATTTAATTATCAAATAAATGTATAATATTTAAAATGCGTATAATCAACAAAAGTGATGATTTATAAATAACCTGATGGAAAAACGAAAATATAGTGAAACATCGTTGATTTGTCTGTAAATGATCATTTAGTTTACCTTTACATTATTTAAAAATTTAATAGAGTCCTGTAAATATTATAATCCAGGACCGTAACGTGCTGTCATATAGAGGGGAAGGGGGAGAAGGAAATGAGCCAAATGAAATTACAGTTGAAAAAACAATTTACTTCCCATTTACAGACTTTGGTAAAGTTCAAATTATGGCGTATTGTTTTCGATGATATTTTAAGCTACTTTATATTTGCAAAATAAAAATAGTACAGTATTCCTACATGTTGTGGAGGTATTTTTAAGAAATCATTATCGAAGAATTATATAGAGGATAAACATTTAAGGAGCGCCATTTCAAAGGCTTGCAAGGGCCTGTTGTAATCTATGAGGCAGTACTACGGAGGATGGTTGACAAAGGAACAAAATGGCCGGAAGCTGTTTCTCGGTTGCTTAAACGTATTGTGGATGTTGATGGTAATTTTGTTTGTGTCCTTTGATGCAGTAAATTATATAAATAACACTTAGTAAGACGTTGAAATTTTCTGAAATGAAATTGAGCTAAAGTGGTTTAAATAGATGGCTGGAAATTTTGGTTGTTGTTAAGTTTGATGGTTTTCGTCAAATATGATCGAGTCCGATATCAAAATATTAGATAAAGAGGTTCGTTCTTGGAAGTAGGGGTAGGGGCAGCAGCTGTATTTAAAAGGCGCCAGGTGCTAGGTGACGGTTGAGCCCCCCTGCCCCTGCCCCCTGCCCCCAGCCCCTACCCCCTGCTTCCGTGGAGGGGGCCGCGGCACGCGTCTGTTCAGTCGTGCCCGGCATGGAGAGGAACTACCACGGCTACTCGAACGCGGCCTTCTGCACGTTGCTGGAGTGCAGGACTCAGCCTCCGCCCCCGCCTTACGCCCCCGAATGCCGCCGCCTGCTGCAGCCTCCGCGTCACGCCGCAGTCGCCTATGCGCCGCCACCGCCCCCGCCACCGCGATTCACCTTCGCCGCCGCCAAGGTTGCCGCCGCCCCCGCCCCCGCTCCAGCTCCTGCAGCCACGCCGTCGCTGTGGCCTTCCGTGGCGGCGGCGGGGGCGGCACTCACGCTCGCGGGGGCAGTCTCCATCGCGCTCTCCCTGTATATGGTTCTCACGGTAAGTTCACTTCCCTTCAGTATCCCCCAAAAACCAGTTGCCACAGCTTACTAATCCAACTATTTAATAATAATAAAATTATTCTGTAGATCGTGCACACAAGCCAAGCTTCAAGGATGTGGAATGTGCCATTTATTTTAATTTATTATGCTAATAATTTCATATACGTGTATTTGCATTATAGATAACATACAGTGTTACACTCTACCTAACGATGGTGACTATTTGCATTATAAATAAACATTTCATCGAGTATGTCAGCAAAACACTATTTCTTTATTTAAATAAACTTTCATGACATGATTAACACTTTCTTTTTATATACTGTCGAAAAGAACAACGTTCTGTTACGTATTTGTACGTTGTCTATCACTGTGCTCCACAGGATAAAAACCTGAAGAAGGTACCGAAACGTCGTTCCTTTTATTGTATACATAATATAGTCTGAATCAGGTCATGAAATTTTATTTAATTATTATATTAATCACACGTAAAATTAAACCTTAAACTATTTATTCAGTTCCTTTAAGTTTAGTTTTTGGGACTTATTTTGGGTACTGCTAAGTAATGAAATTCCAACTCAAATTAAATTTGAATGGATAAAAATACCTACGAATAGACAAAAGTTTGCTTCCTGGACGCAGTTGTGATTATGGCCGAAATGGTATTAACTTCAGATGGAATTTGATCACTCATATGTGCCTGAAAAAGTCCAAAAATCTTGACGAAACGAAAGGAAAATACTGTTTTGCTGACATACTCATTAAATTGTTTATTTGTAAATTTATGAATGTTACATAATTCAATTATTCAGATTGTTCTATAAAATTTTTTATTGATAGGAGTAGCTAAGCTCACTTTTAAATTTTCTTTGGTTAATAGGTGACACTTTTGTGTGCAATTGGCAATGGTATAGATTATGTTTGTTTCTTGTGCTGTAACCACGAATGTCAGAGTTGTTTATAAATGAGTAATTGTATTGGCACGACTGATTGGAAAGGACGTTGTTCAGACAACACGATCTTGAGCTGCAGAAACCTTGTCTTTGCCTGCTGATTTGCTCTACATTATAGTCCCATATCACAAAACCGAATGAAAATAAGCTAAGCAAATTAGTTTTCTTGTGTTTAAGACATTACAGTTGGAACTAATACGTACATCACATGTTTAAGGAATGTGGTCTTTCCCGGTAAGCAAGATGAAGGAACCGTTCCGGGGTTTCATCTTTGGTTGTATAATATATGCACGTCCCTGGTAATCAACTTCCATGTGATGCGTGAAATATGATGAAGGAATGAACGGGCATTACATCATTCATTTAGAGTCTCGTGCATTTCAAGGGATATCGTAGTCACTTGTTTGATTGGAAATGGACTATGTATTTAAAATGGTTGAACACGGCTGACAGATTGAGCAACAGATTCTCTGAGCCTCTGGTTCTAGATCAAAGTAACCATGATTTCGTCACCTGTAAATATAAAGTTGCATATTACAATAACATACAGATTTATCTGTTCTTGTCTGCCATTGGCTGCCCCTTCAAAGGCTTGCGCAAGCAAGCATTATAAAATAATTGGAGGATTGTTGAGATGATGCCACCAATTAACGAGAAATAAAGAACTAAGTAGGACCTGCAGTCCGAGAATCCAAACCGTCCTCACATTCATTCGTCTGTCTCAGCTTTCGTACATGACTGACGAAACACTAGATCTGTTGTAAAATCTCGCTGAACGAAGTTTTAAAAATAATAATTAGAACGAAACAAAATGTGTTATTCTTGTTACGTTTTGTTTTCCTGTTTTATACCCCTTTAAATGTGTCCACCTTCCAAACACTTTTAAATAATAATGTTTTTCATTTTCCGTGGTTTGCATAATATAAAAAAAGGAAAACGACAAGAATAACCCTGTAGAAATATGTTCTTGATTTAACACCATACATATGCAAAAATAGGGATATTTAAGAGATTTCTAGCTTGTTAGGGGTAATGAATGATAGAACAATTTTGAGACAAGTATTTAACTATGAATATTACGAATAATGATTCATACAACCACAACATAATATCTAATTATAAAATTTTATCCTCTAATATACCATAAGGCAGTATCGCATTTCAAAAGTCAGCCATACAGTAAAGTGGTTTCTTTACGAAATATTTCTCAATGATACCTCAAAGTTTCTTTATTTCTTCAGGAAGGCTATAGTTCCCCTAACATATGGGTCATTGTACCTTTTAATTTAGTTTACCTTTAGTAAAGATGTGTGCAATTTCATTTAACTTTCATTTGCTTTTATCAACGAAATTCCTTTATATATCTATAATTTTTGAGTTATAAACAAAATCTTATTTACAAGATTCCACACTTTTTACCTCCATAATGAATCTTTATATACATATACATATATATATATATATAGTTAACAAACGCTTCATATTTTTGGCTGAAATAGCACTTCTACTCGAAAGTACTAAACCATAGTATATATTCAATAGATAATTTGATTAAAATATGTAGATAGTCTTTTCAAAACATATTTATATATTTTTAACCCCCCCATTTTCAATATGTAGTCTATTACTTCATCCCAAGTAAGTTTCGTGTCTACTTATTTCCTGAACTTGTTACTGTATCTTTATTACATTGCATTGTATTCCTATGCCATTTACATTTTTTTGTTGGGTTTACTTGTAGAGCAGGTTATCAAGCCAGTAAAATGTATTCGGTTCTTAACACAATTTTATTTAACGCACGTGATGATATAAATAACATATGAACTTATGAATTTTCGGTCTAGTCGGCCTTCTTTAACAGTAAAAATGTAAAAAGTAACAAACATTTTTCATTCCCATCTATGTAGTAAATTACACAATATTTAAATATTTAAAACTAATTTACATTACGGACGAGGTCAAACTTTCTTCCTATTATCGTAGTCAATAGAGCATCCACAATCTGTCTTTCTCTCAAAAGTCGTATTATTTCCCCGTTTTATCCCTCCCACGCCTCCACTCAACTGTCCGAGAGGAAAAAAGTTGTTTATTATTATTATTTCACTAGCAATATGCTTCTATTAAATTGCATTCCAGGATAAAAAAATAAGTATGCGGAAATCATATTTGTTACTAACATAGAATATCTGGACTTAAAAAGGGTCCACATATTTAAAATAGCTTAGGGCCTCATCAAGTCTAAATCCTGCCCTGATTCTTGTATCTATACAATTTAGGGGTCTGATGAGGAGGGCTAATTAATTAAACTCGTGCATGCTCTGCTTCGCGCTTTTCTTTTTATGTTACATGGGAGTTTTATCTTGGTGGACCGTCCAACAGTAGTCAGCTATCATCACAGTCTTCCGGTTTCCTTGGAACATCTTTTCCATCGCATCGCTAACAGTACCAAAATTTTCAGGAAATACGAAAAAGAAACCCAATTACAGTCTCCAAGTTTAATCACATAAAAACCTTTCAGAAATGCCCCTTTGAAACTGTAATTGTGTTTCTTTCTCTTCTTATTTAATTATTCAAACAGTCTGCTTGAAGCTGCAGATTTTAGGGAAAAATAGTATAAATTTATGACCAATTACAATTACAATTGATGACGAAACGTCGGTTGAGCTAATTAAAAACTAAAAAAAGTTTGTTATTGGTCGTAAATTTATTCGATTTAATTATTGTGAAAACAGACATTAATTGATTTACCATGTTCAAGATAATGGTCGTAGGAAATGAGCCTGTAACTGCGGACGCTATTGATTTGTAATTCGGATCGTTCTCATTGCCCAGAAACTTGGTTAAAACGCCCTATTAAATTCTTTACTTTAAAATAAATAATGTAATCAAATAGAGAGCCGACCTCCTGTGGTGTAGTGGTTAGCGTCCTGGGCTCGAATCCTGGCATGGGCTTGGATGTTTGTGATGTCATGGTCACGGAGACTGGGGCTAAGACTTGTGGAGAGTCAATACGCTGACCACGTGTCATATGTAAGGTGACAGTCCACAGTCGTCCTGGTGGGCCAAGGCCCTTAATGGGCTGCAGTGCCAACGAAGAAGAATCAAATAGAGAATAAGCTTTTTTGTAGCACTCCTCTTCAGATCCTTCAACTGTTTAGCTATAGTAATACATACTATAAGCGCTAAAGAACACAGCCATCGCAAGCTTATGTAATCATTGCTTCAGATATCTCCACATTCATTTTTAGCCCGCTCGCCATGCGTTTTATTATATTTTCAAAACCTTTATTAGTCGCTGTTGACAGAAAGATTCCATTTGCTAATTTTAGTATTGGTCCGCTTCGTTTTTTAAGAGGACCTTTAATTGATAACGGAAGCTGTATCGACTCTCCCAGGTTCACGTAGAGAGACCTCGTCTTATTCCTATCGAAATATGGGCTGTTTACTAGGGCTGCACTTAAGCCTAAGCGTCGTTGTGATGAATGAAATGAAGATCACTGGGGATCTTCATGTCAAGCTCTGGCTAGGAGGAAGTGATCAAGGGGCGACGACTTCGGTCATTATGTGTGTTATGTATGTTGACATATGCTATACATCGATTCACAGCTTCCCTGTATTGATAACTACTCTTCTCGGTTCAAAAATGGCGTTTCCCATACAACATTTTGCTGCAGATGTGGTTTAGATCCTTCACGTTAACCCAACTTTAAAGGACAAAAAATACTGAAAATGCTCACAGTTTCTAGTATCAACGTAGATATGCAAAAGCACGTGTTAAGTTCCTGCAGGGTATTAGGAAAGTTGCTTCATAATTTATTTAGCAATCATAATAATATACAATTCTATAAGCTAAAATTCTGACGCCTACTAATTGTTATAGTATCTAATAATCCAATGAAATCGGCAGTAGGTTTTAAATAAACAATGATTAGTTAAAGTTAAAATTGTTCACTAGGTCACTCCTTTTTAAGTCCTTTATTTTTCACTGGTTCAAGTAGTATGTTTAGAAGTGGGTTTGATTGTCCAATACTATGTGATGCTTGATGTCTATTTTATGGATGAATTCTTGTACCTTTGGAACTTTTAAACTGTGTGCAACGTGTGGTTCGTCATTTACCACGGAGCGTTTACAATTTGCTGGAGGATCTTGGATTGGAATATGTGAGTAATTGATATATTTGATTTGGTTGCACATCCCCATAGCTCAATCCCATAGGCCCATATTGGTTTGATTACAGCTTTATGTATCCGGATTTTATTTTCCATAGGTAACTGTGATTTTCTTCCTATCAGTCATAGCAGTTCTCTTGTCTTCATCTCAACTTTTCTCCTTTTTACCATATGATTTTTTTCAAGTCAATTTAGAATCTAAGTTTAGTCCTAAATATTTTACTGTTCTTGTTTGTGGAAATAGAACATTATTTATTGTGACTGAGGCTCAAATTTAATTTTTCTAGCATTTGTTGTAGATTGGTTAGATAAGTCTGTGTCATATTTGAGGCTTTGTGGCAGGAGAGAATGGCTGCATATTCTTGTATCTGACGAGTGCAGGAGTGGCCCAAGAACACTGCCTTGTGGGGCTCCCGATTTGATCGGAAAGAAGTCCGATTTTTCTCCTTTCTGTAGTTTGGAATTTTCTCTCGTTCAAATATGAATTTAGGAGATTGAAGAATGCAGGTGGAAAGAAACTCTTGATTTTATAATTAATCCTGGGTGCCAGACTTTAACAAAAGTACGTCTGATGTCAAGAAATTCTCCACTACAATATTGTTCATTTTCAAAAGCTTTATTTATGGTGAATTTGTTGAACAGTAGAGTGTTTCTGACGAAACCGAAACTGATGCGCTGGTATCCAGGTTTCTGAAGACAGGTCTTTTGGTAATCCACGAAGCACCAGCCTTTCGACTATTTTGAAATTATTGGCAATAAAATTATAGGTCTTGAAGAGGAGACATCTGTTGGATCTTTGCGTGGTTAGTTATCATTATAATTTGCACCGTTATTATACATATTGGTCAATATCTTAATCCTAGAATTCCGTTGTAAATGTAGGTTAACATTACTATTCCTTTTTTTTTTAGGTAATTCCTTCATCATTTTATCCATGATCGATCAATTCCAGGCGCCTTCTTTGGGCGTAGGGGTTAAATTTTGTTGGAGATTTCTTTTGGTGTCAATGCTTTGATAGGCTCATGTATTGTGGGTGGAATAGAGGCACTTTCTTCAATTTTCTTGATCAGGCACATTATCGTTTGGTTGAAATTCTGAGTATATGTTGGAAATGACGTCCACGGGCGGTTACAAAGGTTGAACCCGCTTAATTTGATTGGAAAACACTTTCGGAAGATCTCATTCTGATATGCTTCTCACGTACGCAGTAATTTCGGTTACTTACAACATCCGTCATCCAGTGCACACCGACTTTCCGAACGTACTTTATCTCTTAATTCCTACTCACAAGCCTGAAGTACCGAGTCTTTATACTCGAAATATATATATATATATATATATAATTCATTTGACATACAATAGGAAAATAAGTAACAACGCCCCTGTGGTGTAGTGGCTAGCGTTGCTGCCTCACAACCCAGAGGCATGGGCTTGGATGTTTATGTCGTCATGGTCGCGAAGACCGAGATTAAGACTATTAGAGGATCGATACGCTGACCACGTGTCACTCCAAATTCGGAATGTGTCATGCAAGATGACAGTCCGCAGTCGACTCGGTAGGCCCAGGCCCTCAATGGGCTGTAGAGCCAAGGAGAAAATAAAAAAAATAAATAATAATGACGTCCATTTGGACCGTGCATAAATTTTTGCATCGTTACCATATATTACTGGATAAAACCGATAGACTCAAAATTTGAATAAATTATCAGTCAGTCAAAGACACCAAAATTAAAGTTTATTTCGTCAATTATAAAATACTGATCTCACAGCATTTTGCCATTTATAAAAAACAAAATTACAATTGGTGCTCTACAATTATCATTATAAAAATCATAATCAAATGTTGGAATGCTTTTTTTCTAAAAACGTGCGTTATTTGTTGTTACAACTGATTTATGTCAGAAAAATGGGCGGAAGCACCTCTATATGATTGTATTTTTTTTATAATTGTTTATTGCTCATTACAATTAGTAGAGTAATATTTTTAAAAGTTTGGCAAATAATTAGATTTTAGTAATGTATTAATTGGAAATGTCTTTAATGTACGTTTTGTATCATAAATAACTATGGAATATTGCCGAAGGTTCCACCCAAATTAAAATTATTAAATTTGACTTCTTCTTCTTCAAATTTAATAACAGTAATCAGTACTTATTGCCAATATATTATTTGCAGTGAAGTTAGTGAACGTTGCTTAAAAACTATCTGACGAACCATTATTGACTTGTTACTAGTGGTTCTTAAAATTTATTACCTTCGGCGCTCTTGCCTTTGAGTCTGAAGATGCTAAAATTGCAGATATCAGAAATGCTTGCATGAAGCCATTCGATAGGGATGTGCAACTGAATATTTATAAGAACCTTTTAGATAATGTCAATCCGAACTAAAATACAAGAATCTGAAACAAATATTTCTTCCATGTTGTGTTATTAATACCTTAAGTAAAAGGAGTTATCCTCATAAAAATTGTTCCTTGGGGTGATGTAACACATAATTTTTAAAAACTCATAAGCCACCACTGTGACTGACCATCTCTTATAATCATTTTATTTCATTTAATTAATTTTTCTGTTTGGCCAGTTATTTAAGTCAACTTCAATATGCACAATTGAAAATGTGTGATGCACTCTATTTAATATAGGTTTGGATTCTATTCTCCTCGAACCATGCTTTAAATAACTCTCTCTTATATAACACAGTATTTCATGGAAATAATTGACATTTTATGTTTTGGTTGAACTCCATACTTTATACACTTTGGCAATGCTCACCACAGTAGCAAATTAAAAATAGTTACTTTCAGAATTCCATATAAGATGTTAATTAAACATGTTTGTATTGAAGAGTTCTGTCACTTTTTACAGATAGGTAGACGATATTTTTTGGATTGCTCAATTTTGGAATCTTCAATTGCTCTCCTGCTGGGAACTTTAGGGTGCCAAACCCGTCGACAACCGTGGCCCCCGAATCGCAACTATGTATCAGGTTTGTTTTTGAATCATAAAAATATGCATCTTTCTTAATCTAAACTCATAAAGGAAGCATGGTGGTTGCAATTGTTATAAAACTTAAATGTACTTTTTATTCGTCTTCTAAAAATAATGGTCATATTGTTGTAACTAAGCATGTATATTGTATGATGATTTATTTCTTTTTATTAAGAAAGAATATTGTTTGGAATATCAAAGACTGACAAATAATTGATAATTTATGTTTGAATTTTCAATGAAATGATGTATGAACAGTTGTTATCAACAAGAAACGGACAAAAAACATCTATACGTTTGAGAAGCAAACAGTTTATTTGAAATGGTTTGAATGTTTTAAAACAAAGAAGTTTTCTATGTTTAGCAAATATTAAATAAATAGTTTCTATAAATTTGTCTGTTACTTTCAACTCTGCCAATTTTATAGGATTCATTGTTCTGGCTGCCTTCAGCTGGCTAGCTACATTCTCCCTTGGTGCAATGCTTATGTTAAGCCACTCTCCAAGTGGACCTATGATTGACATCATTGGTGGTGTGGTTTGCGGTTTCTCCGTTCTCACCATTGTTCTTGCAGCAATTGGTACAATTGCTTCACACTGCTGTCAACTTACACCTCCAGATAGCAGAGTACAGCATTGTGTTCTGGGATTTTCTGTCTGATTTTGCTATTATTCATGGGCTCTATAATACGACATTCTATTTGTCTTCTGTGAAGAGTTTTGTGAAAACAGAGAATATTAATATTTGTAGCATTGCCAAATCATGTGTCTAATTCTGATAATTTACTAGCTAATTAATTAAAATAGTTAATGCAATTCCCATATTATCATTATCAAATGTAATGCATTTAAAAAAATGATAGTTTAGTATGATAATGCTTATATTATGTAAACATTAAGTTCATAGGCATTTTATTCATCATGTTTGTTTTAATTTAGATTTATGCATACAAATAAATATGTGTTAGCTTGTATATCATAAAATATCCTGATAAATTATAAAATCCCATACCATGTGCCTGTATATATCAATTAAATAAGGAAGTTTAAAAAATTTTACTTTACAATAATTGGTCCCCTGTGATATGATTAATATAATGTACCCTACAAAAATGTTAAAACCTTAGAAATTTTTGTTTGTATGTTGTATGATAATTTATTTATTTTCATTAAGAAAGAATATTGTTTGGAATAACAAAGACTGTGACATAAGTATTTGATATTTTATGTTTAAGTTTTCAATTTTTTAGTAGTAATTGCTAAACCAACATTGATTATTGGTTGTGCCTTTCAGATAATACTGGTTTTTTTTATTCTTACTGTATTGTTACATGATTATCTGAGTACTGTATAAGGAATTGGGGTAATCAACATCAAGCATGATATTTTATAAATTATTTTATTTAAAATATTTTGTACTTCATAGTTGACCTAAAATTAATTGTATATCTATTGTTGTTTATGATAAATAAATAATAATAAGTACATAAACAAAGTATAAAATGTTGAAAGTATAAACATATTTTGGCAAGAATTCAGTAATTAATTGTCGCTTGTGGCGTTGTTGAGGTGACATTACTCGCATCAAGCATACTGTCCTCAACCAGAACACCTGTAACAAATATAGTACATGAGGAGTTTTTGCATGTAAACAAGCTATAAATATATCTGTGTGTGTGCTAGTATATTCAATACTGCTTTTACAATTACTTTCAATTATATTAAATTTGATCTACATATAAAATTTACATTACACAAACTTTCTCAGAAGAGAATTCATGTTCAAGTTACAAACACCAGAAATCAATAATGTTTATAGTAAATGAGGAACTTTAGCTATAAATGGTAACTAGAACAGATTACTTCAAAGTCACACCAGTGAATTTTTTCAAGCAGTGAGTAATAATGGTATTTAGAATCATAACACTAAAATAAGAAGCAACTAACCACAGCACAAAACATTTTTAGCAATAGTTCGTGGTACACCTTACCAACATAATTAAATGTGTAAGAAATAATTGTAATTTCCAAATATATAAAGCAAATATGAATTAACATTTATATAATATTTGAGGGAATATCATTTCATTTACAATCATAATAAAAATGTAACTTTTATTACAGCCTAAAAAACTATTGTAGCTAAGATGAATAAATTATGTACCTGCAATGCAAGCAGTCATGAAGCATACAACTGAACCTGCAATAAAAGCCCTTATAGCAACCTCAGTGATTGATGAGCGTTGACTTGGTGCCATTGTAGAAAGTGACCCAATCATAATACCAATTGAACTAGGGTTGGCAAACCCACAAAGTGCATATGTTGCTATTAGTTCGGACCGAGGCTATATGAGTAAAAATAATATTTATGTATTAAAAAGTAAATGTTACATTATTTTAAGCTTAATAGAATGAATTTTTTTCTAATAAAATAACTCTATAGACTGTTCCTCTTTAAAAAAATACTGTGAATGCAGGGAAACATGATATTCATCAGACATAAATCAATTTTAACAAAGCAATTACTCAAAAAGCAGTTTTAAAATAATTGCAAGACAATGGCCGTAATGTTTAAAATATATTCATTAACAAGTACATGTATGAATGACACTTAAATTTGAAGTAGAACAATTAATTCATCTTCCTTCCGTTTGCTTACCGTCAATTGATGGTTCCTCTTCATATTACCCAGTTCTTGGTATGCCACAAATTCATTTACCACAGTCTTTAAGCCCACTAATTTGGCTACATTTTCCACTTGACTTGTCTCTACACCCATTAAATATGCTACGGGTATAAAAACTTTGGACAAAATTACCTAAAATAATAATGGAAAAGTAAGAAATTATATATATAAATTTAAAATGACAAAGTGAAAACAACATTTGAATTGAAATGGATAGGAACGAGAGTCCACCGTCGGCCGTCATTTGGAACGTATCTCTTCCTTTCCTGATGAAGGGGGCAGCTGCACCCGAAAATTTTAAATTATCCAACCTCGTAGTGGTAACACCGCGCTTCAATTTCATGAAAGCCACAATCTCTCTTTCCTATACCTTTCAATTGCGTTAACGATTCTGACAATGTCACATCCTTACTTGCATACAGTAAGATGTTTAACGTTCCAATAAGGCCGAGCACTAAACGAAATAACGTTAAATAAGGTCACCTTATTGGGGACAAGTGAAACAAAACCAAGAATAAAAAACAGTTGTTTTATTTTATAATATTGCATTAATTATTATTTATTGATGTTATACATTTTTCTTAAATCAGTAGAATGTGTTGCTTCTTTGTAAATCAAAAGTAAAGCTTTCGGTTAAAATATTTGGTTAACCAATTTTAGAATATTACCATAGTTTACCAATATTTTTTATTCGACTCCCAACTTACTTGTAAAGATGATTATGAAATTATCTTAATTTCTATTGGGGATTTGGAATGATAAACGAGGAGCGATCTTTATTAGCGCAACCCCCTGAAGATGTGTTACAACGATCTTTTGCGGATAAAAATGTACGTTTAGGCCTTTTCTTCCAAGAAAGTCCAGTTTCATCAACACTGAATACTAATAGAGGAGGATAATTCCCATGCTCTTAATGTCGCAGGTGCACTTCCGACTTCTCCAGTAATCTCTTAAGTTATGAAGAATGGTTCTGTTTTTATCTAGATTGAACCACCTCCACTTGTTATGAAATTTTCACTCGATTAATCTTCCTCATTCTTAATATAGTTGAAATTGTTGCCACTATTTCCAACATAATTGCTTCATTTAATAGCGTTCAAATTTATAGTTTATTTAGATGAAAAGTAGCCTTTCCAATTCCTCAATCACGTTGATTATGAAACTGGTCATACTTGTTAAAACAAGTTGCCGCGGTTGTAGTTGATAACACGGGTTTTCTTTATTTTTTAAAATTATTTTTATTCATGAAGTTAACAAACACGTGCAGTGCTGATATCAGATATTCTAATATTTAGTTTCTAGCGAAATACTTTTTCTCTTCTCTTCACTTTCTTCAACTTCCCTACCACCCATTTTACAAATTAAAATTTTTCGTTTATATCTACACAATATTGTTCGTAAATCAATTGTGACGCAGTAAACATGCGTTTGTAATATAACTTGCGTGCGTGCATCAAAGCAGCAACAATCGGGGAAAGTTACCGGAATCCCATCGCCTCATTGAAATCGGGGTATCTCAAAAATACTGAAACAGCGTTAAGTGGGGCCTTACTATATACCTACTTATAAATGTAGTAAGGATAATGTGACATTGTCAAAATACTAGCTCATATGGATAACACAGAGGGATAAAGAACAGCTGACTTATCGTAAATCGATAGTCGTCGTCGACGGGCTGGGAAATAGTAGGAAACTAGTGATACATTCATAAGAAGTACTGATATCAGTACACAAAATCGTAAAACTTATTCATGGATCATATAAACTTGCAAGCATGGCCAATTAAAAAATGGTTAAACCAAGGCTTTATTTGTATGACTACATGAACAAACAGGAGGATTCCTACAGATTAAATCCAGAAGTAAATTCCTCCAGGCCTTGTAATGTTTCATGTGTGTAAATACTAGTACACCATTCAGTGTCCTCTAGAACATTATTTTCAATCATTGCAGACCTTCCCTAACTCCAGACTAGAACCTGATTACCATTCATATTGTACGTGAGTCCTGTCTTCAATAATCCTGAACCCTCAAAAACTGCTCAAAGGAATCTACATGACAAATTAAGTCAAAGTGGGAGGTCCTATGTTTGAGTCCTGGGCCCAGTTGACATTTGTCCATTCTTGTCTTCTAAATTTAGCTATAACAAATTAAATAAAAAATTACATAGGCTACGTCTCCTTTCTCAATATTAACTAACCAGGCATTTCCTCACACTTTATAGTGGACAAACCTAAAAGGTACTATTCTTAAATCCTAATTCAAATCTAGTCTGATCATGAATTTTAATCTTTGAAACTATTTTTTCACATTGCAGTGCAGGCAAAATTGTGGTAATAAAAATTCGTATTATATAAATAAGTTCTTGATTAATGAGGAACTGTTGTTTATTTCTGAATCAATTGCTTTATTAATTTTTGTATTTCTTTCGCACATTACAGATGATATTAGTCTGTGAAAGAAAGAAATAAACTTCATTATTCAGTGTAGCTTGGAGATATTTTGAAATTTTAGAGGCTACAAATTGAGCCATTTTAAGTTCCAGGACAGAGTTACGATTTAGTCAACAATACTCTAGTTTGGCTAAATCTATTTGGGGGTTTAGGATTGTCCGATAGTTTGTATCTGTCTGTGCTTTCTATAAACATTTGGAAAATTTCCTTATTCTTTCTACTTCTCATTTTGTAATTATTTGGTTACAGATTGTTTCGTGTGACATACAATTTTAAAGATCTCTGTCCAGTCTGTAGGTCTTCTATAAAGGAGAATTTATATATCTATAATATTACTTTATCCTTATCAGGAAGAGGAATTTTCATAATTTTGTGAGCAAAGGTCTCTGTTTACTATGTTTGCAGCACATAAATATATATAAGTAATCAGATAGAAGAGTGAAAAATAACATTTGATTCTTCTATCTCAATAATTAAAAAAAACTGTGTATGTTCTTTGGTTTATTAAAATTTACTTTTATTGCTATTATAAATCCATTCAATAAAATTTAATTTTCTGTTGCTGCCCTCATAAATGTGATTTTATGGGTATGGTGAAAGAGAATAAAATATCTAATTGATTAATTCCTGAAGTCTTTTACAAACTATGATAGCAAAAAATTTGGCTAAGCACAATTCTAGTTAAATTTGATGAAAGCAATGAATGTATTGAAAGTAATAAGATTATATGTAATTCATAAAAATAGACTCATAATACTACTATATTTAAATATTTTATTTACCTGAAAATTAACAGAATCATTTCCAACCAGTTGGCCAAGCCAAATAATAATACCATCTAAAAATGACACACAAGCAATAAAGGCAATAATATTTGCAATAATACCCAACACGAGCTGAATAGCTGATATTGCACCTTGTGTTGCTGCGTCAAGTACTCCAGTAGCTTCTCTGTAAATAATATTTGTATAACATGTAAGCAGTTAATGAAAAACTCTGTAAAATTTATTAATAGATTTAGTACATAGTAATCATGATGAGGACCAAATCCCCATTACAGTTTTAAATCAAATAAAGTTTGTGGACATACTACAAGAAATTAATTAAATAAAGAAGATAAAAAATTGTGATTTTTATAAATTCAGGTAAGGATGTTACAGTCTATGGCTGGTCATCACTTATAAAGCATTTTCAACTCACCTGATGAAGGGGGTGATTGCCTCTGAAAATTTGTAAACCTCAATCTTACAATAGCGACTTCATACTTCAAGTCATCACCTTTCTTTCTCTCTTTCCTGTCCTTATCATTTATATATAAAATTAAAATAATTGGTGAGGAAAGGGGAGAGAGAGAAAGGTGGTGGCTTACCTGAAATTGAAGCTCAGTGCTGCCATTGAGTATAATGTGTACTTCTTCAAATTTTCAGAGACAGCAGCCTCCTCCTTCAGAAGAGTCCAAGATACATTCTGAGTGCCAGCCGGCAATAGTGTGTACATACATAAACATTGGTCTTCATTCTAAAATATTGAGCGTAGGTTTATTTTTTTCAGTCTTATTTCTTACTATAGAATTTTAATCTACACATATATGATAATAAATACAGGATTCTGTTGAGGTTACCCTTTAGGAAGACTGATGTTTTTCAAAGTTGTTTTGGAAACTTCAGTCTCAGGATAAAATAACTTTGCATAGCAAAGTGCAGCAGGTGCTGACATTACTGATGCTGTTATCACATGTGATGCTTGAACACCAAAGCTCACATAAGCAGCTAATACGGTACCTGTAAAAGCATTACTTATTCAATGATAGTCTATTAGAAACATTGTATAGTAAGGCATGAAACTTACCAGCCACAGTAGCAAATCCAGCTGTCATTACAGCATGAATTTCTGATTTTGTCAAATCTTGGAAAAATGGTTTAATTATCAGAGGTGCTTCTGACTGAAATACAAATACTGATTGCATACATTTATTTTTATAATTCCAGATAGTATAAATAGTTTATAATTGACCAGAACCTAATAATATTTTATCTTGTGTTTAATAATGATGACCCAGAATTAAAATGCTTTGAAAGATAGTTTAAATATTATGAATATTAAATTATGAAACTCGAACTTATGAAAGCAAAAATTTATCGATGCTTAGCATTGACATAAAAAATGGAATTAATTCAAATATTTTCTTTAAAATTGTTAACGGGTCTTATTAATTAGTCTTACCTGCCCTAGAAATACACTGGCAGCAGCATTGACTGACTCACATACAGTAGTATCCATGAATATGTGAAGTATCCAGCCCATCTGTAACACCACCCACTGCATAGCACCCCAGTAATACAGCAGTTGTACCATAAAGCTGAAAAAGTAAATAACTGACAGAACCTGAAAAAATAAAATTTTAGGAAATTATATTTCTACGTGAGCACACACTATAGCCATTTTCAAATGAGAGCTGATTTGACCTAGATGCTGTTCCTTGTACCAACCAATCAAATTCTTAGGCATTGTTATATTATTATTGTCCATACAACTGCAAATAATACTTTTTTTCACAGGGAAGTGAGATGATGTGGCAATATTCTTCTCTCACTCACTGTATGCCAGAATGGCTCCCATTTGAAAAGGACTATATTATTTAAAAATATTTTAAAATAAAATAAATAAGAAGTATTAGAAAATGTAAAAGTAGGAATCTAACACTCTAGCTTTATAAAATAAGCTGTAACAAATTAATGGAGCAGATACATATATCTTATAAACACCAGAAGATAGTAACAATAGGAAAACAGTAATCTCTGTACATAAATAATGTATTGAAGGTTGTAGAAGCTTAATATGAACACTTTTGGACAGGAGAAAATAGCATGGAGAAAAATATCAAATCAATCATATAAATATATGCTTCTACATTAAGTAAAATTACAATAAAAATGATATATTACTTTAATACTTTGATCTTTTTACTATTTTTATTAACAAATAAAAAGGATTTATTAATACCTGGAAGGCAAACACAGGGTTATTTATAATCAGATTTTCACCATAAACAAATTGAGATCCATCATCTGTGTAGCCGAGAAATGTTGTTACTTTATCTCCTAAACATTTGAATATTGCTCTGCCCACATCCCATCTAATGGTAAAAAGTCCAAAAATAAACTGTAGATAAATTCCCCAAAGAACTGGAGTCCAATTGATCTGCAATATTAGAAAGAAATGTGTTTCTTCAAGTACCACAAATATTCATGTTACAAATTATAAATTATAATGAAGATAAAATAATTGGAAAACAAAGCAAATTTCAATGGGATTTTAACATACTGAAAACCAGTTTAAATGCTTAAATATTTGCAAAGAAAATATCATAATGAATTGGAAACTCATAGTTCCTTTTCAATCTGCCAATAAGTATTACTTACACCAGTAAAATAATTTTTTCTATTTCCGATTAAATATGATGTTTGCTTACCTGACCCGGATGTCTTGAAAATATATATCCCAGAAGAACAAATACTGCAAGACCTAACATAGAGAAGAGACGTTCCCTGCTGTCTGATGTGTCCACAATAAGATAAATAACTATTAAGAGCAATGGGGTGCCACTTGTAACCAGTTTACGTATCCTGAAGAAGAAATATAAACTCAGCATTTAAATAGAACATATCACAAAATTACAATGAATTCATTTGTTACAGATTCCCAAACAGATACAAAAACATTATAGTATATTCATTCTGTAAGATTTGAAGTCATTCCATGTATTACCGTAAATATTATTAAGTGTGTCATCAAAATCAACGTATTCAATTATTCCTAACTTATTCAAACATTTCCTATAAGTTGTTATTCCATAAATATCTTAACAGAAAATTTTATAACAAAGGTTGAGAATTGATGAATAATTTTGTTTAAGAGAGAGAATATTTCATTTAAAAAAATTATGCCATATGAAATAGTTTTTATGTGTAATAATAATATAAGAACGGAATGAAGAAACTTCTTTTCATTCATAACTAATATTACAGTGTTAAAACTTGTGGTTGGTTGGTTTATTTCAAAAGGATTTTCTGTTTTGAAAATTTGAATTTGAAATTAAAAATCATAATTCTCTACTTAAATCTAAAAAATTTCTGCCAATTTTAACAAATCTAAAAAGTAAAAAAATTATGTAGTAAAACATATTTGATGTTAATTCTTTACCAAGTGCAGTATTGTATCTATAAGCCTTGTTGAAGTATTGATGTCCTTTTTACACAAGGGCATAACTTTTTTTGCTTTTTTGTCAAACTATTTTCACTATTCAAACTATTTTGTGCATAATGAGAAATAATTTATCATTTGAAATTAAAATTTAATACAAGCATTTTTGTCAAGGTGGCCAATGTAGCAGAATGTTTTTTTTTTTACATATTATGAGATAAGCAAATAATGAGACTTTTACAACATGTAGAAAGATACAAGTTGTGCCACTTGTAAAGATAGATGAAATGAAAACGAGATAAATTTTATTTTAATGGTATTATAATAATTTTACCAACCTAGATTTCCAAAATTTGTGCAATTTGCCTCCCTTTTGTCTTTTTAGCAAATTTTTTATTGGCTTTTGTAGATAGCCCTTCAATATGTAGTAAATAATGCCTATGTAAGCTATTCCAACTAGAAGTATCAGGAGTCCTATTCCTCCACACCACTCCATATCACAACCACCTATTACCAATGAACAGTAAATTGGTGATCAAATAATTTGCAGTTACCACTTAACTAAGGATTTTTACTTACCATTATCATCACAAACTCTGTGCTGAGACCAGTAGACTAGAGCCCAAATGAAATAGCCAATAACAATTAAATTAATTATTCCTTTAAAAATACGTATAAATAGTATCCTGTGTGATTCATATTTATGATCCAAATATGCCCAAAAACCAACAATGGCTCTAGATAACACATCAGAACTTTGTTGAACATTGTCCTGGAGGCATAAAAATGACATTATTTACTTCTTTCAAATCAGGAATGCATTAATCATGTGGACGTTGCTATAACTACTTAAGTATTTTATAATATCAATAAAGAAAAACATTTAACATTAAACACAAATGATACAGTACATGAAATAAGGTAGTTTATTTTAATGATTATTATTTACCTTCATTATATTTTCATCAATCTCATTGTAACTGTTGTTTTCTGAGGTTAGATCAATTACATCAGAATCGTAATTCTAGAATAAGTAAAGAAGTATCAAATTATAAGTAATATGTAATGTTTATTTTATGACTTATGTGATGGTGAGACTGTCATATCCTTGTTTAGTTTGTGGACGATAGATATTTTTTAATATAACAAGATAATGTCAATATATCTTTTTAACACTAACAATGCAGTAACTTGTAGTTTTATGGCTCATTGTAAATATAAATTATTTTTAAGTACATTTGTCACTAATTGCATAGTATTATATTAAAAATCGTTAGTAACAGCATCCATCAAGTAATCTAGAGCATATTTACTAAAATTGAAGGCATATACACTGTAATAACACATCAATAAAACAGAAATTTTTATATTTTTAGCTTTATAATTGATATTGGAGCTTTTCCTGAAAACTCTCTTCATGCAAAAAACATCGCCAATAACATTTTATTTTATATATAATTTTTTTACTATAAAAATATGTATCCCACAAAATATCAAAAGATATAAGTTTTATAATAAATAATTTAAAAAATGTAAAAACATGCCAAATGTTTTGCTCTTGTTTCATTTTCTAGAGAACAGTAATTACTCATTAGAAACTGAATTGTTGGAAAATATTTACTTGCATATTAATGAATGGGCTTTGACCTTCAATAATTAAATTATAATTACTAAAAAATAAACAGATTTTGTGTTTATGGTTTGCTGGAATGTTTTTCGATGATAATACCAACAGGAATTTAATATGATCTTCCACTTATGTAGTGCATTTTCTGAAAATAAATTGATTGAAACACATATTGAGTGTATTTTTTTGGTATTAACAAACATTAAGATAGATAAAACACTTGGTGAGAAGCATTGGCTGAGATGAGTGAAGCCATGAAGCTGAAAACGGGGAGTATTGAGAATATCACCTTCATATTGTTTAGAATTACTGTCTGTTGAAAAATATTGTACATAAGGTTGTAGAAGTGGAGCTGGTTTTTTATTTCACAATAGAATATGTAGTGGGAGTGATTGTGAAATTTTACATTGCAGTCTGGCCATTAACATTTTCTTCACTAGCATATATTATTTCCACATGTTAACATCATATTCAACCACAGAAAATGAAATAGAAAATATAATATTAAATTTAAAAAATAGTTACAGCACATGATGGGATGATATTTTAGCTTGTGTATTAAAAAGAATTACAAACCTTTAATGCAACATTTTACCAATCTAATAAACACTGTCAGAAAACCACAATAGTGAGACCAATTTATAAAAAGGGAGATATGTCTAATATCTCTTACTACAGACCAATATCATTGATATCAGTCTTCTCTGAAGTGTTTGAAAAGGTTCTATATAATAGATTACTACAAATTTTTAAACATCAGTTGGGGTTTAGAAAAGGACTCTCCACTGTAGATGCTGTTACTGAATTTGTACATGCACTGCTGTCCAATTTAGATAATAAATTTAGGGACTAGGAACATTTTTAGACCTTTGATTTAATTAATCATAATCTGCAAGAAGCTGGAAGCATATGGTGTGTGTGGTACTACTCTTAATCTATTCACCTCATACTTAGAAGGCAGGCACCAGCATACAGAAATACCATTTCAAGGTGATAATATCGAAAATAAAATCATCGCCAGGAATAATCACACAGGGTGTACCACAAGGTTCAGTTTTGGGACCTTTATTGTTCATCATATATATATAACTGATATGCCAATTGTTAACAAAGCTATGTTGGTTACCTAAGCTGATATACAACAATAGTAATATACAAATATCACTAAAAGTAACACAACCCAAAATAAATAACATTACTAATTACTTAAAAATGAATAATGCAGATAATATGAAAATTGAGTAATAAAAAGCAGATTGCAGAAATGGGAAATACAAGAACTTGTGATGGAAAAGAGATCAATTTTGTTAAGTACACAAAGGTTCTAGGAATTAGTGTGGAATACACTAACATGAGGAGAAACGTTAATGAATTATGCTATACAATAAACAGAAATGCATATGCATTAAAATGACTGTCATCTGTTCTTCCAATATAATTGCTATGGCAATGTATACTCCAATATTAGCTTCGGAATAGAAATTTGGTAAGTGCTGCTTCTAAGTATATGGAAAAGCTTCAAATCTCATAAAAAAGTCTTTAGATTTATATTTGATATGAAAACAACCGATTCATGTAAATAAATATTTTGCAATAATAAAATACTAACTACCTATTCTCTATACATCTTCAAAACTGTTATGATGGTAATGTGATCAAAAGAACCTACCATGACAAACTTAAACTAATCCTTATAATACTAGGGGAAATGGAGACTACTTTTAATGCATACTAACTTTTAAAAATACTGTGCATGACCCATTTTCTAAGGGAATATTATTTTACAATAAACCGCCAATGTATATAAAAGATCTGCAAGGCAAGCAGTTTGAAAAAACTTTGAAAGAGTTTTTAGCAATTAAAGTAGTATATAAGTTAAAGGAATGGTGTTACAACTGTAAAACTGATTAATTAATTTTGTTTTTTTTTGCGTATTTACATAAACCAGATAATTTCCCATATTGCATTTATGTAATTGAATGGAAATAATTTTTTTCTTATTTCTTATTTATATATTTAGATTATCCTAAGTTATCCTTACATTCTGGCCATAAACATCTGATGCCTCCTTATATTTTGTGTTCTTTAATGATTCAGTTGATTGATAATTTAGATTCTGAAACCAAATATATGTAACTTCAGATAGAAAATGTAAAAGTAAAAGAATAAAATATAAATTTAACAGCTGTGTACCTCTTTTCCCCTATCATATAGAGAGTCATCGCCTTGCTCTTTAGAGTTCAGGAAATCTTCATTACTGTTGTTCATTTCCTAAAATCAAATCAAATTTATTACAAATTAGCGGGAATTCACATTACACTATGAGCTTTCAGCTATAAAGAAACATTTATATTGAAATGATACAAGTGATACTTACTTTCTGAGAAGAAATGTGTTCTGTATTGTTGATTGATTCTGTTGATTGATAATTTAGATTCTGAAACCAAATATATGTAACTTCAGATAGAAAATGTAAAAGTAAAAGAATAAAATATAAATTTAACAGCTGTGTACCTCTTTTCCCCTATCATATAGAGAGTCATCGCCTTGCTCTTTAGAGTTCAGGAAATCTTCATTACTGTTGTTCATTTCCTAAAATCAAATCAAATTTATTACAAATTAGCGGGAATTCACATTACACTATGAGCTTTCAGCTATAAAGAAACATTTATATTGAAATGATACAAGTGATACTTACTTTCTGAGAAGAAATGTGTTCTGTATTGTTGATTGATTCTGTTGATTGATAATTTTCATTCTGAAACCAAATATATGTAACTTCAGATAGAAAATGTAAAAGTAAAAGAATAAAATATAAATTTAACAGCTGTGTACCTCTTTTCCCCTATCATATAGAGAGTCATCGCCTTGCTCTTTAGAGTTCAGGAAATCTTCATTACTGTTGTTCATTTCCTAAAATCAAATCAAATTTATTACAAATTAGCGGGAATTCACATTACACTATGGGCTTTCAGCTATAAAGAAACATTTATATTGAAATGATACAAGTGATACTTACTTTCTGAGAAGAAATGTGTTCTGTATTGTTGATTGATTCTGTTGATTGATAATTTTCATTCTGAAACAAATGTCGTAAGTGTTACTTCAGACACAAAATGTATCTAGCAGATTATATTGTCTTTATTGCCTGTGTACCTCTATTCCATTATTCTGTTGAGGGCCATTGTTCTGGGCTTCAGGGTTCATGATGTCTTCATTACTGTTGTTCATATCCTAAAATCAAATAAAAATTAATTATGGATGAGAAATAATTCAAACTATACCATGAACTTCCAGTTATTCTGCAACCAAATTACAGTGAAAAAATCCTGGATTAAGATTAATTATCTTATCAATGTCTCTCCAACACAAAAAACAGAAATATACTTCTTATGTGAAATATTGGTGAATCTTAGAAAATAAATATAATTCTCCATACAACCACCATGTAGAAATCAGGCCAAATGACCGACACATTGTACATAATTAATTGTATACATAGTTATGGTAAATTAACAGCCTTAAGAATAATAGAATATGGTACCTGTGCATTTTGTCAGAGAAGAAAACATGGAAAATAAAAATGATTACATGAAGGATAGCTAATGTTAAGTGGTTAGTAATACTGGTAACATCGAAAAATTCCAATATTTTAAGATTTTAATTACCAATTTCAACAACAAACTGTTTTATATTATAACTTATTATTTACTGTGACTCATACATATAAAGGGCAAGTCCATCAATAAAATTTATTGTTTAAGGAATTAAATTTTTCTATTACCTGGTCCACATTATTCTGTAAAAAGGTTGAGCTGTGAGTTTGTGTTTTGATCTTAATCACATATTTGACTTAGTGGGCCATTAGTCTTCTACATAAACCGGAAGATTTGGATAGCAGAGTAATGTGCAATATCTGTTTTAAATCATTTTTAAATAAAATGAGACATTTTGTTTTATTTACTAAAACAGAACACTCAAAAGCTTACTTCAATCTAAAAGTAATTAAATGTAGTGTCCTCCAGGGATCTGTCCTTGGTCATCCACGGTTTCTTATTAAAGACATATCACCAACCTCATTGTTGTTAGTTCAATTTGCTGATGATGCAAATGTCCTTTTTACTGTGAACTCTAAAGAGAAGGTCCTCTATATAACTAGGGGGTAGTGTTAGAGACTACTAAGGTTTCTTCAGACGCGTTTTTAGTGACTGTCATTTTGTGCTCCAGTCAGAAATGGTTGTCAAACAGGATTCGGCCGAACAGATTCGACTTTATTTAATCAATTTACAAACAAAAAATGCCTCCAGTGGTATTTAACGAACGTAATCAGAAAAATATATATATAACCAGTAAGAAGTAATGAATTATGGTTTTTGAAAGTCATGGAGTATATTGAGCTTTAAAAATTAATCGACTTTGAAGAAGTAATTATAAACTAAACGGCGTTTCAAGCTTGGAAAGGTACAATATAGAGTTTTTAAAAAATCATGTAGGCTAAACGTTGAAACGAATCTCAAGCGTAGATTACAAGTGTTCATTTATATTTTCTACTGAAAAAAAAATTCTAACATACATTGTAAGAGGTCTTCAGAGTTTCTACTCGGGTAACAGTGAATTTGTTCCGCAACGTTTCAGTGACAAGCTCCATCGTCATAATTACATTATTTCATTCTTTATTAATATTCATATCAGGTACCATGATTTTATTTACTCCCAATTCAATTTGGTAAAAGTATTTTACAGTTTCTGTACCAACAACCTGATGATCTTAATTATGCAGAGGACGCTCTTTTAATGGTTAAGTAGGAAGCAGGCTCATTTAATTTTGTCAGCTTCCCGTCTAACCCTAACAACCTTACTTAACTATATATTCGTGAAAAATTCTTATTCAGTGACGTAAAAATGTAGTTTATGACTAATAACAGAAACATTTAAAGCAACTTTTCGGTACCTATTTGCACTTTCCTCAAGTTGTAAACTTACCGGAAACTTATGTGGTGTCAATCTCTCTCATCTCTCACTATAATGTCAAGTTTCACTAATGTTACTGCATGAGTTTTCAGTCAAGAAACAGCATGAAGATGGAACAAATAGGTGCCGTAACGCTTTTATTTGATAATTAATGTCTTAATGAACTGTTTGCCGTTGGTTATACACGCTTTTTTATTTCATATAATTAAAAACGGTTATAAAATGAAAAATTGTTAATTAAAATTACAATTTATCTTATTTCATCTTCTAAAAAGCAAATTGTTAGCAAACGGTGATCATTTGTTCAGCAAATAGCGTGGTCGAAAGTCGCAAACATTGAATATACGTTGAGAGTGTTTTACAGTTTTCGATTCATCTGTAACTCACCATTACAATTACGACTGTAGGCCTACTTCTTACGGGGGAAGCACATAAGGCGGATGAAGCTCTCTTAGGTTGCCAAACAGTGCGAACTGGAAATTTCCGAATTTACATCTCAAGACGGAAGCAAATTTTCGAATCTTTGTGGGCAATTTACCGAAATTACCAAACCCACGCGGAAAACTTGTCAAACATATAAATAAATGAATTAAATAAAAGATGGTTACTTTTGCCGTGTAATTGAGAAAGTGCTCTGGTTCCCTGACTGAAGCGTGTTTCTCTTAACGTCCGTCTTCAACTACAGATTATAACATCTTGATTGTGAACAATATCAGGTAGATATAACTTATCTACGTACTTGGTAGAAGCTCTCAGTGTCAATAAGGAAGCGCCCTTGACAGTTTCTGGCCATCAAACGTGTGGCAAAACTTCCGGTTTTCACTACCGACGGCTGGTTAGGTTCTACTCAGCCTACGAACATACAGCGCTGGAAAAACAATTACATTTTTCGTGACTATGAAAAATAACGAAAGCGTTATTTACGTGTTGTTACACGCTTACGTGGTTCGACGTGATCGCCACAGATACAAAATTGTTTCCTACGACGCAAATTCTTGACCCGAAACACAGATTTACTTGAAGTTTTCTTCACTTCTTGTGTGTTCTGTTGTGTCTGTTCAACGTTGAGTCGGAGGCCAAAAGCAGACAGCAATGAAAATATTGTCGTGTCTTTTATCATCAAAATTGCGAATATCGTATTACAAGGTTAAAAGAAATATAGATAGATATTGTAGGCTACCAAGGTAATTGCCTGAAAATACGATGAGACAAGTCGGTCATCAGACCACTGTCGTCACGTCCTGGAACTAAGCCGGGTCAGAGCTATTACAGCTACGCTCCCCGGAAAAAAGCATCCTCTGCTTCTGTCTTTTGCTCCACTTCTTATATCCATCCATCATCATATTCAAACGCCCTTTCCACCGAAGTCTTGCTGATCTCCGTGTATCCTTCGGCCTACAACATCTATCCATCCCATAACCTAAATTGGGTTACACATGCGTGACAATTTTCCACCAGCTAAATTTTCTGTCATCGACTTTTGTTGATCCTAACCAAAGACGGAACAGATTCTATTGCCAGATATCGAAATAATTTCATTTTTTTATAATAAAAAGAGGGATTCAATGTTCTATGCACGACGTTCCTGCTGGATTCTCATGTTTCAGATGAAAGTCCCCCACGGATGATTAGTTACCATCCCCTTCCCTTCTTCTCTCAGTCTTTCCCTTTACGTCCATGAACGGATTTTTCCTATTAACCGATCTTTTCGGATAACACTACGCTGAAAAAAAAACTAAGTTTTTAATTCGGTTTACATACCTGCGCCCAGTTCACGTGTAACATTCTCATATGGCCCGATTAACAGCTGTGCGTCTAAACTTTCAGGAATTAAGTTCCGCCACATTTCATGTAAATATCTGTCACGCTAATTTTAAAGTGTTTGTAGCTTATTGAACGAACGACGGCAACCAGTGGCGGCTCGTGAGGTAGAGCCGTTGACACATGGCACTGCTAATGAAATATTATTAGCATTTAATTAATGCTTAAAAATAATATCGATTTTACTTATTTTATTCTGATCAATTTGAATTAGCGTGAAGGTGAATCTGATTCATTCATTTTTACGTATTACTGAGCCACTTGAAGACTTGAAGCTCGTGCGGTAGAGCCGTTGACACATGGCACTGCTAATGAAAAATGATTTTTATTATTTTATGACTATCATTGCTACCTCACAACCCAGAGGTCCCGGGTTGGAATCCTGGCATGAGCTTAGACGTTTGTGATGTTGGAGAAGCCATACTCTGATACCCCTAAATGGATATAAGTTACCCTAATCGTGCACAGTCGCTAATAACCCAGCAGTTGATGCGACTATAAACTCAAAAAAAGTCCACTTTGCTATGCGTTCAAAATTGGCGGCAACAGTTGACCATCATCCTGGTGTTGCCCTTGATAGCTACAACTTGAGAAACAATTCATTCTCTGGAAACGCACATACTTGACACTAAGTATTCGTTACGGCTATCGATCAGTGTTTTTGCGATCAGTGGTCGCCATGAATACATTCCCCGGGGAAGTACGCCTTCATTTCTTACAACGGGGAGAATATACTTATTACGAAACAAGGAGAACGGGTTCTAGAATGTCATCTTACCAGATCAGAGAACGTGACAGATTTCCTCAAACATTAACGTCTTTACCTGTGGCGGCTCCTCACTTTTTTAAGTTACGTTGTACACCTCACCAAGGAACAATTTTACGAGGATAATTAAGTAAGGCATTAATAACAGTTCCATCGTTAATAATATTCCACGCCACGTAATATGTTCTAATTTCGCTCTACATGACGTGCAATAGGGACGAATTTTTAAAAGTGTAAAAATATAAAATCAAATTGGCACAAATTACTAACACGAATGCACTTTTACTTCGTACATATTTTAAATAAATGAAGTTAATGTTAGGAAAAAGCCACATGTTACGGAAATATTGTATGCAGGATCATGCTGTAATGTCGTCGGAGCTACGAAAGGCTTCGAAATAGCGCCCCTCAGATGTTTTTTCTTTTAAATAACCTTTGATTAATTCAAATATATCACAACAAACCATAAACAGTAATCTTTTATTAAATCGTCAAGAACATTTAAAACTCTGAGTCAGCACGCACGGCACGGCGATGTTTTTTATTGTAGCTAATATAGTTTTTAGTTCATAGATCGGCAGGTGTAAAACTAAATACTACGCATGCGCATTTCCTATTCCAGACACGATTCTCGCGCTATAATTGCGGGATGGAGCACGATGAAGGCGGGCAGTTTAAAGTATTCGAAATCGAAGGAGAAATTCACACTCTTAAAATACTATTATTGTAACGTTTCTTAAAATTGCGAAACAAATAATTCTTTTTAAATAATGGATGTGCTGCAGAACATGAGATACGCGCCAGCCGCCATATGATTTCAGTATCGTCGCATCAAACATATAACTTATATTTGATAGCTAAAAGACCTTCACTGAATAGAATAGACTGAGAGAGCAAAGTAAATTTTTTGAAATCTTATCTCACGTCACTTGAGAAGATACTCATTATACAGATCACTTCACACAATTGACGGACTGTGAACTGTGTTTTCCCATATAGAAACAAGTCTCGATACAAATTTATCGCTGAATAATAAGAACTCCAAGACCGCAGGACACGTACACGGTTTTCAGTCACAAGTAATTTGGCTCTACGTTAAACAAATACTATGCCTAAATATTTGACATGTTGAGACGTGTACATATAGAGACTTTCTAAATCTTAAATTAGTTATATATATATATATATATATATATATATATATATATACGTTTTTCAGTTTTATTTCGTAAATGTCGTTGAGAGAATAGCATAGGAATTGAACTTCTTTGGAATATTGTTCACTATTGTTGTGGAGAGTCTGAGACAACTAAACTTTTCGGCGGACTGTCCGCAAAATTGTGGACCTAGTGGATAATCCTCGACTAGTATTTCAGGTAATCTGTGTCTGTTTAGAGTTAAAATTTAAATTGTAAACTCTTGGATTGTAAAATGTTTAATAAATACACAATAATATAAGAACTCTTACTATCAAAGATAGTTATCCTCCCCCTTAATAATTAAAGTACCCATTCTTTTTTCTTTTCCCCATGAGTCTATGTCCTAATTAAAACTCTAGTTCGTAAGTAATATTATTGTAAAAAAGGAAAATTTTGTAAAACTACTCTGCAAAATATTAAGATAAGGCCCGTTACAGATGCACAAGAAAACAGGTCAATTATGTATGATATAATCTTATTATGTATGATATAATCTAATTTTCTTTCACTTAATATGTTCAAAAGTTCTTCTTTGTGTGATAAAGAAGTCAGCTTCTTCTTCTTTCTATGGCATTGTAGCCCGTCTTATCTATAATGTAAGTAGCCTGATATCATGGACAATGACGCTGGCCATGTACTTCATTGCCGAAAGCGTTGATAAGCAGGGAAAGCTTCAAATATTATTATTAATAATATTTATTATTTACATATTTACAAATGGGCAGTTTACCAGGTGTCAGACCCATGAAATTGTAATAAATGAATATAATTATTTTATATAAATAAACCGGACCTCTGGACAGTACCACAATTATAAACAAGTATACAGAGAATAATATTAATCGCAAAACAACTACATTATATATAAACATAAGAATAATATTGTTCTGGTCTGAAAAAGAAAACAGTTGAATTTTACCTGATAGAGATTAACTGTAACAACACTTGAATTTAGTTTATTATTCACGGATCGATTTCACTCGCTATACTAACCTATATTCACTAGAGTTCAGTTTCAGACTAAAGTTTATTTCCGTAGGACTTGCTCTTGAAGGTGAATACTTACAGTCATCTATTGTTCTATTTCGGAAAGAGTAACGGTTTATAGTTACAGCCATCTATTCTTTAATCTAGAACAATAGTCATCCATTGTGCCGACCTCCTGTAGTGTAGTGACTATCGTTGCTGCCAGAGGTCACGGGTACGAATCCTGGCATGGGCTTGGATGTTTGTGTTGTCATGGTCGTGAAGACCGGGATTAAGACTGTTGGAGGATCGATACGCTGACCACGTGCCACTCCAAATTCGGAATGTGTCCGCAGTCGACTCGGTAGGCCAAGGCCCTCATAGGGCTCTAGAGCCAAGGAGGAATGAAGGAAATCATCCATTGTTCTATGTAGGAATGACTATTCGACAACCCGCGCTATTATGTTTGACCTTTCTTCAAAATTTGATCAGTCGGTTCATTCATTCTCTCGTGAATTCTCTACCAAGGGTTTTGACCTGTAAAAACTGGTTATTCACTGGCCGAGAATCTATTCGCACGACGGTAGATACCTCTACACATAAACTTCTCCAGAGTAACTACCCTCTTCAAAACGGTAATTCCTCTACGCTTCAGCTATATTTTTCCTCAAAACTGTTAGAGAAAGGGTTTTATGTTGATTTCACATTGATACATCTGAGAGCTTGCAGCCATTGCTCAGTGGTTGAGAACTGGACTGCAGAAATTTGGACTTGGGTTCAGGTCCCACTCAACGCTACCATTTTTTATGTTTGCTTTATTTACTTTGTTTACCTTTCGTTTCTAGTATTTTCTGTTTCAAGAATGCTCTGTTTCTGGAATATTCCCCGAAGACCTCGAAGTGGTGGCAGTCTTTCGCTGTGCGAATCTTTGTATAGGACTTCGTGTTAAATAAACGTCTCTTACCTCTATCAGCGTGTGTTACTGAATCCCACGATCCTTCGCAAACGTGACAATATAAAAAAAATTTATAGAAACTTTATAAATTTATTCATATATATTTGACTACAATTGCCACTTGGGTCCTGTACTATATAATTGAGAAAAAATTATTGAAAATTAAATATTGATAATGGGAACTGCTTAGCTCAGGGTATTCTTTTACACGAGACAAGGAGGGGGCAGGGGGGCAGCAACAAGAGTAGCAGTAATTTCTTTTATATACAGCCGGAAGGAACTTGAGTGTTTTGTTCAGCTTCCTGGATCCTCATCGCTTTATGTAAGGGAGGTGACTTTTCCCGGAAAACTGGAATGACTGGCTCAGACGTGCAGCGGATGTACTGTGGAGATCTGTTTCCGTCTCACGAAAAACGTAATCCTGTAGCTGGTGTAGTGTCATTGGTTTTTTACTCTGATTAGTGTTGAGGAATGTCAGTTGGAGATCTGACTTTCCTTGTTGCTGGTTGATGTTGCCTTTAAGAATTAGTGAAAGCGCCTTCCTTTCTCTTCCAAAATTCTTATTTCTTCCAACTTCAAACGAATACTGCCTTACTCTTCTCCCTTGGCTTCCTCTTCCTTCCCACTTTCGACCAACAATGACTTTTTCACCTCCTTGTCAATTCCTAGCCAATTTCGCCTTTCCCCTTCTACATCGTAAGAGGACGCCCCACGTGACGTGCCTTCGCCAATCGTATTTAACGATCGCGGGGTCCGCACTTTCGGAGGAAGGGCACTGGGGAAAATATAATAGGTGATCTTCCCCTGGTGGCCGACCAACCTTAATCCTCCAGACCTTTCTTGTATGCAAATACACCGCGCCTCTCTAATCCCAGAAATTCCGCATCTGCTTCTACTTTAACAGAATATGTTTGTTCATTTTTCTGAATATTGAGTCCTAAAAGACGAATTAAATTGGTGCGGGTTTTTCTGCGCTACACTATCTTTATATGCAGCTTCAGACGTTACATGTCACGCCTCAAGTTCGTTACATCTTCTAGCCTTCTCCAAACGCAGTTCTCCTTCAGGGTCAAATCCAAGTAATCGTTGTCACCAATTTTCAAAGATATATGTTCTACGTTCGAAGTCGAGCAAATGGGAGCCTGGATTATATTATCTCGGTCTGTCTCCAATCATGGAAATTCGTTTCGTAAACGCTGTCACAAAGCGAATTCTAGAAGCCAGTTATAAGCGGGAGAATAGTGTGGTATTCAGGTCAACATCAATTTTATTCGGGACATGTTTCCTCATGCAACAACTGGAACCCGAGTCTCGCGTTTCAGTCCAGATAACGAGGCATGTTGTCTTGCACCAACATTCATAAGAGTTCGGAAAACTGTAATTATACATTTCAGGACCCATGTTGTAATTCACGTTCTTCCTTCTCTCAATATGAGTAATCAATTCCTAATTTTTTCTGATGATTACTACAAATGCGACAGTATTACCATACTCTGCGGCAAATGACCCGCTAGAAATATGAAACATTCTACGTCCACAAAAGATGTAAAAGCAGAACACAAATATATAACACGCAAGTACTTTTCCTTCGTACATATTTTAAATAAGGAAGTTTGATTTTAGGGACAAGCCAAGCATGATTACCATATTACATTCAGAAAAGTGCGGCAGTTTTCCTAGCGCCATGAAAGTCGACGGAATGTCTCCCAATAAATTATTTTCTTTAAAATAACCTTAATTTATTTAAAGAAATCAGAAGTACATAAAACAGTAATCAATTCGTTAAAAACATTGAAAACAGTAGACTGAAGCGGCCGCCTCTCTGTGTCATAACTTAACACGGCTTGGGTTTCGAAGTGCTGCCTCGCTTGTAGCACCACATTGTGTCAATTTGTGAAGCTTTACGGGGGTGCGTGCGGGGATAAATTGAATACCGCGCGTGCGCATTTCTCATTCCAGAGCGAGATTCCGTGCTGAGAAAGATTGCTTTGCCGGTTTTTAACGGACAGTTTAATGTTTTCAAAATGGAAACAGAAATTCACACTGGTAGTAATAAAACATTATTGAATTACGAAACAAATATTTCTCCCTAAATTAGTTTAGTGCCGTAGCACATGAGCCCATATGCACCAGCTGCCACTGCGGTTTTTTAATGACAAGTGTAACGGCTTTGGAGTAAAGTGAAGTGACGAGGATACGAGAATGAGCCACAAATGATCCGAGACCTTGAGCAGAACATCACGCGCGCCATTGCAAAATTACCTCGCGGCGTGTGAATCAGACACCAGGCCAACAAACAAAAGGAAACCATTTTCTACACAAAATTACTTGCCGTATTCTATTATGTGGCAACTCCACAGATAAACCCCACTCCGTTATATAAACTGTATATAACCAAAAAGCGTGTAATTTAGATAAATTTAATGCAGAGATTCTAGGTTTTCTTACTCTTTCAGATCAATTTATTTACTCGTTGATAGGATCTCTAATAAGCAATTTTGATAATAATAGTGCCAACTCTGACTTACATTAATTTAAAATATAAAATAAAAATAATTTTCTTCCTCGGTTGCTCAATGGAGGTGGAACAAAACGGAAAATCAATTTTTAACAAAATTGCTGATAACATTAACGAATTAAGAAACACTCAAAAGTTAGCTTGCAAATATTGCAACTCAGCCATTCCATCTAATTTTTAAAAGGATTTTTTGAATAAATTGTTTTCATACATAAACTTGGAATTTCAATACACTAGTGTTAATAGGTAACATTGAAAATGAGTAATCTTATTCATTGAAATACTTTAAAAATATAATTTTAATCATTTCATTCCAATAAACTACTCAACATATTATCATACTATTCGTGATTCTAATGTGAATTAAACAAATAACTACAGGTTCAAAATAACGTAAAATGTCTGATTTTTGCACACCCTTTAAGCATTGATGCTAATGAGGATGTATAAGAAATGTATCTATTCTATTTTGTGACATGTTTTACAGTTCTGACACCCTTCATAAGTTTGTATCAATATTTCGTTTGACGAGAAAGTGATTTATGTGGGTATGCATGAGGTAGAATTTAATACTGCCTTTTTGATTATCTGGTTCAGTGATTGTTTTGCGTTCTATCGCGGGGTTATTTTGTACTGATAACTATAGACTAGTAAAGGATTCACTTATTGTGCTGTTACATATCCTCGATGCATACTCAATGCAACGAGATTTTTAAAATGAAAAGTTGAGAGTTCATTGATTTATAAATGCAGATTTTGATCGGAGGAGTACAAAAGGATATCCATGGCAATATATAGTATTTCGAATTCACTTTAGGTGATTTCATGCGCGTTTGGGACTCGACACCTTTTACGTTAAATGTTTTTCACTTTTTTCACATATATATAACTTCAGTATATTTTAAAAATTTAAGATCATGTACAGTTTCAATTATTATTCAATTCATTATTTATAGCTAATCGGATTGGAGAGATTATATCCGTTAAGCGTGAAATAACGTTTTAATTTAACTATCATTTTATTTAAGTGATTATATATTTTAATTAGTTAATAATAATACAAAAAAAGTTTTATAAGTCGCAATGCAGATGACTAAGGTATGTTATACTAAGATCAGGGATGCACATATCCAATTGCATTCGATCAAGCAGGAAGATATCCTGCCAGGTGGAGGTTGACTTCCTCCTTCCTGGTTTTCCTCTTTCCCTCCCCCTTGGTCCATGGCCAAGGTAATTAATTTAACACTCCTGCAGGCTGGGAGGACCTTAAGCAGTTTGAGAGGTGTATGCATGGGGGTTAAAGACCTTCGGCATACGGTAAGAACTGTTCGCTGATCCCATTGGACCAGTCGGCCAACTGCCTCTCAATACTGACCAACAAACCAGTCTCCCGTCATCAGAAGGGCGTAGTAGTTGCCCGACCTACCTGATGCAGGTTTTCTAGGGGGTTCCCTGCATAACCTTTAGGTGAAATACCGGGTAGGATCCTTACACTATAGCCTGGGGGCCCTAGTCAACCCTTGGCTACCTTGTTCTTCCTTCCCCTTCCCCCTTAAACTCCCTTCCTATGCTATTAAAGGGGAGTTGCCTGCTTCAGGATCACCCTCATGTACCCCCTTACCCGCCAAAAAAACATATCCAATTAGATGGATTATAGAGCGGGAGAGAACCCGGAGGAATTCTGAAAAGTCAGTCAGAGCTGACTTCCTCCTACCCGGTTTTCCCCTTCCTCCCTACTTGGCTGAACGCCAAGGTTTTTTTTTAAAAAAAATCAAGTTTCTCACAAGTTGAGACGACTGAGCAGTTCGAGGGAAGCATGATTGTGGGTCACAGTCCTCCTGAATACGGCAAGAGTTGTTCTCTGATCTAATTGGACAGCTGACAAATTAAATAAAGATATGGAGTCGGCTTTGTTGCGTTCCCGCAAAAATCCAGTCTCCCATCATCAGAAAGGCGTGGGAGTAGTATCAAATTCGCTACATGTCTGGTGTAGGTTTCTTAGGGTTTCCCTGCATCACTTTTAGGTGAAACAGCCCGGGGCCAGGTCAACCCTTGGCTACCTTGTTTTACCTTCCACATCCCCCTTTTCAATTCCCTTTCTTTGCTATTAAAGGGGAGTTGCCTGCTTCAGGATCACCATTCAAGTAGCCTGTTTCCTACTGAACATACCCAATTTTATTTTTAGTATATATATATATATATATATATATATATATATATATACACTATTTATTTTACGCTAATCGCGTGAAAAGCTAAATTTTCAAAAATTTGACGCTGTGACGGTTGATAAAGAGATTTCTGTTGAATTATATACTGTAGTGAGCTAATATAAATGAATTCCGGGGAACGCCGTGCACACAGTTAGTTAATAAATTGAATCTCATTAGATTTTTACTACAGCGTACATATTTGAATTAATATTGTTGATTTTAGGTATGTTTTTAATTATGTAAATAAAAAGTAGTAGTCAATAAAATAAAATAAAGCTTCGGTATTTACAGTCTCATAAAATTACAACATACTCAAGGGATGTAGTTTACAGGAGCTTTCGAAACGTTTTGTCGGGATAAGCAGTCCAACATGACGAAATAGTAGTTTGTAAATGAGCAGTCCAACATGACTGACAGAAGCAGTTGTAAAATTTGTAAGTAACCATTTTATTTGAAAAGTAACAGGTGTGTATTGATTCTGAATGGAGACGCTCGTGTAATTGTTGTATCTAAAATTCTTAAATTGCAAAGATATGAAATAACTTATGATGGTGAAATGTAACTTGACTTGCGTGTTGAAAGTAGAAACCGTTTAGACGGAATTGTTAAAAAATGTTGGAAGTGAAGGGATGCTCAATGCTAAGCTATTATAAGATGTCTGGAGTATAGTAGGGCGTCAGGTGTTTAAATAAATCACTCGCCACCTGTATTGTGTAAGAGTCGATGAAAGTCACATATATCACGCTAATTATTAAAGGAAATTAAAAGGACTTAGAGGAAATGTTTTAAGTTGGATAAAAGTTTACTTGATGAATAGGAAGCAATATGTTAGAATAAATGAAGTTGGATCTCAACGTAGAGAAGTTGACTTTGGCGTTCCTCAGGGCAGTGAATTGGACCCACTGTTATTCATTGTGTATATTAATGAAGTGCCAAAAACTGTTATGGAAGCCAAAGCTCATCTATTTGCTGATGATGCCCCGGTGTGCATTTCTGGTAATAGTTATAAAGATCCTGTAAGTAAAATAAATAGTGAACTTGGATATATTGTGAACTGGCTGTATTTCAATAAGTGAAATCTAAATGATAAAATAACCAAATGTATGTATATATATACCAATAAATAAAATTGAAGTGTCTGTCTGTTCTTATGTTTGTCTCGAATAGGCTCCGGATTTGAATGAGAATTTGAGGGTTTAAAACAGGAGATTTAACTTTTAAATATTAGTGCATATTTCATTTAGATATATCGCAGAAGATATCAATATAATATAATATAAATATTAATTTTACGGGAATGTTTCTTGGCATACGCTCATCAAAGTCTCCAAAATGTGGATGCGAATAGCCTATGCTCCGAAACGACTGAACGGATTTCAATGAAAATTTCAGGAAATTAAACAGGAATTTAACCTTAAATTTTCGTGTATGTTTCATTTCCATATCATGCAGAGTTCAGAAGATATTAATGCAAATATTTATAAATCCATTGAATTGCCGCGCGAAAGGTGGCGTGAAAACCAATTGCGAAATAAAGTTGCGAAATACCATTCATCCCACTTACTGTGTTATTATAAGCGTAATTTTGACAGCATGAGAAAGGGGGACACATTCTCACTCCATCTATTGTTGCAGCAGGACTCGCGCCGTAATCAACCTATTTTTGGCAGAGAGATAACTTTTTTTGATCGTCGATACGATGTTTCCGTAAATTGGTTTCTTTTGTCGCGTCAAGTTGATTTTTAAAAGCAAATAAAATTAATATAATTTATCATAATAAATGTAATTGAAGTTTCTGTCCTTCTGGGAGTTTGTATGGAATTGGTTCCGAAGCGTGTGATAGCGGGACCTGTTCAAAACCACCTGCGAGTTATAAGGTTTGCCCTGAAGCAATCATAAATAAATGATAACAGGCTTTTTATATATTCAATATTTTAATCAAAATTTTTATCAGAATTCTGTACCTGCTGTTTCGTTTTTAGGGCAAAATAAAAAGAGCTATTTTCGCGCGAATCAAGTCGCGGGCATAACGAGTAAGGGAAAAATGGGAGTACTGTTATATGATTGTCGATAATGATGAGTACTTATGTGTTATTATTGACTGCGAATTAAATTTTAATAAATATAGACAGTATATTGAAAATATATTGACAAAAAATTGTAGTAGTTTGTAGGTTAAGAAATGTTTTGTCCCTTAACGCTAAGAAGACTGTCTTTTTATCAATTGTAGTCCCTCGAGTACGTGTTCGTGTAAGTAGAAATATTATTGAAAAATTATAAGTCATATGGAATAGAGGATTAAGGGTTATTTTAAATATAATATTAGAGATGATTATAAAAGAAAAAATTTTGATAGCTATGTTGGCTACATCCTTTGAAGAAGTTGTAATTTTATGAGACTAAATAAAGAGGGGTTTATTTTATTTTATTGAATTATACATTGAATATGCAGTCTATTTTATATATTATAGTAAAATTAGTTTATGACTGATTACAAACAATGTATTTAAAAAAGTTGAGCGGAAGAACGTTTCGGTACCTACAGTATTCGTACCGTATTTTGGTTATGACTTGGCTGAAAGGTATGTAGTTAAAATAAGTGAAACTTAGAATTATATCAATCAAAGTTTGAAGAAACTTGTTTGGCTTCCATGGCTACCAACAGTTATCTACAGTAGTTTGAAGAATCACATAACTCTTCGGTCAAGATAAAAATTGGTTCAGAAATGTTGTTACATTAAAGTGATGATTTTATCATCGGTCACAAATTATGTTTTAGTTTAACTGCTGAAAAACTCTGCGACGGATTCTAAAATTAGGTTAATGAATGCAAAGTTTCCTCCTCACATATGAACTGAAGACGATTGCCGGTACAGAATTGTCCTTGCTGGGATGGGATTAGACCTCACGTTTATTATGTTTGTTCCATTCAGGTCGACCGTGATCTCACCTCACACAGAATTTAAGCCGAGATTAGTTTAGGACGCCGTAAGTAACCAACGGTTTCAGGAGTAACTACGCAGCGTTCATTGTTGCGTCTGTGCAGCACCTGGCAAGCTTTTTTTTTTGGTTAACAGGCTACATGAGGGTGATCCTGAAACAGGCAACTCCCCTTTAATAGCATAGGAAGGGAATTGAAAAGGGGGGATGCGGAAGGTAGAGCAAGGTAGCCAAGGGTTAACTAGGGCCCCCGGGCTATGGTTTGAGGATCCTACCCGGTGTTTCACCTAAAGAGATGCAGGGAAAACCCTAGAAAACCTGCATGCACCTTCTCTTCCCTTTCAATAATTTATTTCTGTTTTACGACTGTGCCCGAGTTTTATTTGTACCCTAACCACGTTATATCAGCTGGAAAATTAATCGAATTTCCGTATCACCGTTGTGAGAAAATCTGATATATGCTGTCAAGGTTGACTTTTACCTTTTTAATTTATTCGATTGTCTTTTGTCACGCTGGAATTGGACGAGGACTACACTGTAAGCACAGAGCCAGATCGTAGAAAGTGAAAGGCAGAACGTGACGCATGAGGCGCAGGAACATGACTTTCTACACGTGGTTGGAACGTCATACATCCTCGATCTGTTTTAAGGGTGAAAAGGTCAGTACGGTTGTAGAGGTGACAACAACACCGTGTCGTCCAAAAAGGTGTTTGTTCCACGAGGGTAAATTACATAATTTATACGTCCGTTATCTCAGATCTAACATCTTTTCTAACAACCCCACGAAACTGTCCTGGACAGCACGTTATTCGCTTCTGTAATCATATTACAGGAATATTATAGTACCCAGGAGCAGATGTAAACTCCGACCATAATCTTGTGATTAAGAAATGCAGGCTGAAAATTAAGAAACTGAAAAATTAAAACAAAAAGATGGGCACTATAAAAACTGAAACAACAAGGTGTGCTTCAAGTTTCAAAGACGACATCAAGAGTAGATTAGTAATGAAAGAAGAAAGAAACAATATAGAAGAGAAATAGGTACTCTTGAAGGAAGAAATGACTAGAGCAGCCGACGAAAAAATAGGGAGAATATCTTAGACGCATAGGAAAGCATGGATAACACAAGAAATAATAAAAATGACTGATGAAATGTGTAAATATAAAAACGCGAGAGATAAAAATGGTAAAGAGCAATATAGACGCTTGAAGAATGAGATAGGAAGTTTTGTTGACGACCGCTAATTACGTGTCAGTATTTTGTTTCGTTTTGATCTATTTTCCTGTTTCCTCAGACACTTTCGTCAGTTTGAGTGTCAAAGTTCTCTCCCGTCTATTTAAATACAACGTCACGTCTTATAACGAATTACAACGGTCTTTCATGGTAAATGTTAACTGCTATTTCGAATTAGAAATTTGATCCTGACGCGAGCGTTGCATTACCTGAGATTCGCGCAACTTCACTTGCTCGTCATTTTCCTTCTACGCCCAACCTTTCACTTTTCTTGCCACAGCGTTTTCCTTGTTGAAATATTATGTCAATGGCGATTCTCAGAATTTCCACCTTCGCCAAAGTCTTTTCTGATGCATTTCCCCATTCGTTGAATTTCCTCGTTACTAGTTCACCGCCGGAAAGCCGCAAAATCCGTTCCGTCATCGTCCTCTGCGTTTCAAACATCATTTCCTGCCACTATGCAATACGATTGTTGCCCTTTTCTTTCCTTATCGAAATGAACTTAATCCTCTATTATTTTGCGTACATAGTTCTTTCCTATGAAGACATTATTTGACCTTACTCCATAAACATGAGTAATGTGGATTTTATCTACTTCTAGAGTTACCCACAGTAACAATGATCATTCGTTTTCCCCAGGAATCATTTCCTTGTATACGAAATACCGTATTTAGGCATGTAAAGACCGTACTTTACACTAAAAGCATGTAAGGACTCGGGATTTTTAACATGAATACAATTTCTACTGGTAACGGTTGACAAATTTTGAAGTTGGTCTTTTCACGGAAAAATTCAGAAAATCCCCTCAAATCTTATGCCAAAATTCAGGCGTGGCTTATAGACGCCCGTGGCTTATACTCGCCTAAATACGGTACGAACAAAGAGTCCTCGAATGAAAGCAATGATTCTTTTTAACCAACGTCAGTTTCTATGTTCAATTATGAATGTTAAAATAAATTTATTCAAGATGTTCCAATCACACAACCAGGACAGTCAGGACATAAATCATTTACATTATTAATGACCTAACCATTGAGTATTTAAAGTTATGTGCTACATCAGCCCAGGGAACAATTCTTACGAGGACAATTTTTCTTACGTAAGATATTAGTAACACTACAATATCTATAGTATTGATGATACTCCGCGGCTCGTAATATGTTACATTTCTAATTTCGTATACATAACGTGTAATAGAAACAGATTATTAAAATTGTAAAAATATAGAATAAAATTGACGTAAATTCGCAAGAGGAAAGTATTTTTACTTATTACATATTTTAAATAAATCAGTTAATTTTAGGCAGAAGCCACATATTATGGGAATATTGTAATGCGGGATCTTGCGGGAATTTTCTCATCTTTAGAAAGTCTTAAAAAATAAACGATTTTTATTTTAGATAACCTTTTGATTAAGTTGAGTAAACCACAACAAGTCCATAAACAGTAATCATTTTATTAATTCGACAAAAACACGAATGCTGTGCCCGGCGCTCCGCTTTTTGTAGCTCATATAATTGTTTAATATTGGGTGCGCAGGGGGAATGAAACGGAAATACTGCGCATGCGCATTTCTCGTTCCGGATAAGATTTTTGTGCTATAAAAAATGTAGCCCAGATGGATGGCGAGCAGTTTCAAGTCTACGAAATCAAACCAGAAATCCACACTCTTACAATACTATTATTTTTAAGTTTCTTAAAATTATTAAACAAATAATTCCTCCTAAATTAATTCATGTGCTGTAGCACATGAGCACTGGACCTAATGATAATGAACTTAAAAAATATAATTAGTACATGCTATTTTGGGAGATAATTTGAATATCCACTTACAAACAAAACTAATTGAATGAATTACAAAGTTTAAATCTAAATTTAAAAAATATTTTTCTAGGTTTATTTCCTGCAATACCACGATCTATTTTATTACTCAATTCAACGGCCAAATAGGTTACGCAATGAAGACTATTTTGAGTAAACATGATACCTAAATAATCATTTATTATTTTTAAAATATGGAAAGATTCATTCGCCGCTAGCAACAGTTATAGGTAGCGTTAACAAAATTTTTAAAGTAATATTTGGCCCAGTTTAAAATGAAGTACTGAACATAAAACACTTGGTTTTATCCATCCAGTGTTGTCCTGGATTGAAAAGTCAGCAGCTCACGGTCAATATATATTAATCAATTCCGGAAAATATTGACCGTGTGCGGAGTGCATCGATGTTGATATTAGAATAATAATTGAATATTTAATTTCTTAAATTTGAATGGATCAATATAGAAGAGCGGCGTGGTTCAATATTTTCATCAATATTCAGATTTCTCACTATGAGTTTCTACAAATTATGACGTAAACATAAAGTTTCTATAAGCTGTACTGTTGCTTTTAATTCTCATTTTGATTTTTTTCCTAGCTTACGTTTCCTCGTCGAAATGGATGAAGATATGAGGTGTTTTGTTGAAATATATGAATCACTGTACTGAAGCAGTCTCGTCTTGCATGTTATATAAATAAAAAATGACGTAAAGAAGTAATGGGAGAACTGGTTTCTGCGTACCAACTTTAGAAACCAGGAGCAAAAGTGAAATATCTGCCTAAAATATGGAAAGTATGATAGTATGAGTGTCAATTATTGACAGGAACTTGAAAAGGAGATGAACTGGAAACGGCCAGGGAACTGCCCCGTCTAAAATAATTAAAGTAATAATTTTTATCGGTGCTGACAATCGATTTCAACAACAGTCCTTGGCTGAAACGTACTTTTTTTTATTGAACCACTCCTTAACCTAACGCGTTCTTACAATATTACGTTTTCTCGCTAGAAAACGTGGGATAGCTAAATAAGCTTTCTTCTTACTCTTCATATTTTTATAGAAGAAAACAGAAATATTAATGACTTAAAATTAACAAAATAACTCACACAGGCACAGTGATCAACAACAATAAAAAAGAGCAAAAATACTGACGAAAATATTGATCAATATATTGTTTGTGTTTGATAGTGGATTGACATAAAATATTGATCTTCCTGTAGTGATCAATATATTGACCGTATGTGGCCGGCTTAAGTAACATGTGAACAAAGTTTGGTTACAGTTTAAGAGGGAAAATTTGTTTCACCCGTACTCCTAGGGGGTTGAAGTGAAACTTAACCGGCATGTTCAATGCCAGAAACATACTCACAGACGCCCATAAGCCCGGATACGAATCCAATCTCCAAATTTTTGCATTATTTTAATTTTAGGCGTCTCGACCCCTTACTCCAGATGTGGTATACATTATACACAAACATCTGGAGAAACATTATCAATCTCATTGCCCCACAAAACATTTATTCGACGTAAATATCAGTCGTGTTTACATGTTTTAATGTTGCCATCCCTATCTCTAGGGGTGGTAGTCAGATGTTTGTTTCCAGATCGCAAGTAACACGTGTACAAAATTCGGCCGAAGTTTCTCCACGCGTTTAAGTTTGTATGCGGAACGTACATAAATGCATTAAGATGCACACATACGTACATTGAATTTTATTAATTAGAAGACTATTCTGTCGCAGGGTTACTTGTCCCTATAGGCGCGTTGGCTACTCATATTACTTTGAAAATGCTATATCAGCACAGAGTGAACGCCCACATGTGATACAACGGCTTTGGCTTCTCTAGTAACACTCGCACTCAAGTTTACTACTTTATTACACGACGCCCTTCAAAGTAACCAAACCGCTAGAAATACGTTGAGATTAAGTGACCAAGATATGTAAGATAAATTCTGATAACACCAAGGAACTTTGACAGAGGATTTAAACATTATATTTTGATCAGCTGTTACAGCGATACAGTTTTATCGTAATCCGAAGGTAGTAAAAGTTGGTGGATTAACGCGCATTATTTTTGTTAATAGTTCCTGATACTAAAGAGCATTATATAATCCTCATATTTAAGGACGGGAAAATGAAATGTCCTACAGCAGAAGGGTTCTCATTCCTACTTTTTCAGCTTCCGTGTCCCTGACGTTAGTTGATTAACTCCAAGTCACTTCTAATGTCAGCTTAGCTAGCGTTACTATTTTACTTTCATAATTCCATTCAATTTCAAAAGTATACTTTACTATCCTCGCTCTACGTCTTCTTTTATATTCCATGGACACTTATCATATTTATAGATCAACGACTAATTTATTTAACTTAAAAATGTAGCTTGATGCTGAGGTTCCGATTAAACAAATATTTAGTTGACATCAATTTATTGTCCCTAACGGTCCAATAACGAGACATAAAAGTCTCCATTTATTGATTTCCTATTTCTAAAAATTAGATTTGAATAGTTCCGTAACATCCCCCAACTAAAGCTCTATTGTATTCGTTGATTCATATTTCATCAACAGTTATATATCAACGTATAATCGATCTCAAGACCACCTTTATTCTCCGTCGCCAGCGCTCCTTCTCGATATGTTTTTAGATGCAGTGTTTACTCGAAAAAATGTAACGATTCGTGCATGGAATGCCGTCCTCCTGTAGTCTAGTGATTAGCGTCGCTGCCTCACAACACAGAGGTCCCGGGATCGAATCCTGGCATGGGCTTGGATGTTTGTGCCGTTATGGTCACAGAGACTGGGATTATGAATAGATACGCTGACCACGTGTCTTTCCAAATTTGGAATGTCATCTAAGGTGACAGTCTGCAGTCGACCCGGTAGGCCAAGGCCCTGAATGGGCTACAGAACCAACCTCATAATTGTAGAATTTTGATGACGTAGACAACTCCAGTAAACGTCCCTAATGAAATGCATCACCTTTGACGTCCGAACGATTTTGAATTTGTTCAACTAATTATATGCGTTTTAATATAATTCGTTCATGACACCAGGTTTCAATCAGCCCACCTGAGTAATGCACTTTTTATGGAAATAACTATTGTTTTTCGTAGTCAAAGTACCTTTCGTTAACGCTGAATTCGTCTTCGGCAAGTTAAAATATAAAAAGTTTCAAGTAGAATACTCCCCACGTATTTATATATTTTTTCTTGTTGGTATCGGCACAACTGACGGAAGAATTGTCACACACCAATTACAGGAACAATTGCTCCAAATTATTAAGGAACATCATCCACAAATAATTACTTTTAACTAAGCTAGTAGAGCCATATTAAGCGAAAGCTTTTACTGTCGTTGACTGACTAAAGCCCGGTGTCATTAGTTTTCACACGTTAAAATAAAAATATAAACTTTTTAAACGCTGGGCCAGACGAGCCTACGCGGCTTATTTTTATTTACTCTGGCAAGAAATTGGTGAAATTCACTTATAGCAATGTAAAATGCCTAACAAGCCACTGAGCAAGCACTTGCACGTAAAAATGCAAGACGTTGCAACAAATCATGTAGTACCTCGCCAGTGGAGTAAGTGCAGGTCCTTGCATGAATGCAAACCATTTCTATTTCCTCTGCAAGTTCTTGTAAGAAGCGTCTTGGAAGACCGAGTTGAGAATGTTTAACTAAGAACATTTCTTTTGTATATCTGCATCATATATATATTTTATAGTTTTTGTAAAAATTGCGTCACATATATCTTTATTTAACAATTAAAGAAATGGCCAGAGACTAAGAAATTCAATAATTTATAATACATTTCACTCATTATTCATGAATCTCTTCCCGTATAAAAAAATTAAGCCACGTACAAGATAATTAAGCATATTCAAAAATAGGTTAGTTGTCATATTTACCTGACTTCATTGCTTTATAAATGATACGTCATACCAGATTTTATTTTAAATAATATCTTGTAATGTATTATTTTATTAAAATATATATCTTACATACTGGCTGCCGCATTAATTTATAAGATATGCTGATCTATGGACAGAACATGCACGCATAAAATAAAGAATTGTTTAATTTATTCATAATTGAAATGTGACCGCGCCGCGCGTAGTAGGAAATTGCAGCAATTTCTTGCGACGTAGTCAGCGTTCAGCGCTTGGCTTATCAAAATGAAGTGCTTATTTACTTTCCGAGATTCGATATCTTTGTTGTTTGAAAATAACGCAAAATATTGGCTTAAAGTCATAATTTTTTTTAAAAAAAAACATGCATTGAAATCAATCTGAAACTTTGACTTTTTAGAAACGAATATTGTTCGTTACTACCAGCGCCATCTCTTATTTACCGTAAGTACTTGTTAACCCTTCATATTTATAGCTTTATGAATAGTTATAGATTTATGAATACCTCGCGACTGTTAGAAATGTTATTTATTTTTCTGAAAATTCCTTCATCGATACTACTGGGATTCGTAAATACACTCATCTGTATGTCTCTGATCAGGAAAAGACAGTTTGAAATTGTATAATTGTATAATAAAGTTACAACAACGTTTTTCTGCCTTCCTCATGCTGAAAATGTTGTCTCCAGTTTTTCCTCAGTCAGGCTACGAATATTATTGTTAAGTTTCTACGATAACTACATTTATAAATATTTGTAATTTTACTTACTATACTCAATAAGATTTTATTTAACTAAATAAATCGGATGAAAATTCATAAATGGTGATGTTAAAATTACTATTTTTCAAATTACAAATTTGTGTAGAATTTTTTAGAAAGTATAATATATCAAAGATAAAAACAATAGTATTTTTTGACTTAAATGGCGTAAGAAAGGAATAATATAATATTGCTAACATCGTGTGGTGTAGTGGTTAGCATCGCTGCCCTCACACCACAGAGGTGTGGCACGGGATTGGACGTTGTGTGTTTCAGTTACCTTATTATGATTACCTTACTTAGATAAACAGGTGTGCACAGTCGCTAATGACCGTAGAATGTAGTTGCGATTTAAACAAAAATTTTAAAAATATAAGTATATATTTATAATATCACTAATTTATAGTGACTGAGAGGACGGTTATGACGTCAAGAATCAGCCGGAAGAGGTTACAAATATGTGCAGAAACGTTTTCCCGTTAAATAGAATATTTTAAATGAGTATTTTCTAGTTGTAATTGACGTTATGTATATTTAGCTGTTAAAAGAAGACGTTATAATAATATCTTTGACAGTGTAAGTGAGTGACGACGAGATGCTGACCAGACGACGTTGTTACTAAAATCTGTTTTTAACAACATCGTCCGAAAACTTGCGATTCCGTTTCTGAGACAGTCCTAGCTAGCAATTGATGACCACATCACAAAGCTTCGTTCCTTCATCCTCCCATACAAGGCCGACTAGTTTCGTATCTGAGAAGTGAAATGTGGGCACGAGAGGAACAAGCAAACTTCAGGCAGGATTTCTCGCAATAGACAAACGGGAACGGGAATGGGAATAGCTTACAGTTAACTACGGAGTGAATTCTAGGTCACCTAAACTGCAACTTTATCTCAACCTTATAACCGACGGCAAAAACACTGCGGTATCAGAGCAAGATGAAGTGCGATCGTCTCCTCGATTGCCGACTGCTATTTCTCCTATTAAGTCCTTAAAATCTGTTGACCTTGAACGAAGTCGACTCGCAAAAACCACAGGAAAACTCGAGGCTCCGCACAATGTCACGCGATGCCCGCCCAAGAAGAAAAACTTACGTCGCGACAAATCCATAAAAAGCGAATGTATATTTTGACGGTTTCATTTTATAGATGTCGCGAATTATTGTATTTTTAAATTACAGCACTTCATACAATGTAAAGATAACATTATAAAGACCCGGGAGGTTAATTTTACTAATTACGACTAATTATAATTAATAATAATTATTGAGCCCCACGTTGGTGCCAATTGTAAAGATTAATTGGGGACGGGACGTTAATTTTACTAATTATTATTAATATTAATTATTGAGCTTCGCAGTTGGGGGACAATTTTAATAAAAAGGGATTAATTTATAAGTCATACGGGATCAATTAACGAAAGGTTTCAAATAGAGAAGAAAAGATTTGATTTATATTTCTGAATTTAATAACAATAAAATTTAAAATTAGAGAGTTGAATTAAATTATACACAAATGAAAGACGTTATCAATAATAAATTTATGTTGAGACTCATTAAAAATCAAGGTCTCCTGTGGGGTGGATCGAAAGCAGCAATGTAATTCAAGACAATAGGTCTGGCAATGTGATATCTATAAAATTAAAATGAACGATACCGCCGAGGTCTGCTGCTGCGTTGTCTGGCGGGCTTTGGCTGTGGTCTGCTTTGTGCTGATAGTCTGGAGGCACCTGCTGTCGATCCTCGGCTGCATCGGGCTGATCTCGCTGTATCGTGAACGTCTTGGGGCAAAGATAGGGGAGACTCCTACCAAGAAGTCTCAAGAGGAGCTCTCAATTTTATGCCCTCCATTTTCTGTCCCTCCGTCCATCAGCTGACACGTCACGTCGGTAGGAACCCAATGCACTCCTGCTTAATTCCAGCAGCCAATCAGCAGACATTTCCAATGGTAGCCATTGGCTTGCATTTCAACAATTGCAGCCAATAGGAAAATTTTCAATTACCGGGCGTAAACATGTGCCATCGCACCTGATTTTATTTCCGTGCCCGGTAGCAATTCCAAATTATTCACGCCAACTTCCAACTTGAGGGAGGCAAATCCGTTCCGAAAATTGAGGACGGCTGACTCTTTTGTTCGTGATAGGTACATTTATCCTATATAGTAGAAAAAGGGTCGTCTTCATTTTACGGAGATTTTTCGGGGAAAGCGAGGCCACACGCAGACAAAATGCGTCGCAGAGCTTATGACTTACTTCGCGTACTTTTAATACATTATAATATACGTTTAACGAAGATTACTACATTTATAACCCTTCAATGATAATCTTATTTAATATACCTTAAAGCTATAATTTAAATCGACCACATTTATTAATAAAAATGTTATTCTACCATATTAGAATATATTTAATATTGGTAGTTCTGAGAATCTATGCTCAGATGGAGGATAGTTTTGTAATCATTCTGATGATTTCATTATTATTGCTAAATATGATATGTCGTTTATTAGTTATTCTTTTTCATATAATAAAGATAAATATACAGTGGAACCTCGCATAAGAGCATAATTCGTAACGGAAACGCTCGTTAATCGAAACCATTTTTACCATATAAATTAATGTAAAATACGTTAATGCGTTACATACCGAAAAGTATACTAAAAAAATTAAAATTTCAAGAAAATACTCAAAATACGTAACGCTTATATGAAAAATTACATATATATCGTTAAGGAACGTAATTTATATTCATCTTTTCTTCTAACGCGGAACTAACTAATTTGGAATCAGATTTCGATTTGCATTGAAACGAAAAAAAATTGAAATAATTTGTTTCACTGTCTGGAGTTTTGGCCGAAGGTTCAGAATTAGGTAAAAATGCGTCATCCCATGATCATTTAATAAATTTGTATGGCGCATAGCCACCGTCTTATTAGGGCGATGCCTCGCAATGTACAATGCAACAGTTTCTCATGCTTTCAGCATTTCTCCTACTTATCCAGAAGATTGTTGTTTTGCTGTTTCCTCCTCCTCTACTGACAAACTCTTATTTTACTCGATATGCCAATTACTCGTTTTGCGAGGTGCTCGTTAAGCGAGGTTCCTCTTACTGTAAAAACAGTAGACCCAATTCTAGATATGATATTCTTGCAAGATGTAAAAAGTGTTGGGGGAAAAGTAAGATTAACTCCTAATAATATAGTAGAAAATTGGCTTTTTAAGAGTTTTAATTTATGGTTAACCCTGTAATTAATGGATATCCTAAGATAATTCATCCTATAATAGCAAATACCGCTCCTATAGACAATACGTAATGAATAGTAGGTGTCATATAAGATAATGTCAATTGATGAGTTAGCTAAAATTAAACCTGTTAATCCACTGATTGGGAATAATAATATTGGAACTAATATAAAATTAAATATTAAAAATTCAAGCAATTGTAAAATATAATTTCATGTTGTGTAATTGTACTTTTAATTTAATTTCAATTAAATATTGTCATTTATGAATATTCTTTCATTAGCCATACAATCCTTAAAATACATTTCAGTTTTGCTAGTTTTAAAGAAAGTTATCATTTTTAAGTCCAATATTTAAAAACTTAAAGTAAAGCAAAGTATCACAATAACATTTTGATATTACATTTAATGACCTCTCAACGAGGGGCTCCTGTAATTTAATTAATTGATTATATATATATATATATGTATATACTTATTCTTGACAAAGAAATACGATTTTAGGAAAACGATGTTCTTATTATTAAACGTTTAAGGGTACAGGGTTTAAAAAATTGAATTTGTGGGGAGCTTAGATCCTTCTATAACTTAAAATAGTTCATATTTTCCCAGCCTCAATCAACACTCAATTAGCTAGTAAGAACATAGCAAAAATTATATTTATATCATTCTCCAATGGTTTTTATCAGTTGCCAATTTATAAATAATTTCTCAAAAATTTGTTATGGCATCTTTAAATTGAGTAAATTTACTACGGATTAGAGACAAAGTTTGTCGCCAATTGAACCGACGTTTCATCACGACATTTGGGACTTCATTAGGCAATTTCTTCAAGTACTGAATTTTGAAGTGACGATGAACAAAAGGAAGCCAAATGTGTAAAAATCTATACATTTGTGTTAAATCTACCCTTGTAGATAGTCAAGTTTAGATTTTTATACGTTTCAAAATTTAACATTTGAAGAAATAACCTGAAGAAGTCCCAAATTTGTTGACGAAACATCGGCTCAATGAAATAAAATCATTTTCTGTAATGGACGATTTAATTATTGTTAAAAACACGTTTAAATTACTCAGATATTTTTTCCTTCGAGTTTATATTTTGAAGTTGTTTATATACATAGTTATAAGTCATTAGTGATATTACAATGAACTATTTTACAATGGTTGTCAAATAATAATTAGACTGAATTAATATATATTTATTTAAATTTTTTTAACGTATATGTTTTATTAAGTGACTATGGAAAGCTGACAAGATCCACTACATAATTCAAAATAAATAGTTTTCTATATTATTTATTTGAACGATTTCATTGTGAATCATAGGGGGATGAAGCGAGTATAATGTAACAAATACGAGTCGTGATAATTTTAAGAAGAAATAGAATTTTTTTTAGTATGAATCATAATCTACATTTCAGCGTTTCCACACACTTTAATTTGTTCAATGTTGAATTAATCGATAAATAATACAATCAGTATGCATACAATTACAATACACGAAATATATAAGATCTCATAAATCGAAATGTAATAACAATGCCAAGCTACGACGCAATGAAATTCCGGATGTGCGGAAGTCAAATGTCACAGATTATTCAAATAGTCAGGCTGAAAAATTGGGAATACAGTTTTTTGTGTGAGTAATCAAGAAAAATATAGAAAATAAATTGGGCCAGAAAATTAAAAAATAACTGTATTCACACAACAGACCCACCGAGTCTAATTATAACGAAGAACCATACAGGTGAGTCCATAAATACAATAAAACACATTTAATCAAAATCGGTGAAGCCGTTTAGGGGGAAAACCATTACTAACACACGTACGCCGGAATTATATATAAAAATATTAAATAATCTTTGGATCTGAAAACCAGTATGTCCCAGCGTTAGGCGTCCGACTTTGACCAACTTTGGCACACGTGTTCCTCAGGACCCGAAGCTTTCCGTGATATTTAAATAGAATAAAGTTACTCATGTGGAAAAACTGAAAAAAAAGCAATGGGTTTCGTGACCCGTACGCGCATTGATATGACCTAAAGTGAATACGGGTTGCCTATATTCACCTACCGCTGGTAGAAAGCTAACTCCCTGAGAAATAATAAACTCCTTGGGTCGTCGATACGATGTATACGTAAATTAGTTTTATTTTTTGCGCCAGGTAAATTTTAATATTTAGTAATTGCTCACCTAATGCACAGGGAAAGAGCCGTGGGAAGCATTCTTCCTGCCTAATAAAACTAATATTGTCCGGAAAATATACTTCAATAACTAAGTCAATCTATTAAACGATCAAGAATACATAAAATAATGTATATAGAGTAGAAAAAAGCTTAGTAATTATTTCAATATTGGCAAAAGAAAGAGAAGTTATCTGTAACGGGTCTCAAATGTAGATAATACTAGCGACGGGCAAATTCTAAAGGTAAAAAATTCTAAGAATATGGACAAAAGACACTAAAGTTGATTTGTAGTAACAATCACAGGTCAAAAATACGTTTATCCTTGAAATTTCTCATGTGGGAAATATACCACGTACAGATCGATTTTTCGTCTTAATTTGAACATTAAAATTAATTTTTTTCCCTTAAATTTTGGAACAAATTGATTTGAAATGCTTCAAGTTATAAATATATGTAATCAAATGTCAGTCATAATCAATTAAATATATGAAAGTTAAATGTTATTTGAATGAGTTGAGGTTGAGTTAAATGAGGTTGTACTTGATATATTTAACTATAGAGTAGGAAACACGTCGTGTAAAATCTTATGGTAATCAAGTAGTATTTTAGAAAGCTGCAAAAGAGATAAGGCCGAAAATTTTGTATCGCGTGACCTTCTCAAGTATTAAGACAGCTTTACATTAACGTTCGGCGTTCGGAGTAAGGTCAGAGGCGGCTCTTCGTCTTATGTCCTGCCCGAGGAAAGCAGCAAGGATAATTATTCATTCACAGGGTGCGATACAGTTCTTAGGCTTCTTCATCTTCCAGGTGCGCGTAATTATTACCAGAGATTTAACTTAATTAACAGCGTTCACATTGAACTGCTTTCATCCAGTCTGTCGGACTTCTCACCTGGTCATTATCTCGAACTACTTCCGGCCAATCATTCCAGGTTCGAATTAATGATCTCTCGATCAATAATATAACTGATCTTTTCCCATTAGAGCCATGGCATAAATATTTATCTAACTTTTCTAAGCTTATTCCATCCACAGACTCCGCCTAACGTCATCTCAGGTTTCGGAAATTTAATTGTCGCCCTCCTGCCGTCTGCTTATGAAATTACATATTCGTACTAATCTTCGACAACCCCTCAACACGTCCACGCGAAACATGACTAATCACTTTCACGTTAAAATAGAAATGCTCCCGGGTCACATAAACGTCTCCTTTGCCCAAAATATTTGATCTGCAACAAAAAAGTGGGGAAATTCTTTTTCAGTACCTACCAAAGCAATGTTTAACACTTAGTAAATGATTCTCGGTTTGTCAACGGGGACAAAATGTGACGTTTCCTCGATTATTATCGTCGCCATTATCAGGTAGAGTATTTAAAAATTGTTTTTGGTTCCTAGTTGCATAAACAGGGCAATTATATGACGCATGAAACATTTCAAAAAATCTTCATAGGTAAATGGCTAAAAGTAATGTAACAAATGTTACAATACTTGAAAGACAAACTTTGAAAGTTCTTTCTTTAACATGCTGGAGGAAGTTACTTTAGGAAACCGCCGACAGGAGCGTCACCGACAGCAGTTGCTGAAAAACCTACAGTTGGATTTCCGATTACGTGTGACACAATTTAAAAAATTAATGTCCAAGAAAACGCAACAAAGGATACTGTACGTGAAAGGCAAAGTTTCAATTTTTATTTTGCAATGTATATAAATGTTCTAAGTTCTCACCCTTCGTCACACGGGACAAATCTATTCGGTTGACCAATTCCGCCCAAAGCCGACTCGACGTATCAGAACTGCTGGGATTCGGTGTTTCAAGTCTTGGATGTTTTTTTAGTAGAAGTGGAACCACACAAGAAAATATCGCAAGGACTCAAGTCTGGAGTCAGGGTAGCCACTGGAGCAACGCCAAGTCACTTCTCATTCAGATAATTTCGTAAAAATTGTGTAAGTGTGGAGTGACGCCATCTTATTGAAAGATGAAATCGCTACTATCAGTTTCAAGTTAATTGGAGACATCTGGCTACAGCATCATCTGTGGTGATGGAAAATCAGAAAGTAACGGGGAGTATGGGAGTTCCGTTGAAGATTCCGTACTGCATTCACCATGAGGGGTAGGATTTGTTGCGGATTTCACACACCATGATTTCAATTATTCTCAACAACAAAAAATATATATTATATGAATTTTTTTATTTTGATGCCGAAGTATACATTTGTGAAATTTGCGGCGGAGGTTCCAGTCTCCTTTTACAGTTCTTGTATATATTAGAAAATGAATCTTGTTTGTTCCTAATAACATTAATCCGATAGCTATGCAATTTTAGTGAGCTGTAGTTCTCACGCCAGAGGAGACATCTGTCGATCTTTCGAAATTTACGTCCCTTTGTTACCCCCTTTCGAGTAGTCCGCGAAGGTTAATTCTTCATTACGTTCCTAGGGAGCAGATTCAACAAGTGAGCCTATTTCATGTTGTTTTCGGTGTATGTGTGCGCACTATTGACAGAATTTAATTGAATAAAATGCAAACAGCGACATTTCAGTTAGAGCGTGATGCTGATTCTTAAATTCCAATATGAAATATATATCCCTCGCATCTTCTCTTTACAATTAGTCGTCACAAGGCATTATTTGGCTGTCAAATCAATTATATCAGCCAAGCGACAATTGGTACGATTAATACATATATGTGTGGGGGTGTTTGTGCGCGTTTGTGTACATTATCAGTAATTCTTTACTGTAATTTACACACGGACACTCATTTACTACAATTTTTATACTCTTTTTTTTAAAAAAAAACAAGAGAAATAAGAGCCTTACGAAAGTATCCTAATATTAGTCATAAAATACAAGTATTTTTTTGTTAAAATAAGACTGTGTTAAATTACTGCAAGTATGTATAAACCCTAAAAATTTGAAATATCCCTGTCATATACTTAAAAAAATGCAGATTATGATAATAATTTTTCCCTTATCAGTCACTTCAATAAACCAAAACTATATTTTAATTTTGATTTTAAAACTTTATTTGGAAGAATCTTGCGGCAATTGCCATATTCATCTATCATAAATTGTAATTTATTTTGTAAAATGTATTAATTATCAGTCTTTAAACAAAAATTTTAATAAATTCCTTGAAGAAAAAGGCAAACATTATGTCCACAATTTAACATAGGCAAACAAGAATATTTTTTTATGTTTTATCGTCGCATCAACTGCAAAGGTATTAGCGATTGTGCACGCTTAAGGGAACTTACATACATGTAGGAGTATCAAAGTATGGTTTCTAAAACAATTCAAACATCCAAGTCCATGCCAGGATTCGAACCTATGACCTCTGAAGAATATTTTTCCCTTTTAAGGTACTGTTTTTAACTATCTTAAGATAAATTGACTTTTTTTTTACTTCTTTAATGTACTCCATCTAAGGTACCCAGAGAATTTTAAATCAATTTAAGTACCGGGAATATTTTTCACTCTCTTAGTGTACCGGGAATTGTTAGATTCTCTTAACTTTCCGTGCTTATATAATGTACCAGGAGAATTCTTGATGACAGTCCGCGGTCGACTCGGTAGACCCAGGTCCTCAATGGGCTGTAGAACCAAGGAGAAAGAGAAAGAAAGAAAGGAGAATTCTTGACCCTGTTGAGGAACCGTCAGTCGTCATTCCCCAAACGGTAAAGGTTGGTGTACGTCCATCAATTTGACAATTAATTAATTTTCCTGCGAATATAACTAAATACGAGGGCAACAACGGGCACCCAGGAACTAATATTATAAACAATAAGAGGCGGAACACTGTTACACTGACCGCATCCTTGAAGTTAACATTTCCGCCCACTAAGAACGCAAAGGCGGAATTTTTCTGCGGCGAATTTGAAAACAATAAATATGTATCAAATAAAATCACAAATATTATACATAAACGTATGGCATGAAAATGTACGTAATTGGAATACACAGATGTAGAAAATAAAACAAAACACCCAAATAAAGATAGAAACATGGGTATGGCATTTCCGTGAATTGTTGAGGTAACCTAATAAAAAAAATAAGATGAATTTACGTAATCGAAAGTGGGCAAGTCAAATATATGACTTTCTTATACATAATTTATATCTGGAGCGTTATTACTAATGTTTTGCTTATGCGTCGTTTTGCGGCGAAGTATGCACATAGCGGGAACGCAAATACCTTCCGATAATGGTTAACAATTCCGGTGGGGAAAAGCTATGCGTAAATTATTTATTCGAGACCACATGAAATTATTATTTCACGGGACGTGCGAAAATGTTTGAAGAGGTTGATGCATAAAAAACTTTTTCGTGACCAAAAGGTCAAGGGGAAATCCATATGAATTGCGACGGACCGTTTGTATTATTGTAGGACGAGTGCTGCAGAGGTGCGAACCCACCACGTGGGAAAATTTATTTGTGTAAAACTTACGAAACGTAAACAGGACTGACGAAGGACACGGACGCGTACCTGCTGCTACCTTGAGTGTTTAGCGACTGAGCTCCGCTACCTAGACGATGACGTCACAGTCCTGGTGGGGGGGGGGGACTGACTGTGAAACCCCGCTACACCCACAACCCACAACTTCCTTCATTTCATATCTCACAATTAACCTGTCTCGACACAGATTATTCCAAAACATTATTCCTGTTTTCGTTTTCGCTGTGGATGGCAAAATTCTAAGCAAATACGTGCACTGAACGGGAAAGTCCACAGTAATAACACTGGTCAACATGAACTTTTATCTCAACAGTTCTTTGTCGTATTTACAAAATATGTCTTCGGAATTTCCCGAACACTCACGGATGTTTACCAATTTTTTAAAGAAACGTTTTTCCGTCCAGTGTACTCAGGAATAAAGAAGAAACTTTTTTTGTCTCAGAAAGAGAAATATGTGATTATGATCGGAGGGAAAGACTGCTGTAACAGCGGACAGAGTTTGTTTCTAATTTTTTTATTCAACCCAGTATTTTATATCACAAAATTTGAATATACCCCAGGTATCTACGGTCCTTTGGCAAGCAATTAGTATTTTTAAATGCTTCTTCAAGAAACGAAATCCTGTTAAAATAATTAATTTATTCAAACCTTGCAATGTGTCCTCTGGTAATTACAACGTCCTGATGTACCAAAGGACCAGACCTGTTGTACCTAAGGACATCATCTTTTGTTTTGCATTTTAATGTAGAAGTCACGAGAAAAACACAAAATTTACGATGAACATCTTTATTAAACATACAAACAAGATCAAAAAACACTTTCAAAAATCCTTCGCGCCATCTTAAACGAACCCTGGTTCGTGAGCAACAGAGCAATGCATGAATATCTAGCCATCCCTGCTATAGAAGATGAAATACACAGAATCGGCACTAATTATCGTCAAAATCTCCCAGGACACCATAAGGAAGAGGTCAGCCAACTAGCAAATGAACTTACGTCACGTCGCAGATTGACGAGGACGCGGTCAACAGATCTGTGAAGATTTATTTTATTGTATTCATGTTTCATTTTGTTTAATTCGGACCACTTCTCCCCTCAGTGCAATTTCATTCATACAATTTGCTTAATGTTCAAAATGAACAGATTGTAAATTTCTTAATAAACAAATTAAAATTATATATACAAACATTAGTAAAAAACTAATTTATGCTATAGCCAGTGAATGACACAGGGAAAGAAATAAAAAAAATGTTTTGCCTTGAAGATCTGGTTTCATAACAGAGATGTGGTAATTTTAATTTAATGTCATTAATTTATGTTTCATATTCATCTTCTTGCGTAACAAATCTAATCTCTTCACCGCAAAATGTAACAGTAAAGAATCCTAGTCTTTTAATTTTTTTAATTTGGCCACATAATGAGCAACTGTTATTTGAAAGTATCTACCTCAGTTAGTTAAAATGAGTTTTCTGGGAGTCTTCTAAGACTTACATTACTACTTTTCATAAAAACCACAGTATTTTCCTAGATACTCGACGTGAAAAAGGTGTTAATTTATCAAATGTAGGAAAATGGTGTGTGCGAAGGTGTTATCTCATAGTTTGCAAACAAGACGGTGTTAACTTAACATTTGGCACCTTCTTGCATGTGATCCTAGGTAGTAATAGTAAAGCAAAATCAAATTTCCACCTCTGGACAGAAAATGAAGGTCACAAGCGTGTTCTGAAGTAGCAAGTTGTTTGATGAGTCCTAGGAATCTTATTGCTTGGAATAACTGTGCACCGCGCCAAACTATAAACTTTTTCACAATTTGTTGTTTCCAGTGTTTGATTCTGGAGTGTCTTTTTATTATTCTTCATATAAAAACTTTTATCGTATTGATTTTTAGTTGGTTCAATAATTATACAGTATCTAGTATATACATTAAATTGCAGAACGTTGCGCGCGACGATAAAACTATGACTTTGGTCACTATAGAAAACAAGTGTAAAAAAAAATAACGAAATCCGCTACCTCTTAAATAGAAAAATATTAATTATGTAGTTAATGACTTGAAAGTCTCGCTTAAAGTTATTTCATTATTTGTCAATTATAAATACACAGCTATAGATTCTGACCGAAATTACTGCTCTACCTTCCGCATCCCCCCTTTTCAATTCCCTTCCTATGCTATTAAAGGGGAGTTGCCTGTTTCAGGATCACCCTCATGTAGCCTGTTAACCCCCCACCCCCCAAAAAAAATCTCACCGAAATTACTACGGCAGCTTTTCTAATTGACACCAAATTTATTACATTATAGTGATTAAAAGATTTTATGTTTTGTTCTTTATCACGCTTTGATATTTCCTCAAGTTCGTATAATTAGGCAAAAATCAAGTTTTCGTGAATGTCATTTAACGCTGTGTAAACGCGGTTCGAAATAAAACGGAAATATACAAACATGCAGATTTTATTAAACCTTTCGTTTTCTTCTCTATCATAATGCGTTCCCGGTGTTTGTATTCCAGGATATAATTACGTGGAATACAAGATGACGTGTTATTCCTCGGGGTTTCTCAAGATCCCAGTGTTATCACTCGGGGGCTTCGAGAATTAAAACCAACACGACGCCTTTCCACGCAACAGAAAATTATCATCATCAAACAGATATAGGTTGCACAAAACAAAAACAAAGTGTAAATGCTCGTAATCAGAGGAACGAGAATTAAAAAGCACTGCATCTTTTGCCAAATTTGCCAGTTCCAAATTTCAGATCATTTTAGTTACAGTTATTATAATTTTGAGCAATTAATGAGAAAATTTAGTAACACGCGCAGAACAAATAAATCCGAAAAATGAGTTTATTCATTCAACAATTAAATTAATGAATAAAGCGCACAATGTGCAAATATAAACGATTACAATTCTAAAGCTATCTGTGTTATTGGCAACTGTCTTTTCTTACAGTTTATGGCGTGGTATCGTTCGCAGTGTTTATTGCACATTTCACACACACACAGCCTTCCTCTGGCTGGTGGAATCGCTTGGTTTTACAGAACTTGTGGTGGAAACCATGTATTGCATATCTTGTTACTACGTTTCGTAGTTCATAGTTTGGCTGCTTCCATTCTTCTGTCTGCATGGCGTCGGTTGTGCAGAAGTCGTACCATATGGCGTTGGCTTTTTCTAGTAGTATTTGTCGTGCGCTCTCGTAGGTCTTGCTACTTGGTAGGAGTTGTCTTCTATGAAAAAAGTTTCCTTCGTTAAGCCGTAAGCCAATCTTGATAGCGAAGTCTTCCCTATACCCAGGACTCGTTTCAAGTACCGGGCTTTAACTTTTTCTAGTGTTAGGTAATCGTTAATATTTAGTTTGTCCCAGATTAGATGGATCCCGTAAGTCGTTATGGGCACTATGGCTGCTTTGAATAATAACATTGGTGTTTTTATGGAAAGTTTTTGGGGCTGTTGTTGCTCTTTCTTTCACATGGGTGTGGAAAGATGTCAGGGTTGTTTGGAGAGTAATTCCGAAGGAAAAGTGCATCTTTAGCTGAATGTTTACCACCTCTTCTGAAAATCATCTGCTTGGTTTTGCCATGAAGTGAGCCTGTCCAGCACATTTTGGAGTTCTTCTTTGTTATCGGAGCCTATTGCCATGCCGTCTGCGTAGAGTAAAACTGTTGCCGAGTTATCCGTGCTTATCATTGTAATGTCTGATGTTGAACACTGTCCGGCTGATCGGGTCTCCTTGTAGTACTCCCTTGGTTTGAATTAGTGGTTGCGATAAAGCCATATCATCAGATATTTGAGTGTTGATCTGTTTATTGTGTCAAAGAAGGCTAACAAGTATTTTTTCCCTGGGTATCTCAGTGCGTCTTGGGCCTGTTCTATTAAGCGGCTCATAGCATGAAACCAAATTGGTTATCTGAAAATTGTAGTAAGCCTGTTGTTTAGTATTTCCATGAAAATTTTGAAGACTGTGTTCTCGAGGGTTATGCCACGATATGAGTCTAGGTTGGTGATTTCTCCCTTCCCTTTGTACAGAACTTATATCGTTGATACTCTCCATTGATGTGGTATTTTTCCTGCTTCAATGCAGTTGTTGAATAGCTCTGACCAAAAGTCTTCCATCATGAGGTGTTCTACACATATGCCGTCTGGCCCTGAAGCCTTTTTGTTTTTTTGCTTTTGTTATCGCACGGTTAATTTCTCGTCTTGTTATGGGGGTATTACTTTCTGCTGTTCCTGATGTACTGTGTTCGAAAGCTGTGTCCCGGTTTTGGAGATTTAGGACGGTCTTGAAGTGATTTTCCCATATGTCCATGGGAATTCCCTTTGTTTCTGTTGGTTTTGGTCTTATATAAGTGCAATGAATGGGTCCTTTTTGGTGTGTTCTGTCCGTTGTCTAGCGTCTTCTTCAATTCGTTCAGCCTTTGTCTTTTTTATTAGCATTTTGTATATGTTGTTTTGGACTGGTGTAGTGCTGTTAGTGTCCTCTTCCTTTCTTCATAGCATTCCTTGTCGAACCATGGTTGTGATTTTCTTCTTCGAGTTTCCTTCGACACTGCAGAGTCGTGGTGTATAATTTCATTGCATCTGTTAATTTATGTTGCTGTATTAGACATGTTGCATCTTCTATTTTTTTAGGTTTTCTTTCAATTTCTCAGTGTCTAACTTCCTGGATGTCTTGTTCAGCACAGGCCAGGTAGGTCATTCAACAATGGAGACACTTTTCTATTTATTTCTGGAACACTGCCTCTCACATTGCATGATTTATCCATATATTGTTTAAATTTAGTTGTTAAAGAACAAATTAATTTAATTCTGACACGTAAATGAGCCCACCGTACCCATTATTTAAAATATTTTTAAAATCATTTATCAAGATTAGGTATAACCAGAAAATATTTTATAAAATATATTCAAACTTATTTTTTCATCTCTATATCTTTCTGTCGGTTTTTTTTAAATGTTACTCTCCAGGTACTGGGGAAGGTGACTAATAATGACAACACTAGGCTTCTAAACATTATTTCATTTATTTCTTTGGTTTCATCTGCTAAAGTTAACAGTCATAAATAATAATTGCACAGTTAAATGAAATAAACTCTTCAAATGGCTTCACCTGTTATGGTTAACAGCCATAAATTATACTTGTATAGGTAAATAACAAACACTTTCAATAAAACAACAAATTAAACAATTCAAACATCAAAATTGCTCATAAAGTAAAAAAAGTGACCAGACATTTTGCACAACTATTACATTGCCATAATGTAGGTCAAATAATTGCACTGTGAAGTCATTAATGAACACAGAACTTTGGTTTTTACAAACTTAAGCATAATAACTTAGTTTGAGTAAGGCTTATCAATACAAATCAAATTTTGCTTCATACTAATGAAATGACATTTTTCAAAACATCCCCAATTCTAATACCAATTAAAACCTTTTAGTTTGAATTTCCCAGCTAACTTTAACATTTATCTTACAAATCTGATGGATCGACGGACATAATTTGAGAACATTCGTCTTATAATGAACAAATTCATAGACAAATGGAAATAATGAAGGTCAATTAGTTAGAAAATAAATACTGTGCATGTGTGTTCATTTTGCATTGTATTTGTGCTCATTTTAATTCTATAAGCAATACCTAACAAATGATACCCATGTCCTTCAGTGGACCATAAGCGTAATAAATGAAGTTAATGTGATATGTTCTGAATTTACTTCAACAGTTAAGAAAGTTTCACACTTTGTAACAATCATTTTTATCATTCAATTATATTTCTAGTTAACACTTTGAAAATGAACTATCAGAAGAATTCAAAAACATTACAGACACAAAAAAGGAAACACATAACATATCAAAAAATCTCAAAGCAGCAGTAACTGAACAATCCTAAAAAATTTACATGGAAGAATATGATTCTCAAAAACAATAAAAAATGTTACCAATACACAATAACATTCGAGTTAATTTCTTCAAGGCTGATTTTTAATTTTGATGAAGGATGAAACCCTTGGTTTTAATCAGTCAAGTATAATTATTATATTGTATATAATTTTGAGTGTAATTTTACTAAATATAATTTTGGTTTAATTAAATTGTGTGACTGATTAAAACTAAAAGTTTTATCATTTCATTAACATTTGAGTTGTTTCTATAAAATAAATCCAATTCAGAGATAACCGTCAAGTAATACATTGTCTGATTTAGAAAAAAAGTATAGTTATACAATGTAGCTTGGATTGAACAAAGTTGTCCAATACCCCGAGGGCTTAGAAGTCTCACATTTATACTCTCAGCTGAATTGTTTACTGTTATTTCTTTTCACTTTCTCTACCCACTGGTGTACAACTTCCCAAACTCAAGAAATGGAATACTCAACAAATATTATCTCTGAATTAAACCCACCATTGTATTAAAATTACAAAATAAAATAAAACAAATTTTGTTCCTTCATCAGAGCTCGAATAAAGTTGAATTAATTTTAAATGATGACTTATTCTCATTATAAAATAAAGAATACTTGCATTTAAAACAATAAATGGACAAATTTAAAATTAGTTCATTGACGTATCACTAAATGTTTAATAAAAAACATCTTTAGTCAAATATGAAAAAGTAAAATTGTACTGTTAATTTTGTGCGACCCAGTTTAAATATCCAATAAAATAGTAATCCAGTTCAAACAGAATGGATGTCAATAAATATTTGTACACCTTCATTTAAAATATTAATGTATCAGTATTTTTAAAGTATTAATTTACAATTGAATGAAACAAAAACTGAAATCCTTTGTGTGTAAACGGAAGGTCAATTGTGACAATTTAATTATTATAACATCAAAATATGACAGCCTCTCACAATCATTTAGAAAATTAGAAGATTTTAAAATGATACTTCTGTAGGCACATTGGGACTATCACTTAAATATTATAATTGATGTTATAATGTGTCAGGCACATTCCTGTGTCAAATGTTATTCTAAATTGTTATTTAAAAATATGCGACATATTGTGAATAATTAGTTAAGGAACTTACATAAATGTCATATCATACAAGCAAAATGTATCTTATTTGATAACGAAAATGGTTTTTTATAGTGACGCTTTTTCCAAATTTCCATCAGAAACCCAAAGAAGGAAACACAAGTTCATAATGAATTTCTATATACAGGTACACAAAATAATGATAATAGATTAGTCTATTTACCCATAAAATAAATATTGTAATGAGATCAATAATATTTTAAAGCTACCAATTTAATTTGCTTTATGTTTATGATGGAAAACTTCCTGGAAGAAGTAATATTTTACAAATAAGATTTACTTTGTGCCATCATATGGTAACACCCCAACCTATTCATCATCAAAATCACTTTGATTATATTGCATCTTCTCTTTCAAATCCTGGATAAGAGGAGAAATTTCGGAAATGGGAGTCCCTAAAACTTCTTCACAAGCATCCTGAATATCTTGATCCAACATCAAAGAAGAAATCTGTTCATCAGTTAGCATCTCAACACTAAAAGCATACAATAATAAAATTCAGAATATTTCAAATGGCATGGACAACAGTCGAGTTTAATTTACATATTATTTCATACTCAAACTACAATGTTCCAATCAACAACAGTCATCATAAACAATAACAAAAATACTAACATCCTTCTAAGATAAACAGGTTGAAACGGTAATTCATGCCTAATACAGGCAAGTAGATAAATTTTAATAATGATAGTAATATATAATATAGTATTTTATTTGTTGTCTACCATTTCAGAAATTAGTGTAGCTTGATTCCTGTAATCCATAATCAAAATTACAGTTCTACTCCAATCAAAGTCACAGTCTAGTGTTAAAAATGTGTTTCTAACAACAGAATATTTTTCATCAGGAAGTTCTAGATTGGCTAAGTTTTATTCAACCCAATTATTAGGGCCCTTTTAGTTTGACCCATGTATACAGTATCAAAAGTTACTTAATATCATCTGGCAACTTACTGTTAGGACTCTTTATGGATTCAAATTATTTTTTATTTTTTTCTTGCTTGCATCTTATAATTAAAGCATTGGTTGTATATCATTTAATTATATAAGATAATCAATTTAATAATTTATAGTCGTGTTTACTTTTTTATTATTATTATTTAATGTTGCATCTACTGCTAAGGTTATATTAGTGTCTACTAAGAGTAACCACATTTTTACACTTTCTACGGGTTTCGCACATAACATCCATGCTCTTGCCAGGATTCGAAACCAGGACATCTGTGATGTAAGGCAGTGATACTGACCACTAGCTGTGTATACTATTCACATATATTTTTTAAGTGTTCACTTCACTGTGTATTTATATTTTATAATTGATTTAATCATAATGTTGAATTATTCACACCCAAACTATTAACTCTTCCTACTACTATTGGAAGAAACTATATTGCTTGATCATAGTTGTATAAATGGTTTGCAAAAAAATTGTGACTGTTTAAACATTGTGGCACAAATCCCTCAAATATTCAAAGATGATTAAGCATAAATTGTAATTGTGCAAAATTTGAAAGAAAAAAAAAATACCTTGCTAAGCTTTCACTATCTGAAGTGGAGTCATCTTCAGCATTAAGGTAATTAAGTGATTTCTCTAGAGGAGAAGGAACCTTCTTTGTTATTTCTGTGCCTTTTATTTCTGAAAGAGAAGACATAAGTCAATAAAAGTTTGCTACATTTACAATGCTTTTGTTTCTTTTCTAGTAATAATGGGGTGTGAAATTTTATTATTTAATTTATTGATGCTCAAGTTACTTGTCCCTTAATTCAACCAAATCAAACAACACACCACCAAATAGACAGCACCCTCATGGCTTGTGCACTGAACAGTTAAAAGTGTCCTGCCACCTATTTTAATTCTGTATAAAACATTCTTTGAAAATCACACAGGTGGTATCGATATGCCAAGATGTTTCGGCAATTGTCACAGTTTCCCAAAAAGATTTTATACAAAACTCCCGATAATTAACATATTTTAATTCGCTTTTGAATAGTTCAATCAACTAAGAATGTTTTAAGATCAATTTACTCAAATTATATGTAAACTTCACTGTATTATAAATACACAAATTCATCAAAAAATTGCAATGAGAAATTTTTCAAAGGCTGATTATAGGGCATATATTGGCTTATTAATTTCTGTATGTTTTCCCTGTGAATAATCTTCTGTAATTGTTCTCAGGTTTCCAACTTGGTGGTTATAACTGAACATGACATTTTGCTGACTACCACCACCACTGACATTTTCAACTAAAAGATGCCGATGGTGCTAGTAGTTGCCGAAACATCATGTTAAGTAAACACTACCTGGTGGAAACCCAAGAACACTTCCAGCATATATTGCCTTTTTTAAATCTACAGAAAGCTATAACAATTAACTGTGAAATAGAAAGATGTTACCTTTCACAACTGAGGCACACATAGCATCATGGTCTTCACTAACTTTTGGCTCACTTGCCCTTCTTTCAGTGAGTGACGAAATGTTGAGCATCATCATCCCATGAGACAAAAGTTCCTTCACCCGCTCTGACGTAGGGCCACCCCACAACAATGTGTCAAGGCTCTGGCGTCTGCTAGTTGCGTCTGCTGCCCCAGAAATCCATCCTGAAAGACTAGAGTCCAACTTGACTTTGGGGCCACCAGGCTTAGATCTCAATGGTGAAGCATTAGGCTTTTCAGATGAACTTGTATCTATAGTAGCTGAATTTGTTTTATTGGGAAGTGGAGAATAGCGTACATAGTTCCCTTCAACTTTATTCTTCAGTAAGGGTCCCATTTTTGCAAATGGTTGGCTGGTCTCATCTGGTGACTCCACAAGGCTGATTTCTGTCCAAACTTGATCAGTACTGTCATCTTGAGGTAACAGAGGAATTTGACTGGATTCAGAACCTGGTGGATTGTTGTTCTCTGCAGATGTACTTGAAAAAGATAGCAGACTTTTGATAGGCATTTTAGCATCCATTTCCATTACTTCACCAGTTTTTGTGGGTTCTACAGCTTTCTCATCAGAACATTTGCCAATACTGGAAGCCACCATTTTGGGTGAGGAAGTAGACAATTGCAATGTGTTCTGTGATTTTACAGGCAGTTCTGCCATAGTCTTGTTAGTTTCTGTATCACTTGTAGTTCTGGACAACTCAGACAATCCCAAATATTCTGAGACTTGTGACACAAGGTTATTCCTTTCCACCTGAAAAAGAAAAATTGCATCCCTGCAAGTCAACTGCTGTTCTCTCTCTCTCTCTTTCCTATCCAAATGAATTAATTATTTTGATTTTGTCACTTTATATAAGGAAAAATAAGAGGACAATGCAATAATAAATTGGATAGGACTGTCATTGACTGACAGAAGTATGAAAATGTGCATTTACAAGATTCTAAACTCCCTTCTTCAGACTCTCTTTGTCTTTTAGTTTCACCCATGTAAAGAGCATAACAATTATTTATCATCATCTGGAAACTTACTATCAGGCCTCTTTATGGATTCAAATTATTTTAATTTTTTTTTCTTGCTTCAGGTCTTATAATTAAAGTATTGGTTGTATACCATTTAATTATATAATTGTCTGAAGAAGATGAGTTATATTCTCAAAAATTCACATTTTTGTACTTCCCTGCCAATTCATGCCAACTATTAATTTAAGGTAAGTCAATGAATGTTTTGTGTGTCCCTTTCCTATCTAATTTATTAATATATATTAACAAGGATTTTACACATCTCGTTGAGTTTATTAGTTTGTTGTAATAAATACATTACCAATGGGAGTTTTAAAGCTGAATTAATTTTGCAAAAGAAAAGGCTAGGAAGAAGAAATTTTATGCCTGACAAATGGGAACCTCAAACTTAAATTGCAATTTGCTTCCAACTATCAACTTATTTTGAATACAAACCTTTGTCACCAATACAATCAGAAATGCAAACTTACATTTCTGCACAGTTAATAATGACTACATACTTCATAATTACCTTACATACAATCGGTGAAGCTATAGGTCCCAACTTCGGGGGTAATTTCATAAATTCGTCACCAGAATCAGAGTCCTGCAGACCTGTACTCTGTGAATCTGACGAGCCATCTGAAATGTACATATTTGTTGATAAAAAATGACTATTACATAGGATATAAAAAAGGTTATGCTTCTGGAACTCATTATTTAAAATATATTGCACATAATATACAATCTCAAGTTAATATTTCTGAATAAAATTTTAATTCAATGTTAAAAAAGAGAAAACTACATGTAATCAACTATAAATAAGAAATAACAAATTAGATTCCTTAAAACCAGAGAACAACATAAAATCAAGGTGGTTCATATTTGGTTAAAAAGAAAACTATTATCTTGAACAGGCAGCATAAACAATGACTTCATATGGAGTACAACACGTTATGGATGGAGTGAAAAGAGAGCTATGTAACCAACACAATGGCCATCTTATAGGAGGGGCAGGGGTGGATAGAGTCAAAGATTATTTAAAAATAATAAAGGAAAGTAACTTTAATAAAACTATACATTCAGGAGTTATTGGTTTCTTTTTCTTATATCTGCAAGATATTATTGTCCAAGACTACTTATTTTGTAAATTAATAACAAGAGTTTTCTTACCATCAGGCATGGGAGATGAACCGAGTCCTGGGGGTGTTACTCGACAAGGCTGCTTGTTGTCATTTTCCTTTGGAATAGGGGGAAGTGTATTGCATACACCCAAAGGGTCTTCTCCATTGTCATATTTTCGTGTCTGAAATGTTAAAAACAGAAAATGTGACAGATATACACTCCAACTAATCCATTTATATTTGCTTAATTGATTACTTTTAACTAGTTGTGATAATTTGTACCAGCTTATAGCAAAATAAAGTATCAACAATTTAAACATATAAGTTTTTTGGTATGGAAACTAATAATTCAAATTTTGAGTGTACAACTGGCTTTGGAATTTTAGCCATTCACAGTTATAACAGATTCATTAAAGTTGAAATCAGAAAGAAGTAAAATAATTATTTGAATCTCTTGGTTATTGAGATATATTATCTGAGCAAAATATTAGCATCTAGTTATTACTCACCCGATGAATTTCATCACTGATCTGTTCCAAATTGTGCAAAGCTTCCGCATAACTCATCTTCGCATTTGCGACTTGCTGCTCAAGGCATTTGACTCTTTTCTTCTGTTCTTCCAACAGATGATTAAATTGTGCTTTCATTTCAAAATATGGCCTATTGGTAAAGAATAAGCATTAAAATTAATGTATGTATAAAAATAATAAAATGGTTAACTATTTTATATTAGTAGTACATTCAAATGAAAACATTAACTGCTTATTATCAATTTTTATTTAATTTACCTCATGGTAATTCCACATTGATAATAATAAATTAGTGCTTTTATTTGAATCACATTCATTTATTTATCACAATTGGTATAAGGAAGAATTTATACATAATTTGTTTAGAACAAGGTATTCCATCATTATAAAATCCAACTAATGACCAATAAAATTACATTTCACCAGTTTTCATACTTACATATGTTTAGACATTATTTTGGGATCACAAAACTTCAAAAAATTACAGTTATTAATGTCCACAAAGCATATGCTAATGCATCGTAGCAAAGACGATATCTCACCAGTCTACTCCCCATGAAGTTATCCCAGAAGCACTTGTTAACTAACAACAAATCAAATCATTTAACACCTCACAGAAAAATCACTGGCCATAACATATTTTCTATGCATACAAAAAAATCAACTTCATTCCCAATACAGCCTAACTCAAATTATTTCACATTTTCCTAATCTGCTCAAACTTTACCCTTCCCCAGCAACAAAAAAAGCCTCATTGCCATCAACAAAACAGGAACATAATTCACGTTTTCCAATTCCTTAAAAATCTGCCCTAAATTTTACATTGGACAAACCATAATACACTTAATAATTTATTCTAAAAAAGCCAAGTTAAATTAAACATTGCTCTCCACAGCAGCTCATAGCCTCAAATAAGTTGTCAAGAAGTTATACAGCTTAATTTTTGGGGACTATACTTTCATTATCTCTTTCAGTCAGTAAAAAAGCCTTGCTTAATATTTTCTAAATTATGAGGTACATGACTGCCATATAATTGTAGTTTTGAAGTAACTTTCATCCTTAGTTATAATAAACCCATGTGTGAATTGAAATGGCTACATTCTCATCTTAACTGTACCACTTTCCTTTGTAAGATAGAATGTTATTGCTACTTCTTGGTTAACTTGCCACAATTTAACTAAAATAACCTTCAACTTTCAAATTCAGGTAACACACAATCCCTTGACCCCCCTATCATTACAAATCATAATTATTTGAAGTGTATGTAAAACAAAGTATCATAATACATTAAATTTTTTTAATGACTTCATATGTATTAATAAAAAAATTAATATTACAATGTTTTTCTTCAACCTATTACAATATTATGGTCATTGCATACAAGAAAAACAGTATATCATCAACAGTTAAAGTATTTAAGGCAGAATTTGTATCTTTTGGTTATTGTGATTTATTATCTCTTAAAAATGATATATATATTTAATTTTTAGAGTTCATTGCTCAGTTTAGTACACATTAACAACAGTCTAGCTATATTAATTTATCAATCTTGGAGTCACTGAGAATCTGATGAATCTCAAACTTCAAATGGCTTCTATTGGAAAACTAGATACACCGGTTAAAGGTCATTACCTTGAGATTCAGCAAATTATCACCATGCAAAATACATTTCAATATTATTGCAACTTCATATTGTATTATAATTCATTTGTTTACTTTTATAATTTAATAAAGATTGTTAACAACAATTAATTTATTATGACAAATATAAATTTGCAATCAAAACATCATTTAATTATATTTAATTTACTTTGTGGTAAAAGAGACATCCTATAATCTCACAAGTAATAATTTTTGAAGCAGGTATTATTAGTTTTTTCTTCTTTAAAGCAAAAAGCACCTGTGATTACTCAAGAATAATAAACTATAGTTGTAAATTGGTAGTTATTGATCAAATAATTGTTTTAAAAATTTTTATTAATTGCAGAACATACAGACCAACCAAGACAATTTTTGTATAACAAAGTTGACAATTAGTAAAAATTGTTTAATTTCCTTATAATGATAAGCAAATAAATCGTGTAGCACACATACAAACTAATAGCTCTATTTAATATATGCCCTATGAATGTAGGATCTGCTTATGAAACCTATAATTGTATTATTTTCCAAGTTGTTTTATATTGAATTATTGAAATTAGATTGCTTTTATTACAATCAAAATCATATAAATGATTTTTTTTCCGATTTAATTATTTAGTAACATTAAGTCTGCTTCTTCAAGTTATATAAATTTAACTTACAAAATTCAAATATGTGGAAAGGCATAATTTAGACAACAATATGGAGATGTACCATATTATTTAAAACTGGATTTAATGTATTATTTAAATGAATGGCATCTTCAAGACAAAGATTACTCATTTTACATATTAGTTTATAAACCTCTGGAGCACACGTCACAGAATATTTGGAGACAAAAAAGACCTACATTTATTTTCACACAAGTTTTAAGGTGGCAAGCAACTAAGACTACTTACAAGAGCTGCAACTGATGCTGATAGGCAAGACTGTTTATCTGTAGCAAGCTGCGGCGTGCATTCAAACTGCCAAACAAAAATTTTACACAAGGAAAAAAGTGTCACGACTCTGGTACTTGGAGGCAGATTATAATTTAAATATTATTTATGATATACATGCATGGCAAAAGTGTTGAAAAATAAAATTGCATGGTTATAAATACTGTAATTAAGTAATACTATAATGTATTATGTATTTCAAATGTACAAATGAAATATATTGCAAAATAAGCTACAAGATAGTCAATTTAAGGCATTAATTACAGATGGTAAATAAGACTCATATTCAAGATATTGTTACTATATTTTGATACAGTTTAACAATTCAATTAATAACTCTTGTGTTATCTCTAAAAATATTAAATAAGTTAAATGAAAATTTATGAAATATGAATGGAAAAAAGAAAATTTACATCCAATGGAAGTCAGAGTAAATGTGTACGTCAAATGACCTAAAGTATGGAACTTTTGAGAGGTAAAACTATTTGTATGTGCCAAGCTGTATGTGAGTTTGATTTTGAGAATATGTTAATTCAAAATAATTAAGAACTATTGAGATAAAAAATCCATTCATTTCCTTTCTTTGACAAAAAATTTTACCTGATGACATTAGTGGATGCAAAGTACCAATATTGCTGCTTCATAATGCATTCTGGTTAGTAACCATGAACATTGTTAAAAACAATTACATTTATCAATCAAAAACTGAATTCTTTAAGAATATTAATCAAATAAAGAAACTATTTACACATGTGAGCACATTCTCCACCACTCAAACTGAGCATATTTTTTGCTGTAACTTTGTTAAACACTGTATATAAATGCAATGAAGTAGATTGAGCAGTTCCAGAATAATACATTAATGGATTCTATGATACTTTAATAATATATAACTGTTCCAACAGCTTTTTACCAAAATATTTATGCTTATGCTGATTCACCATTCTAATTTGCTACTTTTACAACTCGAACTATTCACTAAATCTATACACTGACAAATTCCAAAAATAAGCTCTATAATAATATAATCCACATGAACAACAAAATGTTATGGATTTAAAGATGTACATTGCTTGAACATGTTTACAGAATGTATGTGTATATATACATACACCAGCACTAAACAACTCAACGAAACAACATTTACACTCATGTAGCGTGCTCCTACAACTCATAACTAGTCCACTTTGCCTTGCATACTGATTTATTAACAATTAAAGTTCATCACCACTCCACCCAAATCACCAAATTATGTCAAAAATGCTCATTCCACCACAATAGAGGCAGAAGATTATGAAAATATTTTGAGTGAACACCAGCTCTCTTTCCTTTCCTTATTAATTATATATATATATATATATATATATATATATATATATATATATATATATATATGTGTGTGATTAATAAGGAAAGGAAAGAGAGATAGAAAGTAGGTGACTTACCTGAGGTTTGCAGATGGTGTTTCCTTTCTTTATTAATTGTTTTAACCTCACAATGTCATTTCCTGACTCATATATATATATATGGGATAAGTGACGAAGTCACGGATTTGATAATTGGATAGAAAGAAAGATAGAAATATTTGGGAGAAAGGCAGGAAATTCGCTCTTTAAATCATATGTACGGCATGGAATCATGCACAAGGTAATACATATGTCAAGCGTAGAAGGGAATGGAAGAAGGAAGAAAGACTGAAAAAATTCGATGTGGCCAGGACTCGAACCTGGGTGCACGAAACAACAGTGCATCACCCCTAGAGCCGGGGCGTGCGTCTATCCACTCCGCCACATCGAGTACGACCAACCGAACATTTTCAGTCTATATATATTAGGTTTTCAAGTATATATATATATATATGAATTAATGATTGAAACGTGACGTCGTCACACATTGTATATTTGGATAGGGTGTAAGGATAGCTTGCTGCCACACTGTTAGGCCACTGACTTGAAGTAAAGAGCGCAGGTCCTTGAAAATTTTAAATGTTATGTCTTTCAAGATAGGAGACATCTACTACTGATATAAGGTAAGATAACCTCTCTGTATCCCTCTATCCAATTCAGATGAATTATTAATTTTGGCATGGTCACCTTACATTTATTTGTCTTTTATGTAATATACCAAATACATGCATTAAACAATATACTAGGGATAACATGTTTGTTTACAATAAAGAGAAAAATAAAATGAAACTGTGCAATCATGCGGGCTACTCATTGGATACTAACTTTCATGCTACAAGCTTTCCTTTAATTTTACATTTCACTTAAGGGGTGACAGTATACATACAGGGTGTTCCATCTGAAAGAGTATGCCAAATATCTTTGAAAGGGGGCATGGAACGAAAAAAGTTCAAGACAGAAATGGTAGTGTTTCAAGTAGGACATTCGATGCATGGATTATTTTGAGCTTTTGAGCTCATGCTTGCAAGCTGCAAGCACAAAGTCTTTATTTTTAAATGGCAACCTCATTTTTCACCCCCATGAAACTTTTTTACTTGATGAGCTTATTTCAGATACACAATCATTCATGTCATTACCACTAATTTTAAAATGCCCCTAAAACAAAGAATGACGTAAGTGATTAGGGTACCGCTCTTGGCTTGATACAATCTTCTACACATTCCTAAAATGAGTAAAATATTGAAAATTTCACAGGTTGAATACATCATGTCATGATACAAACTCAATTCTAGTTGAATTGGCACTGATCAGCATAAACCAATCCTCAAAGTAGTCTGAAAATTATGTCAACTTGCAAACACAACCGAATTCAAACATCCTTGAGGTACCTTGGTGTTTATAATTGTTCCATAGGTCTGTTTACCAACTGGAAATATCAAATGTAAATAAACATAAAATTTTCCGACTACTTTGAGGATTGGACTTCTGTCTTGAACTTCTTTTTTGTTTACTGCCCCCCCTTCAGGGATATTTGGTCATACTGTTTCAGATGGGACACCCTGAATATATGTGTATGTGTGTATATATATATATATATATAAACACATAATTCATATATAACAATTAGCAAGGACAGGACAGAGAGATAGAAAGTAAGTGACTTAGCTGAGGTTCACAGATGGCAGGCACCTTGTAAGATTTTGAGTTCTTTAAATTTTACCTCAGGTAAATCACCTACTTCCTATCTCTCTTTCTTGTCCTTATTAATGGCTTTAATTAACCTGACAATGTCATTTCCTGATGCATATATATAGTAAATGAGGGAGAAAGATAGGAAATAAGCTTAGAATCATATGTTTGGCACAGAATTATGCTCAGAGAAAGACATATGTCAAGAGTAGAGAATAAAGAAAGAAAATAGAAAGACTGAAAATATTTGGCACCACCGGGACTCGAAAATATTTGGCGCCACCGAGACTCGAATCTGGATCGTTACAGAGCCTCCACTGTTGCCGTAGAGTACTTTGACCATTAGGCTACGTCACCAGTGCGTCGAAGTTAGGTGGGATGGATAATACTTCATGTATAGCCTACAAGACTGACAATCTTCGATGAACTGATAACATAGTGGAGGCTCTTTGACAATCCTGCTTTGATTCCTGGCGGCAAAGAATATTTTTAGTCTTCTTACTTTCTTCTCTATGATTCTCTGAGCATAATTCTGTGCCAAAGGTATGATTCAAAGCGTATTTCCTATCTTTCTCCCTCATTTACTATCCTTACTTACTATCCAAATATCCAATGCGTGTGACTTTGTCACGTTACATATGTTTCATTAATTTAAATATGTACATACATACACAAAATTAATAAGGACAGGAAAGAGAGATAGAGAGGTGGTGACTTGAAGCTTAAAGTTGGCAAATACCATGATGATTGTGGGTTTATCTTGAATTTTTGAAGGCAACCGCTCCTTCTTCGGAAGATAGGGAAGAGCATTCCGAATGACAGTCAGCCTTCGACTATAAGCTTCATCAGCTGGCCGTAGTTCAGAATGGTCTTCATTATCTTCAAGAAAAACTTGCACTCATCATGGTGTTTGCCAACTTGACATTTTTTCATGTCCTTATTAATTGTCTTAATTACTTTTACTATGTCATTTCCTGACTTGTGTGTATGTATGTATGTATATGTATATATATATGTCATCAGGTAGCCGATCACTGGAAACGTCATCCTAACTTTCTGATGAAGGGGGCGGTGCCTCCGAATATTTAAAAACTCCAAACCTCCCAAGGTGTCTACCATTTATGAACCTCAGGTAAGTCACCTACTTTCTATCCCTCTTTCCTTTCCTTATTAATTGTTTGAATTAACATGACAATGTCATTTTCTAATGCATATATATTCTCTGCTCTAAGATATTTGCTAATTATGAGAATTATGGCTTGATAAAAGGAATAAATAAAATTGCAAACTGGCATACATGTTGGTCTTCAAATCAGGGCATAATTATGTATCGAAGATAGTTTTTACAACCTTCAAATGGTCATGCTTCCTCAGATTTCCAGAAATAACACTATATATCAGTTTGTTTATTAAGTAATTCATGTGAAGACACAAAGCTTTCACTATAATGCAAATTCCTTCTTAAACAGGAATGTACAGCATTTATTGGGCATTGAAATATTTATTCTTTAGAGTTGAAGTACACTTAATCTGCACTTGTTCCATGGAATATGAAGATGTAATGTTATCTCTGACCATCATTTAGCATAAACTACACAAATATAAAAATTAATATTGAAAAAGAGTATGTAAAGCTGTGACAAATTCTATGAGCAACTAAAATTATATATTTAAAGCTGTACAATTGTTATTTTTTCGGAAAATATGAATTAAAAGTCATATTATCATTATCATGTTGATATTTCAGTATTTGAGCTTCACTGAAGTATATTTTAAAGAATGTGGTTATAACTATTGTTTCTATGTGTGTGTATGTCCAAAGCAAAAGTTCCATCACTGTTATAACATTCAAATATAACAGAATATTTCAGAATTTAAGTTGATGATAAAACATTTTTAAACATTTCAACTTTAAGATAGGGAAAGAAATGTAAATTCTGTATCATATGACTGGAAAGAAGACTTGGCCATATCAGATCTCTAAAGCATTAGAAAATAATTATTCTTACAAATTACCAGTTGGCAAGCTCTCAATATTTTCTACTACTTCTACTATCTAATTCGAAATAATTACAAGGAAAGCTTTCTAAGAAATACTGACTACTATTCTGACAAAAGGCAAAAAACTATCTCAGTACCTCGACTTGGCAATTGCTCTCTTCAATTCCTTTTGCAGCTGCTGTACATGCACTTCTGCCCGATGGTAACATTGAGAAGTGCGCCTGTGCTCAAGCTCACTCAAAGTTCTTTCACGTTCTGACTCATTTACCTGCACAATAAATGCCAATTAACATAATTTAATGCAATTTGTCAAGTAAGAGAACAGAAGTAATTAACTGGTTGCTATAGAATGAAATAATATGAAATTCATTTGCACAAGGCACTAAAATAATAAACAAAGTTGACAAAAACAATTGAAATTTGAATTGTGAGAGAAGTTGGGAAAGAGTTGTATAAGAATATAGCTTTATATATGTTAATATTAAAGATGATAATAATAGTAAGAATATCCTATTGTTTTGAAAATAAATAAATAAGCCAATCAATCTGTCATCAGATTAAAAAGAACCTTTTAATCCAAAGTAGTAACACTACTTCAATTTGAAACTTCATCAGTAGTATATTAAATTTGAAATATTGTATTGGATATAAACTTCCCACTAACTTAACTCGTGAAATTATCAATTCTAGAAAATAAAAACAGCAACTAGATAACCCAACACAAATCAAATTCTAAACCAAAACGTTTGTGTTGTAAATGACATGAATAATAAGTTATGAGTGAGTCAAATATTCTTTTATGTACAAAATACAGAAAGTAGACAAACAGCAAAAGCAGTTTCTACATATTATTTGATCAACAATATTTGTGAATAAAATGATAACCATATACAACAATACTGATAACATACAAAAAATAAAATAAATTATTTAGAGAGTACTTTTTACTATAAAAGAACTAAATGTAAGATAGATTTATTCATGCCCTAAGCATAAACAAAATGGGGTTTTCTTTATTCATTAAAAAATTCTTAGATATAAATATAAGTGAAAATACTAAAAATCTCAGGCATATTTTTGATATCAGAACAACTTACCCTCATAGTTGCATGGTTGAGCATTTCTTGCCATGCATGATCAAAAGTTCTGCCCTCAGTGCTGAGACCCTCCTCAGCCAAGAATACCATTTCCTTTGCAGCTGCATGGGCAGAATTGGCTCGTTCAAACCTTACTGCAGCTTGCTGGGTTTCTTGAAGGGCCTAAATTAAAGTAAAAATCAAAATGAACATTTTTGATTTCAATAATTGTGACATCATAAATCATAAAATTAATTGATGAGTTATAATTTCAATTCCTCTACTACAAAGTTGTTTACCTCTTTGGCTCGCATTCGGGCTTCATAGTAGGGTCGGGCCCGTTCCACACAAGCACCAAGCTTCTTGGCCAAAACATCAATACGAACAGTGGAATCACAAAGAAGTTGTCTAAATCCTGCCCTAGCTTCCTAAAAAATACAATATCAAAGAATCAATAAAGTCCTAAATTTGTATACCATAAACCATATATTACATCAATTGAAACTTTTTATCTTCTACATTTAGTTAGACAGTGCACCCTGATATAAACAAATTTTGGAAATAAATTTTTCCACGAGTTATAAACACAACTTCAGCATATGAATGTATGTTGCTAGCTCTGCTATTAGATTACATCCTGCATGCGGCCCTATTTCTTCTACCTCCTCTCATAAACATATCATTTTTATGAGGTATAAATCTGGCATTCCCCTTTCCTTGATGAGCTCAGCACAGAAGAAAGTATTTACTTGCAAAATAAGGAAATAAAGAGCCTCAACATGAATCATTCATCAGATGATGAGGAACCAGAGTAAACATGTGCAGTAAGTGGAATCAGGAAATTATTAAAAAGCACAAACCCAATAAAGTTTATGTATATAGAGCAATTAACAATATGAAGGGCAATGTCACACCCAATTTCAAGAAAGTTTCGCAAAAAATAACACGACAGCTATCCTTTCATTGGATTTTGGTGAGGAAAGACCCAGGTAAATGCATGGATGATGTTCCAGACATACATTTCAATGGGATACACATGTATAAAAGTGAGTAAGGATGTGTCATTGTCAAAATAATTATTAATGAAATGAAAGAGAGAAGAGGGGTGGCTCACATGAAATTTAAGCTTGGCATTACCATTCAGAACAGGAGGTAGCCTTTTCCCTAAGAAGTAACAAAGTCAATGTGCCCTTTCGTAGCAATATATATGTGTGTGTGTCAGGAAATGACATGGTCATGTTAAAAGTTAGGAAGACATTACCAAGTCATTGGCTAGACAGAAATTTTTTTATACCAAAATAGGTAATAAAATTAATGTCCATATTTCTTGATGAAAAATATACTCTTGAATAATAAATGTTCCATTAATTTTCTGATATACAATTTTCAAATGGAACGACAAGCTGTAAAACTGCACAAGTCATTTAAATCGTGAATTAAACTCTGTAATTATAATTGAAATGTGAAAACAAATGTAAAACTTAATTATAATAAAATATAGAGAATAATTCTCAAATTATAAATTTATTCTTACATCCAAGTCCACTTCTAGTTTATTGATGTCGTCTGTTGCTGTATTTAATTTCTCAAGTTCAATCTGTAACACAGAGAAACAATTACTTCAAAAGGGTTACATGATTGGCAATTAAATATATTTTTATTAAAATCATTACATTTATGACTATTTCTTAAAGGATTTAAACGGAAGTATTTTATTTATACTTTAAACAGAACGATGAAAAAATTGACAAGCTCATTACTACCTAACAGGACATATAAATTAAAAAATTTAATGTAAGTCAGCCACCTTCTATCCCTCTTTCCTCTCCAGATAAGTATGCACAAATAAATTTTATTGGCAGTTTCCAGCACATATTAAAATTTAAAGAAACACTTCAGTTAAACTCTGATAAGTAATTCACAAATTTATGTTTGGATACTCTCTTTAGACTGTACAGTAATTTGAGTGTCAATAAAAATGTAACTAAATTGTACATATATGGCATGAACTATTAGTTATTTCCACCATAATACTGATATTGAGAATAGTGCAACTGGTCAAAATGAACTTAAAGACACAAAATAAAAGTATGTAATGTATGCAATTAAAATATGGAATACAGATGTAATATGAATGATATGAGTTACTTGTCCAGAGATTATATATGTTGTGGTTTAACTGACTATTAACAATAAATTACAAAATATAAAGGATTGAAAGAAATTTTTAGGATTTTTATTCCTATTCTTCAGGAGTCTGTAATTCTACTTGCAACTGAGTTGACAAATCAAGCAGTAACTGCCCATGAAGGGAGATAGCGTCTCTGACAAATTTATCCAGACTCTCCATTATGAAATACATCCTTCATAGTTAGATGAATTACATATTCTATCCTCTTTTCTTTCTTAACACAATATTCACATGTGTTGTCATATTCTGTTTACAGTTACAATGGACAATAGACTTCCACCCCCTTATAAGTTACAAACAACTTTTGGAAACAAATTTTTTGTTCAGGTTATGAACACAACATCAACTTATTAATGTAGCCTGCCACCTCTGTTCTTAAACTCCCATATATATATATATAGTTGCTTAATCTTCCTCCCATAAATAAAGCATTTTTTGGACTTATTAGGATCATGGTACAAATCTGGGATGTCCCCATTCTTTAACGGTCTACTACCTATCCTTCTTTATCTATGTCCTGTGGAGAGAAAAATTGGATGAGAACATCATCTATAATTTAATGAATATTTTGTGAAAACTACAGAGAAAATTATTCTTAGATTGATTTTTTGTCTGAAAAAGTCTAATGAAAAGAATAAGAAACCTAACATAATTATAAATATTTTACTGTTTACAATTGTACATAAGTTATTCCCCGTTACTCAACAAAATAAATACTTGTCGATCAGCTTTCCTCCTGTTTCTGTGAAAGGAGCAAATTAAATTTTTGTAACCTGGAAGTCCACTGACCACATTGTTAGATATAGTTGTGTGTTTTGCAAGTATCAATTTTCTTTTCAATGGGATAATAAACTTCACTACAAAGTATTTATTCAGTAAATATTTGAATAAAATTGTGCACAAGCTGATAAATTTCTCAAAGCTTTATCATATTTGGAAATACGTTAGAGAAGGTGCTTCTATTAATGATTAAATGAAATTAAATATGAATGTACATACATAATATCAAAGCTATGAAAAATTAATTAACTTTAAATGGGGAAGAGATATTGGTCATAAAAAAAATAGCCTTCTTATTTTATCAGTTTATATAACTGATTCACAAATGTTTAATAATGCTGAATATAATTTAAAAAAGTAACCTCTATTTAAGCATTAAAAAATATAATTATGAATGTGTAAACCTACTTCTTTAATGAAGTAAAATAAGTGAATTAATAAGTGCGACTAAGGTAGAGATAAGTGATCGGCAGATAAAAAAAATACAATTTCCAGGTAATAAGTATAATTCTAAATTTATATTGTTAAATATATTCAATGATGTCATAAACTAAGGGAGGAGTGTAGAATATGATTTCGTTTTATTCCGTTCTATTCTGTTAGGCATGTAGAATACCAGGACATGCGATCTGACAAGCTGCTGATCAAAATAAAAAATAAAACATGTAAACATTCACATGTCAAAATTCAAGCTGAGAAGAAAGATGTGAAATACCTGTACACGTGGGTCGACTTCATCATTGCACTTGTCCAACTCTTTTCTTTCTGTTTCAGACTGATTCCTCAAAGCCATAGTTCAGCTTACAAAAAACATTTACACCATATTTTGGGATCTTGTCGTGTCGTCTGCTAAGCAGCACAACGCCATCTTGTTGTAAGGATATGCATCTTCAGAACATAAATAATCAAAGTCGTTCCAAATAAATATGCAAATAAAATACTTTATTTCTGTGAGTAAGTACATAAGAACGGTCTACTCCGTATTAGAATAGTTTTTAATAATGTTTTAGTTGTATACAAGGAACTGCGTTGGATGTATACGGCACGAAAAATACCACATAAGAGAGCGTGTGTGGTAACGCATGGCGCCAGTTCGAATTAAATGGGAATAATGTCTCAAGAATTAGTGAAATTGTTTCGCTGCTTAAAATTTGGTTGATCAATGGACTAATGATATTAAAACATATTAAGGAGGGACAGTTTCACTAATAACATGATGAGGATATAAGTGATACATTAAATTCAGAGAAACAGCTGAACGGTTATTAAAGGAAGAAAATGTGTCTGCTAAATAATCTATTATTTCTATATTTTTATAAGATTGCTCAATCCTTTTTTTTAAAAAAAAACAGTGCATGTCGACATAAAAATCGGTACGCTTTTACTATGACTTTCCACAATGAAGAATTAATTTTAATTAATGGTGTCACGAAATCATTGTATTATCGCGTTTATATGTTTATATTTATATAGCACCGTGGATACCCCGGAGTGTTTACTATAAAGTTTTATGGAGCCTGTACAGTCGGTTTTTTACAATAATAATAAATTTTAAAAACACAAAAACTTTATTATTGACCACAACAGATCCCTAATGGGAATCTACGGTGTAGACGGTGGTGATCAGTTTTTTTTTCAATGTTGACGTATATTGCCGTGTGATGGACGGGAGTGAGTTAAAGAAGTTTGTGTTTGGAGTGCTAGATGGGGACTCCATCGTCAACATGGCGTTCCTAGTTGCGTCGTGCGCAGCAGGTGGCAGCACTGCCGAGGTACAGTTCATTTAAACTTGAAGACGAGTTAAACAGTTGTAGTTGCGTTGTGTGCTGTCAGTTCGCTGTTGACAGGTGGTTTCTCGGAAGGTGTGCAGCTTGGGACGTGACTGGTATGTCTTGTATCTGTAACGATCGTGTGCATGTCCCCTCCTTTACGCCTTGGGAGCGTTCGCTTTTTGAAGCCACATTCGCTTGCGACAGTCTAGTACGATCCTCCGTTTTATTTAGTCTTGTACCTTGACCGCATTCACCGACAGCGTGTATGAGAAAGTGCTCTTGTGTGTAAGGAACGGAAACGTTTTGCCGAGCTGTTGCTGACGGGAAGTTTGAGATAGGACTCCCCCTGACATTTCATAGAGTATGCTTTAGTTTATTCAATCGTCTATTTAAGCTGTTGCTTGAGCGTCAACAATCTTTCCTTGCCTAGAAATTAACCAAAGATTTGCTATTTTAAGAAAATATAGAAGCACTTGGCTGGAAAGCCGTTTTCCGAGGAAACTGTAAAGCGATGACTTAAATTTCGGTCGGTTTGTCACGGTCAGTGTACAAGTTTCACACAAAAGTTGAGCTTTAATTTTTTACTACCAATTATGAATGTGAAGAGGAATGAAAGGTGTGACCTTAAGGTTGCTGTTTGCAAACGTTGGCGTTGTTGCGGATCGTGAGAAACTGTTCTGCTCCGTGCACTTTTCCCTGTAACTGTCGTACGCCCTTGCGACTTCCACCAAGGCTGGAAGTATTTAAATTTTTGGATTTGGCGTGGTGTATTTAACGGTACCTCACAGTAGTGCTTGGCAGATTGCGCTCCCATCACGTAAATGATCGTCACATTCGTCATTCCTGGCAATTTTCTGCGAAAATGCATCCACTGTCGCGAAAAGGTTGCCTTTCTGTGAGCTGCTCCAATCTCGAGTGCAGGTTAATACTCAGGACGACGGGAGTTGCCAATATGGCTGCACGAAAGTGATCAGGTTGATTAAATTTCGTGTGAAACGTCGGTACAGTCGGTCTTACCGTAAAATGCACGTGGGCTGTAAATGTCAGCCTGTCGGGAACCGTGGGAGGGAGATCTGAGCGGGGGGGTTCAGCTTGTAAATCAGATCGGCGATATCTCGACGACGGGAATAATGCGAAAGAACAGATTATGCTGGTATAAGAAGAAAGTAGAGCAGCTAAGGGAAGAGAGAACCGACACGACGTTTCGAACAGGAAGCTGGGGAAACTTCTGTATCGAAGTTGACACTGCAATCGCGAGACAAGAGTCGCCTAGGAAAGGATGATTTGAATATGGCGACCGGAGCCGTATCCCGACCTTGCCTGTTTCCCGGAAATTCCAGAGCTTTATAACGCTGAATTTTCCGTAAATTCCTAAACTTTTCAGTCTCCATTGAGCAATCTGTCAAATTTGCGTAAAACGCACATTCTGTAAGGTGTTCGCATTTTGAATAGTGTTTTTCTCAATTGTCTAGTTTCCTGGCTAAATTTCCTAAAGGGTTTCAATCGTTTAATCAATCGCACAAGTTCATAGAAAGCTGAAAAGTTTCTCTACTTTCGGTAGTATTGTTCAATTAAAACAGTTGGCCCAATAGTTGTAGTTGTTTAATCTATGTAGTCCGGAAAAGTAATTCACGTATTCGATCGTCAAACCACGGACCGTCAACGTAAATATTGCGTAACGTTTGCTAGAGCTTCATACAAAAGTCTGTATACATCTTTGTTTTAACCGTGGTGATAAGATAAAAGGAGAGTATATATATAAAGATCTAAAAATTGGCAAAACTGAAGCAGGTTGAATTTCTTGTTGGAAATGTTGACAAATCGAGGCACGGTGGCAGTGTAAAGTTTGACTTGTGCAATGCGCCGATTCTCCAATTAACCGATGAAGCACTCGACGACGGGGACAAACTAGGTCGGCCGTCCTGCCAATCGGACATTAGACCTTGTTCCGTGCATGGCTCGATCCCAGAACTTCACCTACTAGGCCTTATAGAGCTAGTTTTCACACAACCACAACACGAAGCTGCCGTGCTCGTAACGCTTGTGGACTGTAAACGGGCACGGGGAAATCGCGGAGCTGTCGCTTTCTCTGAGGGTGAGGGTAAGGGATGGCGGTGGTCCGCCCACTGGCACCGCCAGGCGCGTGACGTCATCACCGCCTTGTGCAACTCCGGCTGTACGCAGCGTGCCATGAATACAATCTACCTCTTCACGACTACAATATCGCCCGTGTACGTCTCGTCTCTACATACTCGCAATACCACTGCGGACATTGCTGGAAACTAGCTGCGGAATTTCAACATTTGTAACCTTGGGCGTGACTTGACCGTCAGGATTACTAGACATATGACTAGTATAGTCATACCAAATTTGCTTGAAAAGGGCTACATGGGACCCGTTTGAATCTGTGGGGCAATCACAAGGATATTTAAATGTTAGCGTCCATACACTTGGGCGAGGATTGACGTTAAATGAAACCACGAGATGCCAGTCACTACTTCCATTTAGTTTTCTTTTCGAATTGCATCGAAACGGCACGTTGCAGCATACACAATGTGACAGACATTTGTGAAAAAATGTGGAGAAATAGAAGAGCACTGTAATGACAAAATACGACATTACGTAAATCTTCGTGCGCTATCATTACAAAACGCACAAGGCTTTGCATTGCAGTACAATGCACTGAATTACTTCCCTAAACAATAGATCACCACCTTCATGAATTTGAAATTTCCTATAACTTATTTCATGTCCTACCTAGAGTAAAAACACTATTTTGAGGTTTCATATTCAGTCTTGTTCAGTTTTCCCGAAATTCAAATAAAAACTGCTTCAAATTGAAGCTTTGTATAGACAAAGATTTTCTAAAACTAAATTTTCCTTATGATTGCATTTTATTGTAAATGATAATGTAGGCTGTTGCATGGTTGTACAGACAACGTCTCGGTGCTTGTAAACGAATAAGTGTCGGCTTCACTGCACTAAAATTCGCACAAACTAAGTCTAAAACTTCTATTGTCCTTCACAAACGTAGTTCATTGAATAAGCCTTTTTTTAATTTAAAGTTTCGTGGGATTTTCATCTTGGACAAATCACAAGCTACACAAGTTTATGCTTTATTTTTAAACTGTCAAACTTGAATGTAGAATTTCGCTTCCAAAGGCCGTCCGTAACTATTTGGTATGCGGTACAGGTTGTAAGAGATTATATGCATGTCAAACCTTCACAGTACGAAGGTCTAAAAAGAAGACGGGAAGCTTTCTAAATGTGATGCTGCTTTAGAACGTTGAACGTCAAATGAACAGACTAGAAAATATTCTGACAGTATTTGCGATCTATATATTGGGCCTATGGTAGTAAAATTCTTCGTAGTAATAATACGGTGTAACGACGTCGAGTAATTCTCGGAAAAAATGGCGATATACCTTTATTTTAATTTGGTTTGACCGCTACTAAAATTTCGTCACTTTGACAGTTTACGCAGTCATTGTATGCCAACAGCATCACCACTTTACATTTACATACATTTCTAGTTGTCTCGAACTTAATTTCACTCAGAATATGGAATATGATAAATGCAGAATTACATCGTATTATCAACAAATTTAAAGGGCTTCGTCCTTTTTTATAATAGTTGCCTCGCAAAACTTTCGGCAAAACTATGCTTCGGCCCTATTCCATCGTAAATTTCGTCGATTTTCTCACGTGAATCCTCCCGGAAAGCGAAGTCTGCATTTTTAGAACGAGTTTCTTAAATTTGTCGTATAAGCTGGCTGCTCTAAGACGTCCGCTCCCTTTCCCCCTCCCAACATTACTTATCTCTAGAAAATTAAATCAAAAACTAAAGTATTAAAGTGAGAATTTCGTTTTAAGGAAATACTGGAATATACATAACTAGTCCAGCAAGCTTCGCTCTAGTTCGTGTTACAGAATGTTTCCTATCTATAAACTGCTGAGATATGAAGAAGCTTGCCTTCAGTTTGACCCACTGTTCGATTTAATTTTACCCTGACTATTATCTAGATTTTACGTCCCTACAAATTTCAAACATCGGGATTTTTAAAATTTCATGAAGATTAGTGGAGCTTCGTATTTGCATTCCAGGTTTTTATTAAAACCTTTTCACTACCATGTAATTGAAGACTACACTTTTTTGCAGCGTTTCTAATTGGGAGATTAAATATAGTTCCAAATAGTGGGACTACAAGTTGAAAATTCTTCAATTCCGTTTCATGAATATTATTCAGCTTTAAGTAAGCATTCCATAAATTTTGGTTTCTGATCTTGTCTAGAATATAGACTACCAAAAATGGTTTTCTTTTGTGTGGTTTTTGTTTCCAGACCCAACAAGGTTCACTTTTAACGGGTTATATTAAAGCGGCTCGTTTCACTTCGGCCACATTTAAATTGTTAGAAATTCCGTTTTAATATAAGAGTATAAGTCGAAATGCGGGATGCATTCATCTTACGTAAATATTTCCACGGTAATCTTGGCTGTCATCGTAGACTAGATAATTATGGTATTTCGAAAGTCTTGTATATTGCATTGATCTGAACTCGTTTCTGAAAATTACCTTAATTTACCAAGTTTTAATTAGACTATTAGTTGGCAGAAGCCTGGAGGGATCCATTATTTGAAATTGTTTAAGACTTCGTTTAGTCCTATATAATGGAATTCCTCAAACTTTTGTTTTACAGGTTGGAAACATTTCATTGCGCTATTCGGCTCTCTAATTTTTAAATTTTTTAAAAACTTCATAAGGCATAAACGTTACGTAACGAGAATGTTAATTTTTTTCGACAATTTTTTTTCTTGATAAAAACATTCAAACTGGAAATTCAAGTCACTCTCACATTAATTTTCTTGTACACTAGAGGAGACGAGTTTGTTGACGGTAATCCGAAAGACTTTACATTCGTGTAGTAGCTGCGGTGAAAGTACTTTAATTTCGTAACTTATAATTCTAAAATCGGTTCGTTCAAATGAAAATTATTCTTGAGGTGCAAACGTCCATTCTCGAGGTTATGAATTTTTTATTGTACTAAATTTTTCGATGGTACAAGCAAAACGTTTGCGCTAAAGTAAAAATTTTCCGTCTCGATGCTACATCGTGTCGAAAGATTTCTCATCTTGATGTCTGCTTTATCGCGTTCTTTATTCCAGTAATGTCGACATGAAGGAGTCGTAGTCGTAAAGTAGCAGTTGAATTTGTCCTCAAGAGAAATTGCAGTGTCAGGTAGAGTTATGCGAGCCATTGTAAGGTACCGTTGTTGTTGGACTTTAAATGGCCTTCAATACGAAGGATTTTCTAAGAACATTTGATGAACGTGTGAACTCTGAAATAATTTGAAATGAACTGAGGGAAATAAAACGATGGAAATCGTGGATGGAAAAAAATTTGCTCGCTAGGTAACAATAAACATGGTCAGTCTAGAAGTTGAGGAAATGGTTGGTCAAGCTTTAAAATTGTCCAATAAAACTTGTAAGTTGCCATTGAAGTTTTCCATTTGTATAATTTTAAAAATTGTTAATTATAATGTAGACTTGAAGCTGTGTGCATCTACTACCTATGGCATGCGCCAAGGACTACTTTCGTTAAAAGAAAAAACCTGGAAATCAACCCCGTTGAAATGGATAAAAATTTGAATCTTATAAGCAACTATTTAGTGCCGAACAATTGCAGAGAATTAAATTCCAGACGCTTCGACTCAGATGGATCGTTTACAAGTCTGCGATTACATATGGAGTATATGTAGAAGCAAAGATTTGAAACAAATTTAAAGATGATAAAGTAACTGGAAATAAACCGCAACTTTTCAATATTTTCAGTATTAAATTATTAGGAAGATTCTTTATGTAAAAAATCTCTGAAATCAGCCTTTCACAGCAATTACATTCCCCGTAGTATTGTAAAAATAGGAACTGATTAAAAATTTTACTAGTAGGTTTGTTTTAAAGATTAAAATTAGATTTGTTCTTTTTCTTGTATTATAAGTAAATTTATTTGGTTTGCGTAGAATAATTATTTTTATAAGCAACATTGCAAAGATAAAATTAAGTGATTAATAGTTAAAGTTCAAATTTACTGTGGAGTTAGAATAAAATTATTCCATCAGTTTCTTAGAGATTTTGTATCCCGAAGCAATAATAACTTAAAATTTAATTGCGACTTCCAACCACACTTGTAGTATTCTAAATTTATTTGATCGTTTTGTTGCACAGAAGCGAGCTATAGGTTGCAATTTGGTTGACAAAGGTGTCTTTTCAATATAATGCTAATTATGTCTTTAAATTTATTCATAAATATATAAACATTAGGTTAAGTCGTCCCGAACAATGTTCAAAATAGAAATACATTTAATGAATTCTTTGTCTTAACGTCTTGTGATGATTTTCCATCTTATCTACTAAATTTATTCTAAAGTCTATTTTTCTGAATTTTTAATTCTGAATCTTCTGTTTTTGATTCATCAGGAAACAATTGTTCCTACAAATAATTTTCCAATATCAATGTTTATAATTTGTTCCAATTGTGACTCGTTACATCTGCCAAACAAAACTTTGATTACAAGAATTAACTTACCTAATTTTAAGCCTTTAACCTGCAAACAACTCTATCGTATTAAATTTAATAAATACTTTGGTTTTCGATTTTCAACTTTGGTACGAGAGCTTTGCTTAAATTTAGCCCATGTGTAATCTTACTCTAATCGGCATGAAAACTTCCACAATTTTTTAATTTTCTATGTAATAGTTTCACATTAAAGATGGTTGCTTATAAGGTTAAATATTTTATTTCTTTAAATTTCAAAATCTGATTAAGTCGATAAAGTATTTTATTCTCCGGGGTTTCCCGCTGTTATTCAAATTTTCGTTTGAAATCCTTACCAAAATTTTGACACGAGAATAAATAATTTCATCATATTAATTTTTTTGAATGAATGTTTAATATAAAATTTTGTTCAATCGAAAACACACTAATTTCGCTGCACATCCAGCCTTGTGTTAAACATTCGTTGATTTCCAGTTAATTGTAAACTTTAAGATCTTGCATCCAGATTTAATGTGGACTGAAAATGTTGAAATGATGGTAAAATATCAATTTGGGAAAGTTTCAATGATGTGTTGCGGTGAAGCGTGAAAGTTTCGGTGGCTTTAATAATATTGATAATGGTGTTAGTGTGGAAAATTACATGCATGACGAAACAACCTGCATGAAAATAATTCTTAGCTACTCTCCTTGAAACAGTTCAGAGGGGTTATTCTAAAACGACCTGAAATGCGTTTTTTTCGGAACATATAAATTCGCATCACGCCGGTGTTATAGAAGCTATCAGATTTTACTATTCTGATTTGCACTTGTGTTCACTGAATTTTTAATATTTTTTCAAAATTGAAAGGCATTGAAATTGGAAGTTTTAGGAGGAACAACCGATTTGAACAATCGGTCGTTTAGCTAAGACTATTTGGTGCAGTTGTATCCGAAATCATGGCTTTCAAAGGTTTTTCATATCAACTCGGCCCGTGAATGTCACATTTTCAACAATATTTCTCGTCGTCGTCGTGGAAGACCTTAAGTTTTACATTCATTCATTTCTAATGTCTTTAAATAACCTGCTTTGAGAGTCTACTTCTTTCTGGGTGAAGTTTAGTGTTCATCTTTACCTGGCATTTTATATTCGGAACTGAAAATTCCCATAACTCGTAGGTTCCTTTCACTACTCGTCATCTTTTCAGTTTATTCGTAAGAGTGGTATCGGCTAGTTTACCATTTTAAAGATAAAGCGGTTAATGAGTTGCGGTTCCTCAATCTCCTTTGAACTTGATGCCAAACGAGTTTCTGTTCCTAGTCTCATTTGAACTTTTATGATTCGCTGTTTTAATTCCCAAAAGCCCGGACCTTGGAGTAGCCCCGAGACTCGTTGGCGTGGCCATGATAATTTGCAGATTGTTTTTGCTGTTTCAGCTCCGCGGCTGCCATGAGGAACTCGACGCTGCTGAAGTGGGCTCACAACAAGCAACCGGCCAAGGAAGGTGAGCCAAGGTCGTCCAGGACTCAACGAGGGCCATAAGCTAGATAAACGTGCTTTGTCTGGCCCGTAGGTCTTGCTTTAGTTAACACCCCCCCCCCCTTTACAATAGAATACGTTCACTATAGAATATAGATTAAGAAAAGACAAAAATTAAATTTTGTATGGCTGCTGGGAACTTGCTACTGGCGGGGACTGAAAGGAGTCAACCCGCTGCTCTCCTTGCGATAACGTTAAAGGCGTCTTCAAACAGACTATGGCACAAAATAGAAAGCCTCTATTTGAGAAAGATGACGCTAGATATACTTAAATTCACACGCGTATTTTTTTTTTTTTGGCGAAGAAACTTAAGGAATGTGTACCTTTGGCCGACCAGGGCTGGCTGCAATTTTGAATTGATCGATTTTAGGACTTCGAAAATTCGATGGCTGATAATTTGCCACAATGAACCCAGGGAGAAACTAGAAATTACCGTTACCTGCCATAGAAAAGAAAACTTTGTATTATTAGAATGACGATTCTGACTGCACAGGTTGCAGACTTAAGTTCACTTTCTAATGAAAGGGCTATGAATTTTGTACTTCAAATGTTTCTGGGTTTAATGAAGAATTTATTTAGAACACCACAGTATGCATTTTATTAATTAAACACTACTAAATTAATTATTGTAAACCCGAGTATCGGATTTTTACTATATAATCTATCATCTGCCTATACTTGGAAAAGTCATTTATGTATTTTGAGAATAATGGACCTAAAATACCAGCCTTTGCGTTTTCCTAATTTGAACTTAATTTTTGTCCAATTGGGTTCATAAATGTTACCCTTTGATTCTTGTTTGATAAATAACTGAACCATGAAGATAGCTTCTTAATTCTCTAATATTTAATTTTTTCTGGTTGTATATTGTAGTCTACAGTTAAATTCCTTGGATCACAAGTAATTTCTAATGGGTATAATTTATTAAATTGTTGTATAGGAGGTTGCAAGGAAATGTGAAATTGAAATGTCTGTCAGTATGTTAAAGGCTGTTTTCTCAAGTTTTACTGCTTCATGACGGTATTGTATTGAAGAATAGACGCCGGCTTGGAGTAGCCAGTTCTTTTAAACATTTACTTGGTAGGCTATTTTAAACTATAAAAAAGACTAAACTAACAATTTAGTTTGTATATGGAAATAACTTTGATCATATGAACCAAATCGATACGGGAATACTGGAAACTTGCGTAGTAAAGTATTTTGGTTCAGAGTTGGATAATAAATGAAAGGGGTGGTTTACCCTCTGTCAGAAAATTCAGGTAATAGAAACAAATCGCTACAGAGAAGTCTCATTGGTGATGGGCGCAGTGCACGATTAATTAGTGTGACAGCGACGCTTAAATGTGTAACTTCTATTTAGTTGGTAAATTTGCAAAGAATAACAGGTCGGTAAAGGATTAGTATTTTTGAATTCGGTAGCTTCCTCAGTTGAGTATGCGGGTACGTTCACCCCCCCCCCCTCCTCCCCAACCTTAACGTCAACGTCACGAATCCGGAATGTATCCCGCCTTTCACCCAGGTCTTTAGCACGCGGCGTTCGCTCTTGGCATTCGTCTGTGCCATGACGAATTCATCAAAGACCTGAAACCATAGTGTCCCGACTACATAACTGTTTGTATCGTACCCCGTAGAACCTGAAGCCCAGAAAATAGCTGTCCTCCAAAGCAATTAGTCTCATAAATTGTTTACCAATGTAATTTTTTAACTTTCGAACGCGATACGATAAATGACATACCTTCCTTTGTATGGTAAGAAGGATGCAATTTATTTTCAGAAAATAAATAATATCCGAAAATGTTGTAGGTAGTTACAATATTAGTTCATCCTTTCTCTTCTTTCAAAGAAAGAATTTGTCTTGTCTTGGGGTGGACACGATGGTTAGGGCAGCTACGGAAACATTGAAGGTCCTAGAAGTTAGTTTTTTCGCTAGAACTATTCTCATTTCTTGATTTACTGCAATTTATAAACTACATTTTACTTAATATTTCGTTTGCCAAGCCTGCTGCATCTTCAAAGTCTTCATCCGTTACTATGTTGCGTTGACCTACGACATGCATTCAACCAACGAATTTACTCTTCAAAAATTATTTTAAACTGTACTTGTAGACAAAAGTAAAGGTTATCGGGTTTAATTTCTGTCAGAGCAAAATAAAGTTACAGAACAGAAATTAAGTTCAGGTGATTGCTCTGTAAACAACTGGCGCACCATTTGAGTGGCAGGTTACGGCAATGAGAATTTATTCGTTGCTCCTGCAGTCGCCGCCTTAAAATGAGTGATTACCATATCCTATATGGCAGCGAGTTTCGGTTAAACGATTGTACAGTAGAATAGAAGTCTGTCGAATAGAGGTAGGTCAAAATTTCTCGTCCAGCTCCTAGACAAGACCAGTCAGTCGTTTGCCTTTGTACTTCCCAGGCTGCTTCTGTAGTTGTTATTCGGAGTTATCTTTTGTATTGTGCAATTAAAGGTTAGAATAATTTCTCATTTATCCTCGTCGGAACGAAATGCTTCGTGTGAAAGTAATTCTACAATGTTTCGGACCTATTTTTTTCAATTTACAAAAGAGTTGTAAATTTCTCTCTAAAATAATTAAAATTAATTTTTAGACGTTAAGATAAAGTATTTTCGCTCTAAAATATTTAAAGAATTTGTTTGTAGGTATATAAATCACAATTTTATTTAGTGGTAGATCTTTAAGGTATTTTTGTTGAAACTAAGCGCATTCCTACTTTCCGTAACGACAAGTGCGTTTAGTATATCGCCGTATTTAATGCTATTAGTTTTGTATTCTTGGTATTGGCGTGTTGTTAATTGTAGCTTCTAATAATTGGGAATATATATAATTTTCTTAAACACAGGTCTAATGAAGTGAATAATCTAAATCTTCTATGAAAGATAATAAAGAATGGAGGCTGGAAGAGAATAGGTCTTTTTTGTGATGTTCCCAATACTGTGCATGGAAACTAGGAAAATAAGAAAACGTCACTTACAGAAAGATGTTGCGTACCAAAATTGACTTAAATGGTTTGGATGTCAAAAGAATAAGATACTTGGTAGGCTACAATTGGTTTGTTTTCTGGACTTTTCAAAGGCACTTAAATAAGCACATTCAATTTTTGTTTTAATGGTGGGAATTTAAATTTGCGTTTTACCCTTTAAGGTTTTATTATTTATTAGTCTTGCCAATTTGTTCGAGAAATTAGGTTTGTAGGTGAATTGGTTAAGTCTAACGAAGACTAAAGTTCGTTAAAGAATTTTTTTTAAATAGTTAAGGAATAGGTAGTTATTTATTTCTGTAGCTGTGGACTTGATAGGTTCACTTCAGACGTATAAATAGACTATCAAAGACGAATGATTTTTAATTTGCCGTCGAAGCGTTCCTTGTAAAGTAGCAGTAGCAGCGAGGATTTCTTTCTCTGGTTGAACATTGAACCATGATGGGATTGATAATTGATATATTCCAGACTCTTGATTTATAAAACCCTACTTGCAGGTTTCAACTTGACCATGACTTCAAATTAGCCCCTTTAGGTGTGCGAACTTGGACTGATTTAGGTTTCTGCTTTCTCTATTCTGCATTAGAATAGTTATCGCGTCCACGACTTGAGCTGTTCTGTTCTCCTCTTCTCTCCTCAGTCTTGCAGCAGCAGCAGCAGCAGCGTGATTAGTTGTGATGATAAAGTGTTGGTTGTTTCAGGGAACAGGAACTGGATCCACCCACCAGATGCGCTGCAGCGAGGACACATCGCGTATCTAGTCAAGGTAGGCTCCCATGGGCGCGACAGCTGCGTCCATTATTCTATTACAGCTGAATGGGTAAACGGCAATCTACCACTTTCGTCCGAATTAGAACATAATCGGGCCGTTACGATACTTCGTTGTGCTAGTTTGTTCGGAGGCGGGCCGCGACACAACTAAATTGCGTTCGCACGGCTCGGATTCACGCCCTTACAACTGCTCGTGGTCATTTTTTTTTTAAATTCATGCGGAGGTGTCTCCTTATAACAATTATAAATGGAGCACCTTCGTTGTGGTAGAGTACACACTTGCACTTTTCTTACTCCAGATCTGGCGACATGGGTGTGCATTAGTCCGTGGAAATTGTCTGAAATTTCCCGACGGGTACTCCCTCAGACTGAAACTATAATACTCCTCCCTCCCTGTGGCACACACGATCAATATTTCTCGCCTTACCAAATTGGTTCAGTGACGCATTCAGCTGTCCTTCGAAGTAGATTCCTTTTATTTCAGCAATTGCATTTTCTCTTTAACATTCCAGTTTCTGGGAAACTCCGAAGTTTCCGAACCGAAAGGTATCCTCGTCGTTAAAGAAAGCATCAGGAAGCTGAAGTTCAGTCAGCAGCTGCGGAAAGCAGAAGGAAACAAGACTCCGAAAGTTGAGCTGACCATCAGCGTCGATGGCGTCGCGATTCAAAACCCTAAAACCAAGGTAGTGTTGCTGCCTGTACGACGTTCTGGCGTCTTGGGATCCTTCTTCGAATCTGTATCTTGTTTCAGCAAATTATGCACCAGTATCCACTGCACAGAATTTCGTATTGTGCAGACGATAAAGGGGAGAAAAAGTTTTTCAGTTTTATTGCCAAAGAAGCAGACTCGGAGCAGCACGAGTGTTTTGTGTTTGTGAGCGACAAGCTGGTGAGTGTGAATTCTAGGGGTGACGACAGTACTATGGCGTAAAACTTGTAGTTCACCTCTACCTTTCCTAATTTCAGGCGGAAGAGATTACTCTGACGATCGGCCAAGCTTTCGATCTTGCGTACCGACGATTCTTGGAGACGTCCGGTAAAGATCTCGAAGTGAAGAGGCAATTGGTGCTCCTCACTCAAAAGACTAAACGCTTGGAGCAGGAAAACGGAGTCCTCAGACAACGTTTGACAGACATTGCCCAAATCAAAGGACAGGTAAGCTTCTAGACAGTTTGATCGCAGTATTTGCTAGAGGTCTTATTCGTGGTTTAGTTCTTAGTTACGACAGGAAGCAAAGAGTAACATTAAAGAATGTAAATGGGCAAAAATTTTGTTAAGATAGGATTTACATCTTACCTCATTAACAATTATATAAATTGCTTGCCAGATTTAATGAACACAAGATACTATTCTTGAAGGTGATACAAATATTTGTAACATCGAGACACGAGAAACTGCCGATAATTTTTAATACTATTATGTATTATTTTATTGTAAAATGTTACTTTTAACTGTAATAAACATGCACAATGCTATTTCACACATGTTCCACATTCAATCCAGTAACCATAGAATAATATATGGTGAAGGGTCAGGATGGGCTCTATTTATTGCTGCCATGGGCAAACCAAAAATTTAAACTTAAAAACTTTTCAATAAACAGAATTATAAAAAGGCACTTGTTAACGATGCAAAAGACTTATTTGAATTAATTTATGGAGAACTGTTTTATTGAAAATAAAGATTTAAACCTGTAATGAGCATTACTAATGACAATGTACTTGAAACTAAAATTGGTACCTGCTATTTACAAAGAGAATTTAAATACAATCATTTTACAAGTTTATTTCCTGAAAAATTGTAGACAGGTTCTTTGGGATCTAATTTATTACTCTGATAAAGTAAAACTGCCAATGTAGCTGACCCATTAAGACTTTTTAGAGTAGATAAAGTTCTTGAATTATTCATTATTTTAAATCTTTAGATATTCAAATTTGGCCCAATATTATGGGAGTGATATATTTAAACAACTTAAATGGGATTTCTTTCTTAAATCTGAAGATTGTCAGCCAGTTCTAAAGCTTATCAGAGGAATGTTTGTCAAGAGATTTTGCTGCAATATGTTGAAGACTACCCTGACTACTGCCTAGGGCTGGCCAATGATGAATAAAGATTAGTACATTCCTAGGGTTTTCAAATAATGAGGTTAATTGAACGAGTTGTTCAGTAAGCTCTGCAATATAGTCTGTTAATTCAAATTAGAACAATAAGAAAACTGTAATAAAGTAATATTTGTTTCCGTTAAAGATCTTGTGGAATTATATTTTGGGGCAATTCCTTTGGCGGACATGATTTCTAGCCCGAAGCATAATTGGGATATTTATGGGACTTAGTACAGGGAGATATTCAAGAAATTGAATACTTCATCTATCATGCAGATTCTTTTACTTAATTGTATTTGTAATAATTGTGATAACTTTGGTACAAACTAAGTTATTAATTCAATACAAGGAATAAAAATAATTTACTTATTGTAAGTTGCACAAATAAAAATGAATTGAATAAACTCTTGACAAACTTCCTGATAACATTAAAGAATTACTCTAATTGCATTCAATGAGAGGTTTAATAATTTTTATGCAGCTACTTGTATTCTTTAAGAGACATTGCAAAGGAATAAATTGTACATAATTGAAGTCTTGATAAAATTTGTGAATGGTTTACATACAATATTTGAACTTAATTGTACAGGTATTGTAAAATGAAGCTAGTTTTCTGCAGTAAAATTTTAAATTTTATAATTGAATACATATGGAATGGGTTAAGCTAACTTATTTCTAAGAGTATTGTGTAAAACCAATTATTAATTATAGGTTCAGAACTATCCCTTAAAGCTTCGCTTATGCAGAGGATCATGAAAAATAAATGATTTCCATAGGTGTATTTTGACAGTTTTGTTGATTCTATATTCACATTTTGTAATCATTCAAAGTGTTAAATAGTGGTTAAGTTTTTGATGGTAAAACTTTTCCTAGAACCATCAAATACACATTTATGGTAAATATTTTCATAAGGTAAATGGCTTCTGATGTTTTCTGACTTGTTGAAACCTGAGATTCTGTTGGTCAACAAGTAATGAGAAGTTCATGGGATTCCAACAGGGTGGAAACATTGTCAACAAGTAGTTTAAACGGAGGTGACTTGTATGTGAATAGTGTGCACAAGGTCTGTAAATTTACCTAAAGTGACTGTGGTATTTGATACTTTTTCTGAAATGTGCCACTGGGTCACATTGTAGATGTCACATGGAGTAATGTTCATACTCTCTCAATATTTCCTTATACAATTTGTTTGTTTCATCAAATGAAAAGCTAGGTCTTGATCTGTTAATATCAAATGGTGAACAGCAAAGCAACACAAAATAGGATTTTTATTAATGTTCTTATGAATTCATAATTTAGTAAATTCTCAAAGTTGGCACATTTTCTCACTTCCTGGTTATTTTGTTGTGAATTTTTAAGAGTAGAAATGTTTCCTTCTTCAAATCTTCCTCAAGATCTCCCACAGCACCATTCATTGGAAAATTCAATTTAGTGGCACTTATCATAGAATGTATAATGCTGTGCTAGATTTCTTGAAAATTGCAATATTAGCTGGAAGCTTATGTTCGAATCTTCTCTGAATTATGAATTATGTTTTATCTTAAAATTTAATTTATTGCTTGGTAATAAATTGTGATCTGGAACATCCATTCATAGATCTGACTTGTTCTAATTTTAAACAGTTACTGTAAAACTTCATCTACTTTACAGGATTTTTTATGTGCATTGCGTTAAATCTCGTGTATTCAGGCAGGAATGCATGTACTGCTTCAATATTGGATATTGTTTCAAAAGCGATGGTTACTGAAGCTTTGATTCTGTTTTATAATACCACCTGGGTTATTTAAAGTTGTAAAGTTATCCAACTCTGACATGTGCTTTGTTAAAAGTATAAGTTATTGGAAGAAAGTACTTTGCAAAGGGTTTACATTTTTAATTTTTAAACTTTTTAGTTTACCAATATGAAGATTTACTGTATACTTACAACATTTTCATAAGTGTGTGGTCTTCATCTAATATTTAATAGATGCTAATCCATCTTAAGCTTGTGAATTGCCAATGTTTTTTTTTTAAATATCTGGAGTTTATTAAAGTTTATTTATTTTGCAGACATAAAATTGAAATTTCATTCCAATTTTTTTTTTACAAGGCATAAATGTAAAAAAATTTGGATCTCCAGTTGATTTGATTGAAAATTTAATGTTTATGTAATACATGAATCAAGAATTTGTAACAGAAAACCTTGATTAACTTCTTTTTACAGAGTGATGTAGACGACTACCTTGCAAAGAATGGACTGACAGATTTGTTTGCTCTGAACCTCCCAACTGGAAGCTCAAGTTCAACAATTTCCAGCGATTCTCCTTTAGAAGAAGTGCCAAATAAGGTAAAATTCTTGGCAATAAGTTTCTGATATTAAACTTGATGTATAATATACCACTCCTAAAGCTTTTTTCTAATGTAAATTGGGTATGTAATCCACTTAAAAAAAATCCTCCAGGGTTTAGATTAAAGAATGCCATCTTCAGTTTTAGATTATACTGTCGGGAACTCATTCACTTAATTGAAATATTTTAATCTCATTTAATGGATCAATTGAGACTACAAATGGAGCTTTACTTGCATTTAAATATTTGCAGGAGAATCGTAGCTTCCCGAACTTGAACACCAGTAACAGCTCTGGTAGCCAGTGTTCTAATGCAAGTAATTCAAGTAATGGGTTTGCAAGTCAACCACTGTTGCAGTTTTCAAACCAGGCTCAGCCACCTCCTGTGCCTCCAAGAGCATTCGAATCTGGCTCCAGCAAACCATTTGGAGAAGATTTAATGAGGTAACTTGATGATCTTAGGATTGTAATCTGAATAATCTAATATTTAAATAAATCTTCAGATACAATTTAAACCAAATCAAAAAATATTTAAGGAATTTCCTAAGCAGTTCTACTTATAGCTTGTTAAATTCTAAAAATTTCAGTGATGGTCCAACAATAGGTCGCAAACTGGAAGGTCTTCTTTTGGAAGCATTGGAGGATGATTTCAATCCTAGAGCACAGGAGCAATATACAAATGGTCTTGGGGCAACTCGTCCACTTTGTAAGTATATTGCAGCATTCAATTGGTTTTATTTTAATTTTGGTATTGAATATTACTGTTAGAAATGCTTGTGTGATTAGGAATAAAGTAAAATTTGTATCTAATGCTTTTATTTGAGATAGTGTTCAGTTTTTATGTCAGTTTCTTCACCATATATGTTATGTTTTGCAAAGTTATTACAAAGCTGTTGTCTATCCATTGTTCCCTGAATTTTCTTTTCAGTTAAGTTTTCAAGAAATTAACCAATTTGTTTCTTAAATTGGAACTGTTAATTGAACCAAGTGAAAATAGACCTTCCAGGGAAGCACTTATTATACAAAGAATATACTCACTATACTAGTAAATTTAAAATTCTGAAAGCATTATTCACAAACATCAAACTTCTTCATTTTGTTAAGGCTCTACATTTTGTATTGATGTTACCAAAGTTAATGGACTAAATTTCCTGAGCATTATTAAATAACAAAACACACTTCGGAAAATTCTTGGAACTTTGTAATCCTGTAAGGAATTTTGTTGGAGATAATGCAAATCTGGCTGCATCAAGATTCTTCAGATGGTAAAGTTTGACTAGAAGATTATACTAATTTAATATATTTCGAAACTGTAATTGAAATTATTTTTTCAGTGGCACCTCCACCTAAAATTCAACGTGACTCATCTCGCAGAATGTACACCCAAAATAATGGAACACCTGATCCATTTAAAGAAGATCTATTTGGTTCAGTTCCTTTCAATCCCGCCACTAAAGTAGCTAAAACAGAACAAAGTTCACCAGCTTCTGATCCATTTGGAATGGATGATTTTGGATGTCAAGAAAATGTAGATCCATCACAGCAAGAACTAGAGAATGCAATTGGTTTGTTGGATAAGAGAATTTTAGAGATGAAGGTATTATAATTTACAAGATTTCAAACCTTTTGATTGGAATACTTTTTCATGAATGTAATTTTATTTTTGTACAGGGCATTTATGTTCAAACTCTGTATTGTAAATTTATTTGTGGTTTAATTGATTGGTTTGCAGTCGGAAACGCACAAAGTATCTGTAGTATCTTGAGATACTCTAAATTGCCTCATTTTTCTCTTTCCTATCCTTATTAGTTATATAATTTGTCTTTCTAACTATCCAATGTGTGCTTATCACTTGAAATTTGATCTCCTAAAGAATGCCAATTACTTAAAGTTTGAAGATTTTTATCTGGTCTTCATGCTGTGCCTAAATTTTCAAATAAGTTACTACTTGTTTATATTCTAATGAAAACCTAATAATTTATTATTCTACTTCTGCTAATGAATACATTGAATTTTCCAATACTTGTACCAAATAGCAGACCTTTTCTACAAGAGGTACTTAAACTGCCTACTGTTAAACATGAAAAATTTAAGTAGGTTTTATCCAGTATTTTATATTTCAGAATATTAATAACAATAGTTGGATAAAATTGAGTAAATCCATTAAATTTTTGCTTACATTACAAATTTTGTTTTATGAACTGATGTCTGAAGAACAGTAAACATGTTGGAATTCTATTTTTATTTGCTAGTAAACCTAAATGCTTGTTTCAGGATGGTTTCAGCAGAGGATTATCATTTGGGAATGATGACTTTTCACTAGAGAGCTTGGATCCATTGAGAAATTAACTGCTTCATAGAATTTTATGAAGACTTGTAATCACAATTTGAAAAGTTGTTTCTAGACTTTCATTTAAAGTATTCCAAACAAGATTGAATTGTTAAAGAAGTGTTTGTATATACACAATTGTTAATTCTTTTATGTAGAATTGTATATGAAGTATTTATATTCTGTTCACATAAAATGAACTGAGATGCAGCTTTAACTGTATTGTTAGTTAAACTATAGGCTTTTATGTATAGATACAAAGTGCAATTCTAGAGTTTGTACCTTCTCATGTTAATGTGTATTAAAGTTAATTTATACTTTGACTGTTTAGGAAATGTCTTTAATGCTCTCTTTATAGGTTCACATTCTTTTATTGGCAAAAATTGCAGATTGATATTCTAATAATCTAATCTATCTAGTTCTTTCCACTAGTTGAATTTTTCATCTCCTCTTTATTTAATTATTAAAAATATTAAATAAAATGTTGAAAATTCATTCAATTTTAGGAGCTTCTGTTGTATTATTTATGGTTACATTTATAGCATTGGCAATAAATTGTCTGATAAAAAGGGGGTTTGTGGACCAAGTCCTTTAAAAACTTGTATGTGATGAATTGTTTCCATATTGTTATTTTTATATAACTTGTTATAGTGCTTCACTTAAAACTTCTAAGTGATGTTCTTGTCTTCCAAGATAGATTCAAATTAAAACTGAAATATTCTATCTAATTGTTATACATTGTAGAAAATTTTATAATAAATTTGGAAATATAAAAACTTCTCACTGAAAACCTACTCCTTTGAAATTAAATTCCATATCAGGTCGATTTTAAATTAAGTGAATCCATTAAATTCTCCTATACTATAAATTTGTACTTCATGAACACTGTTAAAATGTTCCATTATATTTTCATGAAGATAACCGTTATTTAATCAGACAGATTTCAGGTAATTATAACTTTAGACTTCATGTAAAGAAAAGTGAAATTTTAACATTTGAACAGTTTGTCTTCAATGCTGTTGAATAATGACTAAGCTGTTATGAAATTTTGCAAATTCTCTCCTGCAATGAAGTTGCAAAATTTGGCAAATTCTTAAACCTGATAAATTTACAGGTTTCCAGATTAATATTCAAATAGTCTACTTCATTATAAGTAATCTAGTAACCTTAACTTTACCTAGAGGTTTCTGAAAGAATTTTGAACTACAGTTCCATTCTTCCAATATGTAAAGATGAATTTTCTTCAAATTTATGATGGCAAGTGAAAATCTGTATTGGACATGGTGTCTCAATAATTCTTTTATACTATGGAGGCTTGATCCTTGCGCCCAACTGCTTAATATTGGATAGTTGACGTTTTAATTAGTTAAGCATGTACCGACATCAAGTTCAGTAGCAAGAAGTTTATACCAAATGTTAAAAATTACCTCTACTTGCTACTTGTACATCCTCAATGAGTGGACTAAGATTTCACAGGCTTTTGGGACATGTTTTTGCATTAGACTGTGCAGTATCAAGTTAAGTGCCCCCCTGTCTCCCAAGAAAAAAATCTAAAGGATTCAGGTTATCAATCTATAATTTGAACCTCTCAAACTGACACTAAACTTGTGGTATCCAATCATGAATGTTATATGGCACATATAAATCTGGAGGTGTGAATAAATCACAGTAGGCAAATATATGGACATACTAGGCAGCTACTTACAGTAAGGTGTACTGAAATGAAACGGACCAACCAGTGCTTGGAATGTATGTACTTTTCACCTGAGTAAAATGGCAGATGCCTCCAAAAATTTGAAGAATTTGCTTGTAATCAATGGTGATACTGAACTCTGTTACAGATGAACCACCACTTTCAATATGAATGATATATTTGATGTTAAAAAGTGCCTAATATTTAGAGAGGTGAAACAAAAAATTTCAAGTACACATGGGTCTGGAAAAACATGCTTTGAAATCTGTACACTTGCCCAGAGTGGCAGAGTTTTGTTATGAATATGCTTTAAGGACACAAGTTCTCTATCACCCCAGAAAGTAAACTGTGGAATGTCTTGGTCAGTCCACACACTTCAGATATTTGTGTTTGTAGTGATAAAAAGTAGGGTGAAGACTGAAGAATTGATACTGACAACTTACCACTCCAAATTTGGTATGTGCCATTGCAAGTGACAATCTAGTCATACCAATAGACCAAGGCTCTAAACTGAGCTGTGGAATTACTGAATTAAATATCTGAAGTGTACAGATGGCCGGCACCATGTAGAGTTTCACATCCTTGAATATTTTGGAGCCACCGCCCCTTCATTCGCTGATTAGGAAGACATTCAGAATGAAGGCCAGCTGTCTCAACTGAGCTGTGTTGCTAGCTTTTGCTAGTAAATAATAGACTCCACAATGCCATCTATCTTCTCTCTCTCTCTATGTAGTTCAGGGAAGAGGCAAAGAATTGATGGGGGGTGGGGAGATGGGTGCATTCATGCAAACACATTCACATTTTAACACTTGTATACTAGAATGTGTATGCATGTACATATTAACACACACATATAACCACATATCACTGCATACACGTTGTTAAGAATTCATGCTTGAAGTTTGAATTTGTTCTCTATTTTTTTTCAATTCAGACTTACAAGAATAGAATGTAACATACTCCAAAACTTTCAACATTGTAATTACAATAAGTATTTTCTCTGGATAATATTGAAGTGCTGTAGGAGTTTTCGTGTTTGGGAACCTAAATGATCTACCATGGATGGATGCAATGAGACTATATTCGAAAGTTGGCGTGGAATACTGAGCATAAGGTTTTCTTCCTTAGGAAAAATATATTGGATTTGTTAAAAATGTTGTCACTGTAATGAACTTTAGAAATTCATTCCTATATAGCACATGTCTGTACGAAATGGAACAAGTACTGTTAGTCGGACTGCATAGTCTAATTTCTTTCTGAGCTGTTAGTAGCCAAGCTTGTAAATATCTTATAGATTGTTCGCTAAGGCACAATGATATTCTGCAGGCTTACTCAGTTTCTCTCTGTTTATATTCTCTGCCTTACTATACGTTTATTGAGGAGCTATATCATACTGTGGCTCTTTTATATAATAATAAATGTGTCAAGCTGTACTATTACTGTTTCATACTATGTACTGACTACTCTACTAATTAAAATGAAAGGCAATGACCGGAATAGAAGGCGTATATTGAATTTATTATATGATGAAAATATTTAGATAGAAAACCAAATTAGGAATCGAAAGAAATAACGATATTTCGATTTATATAAGAAATAAAAGTGTATATATCTACAAGCTTTATCTATTTCTTAGCTGAGTATATCTTTGCCGATGAACTTCGTCTTCAATTGAGTGATAATGAGTGTGTTGTGTTTGACAGTTTACTTGAAAACTGAACAATTGAATCACTTGACGCAACACTTCTCCTAATTAATATATTGTGCCGAAGGAAAATAGATTTATTATTATATCGTCATATTTATTGGAGTGATTTTACGCTATTATTATTTTCTATTTCGTAGAATTGTATGTTTCTGTACATATTCTAAACTATGGAGTTTAGAATTAGTCATGTAATATTCGTCGCGTTCTTAACATTATTTTGTACGATTTCTCGTTCAGGTACAAAATATTATGTTTGGAATTTTTATTAGGCCTTATGTCCATTTTATGGTACTAATTATCAGGAATGTTTTGCAGATAGACTTTGTGACACTGTTCAAGTTCTCGTTGAGAAACATTGTGGAGAAAATGAAATGTGCTCACAAAAGACACCAGGTTTATCCGATGGGTTGTGCAAATGTGTTTACAATTATAAAAGGACCACGGCTGATGGGCCGTGTTTGCCAGTAAATAACTCTAATAACGATCCCCAAAACCCTAGACCAGAGGCGTCGTCGGTATCTCGCAAACCACGATCTGTTTCAGGTATTATAATGATTCTAACGGCATTTAAATAATTGATTGTTTACTTGGCTGATAAATAATTACCATATTTAACTATCCATTTTTTAAAAGAAATTCTTTTCCTGTTTCAAAACGTTTTTTATTTATGTATATAACATGTTTTTGTATTACAAATTTTTGTTTTATAATTTCTTCTTCAATATTTACCAAAATTTAAGTAATACCCATATCATGAAAATGAAACTGGTGGAGAGTTGTCCCCCATTCTCTCATTGGTGCTGCGAAAGGAAGGGAAAACTGCTACTTAATTACAAAATTTTCATTAATGGGTTTTAAAAATTTATATGAAAGGAAGGGAAAACTTTCACTATATTACAAAAGTGGCAATGATAAAGGCTATAAATTAATTACAAAGTCGGGAGGGGCTTAATCGTCGTATTACGTTTGGGGGATAACTTTCTTCTTTAGTCATGAAAGTCATAATTTTGCTTGTATGTTTTTATTAATGTATGAGAATAATATTATAAAGATATTGAGGAGCTGGGTACAATAAGAGCAGTAGTTATATAATGCTCTTATTGTGCAAATGTACTTTGTGTGTTATTTGGGGTGTCTGTAATCTAGATTGAGACCACCTCAGGTTAAATAAAGATGTGTAACTCGACTATTGCGTCGAATAGGAAAAGTGAGCGTCTATTGTTGACAAACAAATTTCCTTTCCTGTGAGCTCATGCATGAATATATATAGTGAGTAAAGTAGTGTTAAAAATTGAATGAAGTGAAAGCAATGTTCCATGACATTCTGAAACCAAGTCTCAGGATATCAAAAGTGTTATAAAAGTTGTGCTATTATCAATCTCTTGTGATGATTAACTATGTACCTCTTTGTCATCATTTCTACTTGATTCTCAAAGGTTTTTGGTACATTTGAGCATATATTCCCTGTTGAAGAACTTAAGTATAATCACTATGACCATAACTTTGGTCTGTATTGTGCTTTGATAAAAACATTGGAAGTTCCTGAAGAATCTAGGCAAAAATCTAGGGTAGTTATTTGATGAAGGATTGGCCAATTAAAGATAATGCTCGGTAAAGTACCACAAGAAAAGGTATACAAGTTTGTGTTTAGAATTGAATCTTGCTGCAATTTCTTTTGTTAGTTTACATCATTCTTTATTCTGTAAAATTTATATGCTTTAAGTTTATTCTAAAATACAACACACACATCCAAAGATTTTACAGCCCATATTTATGTTTTTATATTATTGCTTTGATTAATTACTTGTTTCTTGTATATTTTCAATTGAATGAACCATTCATACTTTGTTCAATTAACATTGTTTCTGACATACTTGTTGTATTATTCTTTAATCTGACAGTATACTTATGAAGACATCTGAACGTGTTTATAAAATAAATGCCTAATGGTACATGTTGGTATCATTTGTTTGTGTAAAATCATTAGGTTATGATGTCAAAATCTATCTATATTTGTTGTGACAGGATGTGAACTTTTTCTACTCAGGTCACCTTGATCTTACTTCACTCATCCAAGCTAATGATATATTTTCCTCTCTCAGTATGCCATTACTTTCACTGAAATATATCTTTACCCTGATAAAAGGAATGCAGTTAGACTGGGTTTCACTAAACAATTTTATTCTGTTTTATTGTACCCCTCCATATTTGTATTTCTCATTGTTGTTGCTCAGTTGTCATGTTTGGTTTTTTTTTCAGTCTAGCTACTGTTTGACTTCTTAAAAATAATTATTTTTTGTTCCTTGGTTTTATTTATAAATTATGTGGAAGTTGTATCATATACAGTGTGGTTGGGTGTCATCTCTCCCCCCCCCCCTCATATATAGTGGAATGTGATATGTATTGAGTCCAGTTGTCCACTGCTGACCAAAGAGGAAATGCCAAAAAGAAAACATATGCATTAAATGATTGGTATGTTAACTCAGAATTTGATTATCGGGCAACAGGAAGTCCGCTTTACCCCAAACATTGTAATCAAAGGGAATCTGTTACACTGTCCTCACCCTCTTGAAAGATATTTCAATCATAGATGAACCCAGTTTTTTCCCATAATATGTTAAAATATCAATGATGAAGCCTGTTTGCCACACTTCCACACTTGTAAGTGGGACACGTCTTCAGTAAACATTTCATTCAGTGTTATATTTATTTTTGTGCAAAAAATGATACTGTTTTATGACCTATGTTGACATATTGAGGAGAGGACATCAGATGCAGACATTTGACTACCTTTACTTACCATTCATTAGTATTATATGATTGAAAATTACACCGATTAACATGATTTTGTCTTGTGAGAACCAATTGTTGTACAGTCAGTTATTTGTTGTGTTTTCAAATTACTCGAAGATCCACATTTTTTAAAGAAGAATTCAATTTTAAACAAAGATTTATTCGTCAATTGCACTGGGAAACGAATAATCTTTTCTTGTCTCGGTAAGAAAAATATGTGATTCTGATAGTAGTATTTCTCCTGAGTTCAAATATGTTTCCTCATCATGCAAGGTTCCCGAGATAGTGGTATTTAGAATTTTAAACACGAATATTTTCTGCACAATATTCAAACACCCTGACTGATGTAGAAGGGAGAAATGACGATTTTCTGCTACATATCGCCATCAAAAGGGATGTTCCAGAGACGTGTAGCAGAAAATCGCCATTTCTTGTAGGTGAGTCAGAATGTTTGCATATTGTATTTTGAAATTTTTGATATATTTAGTGTCTGTCTCTCGAAAACCTTTGCGTGATGGAGAAAATACGATTTAAGTTTTGAATTAAGGGGTAAATGCTACTATCAGAATGACGACATTATTTTTTGGTCAGTACTGAATCTGCAAGTGCAAGTGTGTAGTAATTTTTGTGCCCTCCCTGGAAGTGAGTAAAGTTGTGTTGATTGCAGCGTCGACGATCGCCGTGGCCGTGCTGATCCCCGTGGTTCTGCTGGCCGGGAGCGCGCTGGGCTACGTAGCCTACCAGAAGCAGTGGCTGCAGCGTCTGCGCCAGCGCCTCCGCAGCCTCCGGGCTCTGCGCTACGTGGAGGTGCGCATCGGCCAAGAGGACGACGACGACCCTCCCGTCGCTTAGGACGCCACGCCGCAGGCTTATAGCACAACGTTTCCTCACCTATGTAGCCTGTTTCTTTGCCCACCTCCGTGTTTCGCCTTTTTAATAGTTGAGCTCGTATTATAACCCGGTTTGATTCATGCATAGACGAATCTCGGGTTACCCACCGGGAGAGAGTCACCGCCGTCTGCCCTTCTTCGCTTTTATTCCACTTCTCGTTATTTATTCCATGTACCGGTGTTAGATAAACTACGTGGCCGTATGTAGACTTGACCAAAAGTTTGATGTGCGCAGATTCTCGGCGGCGTTTCTCGTGTACAGGACATGGCGCTGGATCTCGTGTTATACTGTTTCCTACGCGTATCGTTAGTCGCGCATTCCGGACTGTTCCCTTTAATGCCACCGAAGATTTTAATACCAGTTTCCATAGGAACGCCGTCTCGCCGATAGTATTTCGATTAGTCAAGTTTGACCTGGAGACGCAAGACTGTTCTTAATTCAGAGACTTTATTCGAGACGCTTCCATTGTTTATTTTAGAGAATAATGTCAATTAAAGGGGGTAGTCTCAGTGATATTCACAATATACTGACCATTCTATCAGAATGCATGAATAGGTAAGCGTCCAGAACGCTAACAACCATGGACGTAATCTGTTCCGCGCAATGGAAAACCCGGATATGATTATCTCTGAATTATACCTATCGTTGTGATTAAATTTGAAGACTGTTCGTTGAGATTCTCCGGATCCTTACCTGCAAGCTGTAGTGTTGTGATAGCAGTATCGTTCTTCTATTTGGGAAAAGAAGCGTTACGATACGATTCGACTCTCACCCGGCTCCTAAACGGAGAATCGTTGTATGCTCGTAATGTAACTAGATTTATCGCCGTGAAGTATATACTGCGTTTAGGTAAATAGTATCGGGCAAATGGTCCCAGTGCCTTTACGGTGATGTGCTGTGATGGTCCGTGCTTTGTTTTTATGTAATATGTACATTTGTGCATTAGAGAATATATATATAAACTGTTCATGAAATAAATATATTTTATCGATATTATCCAAATAAAATACTACGCATTTCGTTTGTTAACACTTTTCTGTCCCGTTAACCTCAGCATTGTTATTTTTATCTATAGTCAACCAGGTGACAACAAATGCAGAATCAGAAAAGTATAACTTGTCCCGATTTCATTATCAGGAAACTACGGAAGTTAACGTGTCACGTACGTCATATCGGAAACACTATTGTGACAATTTTACTTTCAGGTTGTGAGAACGCATCTTAGTTTTGAATTTATATTCCTATGTTGCAGAAAATTTGCTCTGGCTTAGCGTAGTAAGGAATCGTGGCATTGCGTCCTTAACTAATGTCACTGAACGGATCTGTATAAGTTAGCCCCTTGATACCCTCGAGTTGCCGACCTGTACCAGAAATTTCTACCTCGGAGAGTTGTCCGTCTCGCTCACCCAACTAACGTGGGATTTAACAGTTTGACGTGGATAAGCTTCGAATGTTCACCCGATATTGTTGGAACCAATTAATAGAAAATGACATGTTAAAAAAACACGTCACTTAGAATTTGCTTCGAGTTACGCGTTCTGCTCTTAGAATTGAAAAATGACTTATGCCCGTGTAATAAAAATGAAGCGCTTATATAATTGAAGATAAAAAAAATCTGGAGATTTTGTGCATATAATTTACTGACAAGACAAGTGGATTAAAATCTGAAAATATGATAAGATAACGAGCATGAATCTCGGGGCTTTTGTGTGGCTTACTGAATCGCAACTGATGGGAGACAATTTAATTAAGAAAGTGGAGATTCCTGTTCCTGAACATATGGTCGTTGGCATCAGCCACGAATCTGTGTTGTTCGCTTGTCACTTCTATAAGACGACTATTCTGAATGTGTTCATGTTAACTGCATTATAAGTCTCCGCTGTTACACCTGCACTGTAACTGGATTCTTATACTAGTTTTCTTCTTAGGGCCAGGTTGCTGTACGTCTATCCACATTGTGGCCACTCCCATTTAATACCCTAGGAAGGGTTGTTTTTTAAGGGTTCTATTCGGCATTAACTTGAATGTGATGTCGAGGAAACTAACGTCAGATAGGTGGGGCTTTTGGTATTTGTCCAAAAACGAGATATAAGGTTTGCTGTGGGAACGCAGCATTTGCGACTCCATGCCTAAACCAGATTTGTGGAAAGGGGGAGAGGGCGCTATAGTTGGAATTCCGTACGAACTCGGAACTTAATCTAATCTAAAACTACTGTTTCACTACTCCTCAATCGAAACTTTGCAGTGATATCGCGAACAACGCCCGTTCCATTGTCTTTATCACAAGTCATCCATCAAGAAATGATAAAATCAAACAGTAAAGAAGATATGTTTCACAAATAAATCATTTATTGTAATTGTTTGCTGAAAAAAAAGTTACACAAGCACGGTCGAGGAAATGCACTTCTCATATCAGTTGCGTGTCCACTACGAACGTTGCATAGTTTGAGAAACTTCTGCTGAATCACGAAATTAATCGACAACAATTGTGCTATTGTATGCCACCCGCGGTGAATGGTAATCTGAAGTGCAAGTACTAAATTGAATAGAAAGCCCATAAACACTGTTGATTCTTCACCAAAGAAAGACGTATGCTCTAATTTTTTTTACGTCTTAATTGAAAAGTATGCCTTGTGGTCTGGTCCTGATCGATGTGGAGATGTAGGGCTGCTTAGTAGCAGAAATGACAGGCTGCTTTCCCGAAGCTCTTAGTCAAAGCGTGATAAACACCCTGGACGGATGTGCTCAAGTGCTAGTCAGCCATATCTGACTAATTTCCTTCAAAACTGACTCATTTACATTCATTCCTATTCTTATACAGCAGAAGCATTGAACTGTTCCGCAAATAATTAAAATGTATACACGTATACTACAGCTTTACCCTCAACAAGGTAATTTCGACTAAGAATATTATTTTTCACAATTGCGTGTGCGATTTTTCCCTTTCTTTGTACCGGAATAATTCATTTCCCTGTCAATAACAAATAATATTTGTTTATTTAAATTAATTTGCAATGGAACACTTTGATTTTATCTCATACAGGGTCGCTTCTTCGTGGTTGGAATATTTTTATTTCGATTGACGAACAAGCAAATAATTAAGATTTGCGGGTTGGTCGTGACAAGTTGAAGACTTCATTTTGAAAAATACGGCGTGCTGCTTTCGTTGCTATTGTTCAGATGGCAGCACTAGTTGTCGGAACTACTGCACTCTTCCGGGAAAGGGTGAACTACTGGAAACACATCTTCGATCAGCAGCTTTTGTTCTTTAATATTACACCACCTATTTTGTTATTTTGGAAACAAAGAGGAACAAATGCAAGCCTTGGACAAATACACAGTTTTATTCCAGCCGCGAGGATCTTGGTGATGATTAATTAATTAAATTGTTCGCCATGCTCTGGAATAAACGGGCAATTTTGAATGTCTGTTGCATTGAAAATTTCAAATCTATTGCTTTAATTATGGAAGTGGAAGTAGTGAGAAAAAACACTATTGACGAACAAGTAGCCTCTAATAATTTATTTTTGGGTTAACAGGCTACATGAGGGTGATCCTGAAACAGGCAACTCCCCTTTAATAGCATAGGAAGGGAATTGAAAAGGGGGGGATGCGGAAGGTAGAGCAAGGTAGCCAAGGCTGCAACGCAAATGGAAGGAAATTAAAAATCGAACAGCAGGAAAAATCTGTTAGCTTGAAGTAATCCGAGCACAATTATCTGTAATCAGTCTGCCGCAAAAGAGGAACGGAACGTGTTCCAAATGCGAGGAATATGTATTCTTTATTGTAGCGGCCAGCAAGTCAGAATTTAATTGTTGTATTTACAGAAAGAATAAGTTTACGCAGACCAATTGGACCACAGTTCAGTCTCGTTCAACCCAGGATCCAAAATTCAAAATCGCTGAATCTAGTCATAAACCATTTGGTTGGAGTTTGTGCCATTGCTCATACAGGAGCGCGAGCAAAAGTTTGTTGTGAATGCGCTCGAGTCGGGTTTAACCTGGAGCGAAATGAAATATTTTATACGAGAACATGGGACATATTCACGTCCAAAGATTTCACTAGAGGAACGGATTGCTTCTAATGTTTGTGTTTCGGAAATGCGGAACGTTTTAAAGGGTTATTCATTTAATTAGTATTTTTAATTGTACAAGGTGGGAGAGCGGTGACCACAAATTGGGGAAACGTCACCCGACATAATTCAGCTAGAAGCCTGTTAAATAAAACTACACCTTTTAGTTGATAATTAGCTGAGAGAATTTTAGACCCGGGTAAAGCCTAAGTGACCACAGAGATGGTTAATCTCAGAAATTTTGGTTTGTCACAGTTTGTCGGTTGACCGTCTATGTCAGCAGTGCGGAAAGGGTAACAACTAACTACTTGATGTTGTTGGAGAACCGGAGTGACGGAAGGACAGAGAAATGATAAGAGGGACAATCACATTGTTTTGAAGTCAATCACCTTGTAGATATAGAAGATAGAGAAGAGTGAGGCCAGAAGGAAGAACATTGAATTTGGGAATATTCCTCGGGGACAACGCACAATAAATGGGTATCAGGCCAACACATTTCCTTTTTGAGCTGACGCCGCACGCTTAATTCGACACATTTTAGAGTGGACTCGAGTCTAAGTCACCGACAGTTTTTCTAGGCATTTTTTTTGCTCGTCGGTTTCTTTGTGTTCTATTTTATTGACGAAGTTTGGTTTCAAATCAGTTTTTTACATAATTTTCCCCTGCTAAGAGTTCACCTATACCTCAAGTTAGATATATTTATATTTTGAATTATTAAAATTGCTTCAAGCAATATGCTCTCATTTTAAATACGTTTTCCTTACAAATATTTAAAACTCTTATTTGTTTTAACATTGTTATAGCGAAGTTTTTTCCGACAGATACACCATGTTCTATACATTAAATGCAGTACTCTGACTTTTTACTGATTTAGTTAATAATTAAAACAAAATGATATATATTCGTTCTTTGCCCTTCTATTTCTCGTTATTTTTTTCATATTTTTATTATAAACGCAATATAAGTGCAAATTGAAACTGTAGCGCTCTGTGTTTCATATAGACTCTTAACGCCCTGGTTTATTTTTGCGAATTTATATTATTCCTTCTTTTAATATGCACGCAGAAGAACGTCCGGTCTGTGTTCATAATTTATTTAACTAATCTTTATTTATGTGTAGTTTCATATGTATACAGTCCAAATCTTTATTTTGTTACGTTCCGAGAAGAGTTAATAAACACATTGAACAGTGAAGGTGATTTTGTTAATAATTGTAAATTATCTTCATTACTTGATAATGTATTCATTTATAAGAAGGGTAACGCATTACTCGCCGAATTTTTCACGTATAAAAATATCTGAAGCCTCAATTCAACCGCCATTTCGAATAAAACGAAAAGAGTAGTCAGGACTGAACGAAGTTGATTTTCACCGACACACAAGTAAACATGAAATGTTATGTTGATCAGGTTCCTGCAGGAGTTACCATGCGAGATTAAGTCAAAGAGTATTTCATCTAGCTGGACAGCTTCCCCAATCAGTGGATGAGTACTAAATACCATGTTATTTTTTATTTATTCAAATAATCTTAAAGCTAATCACATATTTTCAATTCTATTTTTTCTCCATAGTACAAAACTTATTCTAAATACAAATTCACTATTTATATTTAATTAGTCTTTTTAAACTCTAACATTAAATAATTTTTAAATACATTTATACTTTTGGAGTCCGTAACAGCTTCTGGTAACTCATTGTATAATACTAAAAACCTTAATTAACAATCGTTTTTTATACTTTTTAAATTTAAGCGTTCCATATAAAAATTTTCCCTACCCCTGGTGTTGTGACTAAGCACCTCTGAATTTTATTTTTATAAAAATATTGAAATAATCTTGTAAATGCCCCTTATCTATTTAATTAATAAAAACTGAAACATCATACAGAATTTGGTCCTTAACAGTTAACAATTATTTAGCATATTCCTAATCCTACAATACTTGCTCTAATTTAAAATAGCCCTTAATCCTTTATTCCATATCACTTCTAATTCTTCAATAGTACTTCCACTTACACAAAATATTAAAGAATTACGAAAAACGTACACGAGGGACTACAATTGAGCAATCTAAGGAATACCGCCTGCTATTAAACTGATTTGAAGCGAATCTTTATAGCATTAAATTAACAGATATGTAACATAAATACACACATAAATTAGTTACCCAATCGTTTATAATATACAACTGAAGTACACATTTAATGGACACGGGGACTGAAATTTGAAATTCCTGTAAATGAATTGCTACTGAGTTGAAAATTTAACTGTGTGTGAGCACAGCACACACGTGTAGCAATCTACAAAATCTTGTTTTTTGTTGAGATATTTTCAAAATTTGGCAGTTTTGAAAATGTTCCTTGCGTTACGTACTTACATATATTTGAGCTTTTTTACATTAATATGTAGGGCTGACCATTGTTACCAATTACCAGTATTATTTTTGAAATTGAATAATAATGTGGGGAGAAAATAAGTTTTTATTAAGAGCTTCATACGGTTACTAAAAATTGACACTTTTCAGCAATTTGAAAATTGTTTTTCACCTGAACTACTTGAACAATTAGTAAAATAATACTTGTATTTGAATGTATTAGCATATAGACTATGTACAAAAAAAATCAATATCTTAATATCTGTGACGCATAGAAGGTTTTTGATACCAGAAATTATGGAGCTGAGAAAAACACATTTTTCTGAAAGAAAGTGATAATTGGCAGAATATGCTACACCTTCCTTCTTTTGTTTGGCAGCTTTTTTTTTCATTTTACTAATTATGGGAATATTAATATAAAAAGAATTAAAAATCGATTATTTTAGCTTTTGGCCGAAATTTCAGTCCCTGAGTCCCTTAAGTGTGACTAATTAAGCGTGTCGCCTCAGCTCAAAATGGAAAGGTGTTAGTGAGATGTCTGTTTATCCTGTGATGTTCCTGATGAATATTGCCAAATTTGATATGCTCCTTCATGGCGGTTGAATCCGCCTCACGTTTCTCTCTTATGATATCCACAAGGTAATTGATTTAAATACAATCTGTCTCATAGTAGAGAACTACTTTCGAATCTCGCCTACGACTGTATGATAACATTACCGAATTCTCTCGATGATCCAGATAATAAGAAAAAAAAGAGGTATCCAGCCGTCGAAAGTTTTCCTTAAACTATTACTATATATAATATTAAATCAATTAACGTCTGATATTAAAATAAAATAATTTTCGACCGGTTTTTCAGTCGGTTTATTTTTAATCAAACAACGTTTCGGTGCATATTCGCACATTCGTCAGGTTTTTTTCTCTTCAAAGTAAAATTGTTACTTCCAATTTTTAAAACTTCAACATATTACAAAATGTTATAAACACCAATTTTTATATAAAGAAAGGTCCGAGGCATATAACATTTTATATGTTGAAATTTTAAAAATTGGATGTAACAATAAATTGATCGTGAAGAGGGAATCCTGAATGAGGTGCGAATATGCGTCGAAACGTTGTTTGATTAAAAATAAAAAAAAATTCTGGAAAAACCGGTCGAAAATTATTTCACTATTTATAATAGTCCTAAGTAACGCTCTTCGTGAAACACTCGGTTTTAGCTTTGTTAATGAATCTACGTTGCAAACCAGTTTTCCATTACATTTAATGGTTATTATTTAGTTTAAGGCGATTGAAGTACTTCGTAATAGTTACTTAATAATTCTCTTGTTTAGGGTAAGCTAGTCAGATAATATGACTAATCTTATTATTTATTGTTTTATTTAAAGTAGTTGACATGTTGAAGAAGACGGAGGGCTACTACACAGAGTCATCGAAATCAATATCAATCGTTTGCTTCCATTAAACCTAGCAGTTTCAATTCAATAGATTTTAAACGTATTTTAAATGGAGGATACGGTAGATAGAAAGAAGAAGACGCATGGGTAATGAGCGACTGGCTTGATTAATGGCTAGGCAATCGCAGAATTGGATTAGGAATAATCAAGCGAATTTAATTGAAGAACCGGTAGAAAGAAGAAGACGCATGTTTAAGGCTTTTTTTGCGGTTAACAGGCTACATGAGGGTGATCCTAAAGCAGGCAACTCCCCTTTAATAGCATAGGAAGGGCATTGATAATGGGGACGTGGAAGGTAGAGCAAGGTAGCCAAGGTTGACCAGGGCCCCCTGGCTGTAGTGTAAGGATCCTACCCAGTTGATTCAGGGAAAACCCTAGAAAACCTACATCAGGTGTGTCGGGCATTCGTCACGAATCCCACGCGCCTTCTGATGACGGAAGACTGCATTGTTGTGGGAACGCAACAAACCTGCCTCCATGCCTCGAACATATTTGAAGGACAGCTGGCCGTCTGGTCAAATAGGATCAGCAAAGGCACTTGCCGTATGCCGAAGGTGTTTGATTTCCATGTATACACGCCTCTAACTGCTCGAGGTCGACTTATTGTGGGAGAATTGATTTAAAAGGGTAGAGGAGAGTAACCCAGTAGGAGGAAGTCAGCCCTGACGGACTTTCCAGAACTCCACTAGATCCTCCTTATGTCCTGCTTATCCATTGTTAAGGCAGCCGGCTTCTGAGTTATATACCCGGAATTGCACGAACACATTGCGAGATTAAAGGTGTTGTGTTCTAAGGCTTCCCTAAAACATTCTACAAGATATTACTGTCGAATGAAGTTCTGTAACGGGTTAATGTCAATGAATTCCGGGGTATCGCCGGGCAACCAGCTAGTTGAAAATATGGGTTTAAAAAAATTCAGGTAGCCTAAAAAATATGGATGGATCTGTGTTAAATACAGGGTGTTTATAAAAGAACGCCCCAGTTATAATGGTACACCATAGCAGTTTAATTTAGACTTTTTTCAAGCAATCGTTCATAAAATTTGAAGATAAAGTAACCTACTTTTCCTTTAAAAAATGTTCAATATATGTTATGCGGCATATATCCAACCTAAAATCAATTTTTCCCACACTTGAGTCAACAAATACGGAACAATTGAAGGTACAGCCTCTTCAATTCTGTGACTCAACTCTGGAAAATCATAAAGTAAAATAAATAAATAAAGTTGATGGTGGATGTGCGTATCTAAAACTGTTTGAGTTACAGTGAAGCAACACTTACAGTGGACACTGTTAACTTTTATAACTGGGACATTGTTTTATGGATACACTGTATTCTGTTTCGCATAGTTACATTATTATTGGCTTCCCCCTTCTTTAGTTGTAAGTCATACTTGTTATACGTGTAAAATATCAAAGTGTTATTAGTACAAAGGAAATGCAGTTATTCGTACCTAATAATTATATATTCTGGCTTTTCCGTAAACGACATTATATATATATATATCGTAAAGAGTGATAAATGTGATGAGTGCGTTAGACATAAAAGCCCATAATAGATATCTCCGCTGAAGTACGGTATTCGGGTAGCCGACGCTGATTAAGACGAAAATCAATAGCCGTAAAACCCTGTTATAATTGTTTTCAGAAGACGGGAAGAAACTGCGCTGAGCTTTCCCGTCTAAAGGGGGTCCAGGTTCCCCAGGGAAACTGCTGTAAATACGTAAGAATATATATTTCATTTAGGAAACAGCTGCGCGATGAATTACTCCCTCTATTTCATAAGATGACTTTTCGAACGGGCAGTAGAGAATTAATTGGCTTCTGAATCACTTAAACGACCATCTTCGAACAGCATTCTGCAATACATACGGGAAAATTCACTTTGAATCATTTGAAAGCGTGCAGAAAAAGTCGCCGATTTGAAGGCAAATTTATGTCATAAAAATGATGTATTATTGTTAGTATATTCTTCATACAGTTTTAAACACGTGGGAAGATTGGACCAAAACTTGGTACGCATATTCTTAAAGCCCCGAGGTGAAAAAACACTGACAGAAACCTAGAAGGAATTATATAAAAATCCATGCAAAAGTTTGTGTGGTCACCGAGCATTGACACAGAACACTGGGAAATACACTATATTTAATTCCACCCAATCTGACGTCTACTTTAAAGCGTGCTGCTACCACATTTAATCAATTATATCTTGCAAAATACGAACACATGGAAGGATGATGATAAATAAAACGAAAGATTTTATCAAATATGTAAGTTTGTTTATTAAGAACCGCAAAGAAGGGAGTCAAGGGGGAAAAATGAATCTGACAAAAAAAAGATCATCGGTGTTATTTGAACGAGTTCAGCTGGAAATTAATATTTTTCTATTGTCAGATGTCAGATTTCGCTATTTTTTTACATTTGTTTTGTACAGTTGAATGAAATTCATACGTATATATAACACGTTGTGGTAAAATGTTCTAAAATTTTCTGAATAAATTTTTGGCTTCAAAAATAAAACTGATGTTGGTCTCTGTATGGGATACGAAGTACTCACACATTATTCAATTTAAATCATTTAATAAACTTTTTCTAACAAGTAAGGACCTTTCGACTATTTTTAAGGTGAAAATAATGTACAAATTCAATAAAAAGAATTATATATGAATATAATTGCCGAATTCTTTTCAATAATATATCAAATAATATTAATATAACAAAAAATATACTAATTCAATCGTTATTACTCAACAAAAAAAATAATCTAAATTTTAATAATACAACTAAACCAAATAAAAAATTATTAAAAATATATAACGCACTTGTAATACTGGCTAATTCCAAGCCTATATAAAAATATTAAATGAATAAGTTATAATAAAATCTAGAGCTTAACCCCTAAAACATAATAAAAAAGAATAAACCAATAATTAAGAATCAATTTAAAAAATCCCCAACAATTAAATATTAAGTAGTGAAGCGTACCTCTCGTCAATGATGATATATGGTTCTACATTGTACTGTATACATCAATACTTTATTTCAGAATCGGGTTTGAATCATGTCTATTTTTTGCACATGTATATAAATAATTTAACTGTTAAATAAAATTTAATAAGAAATATTTCATCGGAAACTGTCCCGGTACAATAATAAATAATTAAGAATCTATAAATTCAAGAAAAACGGATTTGACATATATAATAAAATTATATGAAAATTCACGGAACAATAGTGACAGTTTATTTCTTCACATTAACCGCAGAAATATTGGATCTGATGTGCGAAATGTCACTCATCACTGTAGAATAATGCTACAACTCTTCCTCTGAAATTTTTAATAATTTTCAGGTGCGAAAAGGACATAAAGGAGGTATTAAAAACTGATTCTAAAGTAGTGTGAATGTTATAGGATCTTTGACGAGAGGTACACTTCACTACGTAACATTATTAATGTTCTTTTCAGGGCGGAACGCGAAACATATTGTTTAGTAACAATAATAAAAATTATGGAATGAGAAAAAAACCCCTTCATAAAAGTACAAAAAAATATTTACTTAATCTAATATCAATATGACTTATAATAACAAGTTTTGATTTTTATTAATTTTTCAAAAGAAACAAATTCCCCCCCCGGGGGCATAATGGGATAGGATGTGTTTTTAATTACAATTAATACAATAAAGTTCAATTTTAAAAAATCTCAACACCTTTTGTGTTTATTTTGCGTATTGTTGATCACTTTATCATTTTTTTTCTTTTCGGAAAGATATATTTTGGCAACTGCACAGCCTTTGCTAGCATCTTTATTTTTTTCCGTTTATTTTATTTCTTATCTATTCTTTTTGGGTACAGAATCCTGTAACTCATTATTATAAGGTGAGACTGCCACAACATTTTGTTTTGTACAGTAGTATCCCGTTCCGCCCCGCACGCTAGTCTCAGTTTAAGATTTTTCACCGAGCCCTAATACAAGATAATTTAAAAATTATACGTAGCTTATATGCAGCTAAAGACACCTAGTTTTCGAAGAGTTAAATGCGAGGAGTTTTGTAGCTTCCCATCTGTCCAAATGCTGCAAAAATGATTAATTCTCAGATGAAACTCGCCAAAACAAGAGTTCATTCACAAGTTGTAGTCAGAACTTGGTCAAGTCTGCTGCCAGGATTTCTCCTTGGCCAGTTACAATGGTACTGAACTCCAGCACTATCCAGTAAAAAAAAGGTATCCTGTTCTACCCCACTGTCCCGGTCAGCCCCGAGTTATATATATTGTAGTGAAAACATGTCTTCTAAATTATTAAAGATGTTATTTTTAATTTTAATGAAATAAAATTTTGTTAAACCTAATTTGTCCGAGCTGCGAATGTCGAGGGGTCGTTGCCCCATCAGGTAAACGACCCGAAGGCCTGGCCTAACAACATCAAAACGTCAATAGAAGTAGCATTTTGAGGGATTAAGCCGCTGCCCATTAATGTCATAAATGTGTCGGATGGAGTACCAATATTCCATCACGTCTCAGAGTTTCCCACAGAAGTTGTGGGACGTTCCATTTCCGGCAGACGTGTGAACCTCGGTTCAGCAAACTCGATAATTGTAAGAATGTTTCCTATTGGCTTAAAATTTGAATCGGGAAGGGGAAGGCACAGGCTTCGTGGTTGCCTTAAGTTTGAGAGGAGAGTTTAGTTGCTAATTTTGTCGTGGTTGTGGAGGTATTAAGAGTTGTTGTGAAGTCGCGGAGGAGAGAGATCAGTTGGAGAGTTGTTGAGATGTTCAGCTCGCCGAATTCCAGAAGCCACCTCTTGATGGTTCCAAAGCTTGCGGCCAGATGTACCTACGAGTGGCGGTGTCGGTAACGTACTAAATCAACCATAAATCCATCAAGGTATTTAAGTCCCACGATCCCCTGAGAGAGAGACTCAATTCGCTCTCTATTTTAATTTATAAAGTAAATTCATTTTCCGAAATGTATAATTACTTTTAAATGAGCAGGGAGATAATTTTTATTTTATTTGTTGTTTTCTTGTTTAAAATATAATTTTTAAATTGTAAATTTTCTTATCATTTATTCTGCTTGCTCACTTAACTTAAAGTTATCCAAACTCATTAAGCGTTAATATATACTCGGGTTAACATGTTTGTTTTGTTTACAATAAAGAGAAAAATAAAATGAAACTGTGCAATCGTGTCGTGATACTAACTCATTGGATACTCATGCTACAAGCTTTCCTTTTATTTTACATTTTAATTAAACTCCTTTTTTTAAATAGTAACCTCATCGTTCATCCCCGTAAAACTTTTTCGTCTCGATGAGTTAATTTAAGATACCCTATCATTCATGTCACTGCCACTAATTTTACTCGAAAAATGCCACAAAAATGAAGGATGATAAAGGTTTCGGCTTGGTACGCTCTCCTAAATCGAGTAAAATTCCGACAATTTCATTGGTTGAATACATCGTGTCGTGATACTAATTCAATTATAGTTGCATTGGCACTGATTAGAATAAACCAATCCTCGAAGTAGTCGGAAAATTTTAGGTTTATTTAGATTTGATAATTCCGGTTGGTGAACGGACCTATGGAACGATTATCACCACTAAGCTGCCCCATGGATGTTGGAATTGAGTTGTGCCTGCAAGTCTACATTGAACATCTCCTGTAAACGCTCTTCAACTACCAGCGCATTTTTTTCAACGTAAGGGATGCAAAGCAGGATTAACCACCAATTGTGCATCCCAGGCGCCTAAAAGGTATGAACCTTCAACTAGACCACAGAACTCGTTTTTGTGGCATTTTTCGAGTCTGTTCACCAACAGCAATTGTCAAACGAAAAAAAAAAATTCCGATCGCTTCGAGGATTCGTTTATTCTAATCAGTGCCAATTCTACTAGAACTGAGTTAGTATCACGACACGATGTATTGAACCATATTTTAGTCGTTTTAGGAGAGTGTAGAAGAGAGTATCAAGCCGCTGCTCGAACATATCGAGAGCGATACCCTGATCGCCTTTGTGATAATTAGTGGTAATGACATGAATAATCAAGACGGAAAAGTTTCATGGGGGTGAAAAATAAGGTTGCCATTAAAGGAAAAGGGTTTTGTGCTTGCAAGCATGAGCTTGAAAGCTCAAAGTAATGCATGCATCGAATGTCCCCCTCCTAAAGTTTTTTTCGTTACCTGCCACCTTTCAGAGATACTTAACCGTACTGTTTCAGATGGGAACCCCTGTATATATATTTATATATCCTTAAATGTTTCTTTTATTTGTAGATTATAATGACCTTAAAATGGTTGAAAGCTGCTTTATTGTTGGAGGAAAGTTTAATGCATGATTTAAACTGTATGTAGTGTGAAGTTTTATGTAGTATCCTGCACAGAATTCGTACTGTGTTCTGTATTTAGTGAGAAACAGCGTCGTGTGAGTTTATAATCTCTCACTGGAATTGAGGACTTATTATTGATTTATTTTTCAGACAAAGAGAAACACTCAGCTCCGAAGGCCGCGAAAGTGAATTCACAGATTATTGTTGTTAGTATTGATTATGCACAGTTGATATCGGCTGGATCTAGATGAGAATTTTATCTGAATAAATCCGTTGTCGGAATCGTGTTTCCCGTTTATGAAGATGGCGCGCGGCGTCGGAAAGTGATTTCTCGGCGGGCGGCAGCGGGGTTCAGCGTCTTATTTGAAGTCCTCGAGGATGATGCAGCTGCAAATCCCAGAAGAGGAGTCCTCGTTGTTTTCCCCAAGCCTCTTTGCGAGCGTGCGAGGCCTTTCACCCCCCCCCCTCCACCCCGCGACTCGCCACTTGCCGAGAGGAAACTGCGACTAGAATCTTGCTACCGTGTCCTTGCCTAATTTATACCGTTAACCGGGGTGGCGCGTGGGAGGAGGCCTGGACGTAAGGATTAATCCCCACGGCCATGAGGATAAATCAATCCCGATGCGTTTTAATGGGTTAGATGTAAGGGTTATGGTTAGGGGCGCATGCGCCGCGCCTGGAGTCCCGGGTCGCGCCAGTCGTGCAGTCGTGCCATGCCCGGGACCCCACTACGGTAAGCCTCGTCTCGTCTCTTCTCGTCTCGTCTCTTCTCCTCTCCTCTCATCTCCTCTCGTCAGCTCTTGTCTCACTACCTGCCTGCCTCCTTCCTTCATTAATACAACCCCTCACGTATCCACATTTTAATCAATGTTGCATGCTTAAATATGTAATCGTGTGTATGTGTGTGTCGAAATATATTTAATGTTATGATAATAATTATTAAATAATTTTTTTTTCTCCCTGTTCTCACCTTCCACTTTAAACGACTCGAACCGTCCCATGTTTATTTTTATTAATATAATTTAATCATTAATTTTTATGTTTGTCTCTCAGGCTCGAAATTTCCACGTTAGTTATGTCAATACCCCCCCCCCCCCCTTCCCCTGCGTGTGGCTAAATATAGGCGAGTTTGCCGGTGAAGTCGAAGCGAGTTTGCACTCACTTTCGAATTCGTAGCCGAGTGCTGAATGAATCTTGTTGTAGTGAAAGTGGACGGTCTCGCAAACTTGACTCACCTTTTTTTTTGCTCACCGGAGACGAATCACTTCGTGTCGTCTGTTTTATAAATACGACACTAAACGTAAACAAGTTTCCACTAGCTACTTGTTTTAACTTTTAAATGTTACCCTTAAATTGTCAAGGTTCTCCTTGCAGTAACTTTTCTCGTATAAATCTTTAAAATGGGGTAGCTTGTGACTCTCCGGCAAATTTAACACGATTGTGGGATAATGTTTCGTCATGGATTCGGAAATAGAAATATTAAAAATAGCCCGTTATTGATTCTCGAAATTTATGAAAGGTTTTAAACATTTCGGTTGTTTAATGGTTAGTGGGTAAAAATATTCCCAATTAGAGAGAGTACGTGCGGTTGCTAAAAACGATGTGAGTGAGAATGTGAAACAAATGTGGGTCGCTGTATCACGAATCAATTACGGGTACTATTAAAATTTCAATTTCGCGACTACACCAATACACTTTTGTTTTTGTCACAAAAGTCTGATTTATTTACGAAATTTTGTTTTTTTCCAGACTATTATTCCAGTTCTTATTCTACATACGATAAATTGACATTTATTTACCCTTCTGTATTGATCTTAAACGAATCTTTAAAATATTTTATTTTTTTCCATTATCCGTATTTGTCTTGTTAATATATTTATTTCTCGTGATTTTAAAATAACACTAATCTATTTTGTTGAATTGCTTGACTCCTATAAACGGTTCTTATATTGATAGCCAAATTACTGCTCTGTAATTACTTCCATTCATTAAAAGTTTAACAATAACCATTGCAGCAATCATTGTTTCCGTTAATAGAAAATTAGAATTTTTTTTGCAGGAAAATAACACTAAATTATTTTAATTTAAAGCAATTCTTTTCTGACTCGACTCTTGGACTCTTTTTTCTTGTTAATAGACGGCTTACTGCATAAGGTGAATTATTTGTTATTACTCTCTATTTTCCACTCGTAAAAATAATTACTCGACGTTTCATCAATGATTATTCTTAACGTTTGTAACAATCTTTTCCTCTATTAATGAGAAAATTTATTAGGAAAATAACATTAAATTGATTAGTTGAATGTAAATGAATCCTTGTCTTGCTCGAGTTTTATTTACGGTTTGGTCTGTATTATGTGTAACCAGGATCGTAAATTTTAGTCGCCGTCTGTAGCAATATTTTGGGATTATGTTTGGGTACTTTTTTCTCTGCTTTAACAAGACAAATTTTTTAGATTCATAACTAGAGTTTACCGTTTTTAGATTCAGTCTGAAGGTGAGTTAACTGTATTATAAATGAGTTAAATCAGCATCTTTGTCAGTTTTTTTTAAATTTAAATAATTAACATGACAACGATTCGTCTCATTTGGAACTTCTTCAGGTAAAAATTCAGCTGTACATGACAAAGAGGCTGATTTAACTCATTTATTTTCTATTTAACTGTCAGACTATTTAACTGTATTATACTTAAGAACGTCTACTGATTAGTAGAATAAACGCTGTACACTTAACTTGTTCACATTTTCTGTAAAAATGGCTACTGTATCAGTAAAAACTAGATAACAGACGTTAATGCAGTGCATAATTTAAAATTCTCTATGATTCTGCATTTATAAGAAATGAAGTTATCCTTTAAATTTATCGGAGTGCTTAATGGACTTTTTTATGGCGTGTAAAAGTACAAGTCTGATCCCGATTAATTTTTGCCCGAAACGAAGATTATATGCGTCTATAAAAGTGCGCCAATTCTCATAACTTTGACACAAACGGTAAATTTGGATAAAAATATAATTAAAAATTTTAAATTTAACGTCAATTAATGATCTTTTACAGACCTTATTCTTTAAATTCAATTAGTAACGTTTCGGCATATTTTATGCCTTCTTCAGCTTTTCTTCCAAAACAGCATCAAAACATAACAATAGAACAACATATGAAGTCCAACTATGAGTCTCGATCAAAATACTAGGACTTCATATGTTATTCCATTGTTATGTTTTGATACTGTCGCGGAAGAAAACCTGAAGAAGGCATAAAATATGCCGAAACGATGTTACTAATTAAATTTGAAGAATAAAGTCAGTGAAAGGTCATTATTTGTTTTATAAAAATATATTTGTTGAGAACTTCGTTCTCTTTCATTAACAGTAGGAAAATAATATTCAGAGCAGAGCTTTAGGGATCGATATTTAGTTTGCGTAGACTTCCATTAAAAATTTCCGGTTGTCGATTTTTATAAACAGCATGAACTGTGGTTTGAAATTTAATTCACGTTAAATGCATGGCATGACTAGTAAATGTATAGGCCTACAGTTTCATATCAAAGTAAACGTTTCTTAAGTTAAGCATATAATATACATACAACTAAATGAAATAAACTAACGACTTGGATAAAACGACGTTTCGACACTTCTTCGGGTGTTAAATATCAAAATTATTTGAATATCAGACGTTAATTGATTTACGGTGCAATAAATTGAGAAGCCGCTTTTTCCGGTGCATAGATTAACTTTTAAAATACAAATTTAATGATTTAGCCTACTTTTGTAAGAAGGTTTTCTTTTTATGATCCGGTAAGAAATCCGGCTTCCTTGCCTGGTATAAATTTTTAAAGAGCAACGCAACGCGAGTGTTTCCTGTGACGCAGTTGGAAACCTTGAAAAATTGTTGAACATAGAAAGTTATTTTCAAAATCAGTGTTAAATATTTGCTGAAAAGAAAAATAGAATTTCTTTTACATCCGCGATATCTCGTGACAAAACGTGAAATCGAAAGTCGATTTACGTGACGAAAGAAGTAGATCGAGTTGTTCGCGGTAGAATTTGTAAAATTTCTTCGGTCGATGTTGTTTTTAAGAGAGCGCGCTCCTTTAATTGTGTTGTGATGGCAGGCCTCGTCGACTCAACCCTAATATTGAACTGTTACAGATCCCGAAGTTTCACCTGTTAATATTCACACGAAATTAGCTAACCCGGGATTACCGGAGTCAAAACACGTTCAACACTCACAGCGAACGAACATTTCTCAGATTAAATACAACACTTGAATTCACGATTTATGAAATAATGGATCAAATTAATAGAATATACTATCTGAAGTACCCGGCGTTGCTCGTAAATAATAAAGCACGGATGTAATTACAGATGAGTTTATTACAGTATTTGAAAGGTACACTACAATCTATTTCTGTTGTCAAATCTAACCAATCCTAGGTTGTGTAAATGACGAAAAATCGTCAAAGTGGTAGTTTATTACAGAGAGTTGTCATTTTGACCAATTTCCGGTGGTCCGAGAAGAAACCAAAATTTATAGAAAATCGAATTTCCAATCGACTATGTGGCCTCAGAATGTTTTTTGAATTCCTCAGTTTTCGAACAACAGGGGCCTAAGGTTGTAAAGGTTCCAAAATCAGTTTTTTATTGTGTTGTACCTCGGTGGAGGAGGAGACGGGGGGGGGGTTGGTCCACCTAGAAAATAAAGATGTCTACTGAGCTTTGAACTACACGGGCCTAAATTTGGAGTGGTTCCAAAATTGAGTTTTTTTTATTGTGGTGTAGCTCGGGAAGGATTGAGGTTGGTCCACCTTGTAAAATAAATATATCTACTGGTAGGCCTCGGTGAGACAAAGAGAATAAACCCTTACTCGTTTCTTAAGGTGAGTACGGACTTTACTAGAGGCGGAAAACCACCGAAAAAAAACCTTCAAAAAGAGGATAATACTGAGGTTTGTTAATATTTTGCTTTTCTCACATTGTTGTTATTAAAGTTTATTTAATTTAATCCTTTTACCTGTGATGATTGTCATAATATGCATAATATCTTATTTGTTTTTATAAATGAGAACTTGCTAAATATTAAAAATTTGCCTGACGGAGATAAAACTAAATTACGTATACATAGTATCTAGGATCCAAATAAGTCTATTATTTCTCAGGGAGTTTATAATTTATTAAAGATCAAGATTATAGGCTACCCGCATTCACTTTAGGAGATATCGATGTGCTCATGGAACCCGAAATCTTTTAGCTAATTTTTTTTTACTTTTTCACATATATAACTTCAGTATATTTACATATTTAAGGATCATGGGCAGTTTGGGCCCTGAGGATCTCGTTGGTCAAATTCGGACCAGTAGTTTGAACGACTATATCTGGGACATACACACTGACAAAGGTTTTCAGATATATAAATAAGTTTACAACAGTTGGACAGCAAATAGTACGTCATTTGTAGTCATCTTACCAAAGTTCTTAAGATTTTGTTTGTATCATGCCCCAATGGTTTAATCATTGGCAAATGTATATAAAAATTCATCAGTTTGTTTAAGAATATTTAATCACTTTTCAATATAATCGCCCAATTGCCACGTTTTTGCCCCTTATTAGTTTTTTATTATTTGTGTTCAAACAGTACTTCGCTTCTGTCCAATATCTTAAGGTAATCCTGTGAAACATTTCGATATATGTTTACGGTCCAGAACTACAGGCGCCTAAAGTTGGAGGGGTTCCAAAATTTAGTTTTCTATTGCGTTGTACCTCGGGGGAAAAAGAGGGATTGATACACCTTGGAAAAAAAAAGTATCTATTGATAGGCCAAGAGAATAAGCTATTACTCGTTTCTTCAAGTTGAGGCTAGAGGCGGGTAACAACTGAAAAAAAAACACCTTCTATACTGAGGATTGTTTATATTTTAACTTTTCTGACATATATACAGTATTGTTGTTATTAAAGTTTGTTTAATAAAAAAACTTATTGGACTCAACACAGACACTACCACTTCTATACATAACGTCGAAAGTTGAAAAAGAACTTCCTTAAGAATTACTGCATGTTGTAAAATCCTTGTTATTCTTATAAACCACTGTGAAACTAGAGAGAAAAATAAATTAAACATGGCCTCAGGGTGCAACCACCATGAAATAAACAAGTATAAAACTTAAAAAATACCCGCTGAATGAACAAAATCTCTATTAAAAATTAGGAGACAATAAACCACTCATACCCCCAATTTTAATTTTAACCGGAAGAAGCTTTCAAGGGACTTGCTCGAAAAGAGAATCAGTCTAAATTATTTAAAAGGACCTACAGAAAATTGTAAAATGCTTTACTAGCACAAAAATGTGTAAAAATTGGGTTAGAGTTAAAAAAGCTCGGTGAAGTTGTAATCAAGTATGCAATGATACTAGACTGCCTCAGCATTGGGGTTCAATGTAACTACAGCAGCTCTCATTGCTCCATTCTTGTTAATATTCCAGATTATATCAGCAATCTTCATTCAATGGACCAAAACAAATATCAATCGATTATTGAAAATTAAAATTTTTGGCGCAATACTTCATGCTTAAGTCCCGCTGCGCCCCGTAGAAACGTGTTTCATGAAACCGTTACATACGATAACACAAGGACGTGCACACCGAGTGGAAAAAAAAAAGTTTCATTATATGACATGGAACGGTTTCGTGAAACGAAACTAATTTTTGCCATGTAGTTAATGATTCGAATATTTTTAGAAGGTTCAGGGCATACTTTTTTTTTAACAAAAGCGACGACTTTTCATACTTTATCTAGGAATCCGTCCTCAAACATAATTTTCAGTTTAAAATTTTTTTAATATATATTTTTTTTAAAAAAAGTGTTAAAATTAATATTTTATCTTTCCAGTGACCATTCACAGCGATATGTAGGCATCAAGATGTAAATATATTTCATAATATATTATGGCATGTTATGGAGTGTGAATGTATGTTGTTTAATGAAACACGTTTCGTCAGTGTGCATGTCCAGATGAAACATGTTTCATGAAGTATGTTTCCACCGCCTAAGGCCGGATGCACACTGGAGAAACATGTTTCATCAAACACCGTTTCACGTTTCATGAAACTGATGCATAAGATAACACAGGTACGTGCCCACTGGCACATGAAACAGAATTCATTTTTGCTTTGTATTTAATGATTCGCCTTTTATGTCGTTGGTTCAGGGCATATATTTTAAACAAAAGCGACGAATTTCCATACTTGACCTGGGAATCTGTATTCAAACATACTTTTCAGTTTATAAATTTTTTAATAATTTTTTTCATAAATAAATTTTTAATAATTCATATTTCATTTTTCCAATGACCATTCACAGCGAGATCTAAGAAATATTGCATAATATATTACTATTGTTATGGCATGATGGAATGTGAATGTGTGTTATTTCATGAAACACGTTTCTACAGTGTGAATGTCCAGATGAAACGTCCTCAGTAAGCGAATTATCCTTAGCTTTCGTATACTGGATGGTGTAAGCCTCGTTACGAACAGTTTCGAAACATTAATATACACCAAGGATGAAACTATAATTTGTTTGTAGTGCGATGTACAGCTTAATACCTGAACTGTGACGTAAAAGAAAGTCAAAATATTTAAAAATGTTCTTTGACCTACAAATTTAGTTCTTTTTGGGCTTGCCTAGTATAATTTGTAGGTGAGTGCCGGGTAGGTTCCTTACCCCGAAGACCTGGGACCCTTGGCTATCTTCTTCTCCTTACCAACAGATTAAGACCACGATTAGTGAGGGGCAAATATTTATCCATTATAAAATTGAGCTGTTTCGGAGCATAAAATGATCATGAGTATAGGCAACCCGCATTAATGTTTTGGAGATTCGAATGCACGTATGCCAAGAAACCTTCCCGTAGAATTAATATTTATATTATAATAATATCTTCTGTATTATATTGAAATAAAATATGCAGGAATATTTAAGTTAAATCTCCTGCTTTTAAACCCTCAAATATTAATTGAAATCCGTTGGGCCGTTTCGGAGCTTTTCAATATAAAAATATAGACACTTCAACTTTATTTATTGTGTATAGATAATCTGTTAAGTATATTACCGACCTAAGGATCGTCTCGTTAACGACGAATAATTTCACCACTCACCCAGCAATCCAATCTATTTACAACTAATTATTTCTATAGCCTATTTTTAAAAAAATCCTCTGGCCCTTTTGGCGCGACAAGGGTGTGACCTTGGTTCATCCAATCGCAGAAACGCTGCTTGACGAGCCCCTTTATTTCGAGAACTGTGATTGGATGATTCAAGGTCACACCCCTGTCGCGCCTTAAGGGCCAGAGGATTTCTTCTTCTAAACAAACTATATAACGCTGCTTCTATCTGATTTTCTTGACTTCTCTTTTTTAGAAAAGTAAACATTCGAACTCCACATCACTGTATTATTGAATTTGAAACGTTTTCATTACCCGGATTCCGTATTCTGTGGAGCACTTTTCGCCTTAATGTATGCAGAAACTTAATCAATCCATTCTGATGCGTATATAATTTAGAATGCTAATTATTTAATTGATCCACAGTATCTTGTTCTTTCGTTTCTACAAATAATACGCAAAGATAACTATTGAGTGGATTAATGTCTTCAATTCGCTTTATTTTTATTCTTATATTCCATGAAAATATTAATAAATTGTGAAATACGTGACGCAAAAATGATTCGTCACACAGTTTAGTTTTAGTAATTGGTCAACAATCACTTTCCACTAGTCGGTGAGCATGTTCAACAACTGAGTGTATTTAACATTGTTTTCGTTGCATGGGTTCGCACGCTTATCAGAATTGAATGTAATCAAGTATAAACAGCGAAATTTTAGTCCGTGCGTGCTGCTGATTGTAAAATTACAATAGATAATAGCCATTACACTTATCTTCTTTGCTCTTTCAAACTTAATTTGTTGTAATATTTGCCAGAAAGCATTACTGTCGCAGTGAAATCAAAATCGGCAAATGGTTACTATATGTACATATCTGTGTTTGTATAATTGTGAATTTTTCACTATATTTTTGGTGTATTTTACTAGGGAATTTAGCTTATTATAGTTATTAAAAAGTTATATCCTAAAATGTTTTAAGAAAACAATAAAATGAAACTATAGAGGAAGTATTTACATATTTCTAAGAAAATAAAAATATTCAAAGTTCGTCGTGTTTAAATAGGTCAGAAGATTCTAATGTATCAACTATAAAAGTTTCTAATATTTCTGTCTTATAATTACGGAGAAAAGCACACGTTGTGTCGCAAATTTAACATAGATAAGCAGAAAGTTTTTACTTCCTTGAGGTATCTGGATTATTTTTAACTCGTTGAGTTAAAGAGACTTTATTTTAGTTTTTTAATTTTCCGTATGCACTGTGGATGCCCTTTAGGTTACTCAATTAAATTTCTGGAATGATTTTCATTCGAGATTCTTTAGACTGCCGTGATTATTTAATCCACCAGGAGCATTCATGGCTTGGTATTTATCAAGCTGGTTAATTTGAAGCTAACCTCCAATCGGTGTAGGTCGGTGTGTGCCCACATTTCAAAATATACTTTACAGTTCTGTCTTTGATTTTTTGGGATAGTAACATCACATAGATTTTGTTTGAGCCATTCTCGTCAAATTGCCGTACGTCCCATAATGAAGTTCAAAATTAGTTATAATATCTGACTGTTTGTAAATCAGTAAATAGGAAAACAGCCTATAAGTCAGAAAAAATTGATACACAGTAGTTCAATATCGTACAGGTACGTCTAAATTATCCTTCTACATTTCTTGATTTCAGTAAAAACCACACTGGACGAATTTCTTAATTTAAGAACGAAACGTCGTGTACAAACTACAGATAATAAACCAATAAAAAGACGGCTAATAAGTCAGAAATTAATTTTAATTCATATAAATAGGACGTTTCGCCTCCCTTTTGAGACTTCATCAGGCACAAAATTTAGCAATTCATGGAACTTCACTTGATGACTTCTTGGGCAGAAATTATTATTAAATTAATGACTATTTTCATGAGTGGAATTTGGCGTCGCGGACAATTTCCTGTGACTGTTACGGCCGAAATGATTTGCTAAATTTTATGCCTGATGAAGTCTCAAAAGGGAGACGAAACGTCAGATTTTTCATTAATTACATAGTAATAAAAATAATTGCTGACTTATTGGCCGTCTTTTTATTGATTTGCACTGTCAATAAAGTTTGTATTAAATTTTTGATGACTTGTAGGCTGTTTTACTATTCATTGAAAATAAAAGTTATCTTTAGAACTTCGTTTATAGTTTTAATAGATTTATTATTTACACTTGTATATAAGAATTATAAATAAATTAAGGGAACCGTTTTGAAAGGCCATGTACTCATTCCATCTACTTAATATTTTCGAATAACTTAGAGATTTTTCATTTATTTCAAATAACAGGGTTGGAGCAGTTTGACGCTATTTTAAAAACCGCATACAAAGCTTTGTAATGAAAGGCGTAGATTCGCAATAATGTAGTATGAAGTTTCTCTTTAAACGTTTTGCCTTTCACGGGGTAATATTGCGTGGACACACAAGAGTTCTCTTTCATCGTTTTTTTTATTGGAATTCGTCGGAATTTTTCGATTCCAATGAGACCCAATCGCAAACTAATATACCGATTGGCTGGAATGTTGTGTATGTTCCTCTACAGGATGCTAATAACTGAAAACAACCTCGATACGCGCCACTGACGCCATCTCTTTGATCAAAGGACACACAAATATATATTCATATATAACGACGCTGGAATACCGTAACTCGAGATAATTTCAAAAGGTCACGTAATGATCAAAACCATTTAATGTTTTGATTCGGTGTGCTTTTCAAACTTTAAAATCGCAATTAGTTGATTAGCTTGTTATGTGAATTCAACAAAGCAGTTACGTCCCCCGGATATGCGACGGCAGCTTTGTTCAAACGTAATTAATTAAGTTACACGGTGCCTTGGCTATTGTAGGAACCTGCTAATGTTATTACCCATAAGATTACAAAAGAATGGGAGATTGCTGCTCAAAAAAAAATCGAGACATTTTGATCTGTTTCGTTGTCCAAACACACCAACATTTTAAAGTATAAGTACCATATACAAATTGTAGAGATTATTTTGCAGGCTCACCATAAGCTTAGTTAAACCTCAATATTTAGTTATAAAAATTGTTTAATTTAAACTGCAGTTGCAAGATGAAGCCAATTCTTTGGATCTAACAACAGAGTTGTTCATTGGAGAAACATGGCGATCTCCTCATTCTTAATAAACTGCCCCTGCGACTTGTTGATCGTGATCGATAACGGAAGTCTATCTCTTAAATGTAAAAGTGAGTTCAATCTGAATTCGAGGGACAAAAACTGATGCACCCACTCCCTCTCCTTTTAAGGTAGTTACTTATGTTGCCCTGCATCTTATTTACACACAGATTCGTAGACTGTTCTCTTAGATTGAACTTGGACTTGAATGACAACGGGGCTGTCATCAAAAAGCATACCGCCCCGAGAAGATTGGATTTGACACCAATCTCGATCATTCTGGATATATTATTATTATCCACCACTAAAAACCCTTCCATAGTGTCACTATTATTGTCATATGTCCTGAAAACTACGAGGGTCCGCCAAATATAAACGGGATTTTTTTAAATAATTTTTCTGAGAAACTTTTTTTCCAGCGTTTTGGAAGCTTCCTGATTCCGTCGCCATAACAAGCTGAAGGTTTGAGTCTTTAACCAAATGAGAACAAAGAATTCAACCTCAGCATCGCTATTGAACCTTTGACCTCCTAGAGCTTTCTTCAACGGTCCAAACAGGTGATCAATGGTGGATGTTCTAGCTGATTCCAGTGAGTATCCTCCAATTGGACGACGTTTCTGATTGGGAGACGCCATCTTTTGCTTCCATATACAGCTTTTGTTTCGTCCAGCAGTATTATTCGGAGTTCACTGTTCGGCGATCATGGAGGAACTCAACGAAAAGAATGCCTTTGAACTCCCAAAACGAGGGTGGCAAGAACTTGTAGACAATCGTGTTTGGCCCTGCATTGTTGCAGCCTCATGTCTTTGCTTGCCTGCTTCGTATAGTGATGAGCCCATGTCTCATCACAGGTGGCTATACGACTGAGAAAGCGTAACGGGCCAAAAGTCTGCGGCCAATGACCAAACGGGCGTTTTTCTGATCAGGAGAAAGAAGCCGAGGAAGCAACCTCGCTGAGATCTTCATGAAGCCATGTTCCTTTCTGATAATGGAATGTGCACTCCCGTGACTTTGACCAGCTGAAGAAGCAATTTCGTCAACGATAAGGCGCCGGTATTCCTCCAAAACCTCCCCTATTACACGGATGCAACTCCTATCGTCCACGTTTCACACCCATATATACGAACATTTTTAATAATGATTTCATAATATTCATTCTGATATTAGCCGTTTGTGAATTCCTCTTTTTTGCGAAAGCCTTCCTTGCCTATGCTATCCTAATCTTTATGTCTACTATACTTCTACCGTCCCTAGTTATTTTGCTGCCCAAGTAGCAGAATTCCTTAACTTCCTACAAATTATCCCTTCCCAATCTAACACCCTTTGTTATTGCACTATTTCCCGTACTACACTCCATCACCTTGGTTTTCCCTCTATTAATCCTCATGTTGTACTCTTCCTTCAGGATCACGTTGATGCCATTTATTATGTTCTCCATGTCTTCTCCTGTCTCCCTCCATACCACAATATCATCTTAGGGTTTTTATTTATTCTCCTTGCAGTTTGATTCAATTTCTTTAGTTATGAAACAAATATATATTTCGCGTAACTTATAAAAACTATAATCATTGCAGATATACCAAATAAATATAAATACTCTAAAATATATTAAAATGATATACTTTTTTCGCCGATTCTTCATTGCAGAGAAAATAGAAATGGTTTTTATTCATGCTAGAAGTTGCACTAGCTCTGCTTCATTCAACTTCTTGAATTTTTTACATGCAAGCGCTTGTATAACGACGTGTTAGACATAGTACATTGCAATAAGTGAATTACTTGAAAGTGTAAGGCCAGCCTAAGCCAAACGTGTGCCAAGTTTGGTTAACATTGCTGGATGCTGGAAGACGTACATCACGCGATAACCAGTCTGTCGATATTACTTTCTCCTATGGCCGGGCTTACATTCAAAGTTCGGACGATGCCAAAGAGCTGACGGGGCAGGCAGAACAATGACCTCCCAAGGGATATTAAGCCTGGGGCATAAAGTAATTGTTCCTCGTTTGAAGTTAGCCAATACTCCTATAGTCGGTCGTTAAATTCGTAGCCGGCCTCAGAGATCCCCCGCCTTGCAACGCAAATAATCCGTGACCAACGAAAACTTGCCACTACTTACGAAACGCGTTCTTCCGAAGTTGAATTTGGCCAGATTTTTATTTACTACCCATATTCTCGTTACCGAAATTCATTACCTGTTCGACGATGATCTAAATTTCAACGTACGAGTTGTCCTCCGCGTACTCGTGGGGGTAACATCAGCCATGAATCCTCAGATGGCTAGTAACGCCACAGGTCGATCTGTAGCTCATGAAACATTAGCCGGTGTGGCGTTTGGATCAGGGTTTATTTATGTGGGTAATTACTGCATCCTTCGGGAACTGCATGGAAGCAGATGAATTTCAAACACGACCTTGAGATTTGAATGTGTGTGGAATTCAGCGGTCATCGCAATAACCATCTGATCACGTATTTAAACGTCCCCCTTTCCCGAATATCTCGTTAAATACACTTTGCATGAAAAATCGATAAAACATGTTTAGAATATTTTTAGAGATCTATCGCATGGTCATAAATTAAAGTCACCTCGTTATCCTACTGGAACGTGCAACTATGAAATATTTAACTTTTATTTTTGGAATTATTTGAAGGGAACAAAGATCGAACTGTTGTCTTGGAGTCGTTTACTTTGACTTGCAGTAGTTTCACCCACAAATACTTTTTGGGGAGTGTCTATATTTAAGTTATCAGGTTTTAAATCCTCGAAAACGAAGATTTGCGAGGGAGAACGAAAATGGAAGGTAAAGAAAAACCGGAGAGGCCGAAGGGTCGAGAGTATGGGTTTAAGTGAGAAAATAGCTGAGGTTTTGAGAATCGCCAGTTTATGGTGCAACCGACTAAATTCAGAATCAACATCAAAGCAAAAATTATTCGGTTTTATCCTGGAAAACTATACGGCCGATTATGATCTCCTCCTGGAAATCAGCAATCAAGTTACCTCTGCACGACAACGCTCTTCCCTCAACGCCGAGATCCAGTATAGATATACACATGTACTAGCTGATTTCCCACAGTAGCCCGGTTATATATTTATATTAGCTCTGAAAACGAATTACTTCCACATTAATCTCTTGGTCAACCCTTGATTTAATTGGCATAAATCATGACCCAGACCAGATTGGGGATTAGCTTCAAATTAACCATCTTGATGACAGATGGTTACTAAGCTAGTTACGAATTTTCCTGATTGATAAAATAAGCACGGACCTGAAGAGAGTCTAAAAATTCCGTTCAACCAAGTGGCTGAAAAAATTTCTCCCGAACTCCTGGTTCCTTAAGACAGTGAAAAATATTCCTGCTTGTCTTTGTTAAATTTGGGATGTGCAGTGTATCTTTTTTTGTAGGTATAAAACAGAAATATTTGAAAATTTTAGGCCATATACATTAGAATATTGTACCTACTTTGGCATAGGGGATTTTAAATATTTGGATTTTCTTAGAAATGTGAAAATACTTTCTCTACAGTTTCATTTTTCTTGATTTTTGAAAACATTTTAAGCTAAAGTTTTTGAAGCATTGGAAATTCAAACCTTCGTGAAAAATACAGTAAAGATATACTGAAACATTCACCGTTTTATACACAGATACAAGTATATATTAATCAAATCTCTTGTCGTTTTATGGCATAAATTATTTGACAGCGAAAGAATGCTTTGGGAAAACCAATACAAATTAACTTGGGAAATGCAAAATCTATCATCTATTCGATGTCGCGATTAACAGCACACACGAACTGAAATATTTGTGATTGTATTTCATTCAATTTAATTCTGTCCAGATTGCGCATTCATACACTAAAAACAATATGAAGTACAGTCAACTTTTTTCTGCCCGTGTAAATGTTTCGCAACTGTGCTGTGGAATAGTGGGAGAAAGCAATATTGGCTTAAAAGGGAGGAAGGGAGGGACCTTAATCTTCGAAACATCGACAGGAATTTTCTCTGGTGTGGTTTCTTGAACTTACGAAAATTTCATCTCAATCGGTTTAATAGTATAGGAAGGTATACTTAACAAATATAAATTCATTTATATAGAAGTTTGTTTGTGCTTTCAAAGTGAAAGTTACCACTGAGTTTCAATATGTTGCCTAGTAGACGCTCTTAGATACACTTGATATAGAAGTTCTAAATAGGTTGTTAAGTGGATGGTTCTAATAAAGTTTGTTAGATTTTATTTCTGTTATTAAATTGAGCGTTAAAAAATAAATATTTATTTTGTACAAAGGACTCTTAAAATTCTTAATTAAGGAGAGGAGAAAATTGGATATAAAATAACCCCCTCCCCTATAAGACAGCTTCTAATAAGTGTCTGTGTCCGTTGAATATGTTTAAAATACGTAGAACTAATAGAGTAGGTAGTAGACGTTTCAAACAGCAGTAAAAATTGTTTATCTTCAGGAGAAAATAATGAGACATTTCAAAGCATAAGCATTTGTCTAAAACCGTTATACTCTCTCACCCCCTCCCCCTCAATTGCTTGCTTCTCCCTCACTTCACCCTCATTCTTATCCACTGGTCTTTTGATTATTAGTTTTATCCGTTTCATATTATCTTATAATATATTATTATTATCATCTAGTGCATATTACGCAAACAATGAAGCACTCTATATATTGTTTTAAGACTGCTTGAGCTAGAGCTGGAGCGTATCCATTATCGATGCCTGGGGCGTGGGATTCCACACCTGCAAATTTCTGCGGTGCTGAGTTTGTGCACAGATCTCCAGTTTGTATGCGTACTTATGGCTCCAAAATCTGCCTTTCCACTTCTCTGGCAGCGGAATCTCCATAAGCTTCTGGCGTGTCGCCAAGATGAGGAAATCCCTTTCCGCAGGTTACCCTGATTTGTATTGATATTGGATGTTTATTGCATCGGCTTGTGCAGAATGTTCATGAAGTAAACTGTAACTGGATAATTTCTTAGCTTCACCCACGGAAAAAAAAGGCGTCGTGGCGTTACGGATCATCTTCAGAGAGTTCGCTTCGATTTAACAAACCCCATATGCCACGTTAATATTATTAAAATTATTTATTTTCAAATTTAGTACTGAAATTTTCAATAATTTTCATTAATAAACTCAGTTTTCAGTCATTAGTTTATTTTGTCTAAAATTTAAACAAAGATATCAGAGCATATACTTCTGTTCTTTACAACTCGCATAATTTCAATGTCAATAAACTTAACACAGTTCAGGGTCAATGACGGTCTTCGAAATGACATAATTTAAACCAATTAAAGAAGCTTCTTAGCTCTAGAGAATCAAAATGACAGTCATAACAATATTACGAAAAATGAATGAAAATAAAATATACCACCATGTAGACAAACTGCCACTTAATGAATTTGGATTAGTGAGTTTTAATTTGTACGAAAACCATACAGTAAAATTGAAACTATTTTGAGAAAAATAAAATTTGAAGTACTTATATCAGATCAGCTGCGACGAGTGTAAGTTAATTTACATTGGACTTCGTCAACCAATTTACTAAAACAGAATATACAGTCAGAAAAATAATGTAAAAACGAACACAACACTCAAAATGTCACAAAAAATAAGATTGATATAAAAAATATACAATAGTTACAAAGAAACAGTAACTGACAAAAGGAAAGGTTCTTAAAGCATTATTCATATACGAAAACTAGAATTGAAATATGTGTCAAAGGGAAACATGCAAAAATGATATAGTAACGAATGAATGAAATATATATTTTTGTGTTTTGCATAATCACTAATAAAATTGCTCCACAGTTGGGCGCCAAATTATGTAAACACAAATGCATTATTTAATAATATTAATGCTGAAGGCATTTGCTCACGCCTTTTTTTATCTGGGTTCAATGCTACTATTTACAGTAAACAGCAGATTGTGGAAAGTTTACCTTAAGGTTTCCAGTCAAATTTTAATCTGAGAAAATTACACTTTTTTTCTGTATAGCTGGACGTTTCGACTTTCTCTACCAACTTTTGAACATAGAATCATTCACCAATTCCATATTCCATATGGATGTCGTACATACTTTATATATTCCAGCCGGATTCCTTGAAAATCCAAAAAAGATATTTGGTGAAAATTTTTTTAGGCAAATTTGGAGGCCCATACAGGACACAGATGATATTTGTGTGCCTTTTATGTGTTATTTTCGTAGCCTACGCATTAATTTTACCTTAGAAACTAATTGTCAGGGTCGATTCTTTATTAACGTCGGCAATATTATAGCTCAAAATTTGCAATTTTTGTACAACGTCGACTCTGTCGAATGACTGACTACTGCGAAAAAACCGGTTGGTCTGCCAGAATTAAATATTTCGAACTGAAGCTGTGTAGATGTTTATCTAAGGCCTCATACTACAAGCAGGAAAAATTTCATCGAAATCGGGGTGTGATTCTCAAATTAGGCTACTTGACATGGAATGTCACTTATAGCTAACCGAAATTCCTCAAAATCAACGTCCTTTTAGTTTGGCCGATGTAACACAAACTACAATTTAAAACAAGAAAATTATATAAATAAAACATTTCTCTTCAGTGAGTTTTAATTTTTTTTTGGAATAAAGGGCGCATACTTTTAGGGGATTAGATTTATTTTGTTTCTTCTTTTCTTGAAAGAAGGATGGGACTTTCTTATATGAAAATCCTTAGGGTTTTATAATAAATTACTACTTATTCAATATGTTTTGGATATCCAATAACTTTTTCATTAGTATTGCAGTATGAACCGTGGTGATCGGTTACAAAGACACGTGGTCAGGAATTTGGGCGCCACCTGCGATGGTTCATTCCGCAGGACTGAATTAAATAAAAAAATTACGTAAAGTAAAATGTGGGTTTATTTTTAAAAAAAGAAGAAAAATAAATTACACCTTAAATTTCTATTTGTCTGATCTACCCACATTTACCAATTCCGAAGGGCTAAACAACTGAGAATCTTTCTCCCAGTGTAAACCGTTGTGATTTTGGTTACAAACACGGACACGCGATGACACAAAGCCAACACTCGCCGCCAAAAGCCGGAACAATCAGGAACTCTGGGGCGCTGATACCACCAACTCACTCGCCGTCTTATCCAGAAATGTGTGTCGCAGAAAAAATTCTGAGACGACGATAATTTTCCGTCCCTTCCACTCTACTTTTTACAACCTTTCATTGGTCAGCCTATGGCTGGACCCATCATCCCCTCCTTACCCCGTCCTGAGCCTTTCGAGATTTTCCAGCATCATCCTTTGTCCCAAAGGTTCCAACTCTTGGCTTCATCTTGGCCTATGTCTTACTACAAATGAAATTATTATCAAATAAAGTATAATGCACCATAGTATCGATAACACGCACGTGATCACTGGACTGCTGGAAGACAAAGCGGCAACGCACAAATATTGTAATGCTTTTTTTGGCGTGGTACCAAAGCAGATATTTAATTAACCGAAACGAAGTTAAATAACTAAGATTCGTAAAATGTGAAAGAACGTTCCTTTTGAATAATTTTGTATAAACAACAATTTGGAATAAATTATTCTTCTATATAGGTTGCAGTCACGACGAAAGCATCCTTAATTGTCCGCTGCCTTAGTTCATTAGATATTTTCAGTATCTGTGGATGTTCCGTAGCCGGTTGCCATCAGTCCTCGAGAGCGAATTTTTTTATTCTTAAGTTGTTTTTGTTATCCGTTGTGAATTTATTTGCAGTGTGTAATTGGTCGTGATTGTTGTTGCGAAGGTAGGGGATGCTGCTGCTGCTCGTGCTGCTGGCGCAGAGCGGGGGCGGCGCCGCGGCGCACTGGGAGCACGCCGTGCAAATGGACGCCAACTACCTGCTGCAGTGGAGCCCGGGGGCGGAGGACATCACCTTCGAGCTGCAAGTGCGTACTCTGGGCTACGTGGGCTTCGGCTTCTCCCGCGACGGCCGCATGGCAGGGGCGGACCTCCTCGTCGGCTGGCTCAGCGCCGGCAACGCATTCCTGCAGGTACGTAGCTCTCGAACGGTTACCATATTTATTAATTTTCTTTTTCGTGTGTATCAAGAAGGTAGCCAGCAGTACTTAGAATTTGAGGTCGAGAAAAGAAAGCAGAAATTAATAAACGAGTAAGACAATTATGTTGTCTGTCGTCCATGCTGTTTAACTTGTATATAGAACAGGGGATGAACAAAGTTAAAAAGGAATATGGAAAAGGAATCATACTGCAAGGAGAAGAATTTAAGACCCTGCTGATGATATTGTAGTACTAGGGGAGTCCGAAGAAGACTTGGTAAATGGCCTGAATGTTGTCCCTACAATAACACTTGAGGATTAATAGAGGGGAAACCAAGGTAATTTGGGAAACCGCGGAATAACAATGGCTGTTAGATTTGGGAAGCATATTTTGAAGGAAGTTAAGGAATTCTGCTACTTGGGCAGCAAAGTAACGAGGGATAGTTGAACTATAGCAGACATAAACAGTAGGATAGCACAGGCAAGGAAGGCTTTCGCAAAAAAGAGGAATTTACTTACGGCTAATATAAGAATGAATATCAGGAAATCAATATTAAAAATATTCGTTTGGAGTGTGGCGTTGGTTGGGTTCGAAACGTGGACGATAGAAGTTGCAGACAGAAAAAGAATAGAAGCTTTCGAAAAGTGGTGATATACAGAATGCTGGGGGATAGAGTATCTAAGCAGGAAATTCTAAGCAGAATAAGAGAAGATATAACAAAATGTAGGCCACGTTCTGAGACATGAGTGTCTTGTAAAATTAGCATTAGAGGAATTGTGTGAGGTAAGAACAGAAGAAGAAGGGCAAGGATGGAATACGAGAAGCACTTTAGGTAGGGTGTAGTTATGAATAAGTGAAAAGGCTTACAGGGTAGGTTAGCATGGAGGGTTGCATCAGACCAATCGAAGGACTGAAACTACAACACAGTGTAATGCTTTATCTGCTGAGGATTTATACTTTTTTTTACCGCAGTTAGAATCTTAATAAGACAATAATTACTTGTTTAATTGAAGTAAAAACTGATTCATAGGTAAGGCTGTGATTAAATATTACATGCTATAAAATAAATATTTTATAAACAACAACAAAAAATGATATTTTCCCGCTCTAATAGAAAATTTAATGAAATGATCGGCTATAAACGTGATAATTTACTTCCTATCTGAATTGCGGGCTCAAAATACAGAGGTTCTCATATATCTATGAATGATGAGTACCGTGGCTCTAAGAAATTAGCTTATATTTCTGTTGAAGTCGGTGAGTCGGTGTTACGCCCACCAGTTTTAGAACTCTCCATGATTGTGGCCCGTGAGAATCCAATCCGCGCCCCTCCACATGTCTCATTACGAGGCAATATATCGCAATTCAGAATCACGGGAATGCACATCCGTGTCAGTTACCTGGGAAAATCTTGAGAGCAGAGATTTGCTTTGGCAGACATTTACAACTCTGAGCGGACTCTTGACCATAGTTAATCCCGTTATTTTTTTCCCCTCTCTCTATCTGGTCGCACAATAACCTCCCAGTTCCCGACGCCAGACTTTTAGTTTTACAAAATTTCAGACATTTAATTTATTGAATTTAGTAATTAAAAAAGTTTCGGTATCTTCTTCATGTATTCTTCAATTTATTGTGCCGAAGAAAACATAACATTTAATAAATTTACTGAATTTCGAAAAAACTCATAACGTGGTTCTAAAATAATTTGGAGGGAAGCCTGGGGAAGCTACGAATATGCTTCGAAACGTAGTTACTTTCTAAATTCAATAAATGAAACGTCTGAAGTTGCACATAAATTACTTTATTAATGCAAAACAGACGTAAAATAAAACTTTTTGCACAACATTTGGTAAAGTAAATAAAATTAATAGAATAACCCCAATTAATTAGTTTCGCTTAAGTATATTACCTGAGAGACGCGTGTATTTTTTACAACGTTGGTATCATTATAGGTATTGCCTAAAAATAATTAATGCATGCTCATCTTCTAATATATTTTACTCAAAATCGCGCGGCGTAGTAATATGTGCCAAGGGAGCGGGAAGGGAAAGTTCGCCAAGTACTTTCTAAATGCAGAACAAGCTCCCGGGGTTGGCGATTTTGGTGACCCTTGGTCAAAAGGATCTGATTCCTTTGACAGAGGCCATACTCTGAACAGGTTTAACGATATGTAAACACCTTTCTCCCTTTTCAACTCGAGGTATTTATTGGGTTTCCCTTGTCAATAGATAAATCCCTTTACCGTGTAACTTCTCTCGTAACATCCATCTAGCTCATATATATATATATATATATATATATATATATATATATATATATATTATTAAGCCTTCTTGAGCGCCAGCAATTTGTTGATAGAAATTCTTGGGTAAATTGATACCCCGCTACGAATCGAGAATGTGGGACTTACTTTGTTTAATAACGACATAAATTTATAATTTAACCTTCCGGTTACTATATTATGCTTCTGAATTACTTATCCTTTAACCAATTCTTTACGCATAGATCTTTCTAATATTTCTGTTGTCTATGTAAATTATAACGCATTTCATTTATTTAATCAATTAAAACATTATTTTTCGAACAAAATATCGTGTACCTCACCACCAACGAGACTACTAATCAACATCCGAAGATAAGAAAACAATCTCTTCATATTCTTTGCCTCGTCAAGATGTTGGTGGACAGGGTGGAAACTGAATGGGAAAACGAATGTTTCAGGTGATGTTTATTTTTTAATTTGAGAGAGAGGAGACTTTTTTCTTGAGAGGAGGAATTTTTCCTACTTCATATCGCCATTGGAGTGTTCTATGATGGTACTGTTATAGTGGGGTGAGAAGTCGGAAAGCTGAAGGTATTGATATTTTTGACGAAAGTTAGGAAGTATAATTTCCGGGGGACGAGTGTATTTGCATGTTTCCGGTCAAAAGTTATGGGATGGTGGAAGATGGATAGGACTCTTGGGATGCTATTGGTTTTTATGGATCGGTGGCCGTAGGATGCACGGAGATTGCAAGATGTTGGTGGGTAGGGTGGAAATTGAGAAGGTGATGGTGCTGGAAGAGGTTTTAAAAACTGAAGAGCGTATTTCCTTCCAGGTTATTATCAAAGGTTACGCGCTGGGAGAGAAATAATATATGCACATAACTTCAGCACTTGATATATTCTTCTTCTTTCTCCTTGGCTCTGCAGTCCATTGAGGGCCTTGGCCTACTGGGTTGACTGCGGACAGTCACCTCAATGGACACATTCCGAATTTGGAGTGACCAACTTTGAGGGGTGGTATAGATTATTAAAACTTATTTGTTTTACAAGAATGTACGGTCGGAAGTGACGCGTCGAAGCACGAACAGAGACGGAATCATGAAAGTACTTAACATTTTTTATTTACAACGTCATCGCAAAATGTTTCTTTCCAACAATGTGTACCTTATATGCTTAATTATCCAACAGCATTGCAAAATAGACTGTGGATCAATCGCAACACTATAGTGCTTTTCAAATGGGAGCCGTTCTGGCGTTCAGCGAATGCTGCGTGGACAATAATACATAACGTCCCAAAATTTGATTGGATGGCACAAGCAAGAGCTTAAAGCTCAAATCAGCTCCCATTTGAAAAATCATTATAAACAAACATAAAATCCAGTATAGTCATCAAATTCCAAATCCACTTTCTGATCTTACTCATGTCAGGCCGTTTGATACTTACACTTTCATCTCTGTAAAATTTTGTTGTTGTCGAAATACCAACTTTAGGGCAGTTTTCTGAGCTTATCGAAATCTTCCTTTAGGAATTTTACAGATACTTCCACTTATACTGCAACAAGCAAGCTTTGTATGAAGAAAAAAAAATCAAAGCTAAGACAAACGAGAACACAAAACAAATGAATATTTATACAATGGGTTTTGTCTACTAGGCATATAGTGGATGATACTTAAAAGTGTAGTTAAATTTGGATTTGAAATTTTGTGGTGACCACGTGGAATCATCAGTTTAAGTGAAGGGGATTTAAGGAGAAATGGGTATTTTTAGCGAGAAATCCGAAGTAGTTGTATCTCTAGGACCCGGCCGAACCGAGTAGGTTGTTCGGAGACTCAGAATGCCTTCTACTCTGAAAAAAGAACTGAGCTTGATTACTGAAATGAGGGCGAGGGTTGATGTGGAATGTGACGTATGTTGAGGGCTGAGAGCAACTTATATTCTGTTGATCAATTGTGTGGTTCCCGACTTCAGTCTGTAAAGCGTAAAGAATTCTATTAAAATTTTCTTTTTTGAGCGCGCACGAAGTAAGTGTAGTCGAAAATGGTTTCATAGTTACAATAATAATAGATATTTTGCCCCACTTTGGGCGCCATTTTATTATGTACACCGTTTACCACTTCAATTATTATTCAATATTTTTCATTTCATTAAAAGATTTTATATAAGTTTTAATATACTTATAATCTGTGAATATTTTTAATACAAATTTTTACAATAACCAAGAAAACATATTGATATTGTAAATCAAATTGTAGCGCTCCTAACGGTGGAAATTGTGGTCGGATATTGCGTGATCATAGGACTAATAATAAAGGCTTTTGTCCAAGTGTAACACAATTTTTTATAAATTGATTTATTTGAACAAAAATTTTACTCAGGAAAGGAAATTTCTCTGTTTTGTGTAATGGCTACCCTCAGTGAAACATGGGTGAAATTTAATCATTAATTTTAAAAAGTAAGTAACCGGAAAATTTGTAATTTAACACAGGTTGAAACAATGTCATTATGGTTTTTCTGCCAAATGTGTGGTACAGAAGATATTTATTTGTTTTCTGTCGTCAGAAGATGTTCTAAAGTTCTTGCCCTGGTTTGTCTGTCTGTCCTAATCAGCTCTACCTATTCCTTTGGCTGGTTTTTAATTATGATGAAAATATATTATATTAAGCACTATTGTAGTAAAACGCGGCTTCTTCCGCAGGTATGAACCTCTCTCCACGGAAGTCTGCTGACAAGTTGTTCATTTTTAATGCCGCTTCCCCCGTCCGGAGTTTAAAAGAACGATTTGTCCAGACAAAATGTCTGTTATTTTGGGAAATGGGACGCTCCGATCCTTATTATGAAAACCATTCTCGAATACGCGCCTTGCATGCAGGCCTTTTCAACATATAAATGGAATTTCTTTGTGATTTCCTGAGTTGATAAAAATTTACATATTAAATGTTTAAATAAACTTTTGTGGACAACGAGTCAGAACACTTGCATGGATAAAGAAACATTGCGACGTGAGAATAAATCGATTCTGTTTAACAGATTTGTGAACGTCTTTTACTTCGAAGCCAACAATCAGAACTGGCTTTATATTAGTATTCAGTTCCAGTATTTGCGTAAACGATTTGAGGAAACCGGAGGAGACCAAAATCCGGATAGCCATAATGCTATTAGGAGCCCGATCCACCTTTACGAGTTCTGGAACTTAGTGTGAGGATATCGTATTCCTCTGTTTTCTCTAACGCTTCTCCGGAAATCAGAGAAACTTCTACGAGCAGAACACTCCTCTGTTTTAGTTTCTAGATATAAACCACACTATATGGATTCAATATGTTCCCCCTCCCTCTATTTATGGGGTGAGGAACGTCTGACTTTATTGCTATTGAACTCCTGATCGTGGATTATGGACGGTTAGTATCAGGGCTCGACTGAAGCGTTTGGAAAGAGAAGCCACAGTTCTCCTCATTACGAGTCCTAAGGCGTGCCATCGCGTCACTTCGTTTTATAACTCGCATTTTATTGTCCGTACCACGATGTTCCGACGTTTCTGAGAGGCAGAGAATCGATAAAAGTTCGAAACTATGTATAAAAATGCCAAATGTCAGTCACTTAAAATATGTTGACGTGATTCTACTTAAATTAACGTGTCTCTCTCGTTTAAATGTATGTTGCATGATATTAAACAACATTGATATTGTGTCTACTGTTGAGTTCCGGATTATTCACAGAAACTGTTTCTCTTCGTTCTTGAATATGTACATGCCTGAATCAACAATATTCCTTAATTTTATTTTTCACTAGCCAGATGAAATGGAATTATATCAGTGCGTATTTCTTAGTCAACACGTGAATTTGATATATAATTTGTTTTAATATAAAGAAAATATTCAATTGTTACTATTTCACCTGTTCACCTAAGGTTGTAGGTCTTTAGGAAGCCGTAAACAAGAAAAGTAGGGATCCTTTGCAGCTTCTCGATGTAGCTGACTCTGACCTTGACTCTTCAGTCGATGCTGGTTTGGAACGTGTAAAGAAAATGAGATGTGAGAATTATCTCGAAGAGTTTTAAAGATGCAAGAAAAGTCAGGAAAGTTTGGTAGTGAGAGCAGCCCATTGATAAAAGGGACCATCTATAGAAAGTTTGACGCATATGACGTGGTGACATCTGTTTTCGAAAAGTTGAAATTCGGGAGTGGGCGTAGCTAATTTGGAGGACCGGCCGGAAAGTTTGGTTCGCCTGAGTCTGATCAGTTCAGAATCGGAATGTTGATGTTTTTACCAGTAAAAACACAGACATGTAGTTTTAGATATGTGTATAATTACAGTCAATATTATACACTGTAAGAATTAGGAAATTAAAGGAAGACTGTTAGGATAGAATCAAACAGGAAAGTTTGTAAGGGGTGGGAGTGGAAATTAGTCTTATAAAAATAACAAGGAAACTATCGAGTTTGGTGTCGAAACCGGTGTAATGGGAGTCGCAATGTTAAATTCTGACCTTTAATATGCGAGTTAAGTAAAAAATTCATCCCTTAAGTGGGGAAGAAATTTTATTCTGTTAGAGTACTGAAAATATTTTTAGTCCTACTGTTGTAACGGGAGTATTTTTGACTCTGTCGAGATACTGGGAGTATATTTGGGGTTCATATTGTGACGTTTTCGACGCCGGTTTTGTCATGTGTTGACCAAGAATTAAATAATGTTCCGGGATAATATAAATAAAAACCCGGGTCCCCAACCGGTTAGCTAAAAAATATATGAACACAAAATATTTGCCTTGCCAAAAGACAGTACTTTTTTTATATAATTTTATTTAGAGCTGCATCAACTACTACGGTTATTAGCGACTACAGTATGGGAATTCGTTTTCTATAGTTTCAAGGTGTGAAAACATACACAACATCCATGCCCTTGCCTGGATTCGAACCCAGGACCTCTATGGTGGGAGGCATCAACGCTGACCACTACACAACAGCAGGTAGTGCAAGTTGTGCATATTTGGTCTAAAGGAATTTAATAAAAAAATATTCAACTTTTCGAAAACAGATGTCACCACGTCATATGCGTCAAAATTTGATGCTAAATTGACATCTAAAAATTGTAGTTATGTACTTTCATAAGTTTAATAACTTTTCATTTTGAAGTCTTCTTTACTTTACGGACACTCACATTTTCTTTCTTTCTAACGCGTGTTTTAATTCTGTTCTTTCATAGTAGCGCGGTGTCGTTGGTGTGCAAATATTTTTGTGGGAGTCGGAATTTTATTGATTAGTCGTCTACTGAGGAAATACGGTATGTCAAATTGATATTAATTACAAATATAAATATAATAAGATATACTTTCTCAGGAATATACATATGTAGTATTATAAAATATTGCAGAAGTACATACATGTAATGGGATGAATTCTGTATAGGAGGAAATATATTTCAATTACGGGAACATTACAAAGAATAAGAAATAGAGAAATAAGAAAGTTTCTATGCATACTAAGGATAAAAATTATTATTAGTGATATAACCTTCATTTCACAAGCGGTACGAAATTTCGCATACACAACCAACACTACACTTTGATCAGTTCAACAAGATGATATACAAATTCAAAGAGTAGTCGTCTCCGGGAGATGTTGTCTGACAGATCTTCTCAGTAAGAGGAAATCTCGTGAGATCGGCATGAAATAAACAATTGTGAAGTATCTTCACAAAGGATTCTCGGGACTCCATTCGGGTAAAAATATCGACGAGTTTACCTGGATGGAGTCCCGAGAATCCTTTATCAAGTTTCTACACGTGGAAAATCTTCGTTCTACAATTGTGAAGTACCGTTTAGACACAATAAAAAATGGAGATACTCGTAACAGTATTTCATAAATGAACCAGTTTTTCAAAGGTTCAAGGCCGATTTACAAATTCCCTAACAGAGTAATAATGAGCAGACTTTGGGTTTCTTAATCAATACGTTGAAACTGCTTATGCTTTTTGATGTTAAGTGGGGGACAATTAAGTATCCTCATCTATATTTATAAAATAAAATTTATGTCTGTCTGACTGTTTGTCCTTAATGATTCATCGGCTTTTACAAGCTAACATTTAAACACACGAAATCTATTCTCAGATCGTATTTAAGGGCCTTCTCATAGAATCAGATTTAACGACAAATAACTACGCGGAATTAGTAGTGCGAGGAAATCGTAGGAAATGTTACAATCAGAATAATAACCGTCTTCTGCTTTGCCATGAACTCGCCGCTCGTCCTCAGATCTCCTACCCGTCCCCTCCCCCCTCTTGTTGGGTGATGAGCAACTTGAGAACAATCCTCCCAGTATCATCAGATACACGGCCACTCAAAAGATTTATATAGTCTCTTAATCCCGCTCTTAGTGTCACACACCGCTTCAATCACATAGTCATACAGCCCATTACCAGTCGCCGATGACCAACTTCTTCGTAGCCCGATTCTTAATGCTTCATAATGCTCCAAAATCCATTTGCCTCCCTTTCCAATCATTTTCCTCCACTCCATTATTTAATTTTCTTTGGTGGCGGGGGCACGATCCTCTCCAATCAAAAGTATTTACCTTTAGCCTTCGTGAGGAGTCATTCACACCACTCCACCGTAGTTTGGGAAAAATACCAGGTCTCGTCACAGCCAGCTGTCACGCAGTCTCAAAGATTTGAGAAAATCCAGACCGGCACCGAACTGTCTAGGATTTATTATCTTCTTCAATTTCTCTCAAGCCAACTGACCTTGATTTTGTACCGCCAAATTCAGTATTTCGTTGTGTCTTCCCATTAAAGTACGTTTATGTAGTTGGAAACTTTCCACGGAGCTAGAAGAAAGTCCGCAACTCGAAATTCCATAGCGCATATTTGAATGGAAGATGCATAATATATAGATTTTTCAGTTAAAGTATCTACTATAGTATGATTTTACTGACATATAGCACAAATATTTTACACGTTTTCGACTGATTATTGCGATTAATATAACATTTAAAATTTAATTTATCCTACTTTGAGAATGGACAAGTGACCAAGAACCAGAGAATTGAAGCAAGCCTTCGCGTCAATTACCCTTTAATCACTTTATGTAGACCATCGCGGTATCCTGTACAAACTAAGTTTATTCTTATATATTATAATTGTACACCAGGATATATATATATATATATATATATATATACATTAGTAATAAACAAATAAAAGTGTTAACATGTCATCCTGATTTAGTGTTTTTATCTCTAATTTATTGACGATACACCCGGAATACGATACTTGGCATAAATTGAGCGTATGACCTTTATGCGCAACTTGTCAGAGCGCCCGGTAGCTAAAAATGTCACAGGGAAGCCAACTTTACACGAAAAGGTTAATTAATTCAGAGAAAAATAAGTTTTGTGACGTTTCCTGAGTAATTTTCCTCAGAATATTACAACACAAGCTGCGGAAAATAAAGGACTCTTAATAGACGAGGACATTTCAGCTTGAGAAAAGAAAAACAATTAATGGAAAAAGCTTTAGCTTTCCTGAGCCGCACCGAAGTGCGGTGGAGTGGGACGAATAAAATTGAATAAAGCAAATCAAGCCGCAGATCAGAAATTAAAATAAGAAACACAGAAATAACTTATACAATAAAACAATGGTCAGTTGTAAAACAAACTAAATTCCACAAATCAAATAAGAATATGATTACTGCTGACCCTTTTCAACACAATTTTTCAATTGCTGTAACAAGGCGTTAAGTCATTTCATGTAATATTTTAGACATTTATTTAATAAGGTACCAGTAGATTTCCCGGTTGGATTACGGTACTGTGAGCCACCCTGCTGGGATTGATGAAATTAACATTTTGTCAGCTCTCATAAGGTAGGGAGCGTGAAAAGGTAAATTTTCAAAAATGTGACGTTATCTCTGGTGGTTTAATCATGTGTTGACAAAGAGATTACTGCCGAATTAAATACGAGTACTGTAGCTGGCTAACATAAATTAATTCCCGGGCAAGGCGGAGCGCCTGATCCAGTAACAAGGATTCCGATGGGACGTTTGCAATCTGTAATGCTTCATTTGCGTATGGACTACTTGTGCCGAAAATATCGGACCTCTACTTTTTATAAAAAAAATTAATGTAAGACTACATACCTAAATATTGAAAGTAATATTACTTTTCTTACGAATTTAATCAAGAAAGTGGTTGTTTAAATAAATTTTTAACAATGTATTGTTATAATTTTTATTTATTTTTGTACATTTATTTGTAATAATATCCGGAAGAAATTGTCTCAAATGTGATTACGATACGTTGTATGAATGAAATAAAAACTTTGTGAATTTGTCGTTAATTCAATTCTAAATAAAATCAATTTTAATTTACTAGATGCAATTTTTTAAGTTAGTCAGTTTAATTAAAATTTTTTGTTTCTGTTTAAAAATATATTTTTAACGACTATTAAAAGAAATATTTTTAGTTAAACTGTTTTTGGTATAAAAAGTCTGTAAATATATCGTTATCGTTGATATAATTATGAATTGTAAAGCAGGGAACAATTATGAAAAATACTCTCGGGCTGCAGAGTATCCGAATATGTCAATGTTTGGAAGGTTGGTTGTAAAATCATCCTGCGGAGAAATTGGAACAGCTGCTTTTGAAGCTTCTACGATTGAAAACCTTACATTTCCTCCGGTCGTCGGTCCAGCGAGGGAAGATGTCTCGAAAACAGACGCTATTCCAATATCATATTGACGAATTAAAGTGCGCAGCTCTAGCCAAAATCAGATTACTCTCTTTTGCGTCGCAGTTTTATTTTCCATCTACTATCCTCTATACTGATGTAATTAAGATCCTCTGAAAACATTGATACCTCTCTAGGCGTGTTAGCCGTTTTCGTCGGGGAAAATCTTACAAAATCGAGTATACTTTTATAGAATCTTCAAATTATTAATGCAATAAAGATAAAATCAAGACAGTATAAGCGGAGAACAGTTATCGTCAGAAAGTGGAACACCAACGGGGCTAACTGGCGTGTTGATGAGGGAAGATTTTCCCCTGACTGGTGCCGTTCAGCTTAAGACGACGACAGGTGATATCCAAACATTGGATTCTCTTTACCTTCCACTTCAATCGTCGTGAATCACATGGCAGAATTCTATAGGCTAATATGATGTAATCAAGATGGCGTGATGAGGACCCATTCTTTGATGGTCGTCTTCAGTTTATGTTAGTTGGTCTGAAGACGTGGTGGTGCTGAAGCTCGTTTATCAGTGGATTTCTGTGCGCGATTGGTGCACTGTATGGAATAATGGTGGAATGACCGCGATTCTGTTGCCTTTGTGCAGCGTATTGTTAGTTAAATACCGCGGCGGTATCTTTGATTGACATCTTTGCATGATGGCAAGGTTTGACTTTTTGGCGCAAACCCATAGCTTCACGACATACATTCAGATGGGTGATAAGTGTGGATGTTTACCGAGATCCAGTAAAGCTGTTTGCTTCTTATTTCAATGCGTTTCTTCTTTTTAATAACATCTTTGGAGGTAAGTATTTTGTGCAGATGGAGTCCAAAATTCTTCAGTAAGGCTGGTTGGGGTAGCTTGATGTTGTTTAGGTAGATGGTGGTGGAGGGGAATTGTTCTTTGTACATGGTGAATATTACTTGTTTCATTGACTTATGTCTTCCTGATTTTAAACCTCTCTTCAAGTTGATTCAGGCACTTTTAACCAGTATCCGTTGCTACTTTCGCGTCGAAGTTTCTTGATAATCTACAGCACATATAGGAAGTGTTCCAGGACGCTTCCTTGAGGAACTCTTGAGCGAATTGGATACAGTCCTGATGCTCTCGTCCTAAATTCCCGATTAGATAAGTAGGATTCAAATAGTTAATAAAAGTGAGGATGGTAATATTCTTATATTTTAAGGTTAAGTCCTTTGTGCCAAATCTTGTGGAATGCTTGACTAATGTCGGATAGTATTGGCGGTGCACTATGCTTTTATCTTTATGAATGTGATTCTGTAGCATTTTGAATAGTTGAGTGGAATATGCGAAAATCAAATTGGTAGTCAAGGAGTCAGTTAGTCTGAGGATTCCGGGTCTAGAATCCGTACCTCTAGTCTCTCAAGAAGTTTTAAAATCTGAGTATCGTGTTGGAGTTGATAGCATGCGGAACTATGAAATGGAGACATATTTGTCTGGTTTAATAAATATATATTTTTAGTCTACATTTGGTGGATCGCGGCCTTCGTCTCTCTGTCACCGTTTCGATCCTTCACAGATCAAGAGCGTATAGGAAAATAAGATGTTCCGTAAACGGGATACTTCCCCATTCTTTGGAGTTCTCTCGGCATTTTCGGCGTGATTTGATCCTGCCCTGGTGATTTGTTGAGTTTCAGCATCTCTATGTCTCGTGTAACATCTAGAAGAGTAATTGGCGGTGTAAACGGTGAAGGTGTTGTAGATAGTAGATTGATATCTGATTCTGGGCCGTCTGCAGTGTTTTCTCTCAGTAAAATTGGGGTGAGAGCATCATCGTGATCAAGTGACACGTTGCCACAATTGTTGACTCCTGAGGTTTGTCATCCGAAATGTTACAGGGGGGTAGATTACTCATAAAACGAAGATTTATACTTTTCTCTCAACGAAAATTCCTCTCGTCGTTTCTCCTACTATTGGCTATGATCTCATTCGAAGTGAAATGTTTCCGTCGTTCCTCTTCTACAGGGAATCCAAAAAAGTCCCTGGCGGCATAATTTGGTGAATAAGGTGGAAGCAGCAACAGTTCTGTGCTCACTTTTGGAGCAAGTCCTGCAAAAGATACAAGTTTAGACTGAATTTAAACACTTTCTAGTGAATACAGGTTACTATAGTGTAGTGAAGCGATAGTACTAGATTCACAACCGATAAATAATAAACTAAAGAGGAGTATGATAATAATATTTCCTCATGCTAATCAGTCACAATAACCAAAACTATAATTTGTATTTGATTTTGTAGATAACTGTGGCAAAGCCGAAGTATAATTTTGGTTATTGTGACTGATTAACATAGGGAAAAATTATTATCATACTAGATAAAAATAAGTCTTTTAACAAAATTTAATAAAGTCCTTGAAGAAATTATCTAAAGAGGAGTGTTATTATTAAAGCTAACCTATATTTGCATATATAATTGAACAGATTCAATTTTTTGAATTAGTATATGTCATTTTTATAAATAAATCTTCGATTAATATTATCTTTATACAGCTTTCATGATGAAACCCTGTTCACAAGTCAAATTTGTTTAAATATTTAAAATAATTTTATTTATTTACTGTAATTTCACTTATTATAAATTCATCGTAAATTGATGTATCTGCTACCGGGCAATCTGCCCATTTGTAGATTAAATACATACATAAATTTTTCGCCATCGATACTGCTCAGGTGTGCAGCCGATGCAGGAACACTTTCATCTTGACAAGTTTTTTTAATTTCGTTGCTCAGCCGAACGAATAACGATGCTTACTCACTCGTCCTCTATATAAATATTCGATGTGGATGATTCCAATAAAACGTGATTAACAGCTTCCCGGCCGATTTCACCTTCTCCGAAACCGGTTCGGCAGTAGGAACCCACCGTTTCGGCTCTGGTTTTGTTTTCTTGGACCCACATTTCATCAAGACCCTGTAGAGACTTTTCAGGTTTGCGTCGAAGAAGTCCTAATGGACACTGAATCGACTACTCATTTTTGTTTATTCTCTAAAGTGATTAAACGCGGCACTCATCTTACAAATATTTTTTCGAGACACATTCGTTAATGTAAAATTGAAAGCACGGACAAAAAACTGCAGGAAGACGGTACAATTCTTTTTAAACAACCAGTGCTGTATCTTAGATTCTCAGTATTTATTGACTAGCCCTCGTATATTTAGGGAGTAGGAAGAACCTATCTTGTCCATTTGAAAATAATATACTTTCCTCGGAAACCATTATAGGCGCAGCAGTGAGAGTAACACCATTTATTTTTAACTTTATGGTATGTTCGTGGAAGGAGAATAAAGGACATATTGCATTTAAGAATTTAATTATTAATTTATTTATCAATATCTGTTTATGGAAAATTAGAGAATTTTTTATCCATAACTAATCATTTATTCTGCTTCCATATAGATACCATAAGGTTAAATATAATATGGCGAACTTCTGTGGTCTAGTGGCTAGAATTGCTGTCTCGCATCACAGAGGTCCCGGGTTCGAATCTAGCATGGGTTTGGTTGTTTGAGAAACCATACTTTGATACCCCTACTAATCGTGCACAGTCCCTAATGACCTTGCAGTTGATACCACTATAAAAACATAAAACAAATATAAGCTGTGACAGTTCCAGTGCTCTAAATATAACGGTTTTTTTTAGAAAAAAGGTGCGTATTTTAAGAATGGCAAGATAGGGAATTCCAACTCCCTTTAAATACGATTGTCATTGGAAATCGGTAGATTTTTAAAATAAAATTAAAGGTGAATATAGACAGATGATTGGTGGATTTGATACAGTCGCGGTTCTTCGAGTCCTGGCATGGCTTCAGCGAACAAATTTGCGATAGTTCGCTTAAGGCGTCGCTTCTCTTTCTTTTTCTATAAGGAATTATCCTCGTATCGGAAACCGTAATCTGAAATGACTTCCGCAGGGGACATTTCTGAGATTGTAACCGTCACCATCGGAAGTCTGTCAATTACCATTTCATATCAAGTGTTCGCTCCGCCCGTGCACCACTCTCGATTTCAGGATCCGTCGATACGAGGAAGAGTCTATCTTCCTTAATTTCTCCCTTAGCCTTTCCGAACCCGAGCCCACCTTCCCGACCTTCCCATTCTACACTGCAAATTACAGCCACCGCGTACTGAATTTGATTCCTTCCCGTCGAACACCACAGATTCGTGACAGGAAATTTGCAGCCCTCTGAATAAACTCAGCATAGAATTGAATTTCATCCCGGCCCCCTTCTCCCATTGGTAACATTTAATTACTTATCTGCTTTATTCACTAACTTACAGGATATTGCGAAATGAAGACAGCTCAGGCTCTCAGTTTGTTAAGAGAATCATGTTATCGAATCATAACTTTCCGATAATGAAACAGCTATGGCCGTCGTCTGCACAATTTCCGGATAGAGATCTTTCTCCGTTACTTTTTATTTGATTTTTTTGCAACGATGCTGACTTTTGCTACTATCCTGTTTGAGGGAGTCCCTATTTGCCGATATTAAAATAGTGATTTTTTAGGTACTGTTATGTATACAGGGCTGAAATTTTCACAGCTCATTTTGAATCTTAAGAAGAAATTATTTATTATGTTTAGAATTTTAATTGTTAAATTATTTATTAAATCTGATTTTTATGGAAAATTTTAGAAACTTTGTATCCATAATTCTTCCACAAAATAACATAAGGTTAAAAATACGCCGTGTATCTTTAACGGTTACCGAGAACAAAGGTTCCTATTTTACTATTAATAAAGGTAGGGCCTATCGATTTATTAGGATTTTTTTCCTGTGTAAAATCGTGAAAATTCGCTTAACATCGCTGATGGAGGTGCGCCGGCCGTTTCACCTAACCCAGAGCCATAGCATTACGTCCGGGGAACGAATCCTTCTTTAAGAAGCGTTACGGGAATATTGTTTCTCGTAGTATCGGTGCCTGTGTATTAATGTTGATTTGTATGCATATGGAGTAGTGTTGAGGCTAGAGCTTGAGCCGGCGTCGCGTCGGCCGAGCTATCGATCCGTGCCAAGGCGCACAATGTCATACGCACCTGAACCTCAAACACTGCCATGCCACGACACAAAAACACACCAGTCCTTATGGGCACCCTCTTCCACTACCCTTTGTCTGCGTCGACTCCCACGACGCTCACAGAAAGCAATTATTCCCTACCCTGAGTGACGGGAAATTCTTACAGGTTCACCTCATCTGATTTTTCCGATACGCAGGTGAAGTGGAGGATTGTTTCCTTCCACGTGTTTGTAGCGGCGTCGGCATTTATAACAACTAAACAATTGCAATTTATTATTAATTAATTTCATAACAATTTAATACAGCCATTCCTTTTTTTGTCTGTGTTTATAGTCATATCAACTGCTAGGTTATTAGCGACTGTGCACGGTTAGGCTAACTTATATCCATTTAGGGGTATCAAAGTATGGAGCCATTCCTTTGTTGTGATAAAAATGCATTCATTTATTCCATTTAATATTATTTACTTTTGCATTACACACGGATACTTACCGTGCCTGTTATGTATAAACTACGAATAGATATAATCAAAATGTTTACACAACTCTTCAACCTCCTCAGGTTCTTCTGTTATGAATTTGTACTCAAGGCAGACCTATCTACTTATTTAATATACGAAAGTCTGGCTACGTGAGGTTTATCCTCTTTGGTGGCTCTCCCCTATAATATCACGGGAAGGGATTGAAAATGGAGGATGTGTATCGTAGAGCAAGGTATGTAAGGGTTGACTAAGGTCCCCGGGCTCTATTTTGACGATTCTACCCACATTCACATGCAAATGATGCAGGGAGATACCTGCATCAGGTAGGCCGGGAATTTGGTACTACTCCCACGCTTTTCCGGTGACGGGGAGACTGGATTGTTGTGGGGAGGCAAGAAACCCAACCTCGACCAGATAGTTGACTGGGATCTGAGAACAACTCTCACCGTATGCCCCGATGTCTGCGACGACGAAGCATGCACCCATCACAGCAGTCCAGGATCGTCTCAGATTGAGAAAGACTGAGTATAAAATCCTCAGTCCGGGGCCATGGGGAGAGGAAAACCTAGTAAGAAGAAGTCACAATGACGACTAACAGGAGACTCAGTCAATCGACAATATCATTCACGAATGAATAATTTCCTTAAAGTAGCATAGGATGGGTATATTTTGAAATGAAAATAGATGCTATTTCTTCAAGTTTCTCTGTGTACCATAATTCGTAAGAAAAACAACAGAACGCTGACTCACCCTATACGAGGTGTGTTCAAAAAGTAAGTGGAATTTTGTAATTTCCTAGTCTGTATTTGTCCGATTCACGCAAATGTTTCTTTATGTTGGCGAACATGTCGAAAAAGTATCTGTACATTGCTAGCCATATCGGATACTTAGTCTATTCTAAACTGTTAAAAAGGTTACTCGTGTTTTGGTACCATCAGCGATTAGTTATTTCTTTAAAATATGAATCAGGCAATTTGAACTAATTTTGCTTTTCTTTTATGACTCGCAGTACCTTAATCGAGTCAAGAAATCTACTGTAGCCTAAATAAGCACAGTAACTTAAAACAACTATAACGTAAAGAATATTATCGAAAACATATGTAAGACGAAAAAACTCTCGCTACTCTATAAGTCAAAAATACTCCTGGTACCTTGAGAAAGTCTAAAACAATCCTGGTACCTTAAGAGAGTAAAAAATTCTCCCAATACCCTAAATAGCCAAGTATGCTCTCGGTAGGTTGAAAGAAACAAAAACACTTGCTATATCATAAAAGAGTCTAAGCCACCTCCAGTACCCTAAGAGAGTGCAGAATACTATAGGTGCTAGGGGTGTTTTACTTGTTCGTGTGTTGTACTGGATGGTAAGAAACATGTGATCAAAGTTTAGTAGCTATTGCTCCACTCGTTTAGGTATATTGCAGGAACTCTGTTTCACAGTCTTACACTCCCACTTCTAGGGGCTGAACTACTGCTTAACCGGCGTGATGAATGCCTCAATTAAACTCAGCGACTCCGACCCTCCAGAATCGTTTGCTTTCGCGTTACTTTGCTGTAACTCGTTTCCACTTCCACCCCTGTGGTTGCTCCCTCTTATTCACAAGCGATATCGGGATCAATACTATCAGTTTCATTGACCCCGAAAAAATATTTATTCGAGGCAAATATTGACTTTTTATGCATGTTTTAAAATATCTCAAATACTTTTATTTGTCGTAAAACTTTTATCTTAAACCCTCAAATTATTTCATTTTCTGGATCCTTTTTGCTGTAATATATCACAAAGGCTACAATCAATTTTAAAGCATTTTCATTTTTTTCTATTTTCTCCTCGTAGAACCTTTCCTAGCAACGATAATCAGGATTGAGTTTAAAAATTCTATGCGATTTTCCTGTGTCCTTCACGAGGATTTTGGGGATTCCCGTTTAAGGATAAGTACGCGACTTCTGTAATGTTATCATTTAATTCGATCCTTGAAACTCTTGAGACGCAAACGAAAACTTGTAATTAATACTCTGGCAACTTGAGACCTGAAAGTATCTCTGGAGCTGAGAGAAGATTACGTACAGCAAACTTGATAAAACTTTCGAAAGTAAATCTGAACGCTAAACAGGCTTTTCGATCCAGAATGAAATTTCTATTAAGCGTTCAAGAGGAAAGGTTGCTTCATCGATGTGCGCCTACGGTTTTTTTCAGTCATTCTTATATGATTCCAATGCCAACAAAATCTGGCGATAGTAAGACTAAAAACTTTTGAAATAATTGAAAAATAAATTTCTGATGTGAACACTAAATTTAAATGAAACTGCTTTCAAATTAACTAATGTTTATAATCCATTATTTTTTACTATTTATAAAAATATAAGTTTATTGTTACAAATTTGTAATTTTCAATATACAAAAGTTTTTATTGTTTTTGAAAGAATTAAGTATTTGATTTTCAATAGCATTTTGATTTACACTTTAATATCCCCTTCAACATTTCAGATTTATATGCTTTAGATAAATTTATAAAAGAAGACATAATGTTATCTTAATTTTTACTTGAAATATTATATTGTGTTCTCTTTACCCTCATGTCGAAAAAAAGTTTGCTCTCTTGGGAACCAATTATTTTTAAATTAAATAGTATAATTACGAAATAAACTTATACCGATAATTTGTAATTTTTCTTAATTAACAATATATATCACAGATCAGAATATTTCACATAAAATATACTCGGAACTGGCAGTATAGGAAATCAGAAAAAAGTTACAAGAGTAAGCACCTTGTTTCGTTAATGAACTTTTCAGCGTCTTCCTCGTCGCAATTTCCTCCTAATTTGGGTCGTCCTCGATCCAATCAGAGTCGCCGCTGCTATTCTTCCTGCCTCTAATTTCATCCGATCCACCGCTCTCGTCTCCACAAATCTCCCTTGCCTAAACTCCAATCATCTGTCCAGCAATCTCTCTCGAAATCTCCCTCGAAATCGGTGTCAAAAATCCCTCTGCAAGCCTATTTAATACCTACTCCCACTTCTTTAGTTCATATCACTAAGGTGGCAGGGATGGATATTCACCAATAACATTTATGGTTACTGTTCTCTGGGAGTCACAGTTTGCCCCTCTCCTTCAAGTATTTTGGGGATAAACACCACCCTATGCTGCCAAATCTCATCTAAATTGCGAAACACCCAAGGTACGCAGTGATGTCTGAGTTTTATTGCCCCTGGCTCAGATACTGTCTCCTTTATATTGACCCTGCACCGCCAAAGTCCGAGCAGATGTGTTTGATCGTAACAGGACCAAATTCAGTTACCTTGTGAAAGTAAAAAAAATGTACTGAAAAGTCATTAAGATTAATGCAACATTAAAAATGTCAGTAAAATTGTCGTTTAACTTATATAATTTTTACTATAAGTAGAAGTTCACCAAATCTCTACTTTATCGAGCAGTTTTGCGGGTTAGCTTCTGCAAAGTCCACGGTATTAACAGGGCGACCAGATGTCGTGTGGGTGGAGAAAAAGCAGGTTTCGGACTTATCTGGGGTAATCGCTCATTCACTCTCTGATTTGCCCCGTTGCACACTCCAAACAATTACCAGCTTCAATAACTATTCCAGAAAAGTTAAGTGTTTCGTAAAAAGTATATCTAGAACACTCTCGCAGGTCCGCGTCCTACGCCACGCGGTGTAGCGGTGACGGTCTGTTTGCCTTAACGGTTAAATCTCCAATTCTTTTGGGCCACTAAAATATATACCTATTAAATTCCTACTCCATAACACAAAAGTAGCTATTTCTTGACATTATGATCTGAATATCAGATTAGCTTAAGCCATGGGATGCATAGGCAGAGGTGGAAAGGCTGCTCAAGTATTCTGTGCTATAATGGATTTACCATCAGCTCCTGTACGATTTAACAGGTACAACTTACAGAAGTGAGTCCATGAAGGATGCAGCAAAAGAAGCATCGTTAGAGTGTGAGAGTAATGAGTAGCTGCCTTTGATTGTTCATGGCAAGAAAGGGGCCATAATTCTCTAAATGGTGGCGTCACTGCAACATCTTTGGATACTGGTAAAGTATTAGACGTTGAATGTTTGACCAAGTATCGCAACACATGTGTTAATGAGAAAGTAGGTGACCAGGATTGCAAAAAATCTTCTCAAGATATAGTGGAGGTATGGAAAGCAAAGGTGTAATAAATATATACAACGGGTGTTCGTTACACCTTGGTGATGGAGACTCAAAAGGTTACCTTAGTGTTTTAGAAGTCTAACCCTATGGAAACATAACAGTTGAGGAAATGGAAAGTGTTGGTCATGAGCAGAAAGGAATGGGGACCAGACTTTGAAAATCATGCAACGGAAATGCCAGAGAAAAACTTTCTGATGTAAAAGGCATGACAGGTTGGGGACGGTTAACCAATAAAGATATGTTGAAACTAACAGAATACTGTGCCACAAGGAGGAATAAAGGAAATGTAGAATTAATGAAGAGATCAGTGTGGGCAACCTGCTTCAACAGACGGGACAGAACAGCATAGTCTGTGTCCAACTGGAGCAGATTCTTGGTACCAGTACCAGCTATGCAGCACACACACAAATAGTTTGCCACTCGCTATAATGGAAGCTGCTTTCCAGGTGCTTGCTTGGGTTAACTCAAAACCCAAACGAGTCCTTCAACAACTGCACATGGGAACGTCTTCCAGAAAATCTATTTGTTGAAATGACAACTTTAAAAGGTGGTGTACTAGTTGCAGTAATATGTTTTAATAATGGTTCCAGTAGAAGGCTTGATGGTTTGAACATTTGAGTATAGTACCTGCGTCCAACATGAAAGCAGCCCTCATGAGAATTGACCGCATCAGAGTTTCCGAAGCAAACAAATCGGCTGCAGAGATGGTAAAGGAGGCTAGGGCCTTCACGAAAAGACAGATGCTAAAAAAAGAGACCAGGAATATGAAAACCAAAAAGATTATGGTCCTGGAATGTTTTAAAGGTAAAGTATGAACCTTCAAAACTTCATTTTCATTTTCTCGCAAACCATTATTTTGTGTATTTAGGAACCAATATCTCCTAAACGGCTAAAGCTATTTAGATGAAATTTTGAATGAAGCTTAAAAACACCCTTCCCCTCATAAAGACTACAGTAACATAATAATTATAAATATACGACCATGAAAAATATAGCAAATTTTTTTCACCTATGTTACTTAATAATTTTTTAAGATTTTATTGCCTAAACGACAATAAAAAATAAATCCCAGTGAATTTATTACAGAAATAGAATAGAGTAAAAAATTGAATAAAGTCCTCCAGCATATGTTTACACCACAACATGTACCTAATCATAATGAAGAATTTTTTTTAAACCTTGTATTGAAACTTATGTTCTGTCAACACTATTCTTTTAAATCAATTATAAATTAAACCATATATTAATACTATTGTTATTACTAATTGCACTAAGTTTCAACTCAATATCTTTAAAACTTTCTGAGATACAAACATAAAGTTACACGATTTGAAAATAGCCTAACTTCAGAGTCAGGTTCCCTTAAAATAAAAGTTTTAGTAATCGAATAGTCTGGTAAATTATTGCGGGAAAGCGTATGAATAACACCAGCACCAAACGCATTTGAGGAGCATAAAATTAGGTTTGCAAAACCTTGGAATTAAGCACGAAATAGTTGTACGGTACCATAACACAATGAAAACAACAAATGACCGACTAAGATTTCGAAAGACATCACCGAAATTTCCTTGTGTTGCGCTTTGTTCAAAACGTTTAGGAAATGATTTGCTCTAGATTATACAAGTTACCTCATCTAGATTTCATAATTATTAACGTTGAGTTATTCGCGATGGATATTTTTGTTTTTCATTTTGTACACTCAACATTCAATGGAAATTCGAATATGGCGTCTGTCGATGTCCCATCGATGCTTGAGACTAATGAAAATAAAATTTAAGATTTGGATGTTTGAACTTTTTTGAGGTTGTCGTGTCATAGTGCCACTGTTAATAATATACTATTCGAAGGAGAAGGAGGCGGTGGAGTAGGAGTCTTTGAGCAAAGGGAACGTGGGAGTTGATGTAGAGGATAATCCAATGGAGGGTTCAGACAAAAGCGTAGGATTCTTCGTTGTAATGTGTCCAATTATGGAGTTGCAAGGGTGCGACGAAGGGGAGTCAAAATAAGAGCATAATGAAAAAGGGGACGGATGGAATCTTGATGGATATTGAGACGTATGTAGTAGGGTGTAGCCGGGACAGACATATTTTTAAGGAGATTAAATATGGGAAGACCTTGTTTGCATGGTCCAGGACGTTTATCATTTACGTTGATGGCAATCGGCAATTCCATCTGAGACTATATTATTCCAACTATTTACCCAGGGTTCGCTATAACGAGAGATACACAAAGCATGTGAAGTTGAAAGAAACGAGACTCTGGTGGCATTCGTTACTGCTTATAAAATGGAGAGAAAGTGCGTACATAAGAAGAGCGAGAATGACAATTAGTCAAGGTAAACAAGGGGAGAAAAATGAGAGTTCAAGCGAAAAAGAAATGGAGATAATTAGTGGGGAAGTTCGAAACGGAGGAATAAGGAGGTCGACGTTGGTTCTTTGAATGGCAAATAACCCTTCCCCCGTTTTTTACGATAAGAATATTCAGAGCCCAATCACTTTGTGCTTGGAGTTGCTTTGTGCTAGAAAACGATGTCATCAGCGCATCGAGAGGCATAGTAATTACGCCTAATTGCTTTAGTAGGAATAGAATCTCTGCCTTCTGTCTCCTTTTAATATTTACGACCCGTCGATTTTAGTTTTGCTTATTGTGTCATATATTATAATAAAATACAGGTTTTCTTACTTTTATTGTTGCCCTTTTCACATCGGCTAAGCTTCACTTCACGGATTCGAAATAATAAGGTTTTCATGAAAATTTAATCAAAGGCCGTGACCGTCTTCATTTAATTTTCTTTTTCTCTTGGGAGTATATTTTTTTTACTAAAAAGTCATTTTTCTGACACTAAGTTTAATAATAAATAAATAAAAATACGTCCAAATAAATCAGAAAATTAATTTAATTAGTATTTAATTAATATAAATAAAACGTTTCAGCCTACTTTGTGAGCTTCTTCAGGTAACCTTATGAAACGTTGTATTTAAATTATATAAATACTAATTAAATTTATTTTCTTTATGTAACCTGAAGAAGTCCACAAAGTTGGATGAAACGTTGTATTTACGTTGGTTAAATGATAATTAAACTTATTTGCTAACTTATTTGATTTATTGACGTTTAAATCATTATACTAGTTTAATGTTTACATTTCCGTGATGCAGACGTTTCAAGTTTTAGTATTTTATTTGAAATGTTTTTATATATATGGGCGTCTTTTCATATTCTTTTCATATTTCTATACCATTTGCATCATGGCTAATTAGATAATAGTTTTTTTATTAATTTTTACCGAATTTTAAGGATTTATTATGGTATAGTTTGGGATTCATAATTATTTTAAATTTAAAGGTAGTAGTGATACTTTATTCTTCTTGCAATGTACCCAGATTCCTAATATTAAATTGAATTTTAAAGGAACATTTTAATTTACTATTAATTTTTTTATTATTTAGGAGGAAATACTTGAGTTTTTTTTATATCTGTTTATGTTTCGTTTTCTTGTAGTTCGGGCATTACGCATTATTTAAAGTGCGTTTTACCTCTTAATTTTTTAAAGTATTTTTCATTGTATTTACACTCTTATATTAGGATATTTACATTTATTTTTGTTGTTATTCAGTGTTAGTTAAGTTAGTATATTTTGTTGATAATATAATTAATTGCTTTATTTCATTTAAAGGAACTCGGCAATTCTTTAATACATTCGCCTTGTTATTAAAAACATCTCCTTCAGTTATTTAAGGTCTGCTCACTAATTGCCCCTTTTGTTAGAACCCCCCTCCCCAAAAAAAATTGACTGTGCAAATGCAGCATAATCATTAGCATATTAATTTTCTACTGGAGTGAAAGTTTTGATAAATAACGTTATTTGTCTGAGTAACGTTTAAAAATACTTTTTTATATAAAAAGACTGGTATTTACATTTTGGACCATAAAACCCCGTAGAATTTAACTTTGTATTATTTTTTAGCTTGAATTACATTTTTATACTAGTTTTATTGGGGCGATTTGAATAATCAGTAATGATAACTTTTTATTACTTATGTTTATTTTTGATTCTTTATTATTGATTATAAGATAAACAGCTGAATTATGTTTGAGAGTTCCTTTTGACAAGATCTCCTTGATGTTGCATGAAGTTTATGATTTGGGTGCAAGAACTTAATCTATTGGTCTGTTCGACCGTTTAGACCTTACATGATCTAAGCGAGACAATTTTTCTTCCAGTACGTAAAGACCGTTAATTTTGTTTATTTTATTAACTATTTTGGAAGAAATGGTGGATGTACAAATAGTAATTTAATTATTTGAATATTATATATTTTTATTAACGTTTTATTAAGTGTAGGTTTTTCAGCGAAGCAAACGTGTGGGTAACTGGTAACAGAATTTGCACATCCTGGATGTGGAAATCCTCACTGCCGTCTTTTCTTGGCCATCATTTTGTGCTGTATGGAGAAGTGACAACCCTGACGTAATACTAAAATTTGACCTGAGCATCCGACTGAACAAATCGTGGGTAAACGGATAAAAGCCAAAATGGGATGACCGGGAAATGACCCCATCACGATTCGATTTGCTTCCGGCAGATAGTTCTCTCTCGGTATCTTATTTACCGTCCTCAAAAAAAATGGGTGTATGATTGTGCGTTCCGGATACGAGTTTAAACGCGTCGAGCAATTTCAACAGAATTTGGACCACAAGTTCCTCGCGATCCTGGAACAAACAATGCGGGTTTAAACACGCCTTGCACCTCTAGCCGTGAGGGTGGAAGGAAATAGGGTCCTAAGAACATGCGTAAACTGCCGATATTATTCGAAGAATAAATAGCGATTTGGGTATTATCACAGATCGAAGGCTTCCCCGGTGAATCTCTTGAAGAAAACGATCTTGGGTATCGACCTGGCTAAAACACTATTATTGGGCTGCTTGAGCACGAGAAACACGAGAATTTTTCATCTTAACGGAATTTCTTCCTTTTTCACCGGGAGAATTCTTGTTTCCGGAGTTATCTTCCACCTTTCCATTGCGTGGAGAGTATTTTTGACTGTCAGTAGCGGACTATTAAAAATAGTTCCCACTTTGTCTGCTTTAAGGTACCGGGAGTATTCTTGACTCGGTTAAATTATCGTAAGTGAAATTGACGCAACCGCAAGAGATTTCCAGTCGCTGAGAAGTGCTGCAGTATGTATATCATATTGTAGTGATCGAAGTGCAGTATATTCGCGAAATTTAGTGTTACTTGCGAATTAAAATTTATATTACAAACAATTTTGAACCTTAATTTTCTTTCTTTTACACGGTTTCTTCTCTGAAATTCTAAAATATCTATTAACATTTATATTATTGTAGTCATTAGAAACAATATTTTCTCAATATTCCTACTTAATGTGTTTTCAAGTACGTACTGTGTAAAAGGAAATGGGGAGTTAATTATTTAATTTATTAATGAAATTTACTTGAGTATTTAAATTGCTAATTTATTTATATACTAACACAATTTCCGTGTTGGGTCCTGCAGTATCTATCATTATTAAAAAATGTAGGATTTAAAGGTAGTAAAATATTTAATTAGCAACAGCCTAGCTCAGGGTTAATTATTGTGGGGCAACAACCTGTAGCAGTGATTTCATTCATTCGGGAAGAACCTAGTCTAATCTTCTTTCAGTCTCTAGTGCAGGTACATGGTGATTTATTCCTTCCAGAAAATTCCTCTGTGGCAGCGATTCCTTCCTCCCACAGGGTGTTATACGGCGATGGAAACTGACAATCCTTCCTCTTCCTTCACCTCCACTTCTTTCCAGTTCACACTGCTCCTTCTCTACTCTCCTACTTCGTCATCCTTTCAGCTTACGAGCAACCCTGAATGTTTCACCGCCTTGGCACCTCACAGTCAATCTCTCCTTTCCCCTTCTCTATACGAAAACGCCACCCCACGTGATATGTCTTTACCAATCGTAATTAATTTTCGCCAAGGGCGAGGTCTTCTCACATACAAAGAAGGGATCGACCTTGGGAAAGTTTCAGGGTTAACGTCTCCTGGTGAACAAACAGCTCCATGGCTAGTAAGCAGACACGACTTCTCCACGACAGTCTGTCGCGTTTCTTAATCCTGTCTGTCTTTCTCCGAATATTCTTACCGATTTTAATTCATTCTAAAAAGTTCTACAACTCTTTCAAATTTTTGTTTTACTGTTTATGTGTAGTCCTAAATATCTTTTATTATTTTGTAATTGCTATTTGATTCATATTTGTAACAAATCTCAATTTGAAATGTCTTATTTTCTCAGCAGAAAATTAATGCCCCGGGCGGCACTTTTTGGGGACGCAAAATTTTAAAAAAAGTGATAATAATTTGTAATATGAACTAAAATGTTAAAACCTTTACAAGATACAATAACAATTTTTTTTGTCTAGAGTTGTTTACAATATCTGTAAATTCTTGGAGCCTATTGAATTTAATGTCATAAATAAGAGGGGGGAAGGCAAATTTGGTGGTTGAATTACATGTCACGCCATTGTATTAATGGAACTTAAAATATGTAATCTTATATAAAGTCCACCGTCGTTATTGTAAACGAATGATTATGATATTGGATTCATCCATTGTAACAAATGCGTGGTATGTCTGTGTAGTCCCTTCAAATAAATGATTAAATAAATAAAAATTGGAAAGGAATGTTTAGCAGTAGATCAATTTGGAATTAATTCATTGTCTGTACTGATATTAATAGCTGAGAAACGTCAGGCACTGAGGTAGTCTGGAAAAAATAAAGTTAGCGCCTTTTATTGGTCCCATGTATCATGTTCTGACTTTGATTTAGAGTTTCAAAACTTGCTGGAAATATATCTTTCCGCGACTTTTTTTCCAGTGTACCATTTAGATAGAGGGTTCACTTGGCATAATTGTGGTAACGAAATTAACTTCCAGATAATTTGTGTGGCGTTGCCGACAGGGACTCGAACTATTCCTTTCACGCTATGGGTAATGAAATTCTTCCTGAGGACGAAGAAGTCCTTTCATGGCGAACAACAACTGGGCCGATTCATATCGGAATTCTTCGTTGAAAAGCTCACGCACACGTACAACTAAAATAGCTGCGTAGTCCAGGCAACCCACGCTCATAGTTGCTCTAAGTCTGGACCAGGATCTTATTGAGTTGCGTATTAATTGTTTTATTATAATTGTCTGTTGACAGGACCGTCATGCCGGCAGCCGAGGTCCTCCTCTGCTTGACGAGAGCCAGGACTATGAGCTCCTGCTGGCGTACCAGAACGGCTCCCACACGGTCCTGCGCTTCCGGCGTCGCTATGACACCTGCGACCCCAAGGACTTCCGCCTCACGGTCAGTAACAACGCCGCCATCATCCTCAGATGTGAAAATAATAGATTATCCCAATTTTAGTGATATACTAGCTGAAATACTCGGCGTTGCTCGGGTTCACGTAAATCAGAAAGCAGGAATGTAATTAAAGATATGATTATTAAATACTTGAGGGTACACTGCATTCAAAGTTCTACCATTCACTGCATAAACAAAAATACTTTTGAGCCAACCCTAGAGCAACCAACAGACGGAGGCTTGTTGACAGTTTCACTTTTTTCACATGTATAGCTTCAGTTTACTGTAAAAAAAATTAAAAATCATGGGCAGATTTGGTAATTGATAACACATGTGGCAAATTTGGTGAAATTCGGACCTGTAGTTTCGACGCTGAGCCAAACTGACGGACGCACTGACAAAGGTTTTTAGTATTACAGTATAATTGAAGGTAAAGTAATCTAGTTTTTCTTACAAATGATCAACAGGCACACCTTAAGTTATACGGTAAACATATAGCCGAAATATCAATAACATTTTACACTCTCTTTTTCTTTCCTGTCAGACCAAAGTCCTTGTCGCATGGCAGATAACTACGGTCTGAAACTAGCTACTTGTATTTAATTTCTTTTGCCAAGTGTTTTAGTTGTATCCAAAAACTTACAAGAAACACATTTTTGATTTGGGAAAAACAGTTGCCAGAGTAATCTATTTTTCACAATTTTGGATAGTATTGGATGTGAACTTAATTAAACATTATATAATTTCATTTGCACCACGTCCTGCAACATTTTATGACCATACGGTAACTATAAAAACATCTACTCGGAATTTTGCGGTACGGAATCAAAGGCAAGCTACGTGAGGGTTATAGACAGGGGTAATAAAAATCAGACACAACGGTGCTATTGGGTCTTTTTCCCAGTCCCGTGCAATGTTGCGACTGTGGATGGAAAGGAGGCTGGCGTTCCCCAAAATCGTCGGTGAGGGTGGCAAACGGCTCCTCCAAGAGAGGACAGACAATAAATTTGATTGGAGAATATTGAGCCCCGCCACCGACGTAAAATGAGTTAAGGAAGTGAGGAAAACGTATTAAAAATCCCAAAACCAACGAATTGAGGAAAGATGAGGGAGATGAGGGTTGAAGTTTAGGGAGATAAAGTTTTGATGATTACGACGTGGAGGTTATGATCGGAGGCTACGATTGGGCAGTTTAAGATTGGAAATTGTCCTCATCACGGACAGTAACAACGGTAGTAAGGCGTAAATATAGGCCTACATAGTGTTTATCATAAAAAGAATTGCCGGCTTATAATTTTAAATGTAATATTTATGTTAAGTTGTTAAATATAGAGTAAATAGGTTCTTTATTATAAATGGAATATCATTCTTATAATAATATTTTATTAGAAAATCATAATTCCCCCGCCCCCATTCATTACAATACATACATATTGACGTTATCAGATATGCAATCATGGATATAGAAGTTTTATGTCCATAGTTGTCTCTTGTTAAAAACTTCACTTGTATTATTGAGATTAGGAGTAGGTAAAGCTTGCTGCAAATCTATTGCTATCAGCTTCGTTGATGTGTTAGCTTTAGAATAGGGTATAACATGTTTTCTCTGACTTGATTTGATGCAAATCCAATTCTTGCTCCAATTTTGTTTTTTCTGCTTTATCCTTCACAGCTGAAAGTTAGATGTGAAGCGAATCACAGTCCTTGCAAGTGTCAATTAAAGGCGTGGAAAAACCAAAATAGAACCTAGTATTGAAAATTTCCCTGTACACATATTCACTGACAATGTTACTAGCACAATACTTACATTCAGATCATCAAGCAAATATTTTCCATTTGGAGTTGTGCTTGTGGAATGATGACATTCGTACAATGGAAAGCTATTAGTATACCTTTCTACCAAATTAAATCGATATTAATTAGTTTTAGTTGGTCTGTTTCCATGTTTACCTCGAAGATCGGATTTTGGGATCTCTTCGGTCTGTTTTTTTTCTCAGCTGTTCTCGAAAGGCTGCCTTTACTAATCTCATGAAAAGATAAAAATACCTGTTTGCAAACTCTCTTGTCACAGTCCTCTACTGAAATTTATTACTCACGTGAATGTTACCTCTAACTTTTATCACAATTCGAACCATATCTTTCATTCATTTCACTCACTTTCATGGATTCACTAATAAATGTATTTTGCAAATTAAAGTCACAATTGCCCCCAAAATTTTTTAAATACTACGTCACGTTGTTCTTTTGTAAACATTCCATAGCACTTACGTTCACAAAAACGCGATGGGCCCTGTTCACGGTTTTTGACTGTCTTCCCTATTCTGCCGACATATTCTTGTCCTGAATTTTCTTATTTCATATATTTCTGTCCCATGGTTCTTCCAATATAATAGGTTTCCAGTCACGGGATTTCACAATATCAACATTATTATTCTCATTTTCGATGTAAGAAGCATTGAAATTATCTTGAACGGAGGTCATAGTTGTTGTTTTCACGTCACGCTGATGCCGACTTCTCTTTGGCTAATGTAGGGTTATGCAACCGTTACACTCAAAAAGAATATAACGTTTTATTAGGTAAAATATTTAATATAAAGAAAGCTTTTTGGTTCAAACAATTTAGTGGGAAGATAGTTCACATAAAAATTTAACAGATGACATCAATATCTGAGAATAGCTGTCGGGAGGGTTCGACCACCGTTGCACTGACGCCCTTATTCTTCCCACAATTCCCTTCACAAATCCGGAGTGATGGAAGATATAGCCTCTTCAATTTTTTGTCTCAACTTTGGCAAATATTTACGTAGTGGTGGATGTTTTATAAAGCAGGAAAGGGGGAAGAAAATATGCCATGTTGTGAGCTGAACGTGGAGGTCAGCGTAGAAGAGCTCTGTCGTTTTGGCTATTACAACTAATCCAACGGTCACGGACTTGGACGTTCAACCACTCTCATACAAAGAGATGCCAGTTGCGAGAGCTCCGCGTGTGGCCAAATACAGTTTTCAGGTTCACCTTTTAATTAGAGAAAGAGCCATCATTGCAACATATCCAGATAAGCCACCCCTGTTACAGTAGCTTCAGAATAAATAAAAGGTCCGTACGCTCGACTGCGCAGAAAACATTTAATTTTGGGGAATCTCTTTCATATTGCACAAGTTCAGAGGATGTTCTTATCATAGTAGACCACAAATTAAAATTAAATACGGACTCGTGCACACACCATACATATATATACACACACATATTATAAATAATTGGTACGGAAATGAAAGAGAGAAAGACGGTGGCTCACCTGAAATCAACGTCTGGCATTCAATTCGTTAAATTTTCACCTGCTCTGGATGTCTTGATTCTCACTTGAATGTATACAGCGTGTTTAAAAAGTGTCGAAAAGTTTGTGAAGTGGTAGTAACCATGGAAACAAGAAAAAGTTCAATTAACATGGCTCTAGAAACGCATACTTTCTGAGATCTGCAGACTTGTCCAGAACGGGTGAAGATGTTTGGTTGTGAATATTTGTGTTCTGTATTACGCCATAAGGTAATCAGTGGAAGGTTTAGGTCAGCTGACACACTTGAGATGGAGAAAGTGCTACGAAGAACCTGGAACCAGCGTGCGGCGATTCGCATCAGTAGAAGGAGTGAGTCATTCTCTTGTCTAAGGTACTAAATGAACATTTGCTGTATCCACCATCATCAACGCGTTGAGCAGATTGTAGTTCTGTCAATGGCTCTTGCAGAAGTGTGCTGGAGATCCACCGTTTTCGTCACAGGTTTTATTTACCAATAAGACAGGGTTTACAAGAGATGGCGTTGTGAACTTTCATAACCAACATGTGTGGGCTGATGAAAATCCCTGAGCAGTTGCAGAAAGAAGTCATCACAATTTTTCCAGACTCTCTTTCTTAAAAATACCTGGGCCATACATCCTTCCACAAAGATTAAATGTAGCTCATTATCATGAACTTATTGTTAAAATATTGCCTATTTTGCAGTCATGTAGGGAAAGTATACAGATGTGATTTATGCACCTCCTATAGCAGGTGCCATGAATGGATGTCAGGTTGAACCTCTCCCATGAACAAGTGTACATATCTGATGGAGTATACGTATTTATTGAACTTTCATTTTCCTTTGATGATTAGTACCATCTCTTAAAATATTTGACACATATTTAACAACTCATTTTAGAAACAACTTATAAGAAAATAAATCAGAAAATTAGTGAAAGCAACGGCGGGTTGTTATAAATTCAGTAACCGTAATGTGCTTCTGGGCAATTATAGAAATTTTTTGCTTTCATATTTATATGAATATTTGTTTTATGGATTTAATATGAGAAAAATCGTCTGTTTCCGACTAAGAGGAAATTGAGAATATTCTGGTTTTATTAAATGTTAGGTCAAATGATGTTAACGTCACCCAGGCAAGAAATCGTAAATGGAGGTATCGTTCTCAAACTGAACAATAAAGCTTGGGACGAGCCGCTAAGGGCCGGAGCATGCTATTTTCTTTGGAGGGGCATATTCTGCCGACCAAACAACAACAACAACTAACCGTCGAGATTTTAATGACACGATTTGTAAATAAAAAGAAGAACACCTCTAAAAGTTCACACAGTTTTAGTCCTGGGCCCGCGGACGGAGAATATAACTCCGCAACGAACAGTCCATCTTCGAACCGTGGAAGGAAAATGTAACTCTGCAACATAACAGTCCTTGTGGGAACCGCGAAGCGGAGACGACAAGTGAGTCATCTCTGCGACGCAATTTAAATTGAAACAACATTCGTCGTTGTGGACCATCACGACTTACAATGGTGCCGACTCGCCTTCCTCCTTCGTCGCTGTGTCCACCACATCACGACATCTGCTGTGACTCGACCTGACCAGCCATGACATCGTCCGTACGAAATTCAGGCTGGCTAAACTTCTCAAGTTTACGTTTCTCCCCCTGGCTATATAATGAGTGTTTTTCTTTCGGCGTCCACAATAGCCCTGATGTCCCAGATCTCAATTAGCTGATAGCAGGAGCATACAATAATTCAATGCCTTTTTATACTTACTATATATTTGAAGTCATTTCTTTACATTTCGAGTATTCAATGATTAATTAATAATTTCAAAATCCAAATGTAATCAGTGAAAAATCAGTATAGTTTTCTTAAATCTTGAAACAGCCTTCATTTCACAAGAATATTAACCTCAGTTAAGCATGAAGTCGAGAACCCTACCACATAATAATTGCAGAGACAGCGATATACTTATTTCAGCCAACACTAATAGTTCATGTGAAACTTCTTTCGGTGATTTTTAAAGTAAAATGTTTGTTTTACGTTAATACGTTATGCTAGGGTTTTATTTTAACCTGGATACTTGTAAACTGATATTTGGAGTGCTCAGCTCGTTGACCCTGGTTTGTAACGGGCTTCTCGCGAACAAACAGAAGCCGTTTAGCTGCGGTAGGGACAGCAACATCTCAACGAGCTTACAAAGCCATAACCGTTTTTGAGCCATAGCTCAAGTCCACTCTCCTCCCTTCCTCGTCCCCTTCCCGCCAATTATAATTGAATTTGTAGCGAGGTACAGAGTTCGTGATCCCTTACAATCCTAATATTAGAATACAGCTCTTGCACTAGTGCCCAGGAAACAAAATACATTCGCTTCACGAAAATAAAACTTTGTCTGTATCTTAACCTTCGAATGAAACGAATCATTGACGCTTTTAATATTCCATTTCATTAGCCATATGAAGTAAAGTAACTCCGTGGATTTTTAAAAAAATCTTTCCATGTGTATGATATAAATATCTGTCATATATTTTATAAATATCACTTTGACCATTATACTAAATCGAACAAAAATGTCGCCAGGATAGAGGATCGAATCCGGGATCTCCACATGGTGCGTTATGCTATCAGACTTCTCCTCTTCAAATTATTGAACTAATTTATGAAATTAAGTTTCTTCCATTTCATTAATTAGATTGCCTTAGAGACTCCAAGAATTTTCTAAGAACGCTTATATTTTGGGTTGACTACACATGAGACATTTTACGGCGACCGCGAATTACACTGACAACACAGGAGGAAAACAAGATAAGAAAATATCTCAAACTGCTGCGAAGACTGAGATTTGAAAAGTTTTTAAGTCTTACGTATTAAGTACTTTTTGTGTACTGTAATTACAAGAAATAAATACGGCTACTTAGTTTGAAATTAATAGTTATAAAATTTAAACGCAACGTATCAACCATGAAGAGATAACTTTTTGAGTATTTTAAATGTAAGAAATTTTAAAAGGAAATATTATATAACTAACGAACCTTCTATTATTGTTTATATTAAATAAAAATACTGCCAAATATGTCAATAAACAAATTTAATTAATATTTAATCAATATAAATAAAACGTTTCATCCAGCTTTGTGGGCTTCTTCAGGAAATTGATGAAAGTTGGATGAAACATTGTATTTATAATTATTAAACGTTAGTCAAATTTGTTTGCTTGGATATTTGGCTGAACTTTAATTTAATAATCTACTTAATGTAAGAAAACTTTTTTTGATTGATTATATTACAAACGTAAATTAAAGAATGAATTTTTAATTAAAAATTTATACGAATACAGTACGTGAATTATATTAATTTTCACTCCGAAATTGGCCATTTCTTATATTATTATCTTGAATTATTTATTATAATTTTTTCAGAAAATAGTATGTAGAATCATATGTATATTGAAATAAAATTCCAAATTAAATGAATCGAAGTTTAATCGACATTGATTCTGAAAATTATTTATGAACTGTAATTTTATTGAAAAATCCATTTGCGCTGTAATTGGACTAAATAAGAAAGCAATAAATACTCTACTTGCTCTTATTTGATAGTAAAGAGTGAATATAAAACCCGCTTAAGCTCTATTACTCTGCTATTCTGTTTCCAAATAGATAGTGTGACTGGGCTGTAGTAGACCCATGTAGCCAGCGTGCGCCTTGCCCAAATAATTAGGAACGGACTAATAAAATTCTGTTGGCAAACTCAGCTTTATTGTATTTATTATATGGAATATCAATTCTAAATACCATTACAAGAGAAGTGATAAAAGCAATCTAATAATTAATTAAATAGTCAGTGTCGAAGTAAAAGCCAATCTTAATTCACTTACTGTATTCGTAATGTAACTTAAATAAAATTGTTATAATTTTTTCATTAATAAAATAAACAAGAATAGAAGTTTAGTAACGTATGCATTTCAAACTGTTTTCAAATGACATAAGAGATAAAACAGTAACGGACCAAATAACTTAAAATATTACATCATTTAAATTATTAAGATTATCAGTGTTATACTCAACATTCATAGTTCTAAGTCCATTTTTAATATGTAACATTTTATAAATTAATTTTTCACGAAAAGGTTTTCTCTGTCTAAAATAGAAGCGTTGCCAAAATCTAAACAATGATTGAGATAGATATAATGCTTGGCGATATGAGTGTGTATACTAGAAAGTTTAAAAATTAAACTTATGTCTTCGTTTGTCTGATATAAAATAAATAAGAATTTTATCAGTTAATTTTATGCACAAGATAGCATACTTATTTGAAGGATCTTTGAGTTCGTTGATAAAAAGAAACAAGATTTTATATGGAAGTTGCAGACATATTTAGCTTTGTAATTGTAAATGTGTCAGTTAATTTGATAAAATACCACAGAAAGGAGAAACAATGAATTATTTGTGCACATTACTCCTCATGCTATTGTTTAGGTCGTGATACCAAAGGTTCATGAAGTTAGAAATTATATCAAAAAGATAGAAGTTGGCCAGTAAAACATTTTTAACACGCAATTAAGATTACCAGAAATTACAATCTTCAGGTTTTATCCATTAAAGTAAGATTCTAAGGTGGTGTCGAATAGTCTGGCCCGTCTAAATCTTTCCATTTTTGTTATCTATTCAATGTCTGCTGTTAATTGTCGTTTATATCCTTATTGTAATGGTATACTAAATATTTTTAACAAAATGTTAAATGCATTGAATAAATGGAAGTATGATTGACAGAAGTCCGCTAGGTAAGTAATCCTCTGTGCGAGAACTCGCTACCTGCACCCACGCCAGCGGCTGCTACCTGCTATTGGACCGCATATGAAGCTGACCGCAACTGAGACACAACTGACAACCCTTTTGAAGTGGGCTTTACTGTGCTCACCCTGGCTAATCATGAACCGTAAATAACTATACTCTTGTTTCATCCAGCGCATAGAATCCAATTTAATCCGAATATTTGTTCATATTTTACCGTATGCATTCTGTTTTCGTATTATTTATTTTTAATTAGACCTTCTAGTTTTCTCTACCGTTCCATACCTTTGGCAGGGAGAACGATTTTGTTTGCTACTTAATTTCCAGTTATGGCACCCATGTGCTCATTAAATTAAATGAAAAATAATTTTTGCAAAATTATATTTATTAAACATTAATGGAAAAAATATTTATTTACTAAAGAAATAATCTAACCTTAGAACATATATTGCCGGCTACTCAACAAGACTAAAATTAAAAGTTATCGTTGCAACACTTCCAGGAAAGAAACTTCCGACGGCTTACCAGTAGGATTGCTGCCCAAGGACTTGGAGCAACACTCGGATCTTTCTGCCACGAGGTCTTCTGCTTCTCTATTCTCTCTTCCTCCGACCCTCTCTCCCGCCAGTAACAGCCAACAATGTGCTTTCTTACTTTGTGCAAAAATTTTCCATGGCTCCTCTCCCCTCTCCCCTTTTTATTACATCTCCCCTAATTGGTGGAACCGGCCTCTGAATCTCCAGCCCAGTCAGATAAACGTTTCCTGGTTGGTTGAGGCAAAATGCTGCTTGGGTCTGCAGGGCTGATGGTGGGTTCCGGGAACTTAACTATTTTAAAACGGAAGCTTCTTCCTAGAATTGTTTACCTGTTCCTGACCATGCTTGTATAAGCCGCACATTTAGCACAAACGTATACGGTAGATAAAATTTGTAATAAAATAATAATTCAATATCTTGTGTAGCAACTTGGTTAAGTCACATATATATAAACAAATTCAATTAAATAAATAGAGAAGTGCGCTATATAAAAGCCAGATTAAATTAAATAAAAGTTGTCAAAATTATTTTATCAGTAAGTAATTAATACATTTCTAATATCAGCTCCTCTAATATCTTTTCGCCTTTTTTTATATTAAAAGCACCCGTAGATTTTGTAGACGAGTAATCTGACTTCGTAGTTATCTCCAATGAGCTTCCATATTTAATTTAAATATGATTTCTGCAGCTAGTAATCTTAATTTGTTTTCTCCATACTTAATACGATTACTCTTACAGAATTTTAATTTTATTTTATTTGATAATTGTTCATGAGCACATATATTTGTTGTGTATCGTTTCAAATTGAATTATCAGGTTCATATCCTTTTATTTTTCAGGAACCAGGGTGATTATACGTTCTGGATAAGTTTAAACGCGAGTTCAAATAATGTTAGTTTCGTTACTGGTATTAAACGAGGCAGGAGTTAATCTGTAAACAGGTTAATCGTCGTCTACACGGCATATAATTTAATAACACCGCTGCTTTATTTGCAACTGCAGTGGATTCCAATCCGCGAGATATCCCAAACTCGGGCCTCACATCCCCACGATCAAACCGTAATCAATAAGTATCGTTATCCGAACGTCACTGCTCCTGACTGTCGTAATCGGTCCATGAAAATCGGGCAAATTAATCACAGTTTAATTTACTCAGCCAAAACACGTTTCATTTTGGCCGCCGACTTCACTTGTCGATGTCAACAATCAGAGTGACATTTCCATTTTCCTTGTTCCTCCGATGATGACGCATCTAAATGGCGTGTTTCACAAGCACCGCGTTCTGTGTATTTATTTTATCATTTCAACAAACGTTCGAAATATAACCTACTAATTATTTATACTTGACTAACGTCATTTTAATTGAGGCATCGTCGCTCTTACGTGTTGACAAAATAGAACGTAGAAAAAAGCAACGGTATTTTTTTGTGTTAATTGACGTAAGGAACAAATAATACAATATTTCAAACCAAAAATTAATATATTTCTTTTCTAGAAAATTAGTTTAAAATTAAAAAGAAACTACTTTTTCGTCTTAACTGTTGTCATCAACTAACAATGAAATACCAACTGTAAAATATTTGAAATCAAAACTATATCAACAAATAAAATTTAAGTGTCTGATGTCCGTACGTTTGTCTCGAATAGCCTCCATAACGGATCAACGGATTTCGATGAAAATTTGTGGGGTTTAAAAACAGGAAATTTAACTTTTGTATTCGTGCATTTCGATGCTGATATTAATATAAATATTAATTCTACGGAAATGTTTCTGGGCAAACGTGCGTTAGAATCTCCTAAAAGTGATTTTTTTATGCTCCAAAACGGCTTAACGGATTATAATGAAAGTTTCGGGGATTGAACAGGAATTGTAACTTAAATTTTCGTTTATATTTCATTTCTATATCTTGCAGAATTTAGAACATATTAATGTAAATATTTATAAATCCATTAAGTTAGCTCGCCAAAGGCGGCGTGAAAACCAACTGCGAGTTAAAAGACTATTAGGATTGTGTTGTAATAAATTTTCTAAAATTATTCGTCAATTTTTTATTACTTAATTTTGGTTAAATTCATTAAAACGTTTATTTATAAATTGGCTATTAAATTTTTTTAGGTAACATTAAATGTTAGTCATAATAACTTTAAAATATATTTAAGAGAAAAATATAATTCATTAATTTGTAATAGTATTTTTCTGCTTAGTTTTATGAATCTTTCAATTAGCTTAAAGTCCTCCTACGAATTACTGTTTCTATAGGTTTTGAATAGATTTTTGAGCGTGTAGTCATTCTTTAAGTATCGCATCCAATTTGTTTTGCTTAGAATTACGACAGTTCAGTGGCGACTGTCAATTGTAAATAGTTGAATCGACACTTTTACCATACGAACCAGGTGATAGAGGTCACAAAACTGACAAAGAATCCTTTGTTATGGAACGTTGATTGAATTTGTACGGTACTGCATGCAGAATATAATCAGCACGTTTTACCGATTGTGTCATGCTAGTTACTCAATTGAGGCTTGCTTGCTTGCTTCAACTGTAGATCACAGGACGCGTGATTCAATTCTCCCACAATGCCTGCTATCAGTGACTCCACAATTAAAGCCTCAGTTTGTCACACCAGCGACAACTTTCATGTCTGGAATGTAATTCGATCATTTCAATGACACGACTTCAAACAACCGGACAGTTTTGCATTTCGTTGAGAAAAAAGTGACTCGCGGTTATAAATGATTTCAGAAAATCCTCCACTTGTCCAACCTTTCTGTTGCTTGAGTGCCGGAAATCAGAATAAATATATATTTATTTAAGTGGTGTACTGTTACTGACTTCAGGAGGAATGTGGGTGTGGCTGAAGAGACGTTGAGAATGTCACGTTTCGTTTTTTCTAATATTGAAATAGGGACGCTCAGGAAATGTTGAACTATAAATCTCTCGTGCGTCCTGTTCGATCTGTTTGTTTACACCAGATCGGACCTGTATGAGTGATGGGGAGGGGGGGACGGGGTGCATAACATCGGAAATCTAATACATATATGTGATAATTTAGTGCCCACAAACATACAAAAGATATATGTACTTCTGTAAGGCAGAAGATATTACGTATGACAGAGAAAATTAAATATTTTATATCACAGGAAAATTTAAATATAGCATAGAAAGAGCAGAAACGTGACTTCGTCCGCTGGGAAAAATCTCGCTTTATTTACCCGATAAACGAAACAACAGGTACAGAATTTTGATAAAGTTGAATTCTTTGACTATATAAAAAGTACGGTATCATTTATTTATGATCACTTCACGGCCAACCTTATAACTCGCAGTTGTCTTTGAACAGGTCTCACTTTCACACGTATCGGTGCCAATTCGAGACAAACTTCCAGACAGACAGAAATTTCAATTATATTTATTTTCTTTGCTCGTAAAAATGAGCAATTACTAAATATTAAAATTTACCTGACGCTAGAAACAATTTATGTATACATCGTATTGACGATACAAAGGGAGTTAGCGCTGTGCCAACGATAGGTCATTTACGGACCGAATCGTGCTGCAATAATAGATGGAGTGAGAATACTCGACCTCCATCAGTCTCTCTCTCTCATTCTGGTAAAACTACCGCCGTATGGTATAACTCACAGTTGGTTTTCACGCTGGCTTTCGTGCGGCAATTCAATGGATTTATAAATATTTATATTAATATCTTCTGAACTCTGCATGGATCTTGCTCAAACACTGACACGAAGAGTTGCGCGGAGAGGAGAAAGAACCTGGTTGCTTGAAGTAGCACTTCAAAACGCTAAAGAAATTCGGATTATATAGCTAATGCATGTACCTAGGACGATTTGATTTTTGCTCTGGTGTAAACACTAAAAATTTTCAAATCGAAAATCACACGGCACTTCTCGCGAGTTAAGTTGAATGAATTACACAAGGCTGTATTGTTATACCAGGAGTATCCCAAGAGCATTTTTATTCTATAAGGTAATCGGGGTATTTTAGACTCCCTTAAGATACCATAATTATTTTTAGCTCCCTTAAGGTATAGGTACAATTTTCATTTCTTTAATTCACCGCGAATATTATTGACATCCTGAGAGTGCCGGTAGAATTTAGAACTCTGTTAAATTATCTGTAATATTTTTCAATGTGTTAATGGAGCGGCATATTTTACAATATCTTACGGTAGTGTGTGTAATATTTTCCTTTTTTATTACTTAATGCAAGCTCCACAGTTGGAAGCTAAAATGTAATATTTATTTAAATATTTTTCTTGTTATTAAGTATTATTGTGGGGAAGGGATATTTCAATAGAAATAAATAACAAAGAAATTAATTTATAGAAACTTAATATTTATTCTTTTGGCGATGCAGAGTCAAATAAATAGCGCGGATTTTCTAGACGGGCCACAGTCACTGTTATCCAACACGGACCTGAACGCGGGCCGGAACAGATAGTCCTGGTCTGTGGTCTGTCAAACAAATCAGCTCGCGTTTGACTAGCTATTGAAATGAAAACGTTAAGATCTCAGGGTCTTATTGTGGGGCAGAGTTGGAACATATAATTAAAATTTTTGGATATGATGACTTGGACCTTGGCTTCATCAATGTGACAGCAACTGATGGCTTTTGGAGCAGGTTGGCATGAAGAGAGAAGACAAACATGGTGGGCATCAGTTGACGTCCCATAGACCCATCGTAGTAAGTGAGAATATTTTTCACTTGTGTTGGCAATGTCATCCCTCTGCTGAGACTGTAAACCATAATACTCAAAACTGAGCAACTCTGTCCAACTGCTCGTCTGTTTCTCAAAGCTGAGTGGGATTCAATGTCCACCAAGAATACATTTTTTTCTGTCCACCCGATCCCTTCCTTGGTCAATATTTGTAAAGCGTTACGGACAACCAGCAGCGCTGCCAATTTTCCATGGCCATTGCAACGGTCTAACACATCTGCTCGGACTTTTGGCGATGCGGAGTCAAAAGAAAGGAGACAGTATTTGTGCCAGGGGAAATAAAACCCAGACATCACGAGCGCCTGGATTGTTTCCCAACTATGGTGAGATTTGGCGGCATCGGGTGGTGTTTTTCCCCAAAAACTTTGAAGGAGAGTGGCAAACTGCGACTCTCAGAGATGAGTAACCATAAATGTTATTGGTTAATATCCATCCATGCCATCTTGGTGATACGAGCTAGAGAAGTGGGTATTAAAAATGCTTGCTGACGGATTTCGAAGGAGATTTCGAGACAGACGATTGGAGTTTAGGCAAGGGAGATTGTGGAGACGATAACAGTGGATCGGATGAGATGAGAAGTTGTGGAGATCGATATTATTCGATAGGTAGTCCAAGGAAACTAGGATAAACAAAAATTATTCCTGAACCTGGAAAAATAGCAGCAGTGGCTCTGATTTGGATAGAGTAAGAACCAAATAGGTGGAAATTGCATCGAGGAAGACACTGGAAGGTCCATTATGTCGACACGCTAGTTACTCGTGTAACGTTTTGCTGATTTCCTATACTGCCAGGTCCGAGTAGACTTTATAAGAAATATTTCGCTTTGTGAGAATGCTGATATCATACGACCCTAGTTTAGAGTTCGAGAATTGTTAGTTTTAAGAAATTAATTTCTATAATTTTTTTATAAATATATATGTAGAGTTAATTAAGAAAGAATTGCCGGTTTACAGTTTGAAAATAACATTAAATATTGATGTAAATTTGTTTAGGATAAAGTAAATTGTTTTCTTTTTTATTATGAAAGCTCATTATTAATATTAAACTGAAATAATGAATATCCGCCCTATTGTTTCACCCTAAAAATGTCCTCGTCCCTCACTCGAACAATCCTCAACCGTCAATCAACCCGTACAAATTTAGTATATTTACTGAAATGCATGGCGTACATTCAATCATTACACGTGCCCTATTTAAGGTACCAGGGGAATTATTGCCTCAATTAAGGTAACATTAGTCATCATTCTGCTTAATTTGAAGTTAACCCAATTGGAATAGGTTGGTGTGATTCCATCAAGGGGTTAATGGTCCAGAAAGAGTGACGGTCTCGACGCCAGTTAAATCGCGTGTTGTCCAAGAGGTCACTGTCGAATTAATTTCTTTTCAGGGGTAATGAAAGTAAATATCCGGGAAACCAGTAGAACAGAAATAAATGTCACACAACATTTCTGGAAACTCATGCGTTGAGTTGCAGCTAATTTTGTCTGTTTATTGGTTAATTAATTACCTATTTTTTAGTACAGTTTTTTGATCTGTAGACACCTATGTCAGTACAAAATCCTGGTTTTTAATTAATTTATTTTGTGTAATGATTATTTTTCAGTTTTAAATATTCTCAATGATTACCACATTTCTAACGTTCAGTTATTTTATGATTCGCTTCGAGTTCGCAACCAGAACTGGTTGATTTATAATCGATGTATCTTACATTCTAGGTGGGTAAAAATAAACGTTGGGAATTGGTTGAAACTCGCGAAAAGGGGAGTGTCTTGGCGACAGAACGGAATTCCCATACGATGGCGGGGAAATACGTACGTTGAACAGGCAGGTAACATTGCAGTGTTATTAAAATGCCTGGGAACCAGGGAACCCGTGCGTGCATTATTGGAAAGTTGGAGGCAAAAGCGCCCGGTACAAAGGCTCGCTACCTCACAAAAGACAACTTATTTGTGAGGAAATGATCACAGTTCCAAAATTATAACTCTACTGGGTCTCCGAATGCTCGACAAAAAAACTGGCGATAATAAAATATGGCACAAAATAAAGCTCCGGCTTTATGAAATGTATGCCGTCAGTTAACGTTATCGCGTCCGGATGGATTTTTAGTAATAGAATACGCGTCATTCAAAGATAAATACTGCGATTTTTTTTCTTAATTTTGCCCAGTTGAATTGCCCCCCGGAACTATACGAAAGAACAGTCAGCTAATTTTAACTTCCAGAATAATATTTCTAATTAAGGCTTGGTTAATAATATTTTGAGTGTACCTACAATAAAAACTTCATACGTTCCCTTTTGGTTTCAAATCATTCTTCATTTTTATAACTTCAATAATAAATAAATTGTCCTGAATTCGTTAATTTTTATAACAGCAGCTTTCGTCCAAACAGTGTCATATTCAATAAAAAACAGATTTTTTGGGGGGGAACAAAATCTCATATGCCTTTGTAAAAGCCAATGTATATATTTAAAATATAATCAATTTAAAAGAAATAAAAGTGATCTCTGAATATACTTTAAGAACCAATTTTGTCTCTAAAATTTTACTTTCCATTCCGTTGTTTCTTAATCCTGAATCAACCTGTAGTTGTTTGGTAGATTCTGTTATTTATACCATTCTAACTGTACTAAGACAAGTGCGAAGTAATTTAAATGAGTGTGAATTACACGACCATTTTTGTCTTCCTGTTGTTGCTACTGAGATTTAAGATTTATGACATTAATTAATGGTCAGCGTTAATTATTCTTCGGGGTATATTAGAATTTATTACGACTGATTATGAATTTTAAATAATTTTATTGGATTCCCTTAGGTTTTTAATCAGTCTCCAGTTTTACAAGTTCATTTTAATATAACGTTTATTAATTTCTTTAATGTTTCCAACAGAATATTTGGGACAAACAGTGCCATATTCAATTATATACAGAAATATGTTTTTTTTAATTGTCAGAGTAATAGATTCAATTGGAGAAGTAATGGAGAGGGCGATACTTTATCAGCCTGCAAAGGGAACTTTGTGAAGAAAAAACAGGGATATACCGACACGAAACAATAATGTGAATAATACACAAAGTGCAACGCAAATGTTTGTCAAGCTGACTGCCTTTGAGGCCAGGGTTCACCTTGCTTTGCGGGTTACGTGAGTAGTCAACTAGAATACACAGTTCACCGACTCATGGAGTCCCCCATAATATTTTGCAGGAAAGGGGGAAACGTGCTCGGATGCGTAGTCACAGAGCTTATTCACGCCACACCTTGCTAAAACCCATACTAATAATCCGATCAAAGTCAGTGAAATGCAATTTAAATGATTCGCATTGCGTTTCGAAGATTAAAACTGCTTGGTGATGATAATCTGTATCACGAATTTTTTAAGCACTCCGTCAATGATTCCGGTAGCCGGAACCGATGTTTCCGAAGAAATCAACACCTGGCTACTTTAGAGACAGGCTAAATGAAATGAAACAACCACCCCTTGAAGGACAAACCGGATGGTTCCACAGGTTGGGACAATACAACAAGAATTGAGATAAATATGGCGAAATCCTATGAAACGAAATCTCTATGAAACATATTGTCTGCTTGCCACAGTACAAGTAATCCTGTCACATCACTGTAAAAAAAAGATACCCGACCTTCTAAATAGAATGAGTAACAGTAATAATCAAATAAAAAAATATTTGTTTGTATATTACCCCGTGTAGCAGTTTCGACCAAATTTTGTACACATTTAATTGCGGCGCGCAATTAAAATACGGCGTGGGTGAATTTATTAAAACTGCGGAAACTGAAGATAAACAAATGTCTCTTTAGGAGTTGTGAAAGTCACTTTGTTTATTTGTGACATTCAACATGCCGGGTAAGTTGTAGCTCAGGCCTTAGGAATGGGTTGAAAGTTCTGCTTAAAATTGAAGCTATTTCTATAAAACTTTGAACAGATGTTACTATTGGTTATCCGGGTGGAACACTGTTGGGTAAACCACCCTTAACACATATAGGAGTGGAGGCCAGGAGTATCTTTCAATTTTTTTAGGGTCTAATAAACTCTTGTGTGACTCTTCACCTAATCGGGTCGATGGCCATAAACTTGAAATTTATGTAAGGTGTAATTATATTAAATTGACCATCGATGACGTCACTCCAATCCAGCAGTGAGTCACACCTATACAACGTGGGTTGTCTGGAATTAACGTCGTTACGTACAGCAGTCTTGTGTGTAGTTCAACTCTTAACGTCAATTGAAGGGGAGAATCCCTAGGGGTAGAGGTGGAAGGGGAGAACATAATATTAATGAGAAAATTACAAGATTGAAGTCGAATCCACTGCGTTCAGTGCTGAGTCACTGTGGCGGATAAGTTGAAGTTCAACCTTGTCCTTACTTATAGAGGTGGGAGGTCGGTAAGAAGGGGAGAAAATTGTCCGTATCAGTGTAAAGTCCATTTTTGGGTATCACTGACACGTATATGGACACTAGGATACTGGTTCAATAAAGGAAGGGCTTAAATTTTAGAGATAATTGTCGAATTACCTAGAAGACGCCCGGAAATCAGTTAATATAATAAAGACAAGTATATTATATAATTCATATAAGGAATATAAGTGTATCAATTGATAGAAGAGCCCAATTCCCTGCTGTTCATCTGGAGCCCTTGCTGTATCCCAACGATCGCTATTTTCACAAGCCCTAAAAATAAATCAAACAGTTTGCCTGCAATTACTTTGTTATTAGAAAGAAAAATTGTTCGGATTCAGTACCCACCATGAAACTTCAGAATGTAAAGAATAATTTATTTGCATTTTGCTTGAATTTTATTCTGCCCATTTATTTAATTTTTTTTAATTGTTAAAATTTTTATTTCTATTTACAATTTTGTATTGTAATAAACAAATGTAGGACTGTATATCTAATTATATACATATATATATATATCTAATTATTATATTTCTTTATCACTGAAAAGTTTGAAAAACTTATTCATTCATTCTTATTGCCGCTGCAGTCCATTTAGGGTTTTGACCTACAGGAACACATTGCGGAAATTTATGTAGTGGTATGTGGTCAGAGTCTTAATATAGTGTTACGATATACCCTTGCCACAATCCCGGATTCGACACCAATCTCGGTTGTTTTCGCGTTAGTTTTGTTACGCCCCATCCCTCGCCCCCAACGGAGCTCCCTTCCCATGTCAGTAACACTATCAAGCTCAAAATGTCCGAAAAACATTTATTCCAGGTAAATATTGGCCGATTTTTCTTGTTTTAATATTTCCATCCGCTCTTACGAGTGGCAGTTTTGTCTTACGTCTTGTGTATAAAATTTGGTGGAAATTGCACCACCCGTTTAGGATTGTACGTGAAACTCTGTTTTACCCCATTCATAACCTCTTAGAAGCTGAAGTGAAAATTACCAGTATGTTCAATATGAATTAAACTCAGCAACTCCCGTAACCGTGGATTCAATACTAATCTCGTTATTTTTGTGTAACGCTACTGCATCCTCATTTCTATGGATTTTCCCCTACCATGACGAATTTGGTTGAAAATATACATAAACAAGACCCTGAGAAACATTATGAAATTATTTATTCGGTCCTAATATTGGCCATTTTTTGCACGTTTTGAAACGTTTGCCCATGCTTCTATGGTTTGTAGTTGTATCTGACCCCCGCAGGATTTGTTTCAGCGTGTATAAAATTTAATCGAAATCACTCTACGCGTTTAAATTTATATACGGAACAAACAATACATACATACTGTGACGAAACGTATTTCCTTCGTCGTAGAAAAGATGGTTCAATTTGACTTCACAGGTTGTCACGTGATAGGCTGGGATGAACGGAAACTACAAACAAGTAAGAAAAATTAAGAAATCTTTATTAACAAAAAGGAAAGGAAAACATTTAAAGAGTTGAACGAAACAAAATGAAATCAAAATACTTCTATTTTCGGACGGCAGTTTGCATCAGAGGGCAGCCCTGCAAGTCAGGACTGCAGACGACCTTTCACCACTGGTGACCAAGACGAGAAGACCTGGTTGGTCGCTGTCCAACTAGCGCCCAGCCGCCTCCCCTCCGCCACTCCTACGTCATGGGGTACCTCCACACTGCCCTCTGCCCTGCAAATACTAAAACGGCCGATGACGGTCCGAGATTCGTATGGCTGGAACCTCACGGTGGATAGATGACGTGTGATGCATGTGTTCCGTTACAATTCAAAAGCTCAATTTTATTTATTAGATTCCAGTATATCCGTTGACAGATTTCTAGAGTTACTGCATTATTTTGGTAGAAACGTTTCTTGGGTTGTCTGTCTCATGAGCACAGAATTTTTGACCATATTCCTAAAAGGTCGCAAAATATAAACTTGCTAATTAGAGTACACCAAATACTAAAGAATTTCGTTTCGATATATTTTACTTAACTTTATTAGAAATAGTAGCAACGGTTGAGAACTTGATAAGTGTAAGGATACAACTCTATGACGTCGCTGTGGAGTCTATGGCAGGGCACGATCCAGAACTGAGAACACTGACATAAAAATCAGGCCTGCATGTTAACGGTAACTGTCGTATTTAAAAAAGTAATTGTAAATAAATACCTTAAAATATATTTGTATAGTTTCAACACATTTATTGTAAGTCCAATCTACACAAATAAGATTTGTCTGCTTAGTTTTTGAATTTGCACAAAACAGCATTAAATCGACTGTTCATTTGTGCAGGGTGACACGACGCGGCTCCTGTTCGCGTACCACGGAGAACCTCCCAGCACAGCGGCAGGACCGTTGCTGTACCACGGGTCGGAGCGCAGAGGATTCCGCAGCCTCTACCTCATGGAGCGCACAGACCAGCAGCGCCAGGCCGGCCTCCACGTCTGGACCCTGCGCAACCCCAAGGTAACGTAATCATGCCAAGCTGTCAACCAGTTCACTCCAGTCCTTTTCAAATGGGAGCCGTTCTGGCGTTCAGCGAATGAGAACTGACGAATATACAAAACCATAAGTTCAGTAGCGTGGACATTAAGAAATTTATTGGATACCTTATAGTTCAAACCGGCTCCCATTAGCAAAGAACTATGGATTGCTAGCATTAATCGTCTTTCCTGAAAATAAAAATTAATTTTGTGTCAGAAAAACGAAACAACAATCCACTCTGATACTTACGGACTGTTCCAGGCGTATTGCTGGTTGAATAATGATCTTATTATAGATTGAAATCGTAATGTATTCAGACCATGACACAATCATGAAGAACATAAAAGCAATAGATAAAATTAAGTGAACAAATGTGTAAAGAACTTAAGACTTTCTCAAGGTATATTATGTACGGTAAGGAGGTTGAATTTGCCCCAAAAACGGCTCCTCCCAGAGAGGACAAACAATAATTTTGATTGGACAATATCGATCTCCGCCACGAAATACGGCAGTGGGGAAAGAACCCAGCAGAAACTATTTTTGAACAATTAAGGAAATGAGGAGTTGGAAGTTAATGACGTGGAGATGTTTATACTTTGGATCTCAAGGACATGATGGTTTGATGATTAAGGACGTGGATGTTATGATCGGAGGTTAAAATTGGACAGTTAAAGATTGGAAATAGTCCTGACCACGCACACGTGGCCCAGTCCGGAGCAACGATGAAGCAGCAGCTGGAAGGTCCAGGCAAGCTGAGACGACACGGTAAATACAGTTTGTAACCTTTTGCCGATTTCCTCGTACTGCCAGTTCGAGTTGGGTTGTTAGTTATTCCTGCTCTATGGGAAGGCCTATTTAAAACTACCCATAGTGCTCTTGGATTTAGTTATCAGAAGTTTACTTTGTACAATTTTTGTGCTATATGTAGTGTTTATCATTAAAAGAATTGCCGGCTTGTAACTGTAAATTGAGCAAATTGCAATATATATATATATATATATATATATGTGTGTGTGTGTGTGTGTGAAACTGTTAAATATAAGGTAATTGGAATTTTATTCTTATAATAATATTTCATTATAAAATAATAATATATACCCCTAACTATTCCAATACTTGTAGGAAGAAAAAATTGCAATATTTTTTTACTTTTTTCTTAAATATAACTGAAACACCTGGGTAAAGACGCAATGGAATTGGCATGAAAAGACCGCTGCAAATTAAAGCTTGCTTTGAAAGACTGAACGAGGAGCGGCGCGCAAGATAATATAATATGGCTGGTGCAAATTAAAAGAGCAGCGGCTTACGGCTGTCAATTTACAGCTGCATATTGATCCGCAGGTGAACGTCCCTCCGGGAGAAGACACATTCACGTGGTGCAAGATCTTCCGCCTGCCGAAGCTGCTAACGAAGCAACACATCGTGCGGGTAAGTCTCCATCTCGAGCCACGTCGACGCTGAGCGTCGGGCCGACTTTCTCACCCCGTGCCCGTGCCACGTTGCAGTGGGAGCCCTTGCTGGAGCAGGTCGTGCACCGGGTCACGCTGTTCGAGTGCCAGGGCGAGGGCGACCTCGCCGCCCACGCGCGTCTGCCCGGCCAGGAGTGCTCGCAGCCCAACATGGCCGCCTCCTTCTACAACTGCAGCGGCGTCGTTCTCTCCTGGGCTCCTGGCTCGCAGGTGAAGCTCCGATCCTATTATCTTGCGTCATTCCGTCATAATTGAGCATGATTATGTTTAAATTCGCATTGATTTTGTCACGATAATAGGGCTTAATACGTTGTATTCGTGATTTGGCGATAGACCAACCAAAACAACCTGGGGCGGATTTATACATATTCTTCTCTGCCGGTGGCAAATATTATTTTCGGACATCTAAAGGGTTAAACTGAAATACAATTGAGTAGTATATTATTAGTGAAATAATAATTCATCAACTAATATAATTATGACTCATAACTACTTAATAAAGCAAACTCTGATAGAAAGAAACTAAAGTTATTTAAAAAAATTACAAAGCTTATTTGCTAATTCTTGAAGCATGTTATGAGTGTTAAGGAATTTTATTAAACTAAAATAATTAAATAAAAACATTTCTTCAAATAAATTACGTCTATTATGAAAATAAAAAAAAAATCTTAAGGAAATCTGATCATGTTAAAAATTGACAAGAATGAGAGTCCGTACACGTTATTAAAAACTCCTTCAACTCAATTGCTCTGTCTCAGTCACCTATTTGAAAAGCAACGCAAAGTCAAGCCCCACGTTGGGCGCCAGTTTAAACTATTTCCCTTTTCGATAGCTCAGTCGGTAGAACTTCCCACGGTCGCGCTTTCTTTAAATTGTAATTCGCGTTACTGTATGGAAATAGATGGCTTAAGCTAAAGCAAAGGAATGTTGGAAGGAATTCTTGTTTTAGACTAAATAATAACAAAACAATACCAAATGGTATATTATATTCCCTTCCTTCCATAAATTTATAAATTTGAGGACATTGTGAAAAGTTTCAATGACTTGGTTATTCAAACCTAAATGAGAATTGATTAATTCGTTTTTTAAAATATTGTTTCATGTATATAATTAAACTGTAATTTTATACATGTCCTATGTTCATCGGTATAAATTGCTGAAGTTGAAGCTACTTGGAACAATACTTTCCTGACTTTTATTTAGATTTATTTTTACAAGACTCTTCCAATATTCTTTTCGGATTTGATGATGCATATATCATCTGTGCGATTACTCGATGATCTTCCTCTATGACTCTTGCATTTATAGTTCACCATCGTTTCATCGTCTTGAGCTACAATGCCTGGTCCTCCCAATTTATTATTCGTGAAATCATCAATTTCAAGTTATTTCCATTAATCTAAAAATCTTTCGATAGTTTTATTTAAAAATCGAGCGATTTCTTTTACTCCGAAGCGGCTTCCTAACACTACGTGTTATTAATATTCTAACAGTATTTTGAAGTTCGGCAGTAAATTCATCAAAAAAAATTCTCTGATTGAACTACAATTTTTAAATTTTAAACCCAGAAAATATATCTTTATTTTTTATTCGGTACAAAATTAAGAGGATTTTTTAAATATTAGGTTTGCAAGTAAATTCCTTTTTGACAAGTAATTTTATTCATTCAACATTTATTGGTGAATGGAACGCAAATATTATGTAAGGTTTCTGTTGTAATATTTGTGACTGCAAAGTAAACAAAATTGGTAATTTTATTTTTATTGAAACATTATAAACTTTTATGGTATTTTTACGCTGTATAATCAGAGGGAGGCTAGGGGGAAGGGTATTTTGACATAATCAAATGATAAACTGTGTAGGTTTCACTTTATAAACATATGTGACTAGCCGTGCGGCAGTTCGACAAATAATGTTCTACTACATTTTAGTATATGTGACTCTTTTTCCTTTCATTTTTTTAGGGGCGTCCCATGAAGATGGGGCCCTAAGCTATGGCTTGTGTAGCTTATACGTAAATCCGGCCCTCAAAACAAGCATTGTGCACCGGTAGGATGGCACGTGACACTACAAATTCGTAACACATCGGTCACTACAGTCATGAATTAATATCACTCTACTTCAAAAAAAAATTATAAATAAAACGTTTATTTATGAAGGCGACAAGTTTGATTAACGTCCAGATTTTACATCTTGGAAGATTTAGCTCGCGGACGTTTCAGTACATTTTCGTACATTCATCAGATTGTTCATGTTATTTCTAAAGTGACAGAATTTACTCCATTACAAATCTCTTCTTTATAAAACTCACTGATAAGAGTTCTTTTACTTATTCTACAATTTAATTTTAAAATAATATGTATCCAAAAGAAAAAAATAATTTTTTTGGTTATACGTGTTATCTGAATATATTTCAAATAAAACTTTATTTTGCTTATTCCTTTTTTCGTAAATTTATCGAATAGGAATAACAAAAATATCATTTTATCTTAAATCTTTGAAGGAATAATATAGTTTAAGAGAATATAATATATAAAAATAAATCACAGAATTCAATTTTAAAATTAATTTAATTTAATACGAACGTATTATTTATTACTAATTTTTTTAACAATTGTCTGAAGAAGTCCCAAAAAAGGAGATGAAACTTTGTAAAATTATGTTAAATTGTAACAAACATACTGACAATTAAGGCTGTTTCATTTGCTTAATTTATATCAAAAGTTAAAAAAGGATTATAAATATTACGTAAGGTATCATTATGTGAAATTAGTGTATTTACAGTTATTTTAATAAATGTGTCTGAGAAATTCACTTGGAATAGTTCTCCTTTTCTCTTGAAGAAAGAGGCTGATGCCCTCGAAAATTTTAGAGACTATATCTCATCGTCAATGCCGACGCCGAGCTTCGATTTCAGGTGAGCCACCACCTTTCTTTCTTTCGGTTTAATATCAATTTTATAAATAATTCTGTTTTATACGATGTCTTGAGTAGGTCTAAAATGAATTATAGATGTAGTAGGAGACCGCTACCAAGTTTTGATCTGGAAACGACGTATTTAGAAAGTAAACACGAGAGTCTGAGTCCGTTGCAGACATTGCGACTGTTCGGCTTAGGTCAGTAATTCTGTTGGATGTTACCCAGTTTATAGCCGCAATAAACGTGACGTTGCTGTCCTTTCGTCGTGCCGCCCTCAAAGATTGCGGACCCTACAATATTGCAGATAATCACGAAGCTCTATATACGGGAAAGTCTCAACTAATAAAAGTTTCTTCGTTTCAGCGAAGACAATTTGATAATTATAATCAAACACAGAAATCTGCTTTACAATGAAACCAAGACTCATAGGAGTCAAGGAATTTTATGGTGACATGTCATTACACTAAATAGGAATTTGTTGGGAGAACAAGTCAGAGTATTGGGATTATATGCATATGGAATCATTCCAGTACTAAGAACACGCAAATTGTGTCTGCTTCTGGAAAAATTCAGAAAAGTTACCGTACGTCTTGCTCCCGCAGCCTGAACACAGGTGGCTAGCTGGAACAATGAGACTCCATGCTTTTCCTAACTTCATTTCCTTCTAACCCGACGTAGATCAACTATCTCCGATTTTCATCTTTTCCCTGCAATCATTCGCTTATCCTGCACATCCGATTCGTTTCCTGTCCACTCATAGATTTCATCTACATTTCGTGCTGGTTTGTCGGTAATTGAATGCATTAGAGACCCGAAATGCACATCGGGAAATCGTGAAACCGGATATGGGAAAGTTATCGAATTTCGTCTCTGGGTATATATAAGAAGAAACGGGTATTGTTATTGAGTTACACAAATTCCTCAAGAAATCTATTTCTCGTCTCGGGCCATATTACTGAGCCAAACAGCAAATGTTTCTAATAGGGATGTACAGCACGATCCTTTTTCTTGTGCACCAATTTGAGTTTCTTGGTCACAGGGGTTCGCGTTCCCGAAGGACGTCGGCTATCCGCTGGACGCGACGACCACGCGCTACTTCCTGATGCAGACCCAGTACAGCGCCTCCGACGGCAACGTCGCCGACCAGTCAGGCCTGCGCCTGTTCTACACGGCGGCGCCGCGACGTCACGACGCCGGCGTGCTCTCCGTCGGCCTGGAGCCCAGCTGGCGCCACATCATCCCTCCGGGCCAGCCAGAGGTGCTATCCGAGGGCCACTGCGTGCCAGACTGCACGCGCCAGACGCTGCCGGCGCAGGGCGTCACGGTGTTCGCCGTCGCCATGCACACCCGCATGTTAGGTAAGCTTCTACGAGCGGCGTCGAACGTCGAGGTGAGCAGCCACTATAAGCGTCATTGTTTCAGGCAGGAAAGTGCGCCTCAGGCATATCAGGAACGGCGTCGAGCTGCCGCCCATCGCCGCCGACGCTAACTACGACGCCAGCTACCAGGAGTATCGCAGCCTCAAGACGCCCGTCGTTCTGTACCCGGTAATCAACTTACTATTTAGCCATCACTCTGTTCTATACAAAGTTCTCTTTCCCTGTATTATGTTGAAAGATAGACTCGACCACGTGTCGTTTCAGCGGAACTGCCGCCATTGTTCTTATGAAAGTCCTTGCCCGTGCAAGGACTCGAAACCTTGACCTCTGAGCAGTGATGCAATGACGCTGACCGGTATAGCACAGCAGGCCGACGGTAAAACCCGACTTTGGAGCGGTACGCACTGAGGAAACATATTTCAAGAACAATCTCACGTATGAAACGTGTCCAGTAAAACTCCCCTCGCGCACTCTAGTAATAGCAACGTATTTTACAATATATCCCTATATTGACACCGAAACCTCGCTGTGAATGGTTATTTATGAAATTATATCTGATTTTATTACGAAATCTTCAATAGAGGATTATCTACACACTTCTCCATACGTTCCTCTCACTGCTCAAAACATTTCTACATATCGTTGAAGTGGGGCTTCACCATATTTTCTTGCATCTCTTCCATTGTCCCTCTAATAGCCCTACTTCACCATGGGCCAATAGCTGGCGAATGTTGGCCACCAAATTCCTCATTGGCTCTCATCAAAATCGAGTAGATGGGCCTTGCCACTGCGCACTTTCCTTGCGCATATTGGTCCCCTTTGATGTGTAGAGAAACCTGCTCCCAAAGCCAAGCTTCGCCAACTCCATTTCCAACCTGCAACAATATCGGTCAATACCGTCCACACCACGGCCGTGGCCTGCATTGGTCATTATTTAAGATTCCATTTTCTGGAATACGGTACACATTTATCCATTTGGTAATTCTGTGCACCTTTTACGAAAGACCTGAAGGTAAATCTCTGAGTACTTCTCGTGTTTAACATTTTCCGTAGTGGCTGCTCGGTTACTGAAGTTGAGTCGATCAGTTGAGTCGTCACCACGCGATCAGCACAAGGTTGAACACAGTAACCACGAAATCACGAAAAGTTGTTCCGAAGCTACAACATCAAACTGGAGCACTTTGTCGGAAAATTTAATTTATCTATGACGCATCACTCTACTTTGAAAGCATTGCTATTGGTAAGGAAACTTTTCCGTAATCGACGGAAACTTCCAGATTACACATTGTTCTTCAGCTGGACCGTCGCGTTGCGTATTATGCGTTTTATTAATTGAAATATTATCAATTTTGGAGCTTAGTCTGAAATCACAATGAGTCTGAGAAAGCACGGTAATGTTTCGATCCTACACATTGTGTAATCGTCTAGAGAATCTATACGACCTTGAATTATTTTCAAACGAATGGGTTTTGTCTAGCTTGATGATTGGAATTCAAAGACGATAGTTACAATGCGAATTTATTTGTAATTTTTACTGTGATATTATTTAAAATGCAACCATGAAAAAACTATCTGATGTTTTTCATGTACAGAGCATTACACCAACAAATTGAAAAAAAATTGATAATAAAGTCAGTAACAATCATAACAACCGTATACGTTCAGCATCTTTCAATCAAACCCTCCACCATTCATATCGTAAATAGTACTGAATTAAAAGGGAAGTGAACAAAAACTCGATGGAGGCAAAATCGACCCGCCCGATTCTTAAATTCTGGACTGTTGTACCTGAATCCCTACAAAGTTCATCTGCTAACGACTTGACTTCATTTAAAATAAGAGAAAATATTGTGTGTTTTCGTATAAATGAGGGGGAAGCAAAAGTTTGCAGTGAGCCACTCTCAGAAGGCTATATAGGGGCTTAATTTAAAGCCATATACAATTCTGATGAAGTTAATCCTTGATTCATGGAAGTATATAATGTGCAAGCATGAACCCAGACGTAAATATCACAACCATTAATTAAATAAAGGAGGCAACGAGATCTTGGAAATGTATTCAATTCATAATCACTTACTTATGTAACAGGACACATATTGGATTTTCAAAACTAGATTTAATATATAAAAAGGTAATTAATGAGCCCGTGGTTCTTACGGTGATGGTGTGCCATAAGTACGGTTCTCAGTATGTTGGCTGGTTATACTGAAAATGCTCGGACATAAATTTGAGCTGTCATAAGGAGTGATAAAAGGACTGTAGTTACCTATGTCGTGGTGCTGACAGGTTCTATCAGCAAAGGACACGTTAGCTGACGTCATCTGTGGGACAGCTGCTTTTATTATGCACGTTGTTCTTCTTTTAATTACGTTTCACTAACAACGAAAAAAAATTCTTTACTTCATAAGAATTAAACAATTACCTTTGTATCATTTCAATAAGTGAATGTAATTGATAACGATATTATTAGAAATAAGAGTTTCGAAAATTAATAAACGTTCATTTTAATGTGAAACAGCATAGGGTCTGGCAGAGAACTTTTAATCGGCGTGGAAAGTCGATGGTTTAAGGGCGAGCAGATGGTTTTAGGAATCAATTACGCTCGCTAAATGCTCCCTGGCTGCTATTAGGCTTAATACTGGCTTTTAGAGCATATTGCGAGCACCATATGGCAGAAAGGAATATTTTTGTAGAAAATTGACTTTTCACGGAGAAATCAACTCAACCCTGCACACGCTGTGAGCGTCACCACAGAGACGATTTTTTGGGGGTTAACAGGCTACATGAGGGTGATCCTGAAACAAGCAACTCCCCTTTAATAGCATAGGAAGGGAATTGAGAAGGGGGGATGCGGAAGGTAGAGCAAGGTAGGGGCCCCGGGCTACGGTTTAAGGATCCTATCCGGTGTTTCACCTAAAGATATGCAGGGAAACCCCTAGAAAACCAGTATCAGGTAGGTCGGGCATTGGGTACTATTCTCATGCCCTTCCGAATGACGGGAGACGAGTTTGCTGTGGGGTCGCAGCATTACCTTCTCCATGTCTCCACCAGTTTCAGGAGGCAGGTAGCCGACTGATCCAATGGGATCAGCGGATAACTCTCACCATATGCCCAAGGTCTTCGACCCCAGTACATATACCTCCTAAAATAGGTGAAGGTGTCTCGACATGTGAGAACTTTGATAAAAAAAACAGAGAGAGTGCGATGCATTCCCGACATAATCAGGTGAGCCCCACAGTCACTCTGGGGTGAAGCATGAGAACAATGGTTCTATAAAAGATTGTATTGGAGGTTCTGGATGAGAGAGAGCAGAAAGTTGCAAGTTGAGATTGGTGACACATTAGAGTCATCAGATAGAATGAGAGACTCAAGCTGATGCACGAGGAAATACAGTCCATACCATATGGGGGAGGCGGAAACACTTGTTTTCACTCTACGACGAGTGATAAACACCGACGATGCCCATAAGGTCCACTCTCCCACAGATGACGTCAGTAAACAGCCTATGCTGACATCAGCTGTCAGCACCAAGGAGTGGGTAAGTGCAGCCCTTTTACCACTACGAGATGCCAGGTGGACAGAATAACCAGCCACGGCTACACTGAGAACCGTACTAACACGTGCTCATTAATTACGGTAGATTCTTTAATATAAGTGTTCCTTTTTATATATATTTACCCTGCATTTCCAGGGTACTTATTTATATTAGACCGTTACAGTATTCGACAGTAATCTCTTGGTCAACATGTGATTTAACGGCATCAAGGGCTTCACATTTTTAAACATTTACCTTTTCAGGCATAATAGAAAAAATATTAACTATCCATAATGTCATTAATTCTTTGAAATTCTCATTTGAAATCATTTTCACGGACTTTAGACATGGTCACTCAATTCTATTAAATTATAGTTATTGAAAAATTGTTTCGTATTAAACTTTTATTAAATACAAACTCAAAAAATTTCTAGAATTCTGACTTAAAAGAAACACAATTTAAAATACATAACCTAAGATTCTCAAGAATTTTCACTTAAATTATTTCGTCAGATTTTGCAATTAACAACAAATATATGAAATTATAATGATTACCCATTTTCTTTTTATCACCCTTTGATATTTCCTGACATTTGTTTTGCAGGATATAATTGGGATAAACTCTAGTATCGTTCTATGGAATATGTCATTTTAAAAAGGGGTTATAAATACAACGGAAATATACAAAATGACTTAAAAATCTTTCCGTGTATCTCAATGCTCGGCGGTGTACAAAATTTATGCATTCTGGCAAATTCTCATATTGTAATAACTATAATTCCTTCCACATTTACGCTGATACTTTGAAGAATATGTGTACCAACTTTTGTTTTATTTTGTCCACGCGCTTTAAAATATGATTGGATAGGTATTAAGACTAAAGACTAGTTGAGATACACCACATACGTCATACCCACACATACCACGTGAATGATATATGATTTACAAAATAAATCTTTGAATACATGCCTTCATTATTCATATTTATTTATTTATTTACCGCAGAAATTTCCCTCCAGCCCAATTCAGATATTGAATTGCCTGCATGTCCAAGGGATTAAGTTTGTTTTAGAGCCAGGGACAATAAACCCGTGAAAGACCCAAGGACACCATTCCTTCGTCAGCGAAAACAATTCCCGCATTTTGCGAATGATAGAAAAGGATTGGCGGAGACACGTCACGTGGGGTGGCGTTCTCCCGTAAAGAGGGTGAAAGAAAAGTTGATCTGGGAGGTGAGAAGACGAAAAATAAGCAGAGTTGATCAAGACGTTGAAAGGGCGAGGAAACGGGGAGGCATTGAGTGTTTCTCGGAAATGGAAGGGAACAGGAGGCCGTGGAAGTAGGAGAGATGAAGAAATGAGCAATTAAATAGATAGTGTATCTTGGTAGTGGAAAAGAGGAGCAATTATATTGTGAAAAAAGAAGGACAGTAATTTTCATAACTATACGAAGAAAGTACAAGTTCACCAGAAGTCTATATCTTAGCAAAATTATCGGCTAAGCTATAAACTATGTCAAAGAAGAAAACTGGTTTTTCTCAATCACCGGGCAGTACCAGGCCCTTTGACCGAGGGCAAATACACAACCCGACAAAGGAAGACGGAGAGTGAGAGAGGAAAACGCAACTACGAGGAAGTTCCGGAATCGCCAAGAAGATGGAACAGGTTCGTCATGAAAGAACGTAAAATCTCTGCTCCTGAGATCTTCTTGATATTTGAATAGTAATCCTCCTTAATATGTATAATGGTAATACTACGCAGGACCCACTAAATAAATTATTTTGATAATATAAATAAAATTATTATTGCTTTTTAAAAGTACAAATAATTTATTAAATAATTTTAAAATAATCCCCCCTATTTTATTATCAATAGTATGTTTACTTGTATATGATTTGCAAAAGAAAGACAAACGTAGTAGAAAATAATTAAAACTGTTCGTAGTGACGTGGGGGACTTCTCACACAATAATTGTGTGTAGAATTTAGTGCTCAAACGGACAGGAAATGTCCCAAAATTCAACTCGGACTTGAACCTTCGGCCGCTCACACCAAACGTCCAATTGCAGGCACAGAGCCACGCAGACAGCATGGATATTATTCATACTCACGCGCCTGGTATGGACCCACCACAGGGGCAAGTGGCGCAGATCGGATGTGACGTCATGGAAACTTGTGGTAGAATTTCTACACGTTTGGACGCTAATTGTCCTAAATCGAATTACTTGCCTCAATCATTGGATAACTACATCATTATTCATAAATCATAACTAAAGTTGTTTCTATGAAGTTTTAATAATTATTTTTACTCAAATACGTTGAAAATGTCTTGGTAGGTCGATAGCTTCCAACGAAATACAACATTATTATTTGAAGATTGATATTGTCCTTTTCTCTGACTATATGCAACAACTGTCTTGGCTAAGCAAATGTCTAAATTTTATATTAAATAATGGTAATGGCTAAAAAGTCATAAGTTCATCGTCAAATATAGAAAATGTACTACGTTTCGTTTCTGAGGGAAATTATCAGGTAATAGGTGACAAAAAATGAGTCATGAGTAATTAATTTTGTAGATATAAATTTATCCCTTGGTGTTGAGTTGCAGAGTAGGAGTTTATTGAAGTATATAAAGTAGTCGAGCACTCGACAATCTTCACGCTATATCGCACAAAATATGGTATATTGAAAAAATTCTGTCAAGTTTTCTGCCTCGTTCCTCATAATCGTAACCTTTACATAACATTTCCCCTAATCGAAAGTTGTGTAGAAATTCTTTAGCGACGAGAAACTGCTAACTTGTTATTCCGACGACTTTGTGGCAGTATGAATAGCGACTGAGAGGCAGTGGAGTGGAGCAAACCAATTCAAACTGTATTTGTACTGTCGGAGAAAGCAATTTCCTTCGTTGCTCGTAGGAATCCTGTTTCTTTTTTAAACACTTTGCCGTTTTCTGCGTCTCCAGTCGTTCACGTTGATTCGCCTCATATTTCAAACCGCACTGAACAAAATTTAGTGTTCCGTTGTGGAAATGACGTTATCAGATGAACGTGCATTACGCCTAGTGAATGTTGCTAGGGAGCGGTTTAAAGCGACCAAGACATCCTCAGTCCAGGATGAGCGGAAGGGGATTGAATCTCTCTTCATCAACAATTCCAAACATCATAGCTAACTTAACGCACTTGAAAACGAAGGAAGAATACACGAAACCGATTAGATACATTAATGATACTATAATTTTTCATGTTTTTTTTTATCCTGAACTAGTCTGACATTTTCTCTCGTGTGAGAGCCTTACTTTTATTAAGAAATATTTATTAGCTTTCAGCAACTAACGAGCCTTAATAATCCTTTTCATTACAAACGATAACAGAAAAAAATCAATTATGTGACAATTAAAATTAATAATATCATTTAGTTTTTACATTATTACGTAACTATTTTGTTTAAAAGTTGACAAACTAATTATAAGTTAAGGAGCGAAGGATTTCCCGGTAAATTTGATTCAAATATAATTCTCGGGTTTCAACCCGGGTGAAAGTTTGTAAACACAACGTTTCAACGGCAAGCTCCGCCATCGTCATCAGGTAGACTGTCTACCTGATGACGATGGCGGAGCTTGCCGTCGAAACGTTGTGTGTACAAACTTTCACCCGGGTTGAAACCCGAGAATTATATTTGAATAATTATAAGTTAACTTAATCCGTTCAACGTACTTAGTAGTAGTTAAAAATATTCGTGTGATCGACAACACATCGTCTGTTCAACAGATAGAAAATTAGGTAATCAAGTCTTAAGTCATGCACTATCTTTCAAAATCAATAAGCATAGATGTTATATGAACACCTGCATTTACACAAAAATTTTGACCACCATTGGCCTTGAATAGAGTTGCAATTCGTCGCGGAATACATTCGTAGAGTGTCTGAATAGTTTCCAACGGAATGTCTTCCACTCTAGTAGCAAAACATCAGCCAATTGCCGTACGATGTTGTAGGTGGAAATCTGCTCCTCACTCTCTGTTCTAAAACTCCCAATAACGGTTTAATATTGTTGAGGTCTGGCGATTGTGCTGGCCAAGGAAGATGTTTTTTGTTGTTGACATTATGGTGCTCTGCAAACCACGCCTGAACCATTGTGCCTGTGTGTGTGTGGGCGAATTATCATATTGGAATATGGCAGAACTAGTCATAGTAAGCACTTCATTGTTGAGGATGACGAGATATTCATTCGCAGTAATCCGACCGGTAAGGGTAATGAATACCACTATATAGCCGCCCCAATCATAACGGAACCTCCCCCGTGCTTGACTGTAGGAAGCAGGCAGGTCGGATCGTTGGCTTCTTTTAGTGTCCTCCATACATAAACCCGGTAGTTTGTAGGAAACAATGTAAACGATGATTCATCGGAACATACCATATTTTTCCAGCCATTCAGTGTCCAGGTTTTATGACCGTAGCACCACTTCTTTCGCAGCTTTGCGTTGGCTTCCGTTACGAAGGGATTCGAAATTGCAGAAATTCCATGAATATTAGCTTTGTAAAGCTCCCGCAGCACTGTTGTAGTCGAAACAGTATTGTTCAAGTGAGTGTTAAGTTATGCAGACACTTTTGCCGCGGAAATTTTATGGTGTCTGATCACAATCCTTTGTAATTTTTGTCTGTCTCTCTTTAATTATACACCAGGAGCTTTCGACGTAGTGTCATATTCGTCTAATGTATACTTCGGCTTTCGCCCACTATTTCTCTTCGCTGATGGTGTTTTACCATGTTTTTTGAATGCTGTCATTACTGGAGATACTGTCGCTCGTGGAACGTTAACCAGTTGAGCAGATTTTGTCACAGATGCTCCCGTTAACCACGCACCAACAATTTGTCCTCTTTCGAAGTCTATTAGATCACGCATTTCACCGATCACGGGTGTTAACCGTCGCAGAACAAAGCGTATAATATACTCAAAACGTGGCACATCAATTGGGAACTGCAGCCGCGTCACAGAATTTACACGTACACAGTGGTGCCAATCTGCAACACGCCGTACACTATTGCATGGTGTTCATATTATTTATCCGACCCCTCTATATATCTTTAATAAGGACGGGAAAGAGAGACAGAAAACCGGTGGCTTACCTTAAGTTCACAAGATGGCATGCACCATGTATGGTTTCGGACTCTTGAATTTTCGGAGGCACCACCCCACCCCTTCATCAGATGGTTAAGAAAACATTTCCAGTGACGGTCACTGATTGAGTGAAACCTGATGTCTATGTATTTGACGAGAGTTATCGCGCTCTATATATGTAACGCAATATGATATATTGTGATGTTTACTTGTATACATTAGACGAATATGACAATACGTCGAAAGCTCTTGGTGTATAATTAAAGAATAAACAAGAGACTGAACTTATTGGATTTGTCAATTTACAAAGTATAAATTCCGTTTTCTCTATTGAAAACTTGAATCTGGGGCACGCGTATAACTGGTTGATAGAATCTGATAAGATTGTTTTGTCGTCATCGAATTTCTGAACTAAATAACTAAATAAAATAGGCACTTAAAAATTAAATGATTAGCTTTAATTATCACACAATTAATTGAATTGTTTTTCTGTTACCGTTTGTATTTGCACGATTATGGGTCGTTAGTTGCCGGAAGGTCTTAACAAGTATTTTATAATAAAATTAGTGACCTTTTAAAATATTGTAGCGCCGAAGAGCCCTCCCCATATAATTCGTATTTTGGGACGTTTAAATTCAGATAGTTGAATGAGAATATTCGGAGACAGTCAGAGAAGATGCGGAATGTCCAATATTAGAGTCTCGCTAGCCTGGCACGAAGATCAGTGCCTGCTAGCCAGGTGCAGGGGTTAATGATGTTTGTCCACCAGGGAACGATGACCCATGAGGGTTTCCCAAGACCTACCCCTTCCTCCGTAAGTGCGTATCTTGCGGTCGACTAAAAATTGATGACGACTGGTGAAGACACTTAGAGAAGGGGCAATGAGTGATTGCCTGGGATGGAACAAGGAGGTGAAAGAGTCCGTGTTTCTCGGAAGTTAAAAGGAAGAGGAAGTGTGTGTTTGAAGTTGAAAGGAAGATGACTTTGGGAGAGGAAATGCAGTCAGTGTTCGTTTGAAGAGGGAAGAAGTATTTAAGAAGAGAAAAGAAGACGCTTTCAATAATTTGTCGAAAGCAAACACAAATCTGTACAACACAATTATGACATCCTAGCCAAAACTCGTGAACAAATTCTCCGAGACGGTAGACAGGTTGTCCTCGTCGCTCGACGGTGCAGAAATCTCCTGCTTCCCGTCTGCCGAAATCACACCCAGTGTGAAGAAGGATCGCCACAGCTTGCTGTCTAACCTACCATCCACGAGGAATTCCCGGAAGTCATCCCTGATGACTGGACGAGAAGGTTCCGAAAGGAGCGAGGAACGAAAAAGAGGTTCGTCTTAATAAGTGGGATATCAGTTACCCGTTGTTGACCTAGTGATAAATCTCACATATTAGAATACCCTGAGCTAAACATTTAATTTCCTCTAAATCCCACATTGATAGTATTATATATAGCAGGACCCAATTAGTAATATATGTTAAATATTTATCTACATATAATTAAATAAATAAATACAAAATCCCAATTAAATTTTGTTCATAGTTAAATAAATAAAAACCCCTTGACAAGGTCAACGGTCATGCAATCTAACGTAATATTTTATAACCCTGGGGCAGTATTAATCTTGTGAACATCCAGCGACATTACGCACTAAACAAATAATGATTGGCAATGTAAAATTTACATTGCGATGCCCCAGGCTGCGCGGAACTGATCGCATTCGAAAGGGACGCACATTATATTTTAACCATCTCAACTCAGTCAAATATAAAGTTTTCAGATCAAATTAATTTTTTTACGCTTTTGCGTCCTCTAATGAATTAATATCGTTCCCAATTAATATTGAATCTCGCTTCACGTCGTTCGTCGTTGCCGCGTTTACTATTTACATGGCATTTCTAAGCGAGTGTTTTTAAATCGTCGTTTTAATTAAATATTGGCAAATTGGAGGTGTTTGTTTGTGGAAGGCGCGTCTAACGACGAGCCATTGTGAGAGTTTCGTCGCCTAAGAAGGGTTAATTACAGCTCCTTACACGTCAATACTGCGAGCAATTAGCAGATCTCGCCGTAATTTAGTCCTGGAGCTCCTGGTCATCTACTTACCGTGAATAGTCTACAGTGAAATCGATAGAGGGCATAAGCGAAAGGCTTGCAATTTATCGCCGCTGAACAGCGTTTCTCGTCGAATGAAAAGCGCTGCAGAACCGCAGACTGTGACATCATAACTGCACTGAAAGAAGGCCTTCTTCTCCAGCTGCAACGATAATCTTGTTTCCCGATTGTCGATTACTCAACTGAACACTCAGTACGAAAAGCTATAAAGAAAGTTGTTGCATTTCAATAAAGATATCCTGTATTATAAAGATATACGTTGACAGCACTTGTCCTTCCCCCTTTCGTTCCTCAGTCAGCTGATCGACTTAGGTTGGTGCTAATTTGTCAAAATAAAGGCAGCAGAGGAAGTCTTTAAAGCCCATTCCATAGGAGGACTCGCTGTTGCGCGTCTTTGTTGCGGGGCTGAGTAGACGAGAAATGGCAAAAGTTCGGTTTTGAGTGTCCTTTGATGTAGTGCAGTACGACTTTCTTCATATACATGGACCTCTATTTATTGGAAAATTTAATGATAACTCCATACTTCAAGATTTAACATCCTTAATTAATTTACCTCATGAATTCCCAAATTGGAGGACAGAACGCTTAAGGACCTGAATAAAAATTTGATGTAACTGTGATTTGGTCGCTTTAAAATTAGTTTAATTCCTTTTAAAGTCAAACGCTAAATATGGCTTTATTTCCAACCCGTTTTATGAATGTACAACAGGTAGGGTTTGTTAGGAAGAGAAACTTTGTATTAGAGTGAACACGGATTTCAATCCTTAAGCTCCCAACAGTTCTTAATAATTTAGTAATATTAATCAGTTATTTTAATTCTGATCATTTTTAAAAGCCAATAAATATCACTGAAAATTCTTACATTACACGAAGCTTTCCAGTGAGCGTGGAGTGGAACAGGAGAAACCACAAAATTCATCTTAAATCATCCAGTTGCTGTAATTTGGTTGGTTACAGCAGCATGCCTCCAATAACTGTATAGAATGTCTATTCTCAGCATAGACCAATGGCGGCTCGTGAGTATATAAACTTATGTGCTACAGCACCCTAAGACAAATTTTAGGAGGACAAATATATTAATAATACTACAACATCTACAGGGTTGTTAATACTCCACGACCGGTAATATGCTACATTTGTAATTTCTTCTCCTTCACGTGTAATAGAAACGAAATTTTAAAATTGTAAAAATATAAAACCATCTTGCCGCAAATTACTAACACGACAGTATTTTTACTTATTACGTATTTTAAATAAAGACTGCTAATTTTTGTAAAATGTCACATATGGGAATACTGTATGAAGTATCGTACAGTAATTATCTCAAAATTATTAAAGTCTTCGAAATGCCGCCTGTTAAAATTTTATTATTTTTAATAAACTTTGATTAAACTGTATAAACCACAACAAGTTCATAAACAGTAATCTTTATATTAATTCGTCCAAAACATTTATAGCTGTATCAGCTCTGACGGCGCTGTGCGTTGCGTTTGGTAGCTCATATTATTGCTGGATCTTAGACTAGCAGGGGTTGATACAGTCATACTGCGCATGCGCATTTCTCCTTCCAGACAAGATTCTGGTGCTATAAAGAATGTATTCAAGATATATACGCGAGGGAGCGCGCTGTAAGGCTGGAAATCCTTCGAAACGGAAGCAGAAATTCATACTCTTAAAATACTTTTATTTTAGAGGTTTTTAAAATTACAAAACAAATAATTCCTCCTAATTTAATTAATTTCCTGAAGCACATGAGCACATATGCACCAGTCGCTACTGGTATAGACTATGTCACGTCACTCGAATCGAAGTATTCATATTGCTCCACAGTTAGTTTTATTTAAATTTCAAATTGTCATACAATCTCAAAGGATTGTTATAATAGACAGGAATAGCACAGTAAATTTGTTAGGAAATATTAAACTTCTGTTATTCTCTTAAATTTATTTAATTTTCAAAAGAACTGGGGTTACAACTTAAGAATAGACAACCTAAATTAGTTAGAAAATTTCGATTATTGGTTTCATGTAGTTGATTGAAAAATTACAAATCTGCAAGTAATAAATAAAATGCCGTCCTCCTGTGGTGTAGTGCGTTGCTGCCTCGCATCACAGAGGTCCCAGATTCGAATCCTGGCATGGGCGAGGATGTTGTGTGTGTGTTTTCACACTGTGAAACCTACAGGTCACGAGTTCTCCCTACAGTCGCTAATGACCATTGTAGTGGTTGCGAATAAAGAGATAAAAAAATAAATAAAAGTAGAAAGTAAGAATGTAGTATTTCTGTTCTTTCATTGGAAAAAATATCTGTGAATCGTACGAAATTTCAAAGGTTGTATAACAAAATGATCGTGCATCAAGGCTTTATGTAGAGAGATGAAGCAAATAAGGGCGCTCATTGGATGATTTGCTCATGAATAATTCATAATATGAAACAAGCATATAAAATATTTTTATATACACATATATATTATGTCTGCATCCAGCAAAACAAAACCAACTGCTAATAATCACAGGTCACATAGTGTGATAGTGTGGCCGACCTCCACAAGGTTTAGTACCTGGAACTTCCATTTATTTGCTGATAAATATAATTAAATTATTTGTATCATCTTTGACAATTACAGTCTAATTATTTGCTCTAATATGAAATATTTCACTCATAAATCTTGAATAATATTTGTTTTCTCCGTCTAAAGTTTTACCATTTTTGCAGTCGAAATTTTATATATTTATATAAATGTGTTTTGACAGGAATGAGTAATATTTAACACTGATTTTCTGGTTGTTTTTATGTTAGTTAATTCACGTATTGTGCTTTTAGAAAATTATCTCCTAAATAATTATTCTTTATTAAAATTACGAAATATTACAGTAAGTAATTTATTTGTCATTCACGTAATTGTATTATTTTTTTATATCATATATATATATTATTTAGATTTAAGATATTCATAATTCAAGAATTCATTTATGTCGACTTTGTTATTTTATACAAGTTATCAATCTCCTGACCCCGAAAAATATTTATAGGCCACAAACATTGTCCGTTTTTGCATGTTTAAAAATTTAAACCCCCTCTCACTCCTAAGGCTGGAAGTTGTGTCTTTCCCACACAGTGTTAGTTCCAGGGTCTCTACAAAGTTTGGTCGAAATTGTTCCGCGGGAATTTTTATGCAAAACAAACATACATAAATATAAATACTCAAATTTATTTATTAGATTGATTCATATTTTCAGATAAATATGAGTACTTATTAAGTATTTATCTGGAGATTTAGTTAATTTGTACGTGAAGCCTGACGTTACTTCAAGTTCAACGTGTCGCAGTGGGGGAGGAATAGTCGCTGGCTGACATTTGCACAGCGCTGGAGCGTTCCCACGCAGATTTCGCACAACGTTACATCGTCACGAAGATAATGGACTCACTAAGTACAAGTTTACTTGTGTATAGAGCAATGAATGACGCGTCCAAGTACAGTTTTTGGACTTGCCGTCGTTAACGGTTTACAGCTTTGGCCTCGGACAGTTTTGGCTTTATTAGCCGTTAATCCATTACACGGAAAAGGACTTTGTCAATACATAAAGTTTTTGTTCTTGTGACGTTGACGTAGATACGTTACACGGCCACATGTGACAGAAGGTTCCCCTGTAACACTAAGGATAATGCTATTACATTCTATCTGACATTTAATGTCTAGTTAATAAATGGAATAGCTGATAGCACAGAGTTTTTTTCTTCATAATTTAGAAATTACAACGCTTCATCCCCTATTTTGGACCTTCTTCGGATGATAAAGATTGGAAATAGTCTTACAGTCGTGGACTATGAATAACTTGTTTTATAGTGCACAATTAATACGAAATTTACTTCCAAGAATATATTTGTTCTAAAATAAGGGATGAAACATTGACCGTCTTTGATCCGTCAATATTTCAACTCTAACGTGATGCCTCCAAGATCACAGCTGCTCCCCGGTTACATGATTTTTTCACTAAGCGTCTGTGTCTGTTTACTGTGGTTTATTAATAACAAATGTTACTGAAGATTTTAGGTTTTCCCGGAGAATTTGTTGAATGAAAAATTCTTGGGTTTCAACCCGGGTCATATTACAATTAAAACACGGCGTTTCGATGAATATCTCATTCATCTTTATCAAGTAAATGAATAAGATATTCATCGGAACGTCAATGTTTTCCAGATGTAGCCACAAATATTCTGATGCGTATTTGTTATTCGATCAATTTCATGGGTGGCGAGCAATACATCAATTAACATAAATTCGCTGGTGCCGGGAAGGCTACGAAAGTTTCGATATTTGGGGATTATGGAACCTCCGGTTAGTAATAATTCGGAATAACCCAAAATAACGGCGCCTCTGAAATCAATTTTGCTGAAACAGCGGGAAAGACATCGAAATAATTGGCGGAATTGGTCATGTGATTAGGATCATCCGACCTGTGACACAAAATCGCCTGTAAACCTCTGGTCTGACGCTGGCACGGACACCAAATAAGGAGAAGACTAAGTAAGTTGAACTTGCACTTCTTCGAAAAAGACATTCTCTATCGTAGCGGTAGCAGCAAATTCCAAAAGCTGCGACTTCAGTGTCTTCAATGGTTCCAAAGGTTCCGGCCAAATGTACCTACGAGGTCCGCATCCTGAAAATGTGAAGCAGTCTTGACCTGAGGAATGATGAAAAGAAGGAGGGAATGAGGAACCAGGATATGGTCACATCACTTGATCATCAAGGAATTTCCTGAAACCTGCGCCGATAGCATCCCAGTATTCCCTCAGACAACGGGAAATTGGCGTGTCTCTATAATATCAAAATTATGTAATTCTTTGAGATTAAAAAGGACTGGTAGCCTCTGTGGTCTAGTGGCAGCGTTACTGCCTCGCATCACAGAGGTTCCGGGTTCCATTCCTGGCAAGGGCTTGGGTGTTTGTTTTCACGTTCCCTCACTCAGCAAACTTGACCAATTATGAATTCAGTTACCCAATTAAAAAGTCGATAAATGTTGGTGCGACTATAAAAAATCAATTTTGAAAAAAGGGCTCTGCTAAACGAAAACTACGAGGGCTTTCCTGAGACAACTGATTGTATTTGCTCGTATCTCATGCAAAATAGGTGAAATATTACATGAATGGCTAGCCGAGGTATATAATTCATTTTATATCAATTCAAAAAATATTTATTTATTCTAGTTTGTAATGAACACATTTTCTAAAGTGTTATTTGAATTTAAATTAAATAAATTTTAACTAAATTTTCCCGAGCTGCGAATAGTCGGTGCCGTTGACATTCGCCGGTATCCCGATTGGGCCTCACAACATCAAAACTTCTTTTGAAGAGAAGACCTTTCAGGGACTAAGAAGACGCTGGTCAGCAATGTCATAAATGTGTCGTATGGAATGATCTTAGTTCTCAATATTTTGTCACGTTTCAGACGTTCGCACAGAACGTTGAGTAACGTCTGGTGCGTGTAATATTACGACACATTTGTGAACCCCGCATCTGGGAACTCGAAAATGTAAGAATGTTTCCTATCGGCCAAAACTTTAATTGGGAAGGGGAAATCACAGTCTTCGTGGTTGTTAAAATATCGAAGGAAGTTAATTGGGAAGTGATTGAGTAGTTGGGTGGTCGTTGAACGGGAATTGGAGAGTGGTGGTTGATCGTACGGAAACACCTGAGGATTCTCATGGCGTTCAGTAGACTTCAAAGGGCGGCGGTAGCAGCAAATACATACAAATTAATACATTTTTAAACATTACATCTTTGCAGTAAGGTTATTTCAGGCATTTATGAATGTTTTCAACTGAGAAACACGACATTAGAGATGATACGTGATATTTTTTATTGGTTTCTCAGTAATCTATATCATGTTAGCCTTGTTTTTGTTCACGCATCCCCAGAGTTCCATAACGTAAACTAATATAGCTTTAAGGATTGGTTTATAGATAGGAGTTTGTATACTTCTTGTTGAATCGTGTTTCTCTAAATGATGATTTTCGAAACACTAATGAGCACGTCTGGTATAGCAGAGCGCCCAATTTCAAGCAATCGATTAAAAGGTTTAGTCTTTTTGGTGGACACTTTATAGTTTGTCGTTTCATTTTTAGTACTATCTGCAAATTATGGCTCTGCGTTTTTTTAGAATGGTAAAGTTATGACTATAATATCGAACAGAATGCCAGGTTATTTCGAACGTCACACGTGGTTGCATCTCTCAATATCGTCCCGGGAATCGTCGACCATTAAATACGATGTATACATACCAAATCACAATCTAGTGCATGAGGATCATAAACTGAAAATCGAATCCATTACAAAATTGTGTTTGTTTCAGGGGGACCAACTGATTGCGGAGTGCGTGTACGACAGCCGACCTCGGTCCAGCATCACGTTGGGAGGGGCTACAGCCAGGGAAGAGCTGTGCCAGGTGCTGCTCCTGTACTATCCCAGAGGAGCTCTGAGCGTCTGCCACAGCCTGCCCTCCCTGGCCACGGTCCTCGGTTCCCTGGGCGTGCACGAGCTACAGCCGTGAGTATCAACAAAGCTCCGCTCAGCTCAGCTCATTACAACTTGTTACTAAAGTTATTTCTTGTGATTCGATGACCTTTTCAAGATGTTCACGATGAGAATGTCTGTGGAAATGTCAGAAAGATAGGTCCAATAGATAAACGTTCTTAAAATGCGACAACAACAGGGACGTTGGTCACATAAATTGGTGACATTCTCAAATTTTGTTGGTTTATAATAGTTTTATGAATAATTCGTGGATATATTTCCTTCATCCATTCACTCCTTCCTCATTGCGCGACATTTAAATTAGCAGGGTCCACCACGCTGTCCTGGTCTTCTGTGGTTTCTCGGTTTCAACTGAGAACGTCACCATCCCCGGCCATAGACTTCCAACACCTCATTTCCCCGAAACTTCTTCGGCGTTTTGTGAGAGCGATCGGTTGTCAACCTTGGCTCGCAGTCTCAATTTTCTGTTCAGTTTTATTCCCTATATCATACCAAGGAGTATGTACATAGCTTATGTCACGTCAAGATTGTGTCTGTTATGAATCGCCTCATCAACAGACATTCGAGATTATACGATTATACGCCATTGAAAGGGAATTCGTAATGTTTTTTTCTCTGCTCGAATATTGTGATTATACACTAGAAAGCATGAGATATGGACAATTGGGAATCAACGCCGTTCCTTGAACAGTGACGCCCAGGACAGTGATTTGGACGTTCACACTTCAATTACTGAAATTTATTAATGACGTTATCCCGTCTAATTTAAGGATATGACTAACTTTGTTTGATTATGACTAAGGCACTGCAAGCTCGAATTGTAATGGTAGGCCGATCGACTGAAGATTATATAGTAATCCCGGAACTGAGAAAGATAGGCGACGATATTTGAACTTTTCAGGATGTCGCAGTTTCTGTTGATGAGAAGCCCATAACTGATAGGGTAATGATTGATTTCTTAAAGGCATTTGGCATTGCAAAACTTGACCCATTTTGGTTTGATAAGAGGGTACAGAAATTCTTTTAAAATCGGAACCGAATGGTTAGACTTAGGTTATACAAGCTTCAACTTACAGAACCCAGCCTGATGGGTAATTAATGGGCTCTCTGGTCGTAATTCCATAACATTTTTAAATGTTTAATCATCGGTAGTCGACCTACAGGAAATTTTCTGGAGTTCTGTGACATTCTCTACGCTTCTAGGCGTGAACAGAGGTGACAAAAACAACCCTCCATTGGCGTTGTTGGTCACATATTCGTCCTACATCTCGGCACGTTCCCGACGATAATTTACAACGAAACTTTTAGAGGACAGTTAGATGGCCTTTCCAGAAACGTCTTAAGAAAATAATTTTCTTACGATCTTCTTGCTACATCTGGCGTATCGCACTTAGAACATGTGAAGTGTGTTTTACTTGGGGTTTTAATCATTGAAATATAAAGCAATTTTTTTAAAAAAGAGTTTAATTAATAATCTTAATAATCAGTTTTCTCAAGAGCATGAGACTGCTGCGTACAACTAGTTGGAAGCGATCTTTGAACTGCGCTTTCATTATGCTTACAACTTCCAGGCTGATCTTCTGCTATCCCAGATCATCTCAGATTGCTTTTGATCATCATTTCTTTTCCGACACCACGTCTAGCACCCTCTATTTTGGTACATCACGTGATCGTGAAATCAAGTGGAATCAGCCAATTTGTGGAATGTTGGGGAACTTTTCCAGGGCTTGTAGACGTTTCCCTAGTTCGATGAACCTTCGCTGACAAATGCAGGTCAACTGCCTAATCTGATATGGGTCAAAAATATCACTTCCTACGAACTGTCGCTTGCTTTCCTGCCAATCCATATTAAACATATTCACAGCGCACTACAAACTATTTAATTTTGCTGCTTAATGTTTTTCACTTCGTAGTAATAATTTATTTTTCTGTACATGAATTCTAATTTCTAATTATGAGAATATTACTTACATATTAAAAGATATATAAGCCAGCAAAAGCCTCTGCTAGAAAATTTACAGGATATTTATCAGCCATCTCTTGTTAAATATATGAATAGAAAGTTCGTACATTCGTGATTTTTCGCTCTTGCGACAGGACGAACGCTAATGATGAATCCACGGGTGACTGTCGGAAAATACGTCTGGACGTTGAACATGTGCAGCGTAGATCAACTGCGGTATCTCCACAGAACTTTCTACTCATCAATCGACTGTCCAAAACACTACATTATTGAAGCTTCCGCCAAGTAGTGTCTTCTTTGGTTCTCTATAGGCGTTTTTAAAATTTACGTCCGTTTCATGCTACGCCTCAAATTTTGTACTGCTTCTCGTACCATTTTCCAATCACAATTTCCATTCGGGCCCAATGCTGTTATCCTCTTCCCTCCTAACTCTAACTTTGTCAGCAAATATCCCAGGTAAACGTTCTTTTTCCGCGGTCGGTGATTACTGTTTTGCTGATGCCGACTGGGAGTCTGGATTTTAATATCCCTGCCTCTCAGCTATCAAGACGGGATCCTGGAATGGCGCCTGTGGAAATGACGGGACTGTCTTCAATCTTTGAATTACCTGACGACATCACTCAGTCACAGACCGAATTCCACATGCTGCTTGGTTGCAGATTTAAACGAGGAATATACGCGCGTTACAAATCTGCATCGGCTTTTAGCTGTACTTTCATCGTCATGAGACATTCATGTCTCTATGAGGTGAAGGGTAATTTTCCCAACAGCCGTTGTTACGAGTTGTAAATTCTTAATCCTCTGACGTAGGCTATATACCTCGGAAACGTGGCTCCTTCTTCCCTGCGCTCTTCACGTTTACGAATATTTTCACAACGCAAAAAATCTCTCTGAACAATTATTGGAGACTTTAAATAACACTAATAATTATCCAGCAATTACATATAATGTGTTGTCATGTTAAACTGGATCGTCCATTTAAGGATTCTTCCGTTCCATTTATATAAATTCTACTTGACTTTCTCGAATGTTCGGGCTGGCGGATTATCCTTTCCTTTGTATGCAGGCTGAGTGTAGCTCCAGATTTTAGAAGTGTTTTTGCAGGCCGTCTTTGTGTTGTGGCTTCGGAGATTACCGCCTCCAATGCAAGGTACAAAGAAAGGTTCTACTTCAAAAGCCGTTGGTTTTTTTGTTTGTTTTGCAGACGAGGAGACCGGGATCTCTTTTACGCAGAATATAGAACTAATTTGAATGGAAAGTGATTGGCGTTCGCGTTTGTCAATAAATTAATTTACTCTCATCTGTCTTGACGATAATTGATATCCGTACGGTTATTCAACGCGTTAAATATGCTAACAGCTTTAAACTGATCTGAAATTCAGGAAAAATAATTTTTCGAGGATATAAATTCAGTCAATTGCCTGCTCCCTTCCCTCGCCCCACAATTATTTTTTCTGGGAACAGACCTGGGGAACGAAAACTCTATGCGCTGGATCGAACCACTAGAAACATACGTTTCCCTCTTTCCAACTGACAGGCTAACGTAGTTAGGCAGGGATGATATTGTATGCAAAATTAATGTTCATCGTCAGGGAAATTTGTATAGTCGATTCGAATAAAACTCTTCTTGCTTGCTTATACGTAATAGTCGTAATTACGTTAAAGTACTATTTGTGACAAGCGAGCATATTGTTATTAATGTGGCTAGGCACCGAAGGAATAAAGGCAAGTAAACACAATCATACTTAATTCACGAATAACGTTGTTACACATATGTTGATTTTCTGTTTAACGATTTAGGGTTGTTTGGTGGGCGGGGTTGGCGACAGTGCAGACTGGTTAAAGAGGATATTCTCGTTCTTCGAGTCTCGTCTCGTACATTAATGTTCGTTGGTGCACATTATTCTCGCCATTCATGATGATATTGCTTTTCTTTATTGCTGCAGGCGCAAAAAGAAAGGGAGAATATATTAACATGTCTATTGATCAGGTTTTCCACCGCCGGTAGCGCGGATGCAAAGATTGAAACGCCTTGCCATTCAAAGCGGATACAATGAGCTGAAAGTGAAATAAATTGATGTAACGTCAAGTATCTCATTTTAACGTATAATTTCACTTCTTTTACAATTGTAAAAAAAAAGTTTTAATCGTGGTCCCGGGGGCTGGAGTGAAAACGTAAAGACGGTTCAATGTACGAGTGTTCCAGAGCCCACATCAATGCACAGTTTCTCGAATGTATATTTTTACAATATATTTCTATATAAACTTGGCTGAGACTGACGTATGCAATAAGCGACTGTTTTAAATAAAATATTTATTAATATGACAGAGTTTTATACTGACGAATCTATTACATAAAACCATCAGTTAACTTAGATCTCTGTGTTTAAAAATGTTCTTTTATTTTAAGCGTTCGTGTATTTACTAAGAGTCTGTATTACAGCATTTACCCACAAAGAAATTAAACAAAGGTCATCCTGGTTTGTTAAAGATATCTCCATGTGCCATCCAGATCGATCTGTGTTGACCTTTGTTTCAATTTTAAAAAATGAGTAATTTCTCATAGTATTAGTGACAGCCAATTTCGTGATCCTATCAAGCGTTGTGTCAAAATAATGACGTTTGACAGATTTGGAGTTTGAGAAACACTTAGATTGGTCTGGTTCATCGGTTCTAAAGAAAAATTATTGTCCTCATGCTGACAGGGACTTTTGAGAACTTTCATTTAGTATATTTAATCAATTCGTACGCATTTACATTAGTTAAAAAATGTGTATTGATAGTAATTTTAATATACTATCGTGGTGAGTTATTGCTATCCAGGTTTCGAATAAAATCACGGCGGAGATCTTGACAACATTTAACTTTCAAGAAGTCAGTGTTAAAATCTACTTCAAACGTTAACTTAACAACTGACCGCTAATAATTTCTGATTGACTGCTAAGTCATGACTGGGAATTGACAACTAAACTCCTCCTTTGTTGAACTTTTATTCCAAACTGTTCCTTTTCCATCACAGTTCAAAATTTTTATCATAATTTATTTAGCAACCAGAATAAAATTCTATAAACTAAAATGCTGACAGCTACGAATAACATTAACAGGGAGATATCCAATATCACCTCTATAACTGAAATAAACAATGAACCGTTTAACTTAAAATAGTTCACTAGGCCACACATTTTTAAGTCTTTTATTTATCACTGGTTCAAGGAGTATGTCTAGAAGTGAGTTGGGATGATTGTCCAAGACTACGTGATGTTTGACGGCTCTGTTATGGATGACTTCTTGTACCGTTGGAACATTTAAATCAGTATGCAGTTATGTACCACGAGGCGTTTACAATTTGCCAGAGGATCTTGGATTGGCTTCTTTTAATAATTGTTATGTTTGATTTTGTTGAACATCCCCTTAGCTCAATCCCATAGGTCCATATCGGTTTTATTACAGCTTTATATATCAGGATTTTATTGTTCGTAGATAACCGTGATTTTCTTCATATGAGCCATAGTAGTTCTTTTATCTTCATCTCAACTTCTTTTCTCTTTTTACCTATATAATTTTTCCAAGTCAGTTTAGAATCTAAGTGTAGTCCTAAATATTTTACTGTTTTTCTTTGTGGAATGTGTACATTATTTATTATGACTGTAGTCAAGTTTCTTTCCGGTGACTGAATGTGATATGTGTGGATTTATTCTCTTTCACTTTTATTTTTCATTTTTCTAGCCATTGTTGTAGATTGGTTAGATACGTTTGTGTAATAATTGAGGCTCTCTGAGGGTCCTCGTGGCAAGAGAGAATGGCTGTATCATTGACGAATGTTCGTATTGTTGTACCTTGTGCCAGTGGTATATCTGACGAGTACAAAACATGCAGGAGAGGCCCAAGGACATTGACTTGGTACTCCAGATTTGATAGGAAAGAAGTCAGATTTTTCTCCGTTTATTGTAGTTTCGAATTTTCTGTCCTTCAAATATGATTTTCGGAGGTTAAAGTATGCTAGACAATTCATATGACAGCTTTCAAAATGGTATCTTCTTTGTGATTCTGTTATCATAGGTATCTATTATTTAGAAAGAAACGAACCTTTCAAATAGTAAAAACTCTCAGTCTTCAGGGAAACCATCTAATAATTATAACTGAACTCTTTAAGAAATATATGTACTAAATATAGTCTTTTCAATAGGGTCGGCTATGGAGGTTTTGGCATCAGACTGGAAAGCTTGGGACATTTTGCTAAATTTTTAGAGTTTGGGTAGAAGTGACAGGCACTGCTGTTCATTTTGCAGTAGAATTTATGACGAAGTAGGAGCCTTACAAATGCTCAGGGCGATGAAAAGTTGTAAGACAAACTAGTAAGAAAGTTAGCCATTACCAGGGAATGTCACAGAATTCTTCGAAATCGTCTAAGTGAAAAAAACTGTTTATGGTGCCTGGGAATTCAATTCATGTACTGATTATACCTCAGCGTGTTGGGAAATTAAAATCGCACACGAATATTGGTGGTGCTAATTTCATTTCAGTTGACAGTTTCTTCACTATACTTGTTTTTCAAAACCAAGAAGTGAAGGGTTACTGCTATAAGAAGTATACTTTCGAAAACTACTAGTTTTTTAAGTCCCATTTTAGCTCTGGATGAAATAGTTTTGCAAGGGAAACCGTGGTTTCTCCAGAATTTTTTAATCTTTGGGTAAAGACTTGTGACAGATAGAGATCCTGAAGTATCAACATTAGTGCACCAATATTTGCTTGAAGATTTCGATATCTTTCTTTGAAAATTAGCAAAGGCTGCAACACATTTGACGATGTCTGTGTTTGTTGTCAGGGGATCGAACCCGGTGCGTATTAAGCTGCCCAAGGAGCTCGCCGAGATGACCCTGGAGAAGCGCCTCATGACCTACGACTGGGACGCCAACTACCGCAACTTCCAGGAAGCAACACGCCGCGGGACTTTCAAACCTTTGTGCTGGCTGCGGTCTCCTCAGCTGTTGCCGGTAACAAGTCTTAATATTATACCCTGAATTTGGCTTATTTTTAACTTTAGTACCATAAAACAACCGCCTTATAGCTACTTCACTTTATTAACTCTTTTCTTTGGGTGGCATTTAGGGTACAGAAGATCTAGAGTCATCATATCCAAACATAAGTCAAGTATACACGGAAATAAGCACATGTTGGAAAAAACCTAGACGCTGGAAAAAGCCTGGGGAGGAACCTGAGGACGCTTCGTTGCTGGAATTTTCGACACAAAATGGCTGTTGGAAAATGGGCCGTTGTGGCCATCTACTATTGGCTATGCTTAGCGCATCTCTATTCTGGAGATAATTACGGTGCAAGTTAGTGAATGATTCAATAGGAAAATTATACATATGTATATAGGCGATGGTTTTAATAAGATTGTGTGATAATAAAATGAACAAATAAATAGCTACTATTTGCAATTGTAGATATGTTAGTATTGTAAATGAAACAAAAGTCATTGTTTAAAAATAAATAAATAGATGAGTGTTAGCTAATTATAATTCCCCTGCCAGAAAGATAAATGTTACTTTGTTACCACATAGCTATTATAATATTTATATCTCAAATAATAATTTGTGAGATGATTAAAATAATTTATCTTTAATAGTAGAATAAAATAAAGAATTGTGTTATTAGTGCCAAACTGCAGATATTCTCTTATTATTATGTAAAGAATGTGACCTTCATTAAATATAGTTTCCTGTGTATTTTCTGTTTAAGGATATGTTGAATTAATAAATCGTGTTAATTATTTGTGAACTTTTTTGTTGGTAATTTAAAAAGACCTTTTGTATAGTATGTGACTGAATTTATTTTGTACCACTTTAAAAATAAACCTCTTTCCCTTTCACCCTTTATCTGTATTTGGTAAGTCTCTGACCACATCCCAAAGAAAGATTTATGTTTCTCCGTTTCATGGTGTACCTCTTAGTTCGACCTCTTGAACTATATTTTAAATTTTACTCGAGAGAAATCTAATAACAATAATGACAGAATAGTGGATGGAGCCGAGTTCTCTCTCCTTCCTCAAAATATTCCTTTGTAATATATTAACTAAAACTAACTATAATTTTCATAAATGGAAATACGGAAAGCATTCATACCATGTTTCATAACTAAAGATATAATATATACCATTAGTTTGTTTCTGTTGAAATTTTACATTTTGTTTCAAACATAATTATTTTATGGAAATAATTTCTTTCATACCTGACACATTGATTATAATATAAATAAAATTATTTCTGTTTCATGAAAATGTAATTCTATCATCTGAAAAATAAATGATATCAACTTTATTTATCTAAGTTATAATTGATTGATTTCTATGACAAAAGCTTTACAGCAAATATTGGCATGTGTCTTCACACAGTAAAATTGTCATTTGAGCACAGTATTTGGTTGTAATATAGTCATAAGAGGAACAGCCATTAACTGCAATGAGACCAAATTAAAGCTGTTGAAGACACAGTGCTGTATTTTAGATTAATCAAGTAAAGAAACAGCAGGCTTTATAAATGTATCATAAAAAAGTATTAGGTTGAACAATCATGTATCACTAATGATCTGGCTCTGTTATTATTGATATAATTATTATATCAATAATCATCAGGTACTATGGGTTCACTGTATTTAAATTACTTACAAACATAAACAGTATGATTATCCAATTAAATTGTAAAAAAATAGCTATAATTTTACACATACTAAGCTTACCATCCAATTCCACACATTAAAGTAAATGTATAACTTCTACATTTAAGACAGAAAAATACATTATCATGTTTGGCATGTCTAAGGACACTAAATGATGTAAATAATTCATCAGATTTTTATCATAAATCTGACACCATCATATGTGAAACTTAATGCAATTTATGAACACACTAGTTAATTTCCATTTAAGACATAACAGCAGAACCACAAATGTGCAGAGAAACATTTTGCTTAGTTTATTACTATGTAATGTGATAATATTTGATAGAAGATTTGGAGTTGTCCTTCAAACATCACAAACTTTGCACATAATATATGACTAACCTGCTCACACTTACTCATGATACTATTATTAAAATGAAGGTAGTACTATAAAGAATTTATATTGCAAAACCAAATTTTATTACGAAACATGTCACCTACCATAATGAACTCTTGACGTCTACCACAATCCAAAACTTTTGGATCATTTCTCTAATACTGAACTTAATTGATGAGCGGCTTTTCCAACGTATCTTATGGTTCAGACAAAGCACAGAGCTGAATATAATATGATTAAAAAAATGATTGTGAATGGAAAATATATACATGCTTGTGTGTGTAAATTTCTATGCTTAGTCTAAATAACTATTTATAATAATTAGTGTTCTGCTGAATGTCAGGTCCAAGTGAGGAAAGTTCTCTATGGAGAACCTTTTCCTCTTTCAAGGGAAATTACAGTTAGTTTCCTGTTGACTTCCACTGGTTGATGATGGAGCTGTTGCTGTACTCTACCACACAAACATGGAAGTTGGAGTTCCGCAATCAGTTTGGTAATTAGTAAAATACATTTCAAACACACAAATGTCAATACTCTTGCTGGGGTCCAAACCTGGGACCTATGTGTCGTGAAGCATTGACGCTAGCCACTACACCATAGGAGGTCAGTTACTCTTTATATTTGTCTCTAAATGAGTGAGTTTTTTAAAAATGTATTAGCAATCTCATTCATTACGTGGTCTGTTACCTTTCTTTGTAAGATATTGTTGTTATTATAATTGAATTATTTTTTCATCACTACTCAAGTTCATGTATTCAAATGCCATTCATAAACCTGGAAAAGTAAAAGACTTGCTCTTTAATAAAACCTTATTGTGTGTGTTTGAAGCCAACAGGACTCAAGAAGAATAGGTAATATGTGGAAACTATAATGAAGATGATACAAAAGAAGTAGCTGCTATGAGAAAATAATTGAAGATATAGTGTGAAACCAGTTACTGCTCTTATAAAAAGTACTGAAGGTAGAATACAATGTCAAAAATAGTTTAGAGTTTCTATAGGAGAAGTGATGTATGCTATATAAACAATATAAAGAAATATCCCCCAGATGTTTTAGAGTTCCTGAACATAATAGAAAACTAAATGTTTAAACATTCGATAAAGGTAAGTGTCAAACAGATGGAACTCAACATAAATAATACACACACACACATCAGTCTAAATAACTAAAACTTTAATAAGGACAGGAAAGAGAGATAGAATGGTGGCGGCTTACCTGAAGTGTAACGCTGGCAAACATCATGATGAGTGTGGGGTGTTTTAAATTTTCTGAGGCAACCGCCTCCTTTGTTTGAATATAATAAGAGCATTCCGAATGATGGCAAACTGTCGATGGCTGACCATATATATATATATATATGTCAGGAAATGATGTTGTCATGTTAATTAAAATAATTAATAGGGAAAGGAAAGAGAGAAAGAAAGTAGGTTACTTACCTGAGGTTCATAGATGGTAGGCGCCTTGTGAGGCTTGGAGTTCTTTAAATTTTCAGAGGCATCGCCCCCTTCATCAGAAAGTTAGGAAGACATTTCCAATGATCGGATAGCTGACAACTGAGACTCAGTTGTCGTCTAGCTTTCACTGGAAATGTAAAAAGAAAAGAGCATATAAAGAACTTAGGCCACCTTCCAGAGGACACTGCAGGACTCCATGTGATGCTGACTGATCGCACTGAGTAGAATTCGGAACCCAGGGGGCCAGCCATTAGACAGCATAATCAACATCCTACAAAGCACACAACTATCTCACAAGAAAAGGCAACTTAACAAATAATTGTCTGAATCTGTTAGAAGCCATCATTAATCATTTATCTTCAGTAAACAATAAATAATATGTAACTAGTTGACCACAATATGATAGGGTGATACATGTTTCCTCCTTTCTAAATTTGTTTGTGTTTACTGTTCTAATTTTCATAAGATGGCTGATTTGCAAGTTGATTGAATAAAAGCATAATCTACTGCATTAATTTGTATGTTAATGATAATTAAGCCAATTTCATAATTGAACATTGAAATCTGTCTTTTTTATGATATCATTATTTCTATTTAATTAAATTCAACAAATTCTCATAGAACTGTTCATTCTTTTTTATGTATTTGTCTAATGTTGTCAGAAAGAAAGTGTTCCTATCATTTCAGTGGAATGAATCAGGAGAATGCTATGCACATCCCAATATTCTTGCAGATATGTATCTAAGTTTCAGTAATGAATAATCACATAAACATTTAAACGAGAATTTATGGTAACTAGGATTTTGTGGTAAAAGTTTCTAGTGGGTAAAAATGGAAGTAATCAGCTGGTGAACATTTTGGCTACAATTTTGAAATAATATTGTGACATCTACACTGCTCTCCTCAACAATTTCATCATTCAATAATGACAGTCACACAATGGCAATGCTGATTAACAATATTTTATGGAAATAGTAAATAGCTTGTTATTGGTGAAAACAATCGAGCATAAAACTATTGTACTAAATTATACACTATGGATACATTTATTATTATTTTACATTTAAATTAAGGCAAAAGAGTTCTTCCATTTTTTACACAGGATTGTTTAAGAAATATTTTTTAGTTTGTATACCTCTTGATGTTGGCAGCTTTTCTTTTACATCTAGTGGTAATCTGTTAAACAATTTGACAACTAGCCTGTATGGTAAGATCTTGGCAATCCCTTGTTGTAAGAATGATCATTTTGTTGTCAGGTTCTTATGCTAAGAGTGTGGAGCACCCACTCCATGAGGAGGCCTAGTACTGTCTGTATCTTCATATGCACTGCCTGCGGGGCTCACTCCAGTAATCAGTGTGTTCTCTTCTGGGTAATGAATACTGACTGGCACCATCTTGATTTACCCCATAGCCTCACACCATAAAGAAGGTGACTATTGAACATAGAGAAGTAGGCCATCTGTAGCTTGTTTGAAGGTACTGTATTTCTTAGTCTTCCTAGCAGGAAATTTATCCCCAATAGTATTTTGGCAAAAGCTGCAGTATGAGAACTCCATGTTAAATTTTGGTATACATGGATCCCTGGAAACCTATGTGACTTCAGTAGGGTCTGTGTGGATCTGTTTGAGGGAGGATAAAGTCCGTTGCTATCTCTGTCGGTTTAGGAGAAGTCCATTCGCCTAGAAACACCCCTTGAGCTGATTGCCATTGTTATTGTGTGTGACTACCTGCTTGAAATAGGCTTCTCTAGTAATGACATTGGTATCATCAGCAAACTTCAGAACTTGTCTGCTGTTCGTTGAAAGGCATCTAATGTCTAATGTGTATACTATGAAGAGTAGGGGCCCGAGGACCGAGCCTTGTGGGACGCCGCTTCGTACAGTAAGAGAGTTGGACACAGAAATTTTTCTATTCACCAACAGTTTCCTGTCAGCTAGATATGCCTCAAATAACCGTAATGCCGTTCCTGGGATGCTGAATTGTAATGGTACTTCATTCACTCGCTATTCGGAGGACTTATGATTATCTGTTAAAAGGGTATTAATAATTTAGTTTGCCGACTGTCCCTTAGACCACATTTCTCTGAGTCCAATATTATTAACAAATTTTAGAGCTTTATTAAAACTCTCCTCAATTCTTGTTTACTTCATTAATCGATCGATTATAGGTAATAAAACATACTATAATATGTCTAATGTTATAGAAACTTGGTTTCCCTTTCTAAACTTACGGATTACGTAATGTTATATCTTTGTTTTTGACTATGTTAGTGTATGTTTCGTTTCGTGAGTTTCGTCTTTGGTTTGTGTTCCAAGCGACTCTTCTGCTAGTTGCTGTTTATCTTTGTTCATTACAGCTTCTTTGTCTGCATTACATGTAGTCCGTATATACCATAATGTGTTGAAGTGTGAAAATAACAATTCTGAAACCCATTTATGGGTATACGCCGTATAGTACCGGTTAATTTAGCTACAAGAATTATTAACATGTAACACATTTAAGTTAGAAGACGTAACAGTTGATTGACAGCAAGGGTAAGGTTATGTCACCTTTTCAAATTAATTATTTTGACATGTGCCATGTTCGTAATTTACATGTCAGGCATCATAAAATTATGTTAAGGAACACAGGAATTATTTACCTTTTACACAGATTTGTATGAGTTAAACAGTTTTTACAATACTCAGAAAAAATTCCAGCCGCGGCATATATCAGCTTCTGGATAGGAAGCCACTTAATAGTATAATCATCAGGAAACATCCTTTCGAAGTGACATTTGGTCATTGTATTTCGAAAATTATTTAGTGTTAAGATATAATTGTAAAGTGTCAAAATTACATAAACGGCGGATCGAAAAATATCCATCCATTAACATTTTATAAAGTTTGGTCAAGCCTTGTATTTATGTTGCCACTGAAGTGATATTGTTAAGTACATAATACTATGTGCGAAGGGAAGAAAAACTGAATTCAGCAATCAAATTTTCATATATATTTATTGAGGGAGGTGTTTCATAATAAATTTATTTTGCATAATAATATAGTTTAGTAACTTCACAGGAAATGTTTTGTACCTTATTGAACAATATAACAAATATTTTATTGAAATATTTTTATCACATAGAAAAATTAATTAATATATTCATTGATAATATATTGGTTGTAATTTACTGATGGAAGTAACTTTACAACAAATTGTTTGATTTATGAATTTCTTAATGAAGTTGTTAATAATTGTGTCTTTGGTTATTTATCCATATCAGGTTTAATGTGGAACATGATTGTGTTTCAGATATCAGTATTCAAATATTCAGTATAAATAATTTATTAGATTCAGCAAGTGTCCTAAGGTGTGCCTACAAATGAGTAGTACAATGAATGAAGAAGACTGACCCTGCCTGACATACGATGGCAGCTATTCTCATAGCTTTCATTTTATGTGCATTAATTCATGCCCAAGGTATGTTTTATGAATTTTCTTATTGAAATATGAATTCAAGCAGTGATTTATTTTTTATACACAATTCAAAACATGTATGGGTCGTCAACCAGTTTGGCCATTTGTATTAACATTGATATTACTTCATTTAAATCTTTGATTTACTGCTAATATTTAATTCCTATTTAGTTATGGATTTAGTAATCAACTATTTTTAGAGTAGACATATTTTCATTTAATGTATTTTTATATTGTGCTTATCACATATAACAAGTTGGTATTTTATCAACACCTCTGACTGTCGTGAGGCTTTTCCCTCCCTCGAGGCATCAATACAAGATAAAATGTGTTTTTCATTTTTGCATTACTGTAATCAGTTTGTCATATACAATCATTTCCTGTATAATATTGGTCTGAATCTTAATAGTTTAATGTGTTTTACCACTATTACTTATGTGTTTATTTTAATATTTGGATTAATTTACCAACTCTCTCCTGATATTTAAATTTACATTATCTTGTGTGTAAAATCTCTGGACAAACCTAACTTAGTGAAATGCAAGATGATTTGGACAGGAAAGAGATTAATTTTATACATTGTAGATATGTTTCTTGGCACAAACACATCATATAGTGTAATTCTATTTATAGTTATTTTTTGCCAATTGTATTATTATTTATAATTTGATTTTGCATATAGATATAGCATTTTTCTAAAGTGTTGTGAGTCCTACTAGTACTTCTGTACTTTTTATACATGATGTACTAAAAAGCCTTTGTGTTTCTTAAATTTTCTTCTGCATTTTGGTCTTTAATTTTGAAATGCTTTCTGTCTTTTCCTCTCATTATGAGTGCATCAGTGTCATATACGGGTCTTTACTTCACATTTGAGTGCATATAACTAGACCATGTGACACTTATTATTTTGAAGATTGTGTTGTAAGTGTTTACAACAATTCAGCCAACAGAATTGTAGTTTTTTTATTTACTTTTTACATCTGTCAGTTAACAAGTTTGGCCTTTTCTCCCCCATGTCTCTTTTCCAGAAGCCTGTCTGACATGGGGTAGCATTGCCACTGTGTATTACAAACTGTTCAAGAAGACTTGTTGAACAGTAATTGGTATTTTTTCAGCTGGCCATATGTTTACCATGCTTTATCACACTCATTATTCAGTATTTACATAAACAATGACTTGTGGAATTATGTGTAGTTAGTTTCAAATAGTTTTGTGAAATAGTGTTTCTGTTACAAGTGTTCATTTTTTGTAATGTCTGCCTTGTAAAAAACAATACCCACATTTTAGGTAATACTTTCTGAAACTGAGATACTTGCTACTTTTATCAATGGTGGGTTATTTTAGTATAGGATTTTATATTCTCGTGTTCGATTCTGAAGTGAAACTGGAGATTGTTTCCGAAATTGTTCGGATTGACATGAATTCCTATTATGTTACGTGCCCTCTTATAGCAGAAAACAAAAGAAACTGTTAATAGGTTAACGCCTTCACGGGGGACAAATGCACGAGGCAATAATAATGAAAGCGTGGGTCCCGAGACTCGTCGGCTTTGTCTCTCGATATGACGTCACCTGTAGACGGCGTCCTGTCACTTGCCCGATGTTGAACAGGCTCCAGGTTTTTGCTCTTCCACTCCCTGATGACTGCCAATGCGCGAGCTGTGTCTGCCCTGGAATATTTTAAATTCCTCGCCATGAGAAGTTAACTTCTTAAATCAAAAAAGATCGTGGACTGTCATTAGTTCCTGGAAATGAGAATTGGAAGCCAGCACTGGTCGCTTTTTTAGTCCAAATCATTTATTTAATCGGGTGACAGTGTTAAATTTGAAGTTGTAACCGAAAGTATTAACACAAGCAATCCTTTGTACTAATTTTTCTTTCCATATTTTGTTTTGACGTTTCACCGTGCCACTCAGCCGCTTGATTTGGTGTAAAATATTTTAAGAATAAAAGTAGATCTCCCTGAAAATTTTCTACACTTTTCAGGGTATCAAGTTTCGGAGTCTCGTATTTGTGCCCACAAGTACAATAATGTGGAGCACAACACGGGACACGAGGATGACGACTCCGTGGAAAATTTTGGAACAGCTCAGATACAGGTAAAACCTTAAGCTCCAGTTCTTTAACAATATTAGTATCTCTTTAAAACTTCATTTTCGCCGTCTTGGCCGCTTTTTATTTAGCATTTGCTCGGAGGCAGTTCTCAAATATTTTTTATTTTCATTAATTTTTTTTCGTTTACTAGTGGTCCTAAATGATCAATATTGACAATTAAACTTATTAAACTCCCGCTCTAAACGTGAGAGTTGCTGGGATAGGAAAAAAGTATCGAGGGGTCAAGACCATAGTAAAAATTATCCGGTTCGTGCTATTGTTGTGACCTATTCGTTTTCCAAGTTTATTTGCTCAACCCAAGTATATATAATCTTCAAGGCAAAATTCTTGAATACAAATTATATCTTGTACATCTAGTTTAAAAATTCGATGACGTTGTTTGGGAAAAAAAGATATCTTCCCGGACTGTTTATATTCCTTTATAGCTACTAATCTCCAAATAATCGTCACTTCAAAGCACCGAGTAGGCATTGATTGTATTGTTGCACGTTTCTTAAAAAATCGAAAATTTTCTCTTGATTTAAATGTCAATATGGCGGGAGTTTCTCTGAATGTAAGTTCAAGTGTATCACCAGTACAATAGTTTAAAATATATATCTATTCTTTGCAAATATGTGTCAAATTGTCTCAAATTATGACCCGCACATGCTCGATGTTAGTTTCATCGTTCAATTTTTGTGTATTCAACGTGAAATTTGGCTTTAGCGAAACCCGAGATCGTAGATTCGGTTCCAAAGTTTGATATTAGGAGTTATATCACGGAAATCGGATCATCCAGTTTCGAACTTAAATTTTTAGGAAGTGGGTTGCCGTCCTAGAACATCGATAAATCGTGATGCGGATCACGCTATGTTGAAATAAAAATAGCATGTTCGATACAACGCTATAAATTGAGCGAATTACCATGAAAACTGAAATAACTCGCGATGAGGATTCCGAACACCTCCCGATTATGTACTGGGCTTCGGTCAACAGACCACATTTGTAGTTAACTTGCATTACTGAGGATCTTAATAGTCAATGAAACAGTAAATCCTGGATTCAAAGAAACCTACGAAACAATTACTGTAGGAACTAGATCTTTAGACTCGTGCAAATGTATCGTCATCCTCGAGTGTTGATTCATGCGGGAATGCGATTCCATGAGGCAGTGGTCCCTGTCGGAACGTCGCGACAGCGTTGTTGAGATTCACTCAGGCGGTCTTCTGTTCACAGGGAAATATTACCCTGGAGATTGAGAAGTGCGCGAAGCCGACCAACTTCTGCTACACTCTGTGGGAAAGTCCAGCCAGGAATGGAACTGGAATCCACATAATGGGCCAAGGTGAGTAGAACAAGGTCCCCTTTCACGCACCGATGACGCGACTAAACCATATGCGCCTGCTTCATTACGTCATCCAACTTATTTCCTGCCACATGTACCACATCTCCTGAATACGATATCACATTTTACACCGTTGCCATTCTCGTCAAAATTTGATACTCAGGACAACAGTAAAGTACACAAAATTAAGTTTTCTTCGGGAACCCGTTTCGATGACGTCGACCTTCGTTAGCCTTTAAAGGAACTCGCCAGGCAAAGCTCTCAAAAAAGTTTTAGAAAAAGATATCGGTATAATACTACAATTTTCTGAGGCCTCTCCGGAGCCTGTGATGCTGTACCACTAGTAACAATTCAGCCTTTCAAGGATTGAAATTTAGGTGGCGACGGTACTTCTTCAAATTACTTCATAACACATTTCAATTAATACTGATTTTCAAGCTGGAAAATTTTGCACGAAAGTCCAGAAGCTTCTACAGCTGTAGTACACCTTCTTAATTTGGCCAAAAAATTGAAGATTAGATTTAGGAGAGTGAGCACTCTTCCAATGAGCCCCCCCAAATTTGGAATGTGACAGTCTTGTAGGCGTCTGCTAAATTAAGTGAAAATGCCAATATTAGTTTTTGTTCTCTCAAGTCATTATTCTGTTCTCTGTTCCTGAATGTTATAAAAGTTTTCAGTATTTCATTTTTTCTCTTTCTAAATACTTTCTCCTCTGCTTGAAGGACCTTCTATGTTCCTTTTTTAAATGTCGATGCAAAATAAAACTTTGGGGGGGGGGAAGTCGTTTTCTATTTACACACCACTTATGAAACGTACAAGAAAATGGATCGGCTTGTATTCTGGAACTAAATGTGGCTACTTATTAGTATCTGCAAAGTCATTTTGAAACATTCCATTGGATAAAGTTGGAGAAAGTTCTTGGGCAATAAGCGATAAAATTATTAACAAACATTAAGAGAATAGTGTCTATTTAGATCAAAAGTAGGGTGCATAAACCTTATAAAATGTGATCTGACTTGATACAGTCTAGCTCTTGAGTACTGGCTATCTCACATTTTTCCTACAGGATGAAGACATCAGTGGAGTGCCTTTTTATGATAGAACTATTTCCTATTGTTTGTTCAAGGCTGTTAAACTTTAAATCCAAAGCATTGTAGCAATATTTTTTATATAATGAATTCTAATGGATTTATTATTTACATACAATATGCAGAAATAGATATGGATAATTCAATAAATCAATTACCATAGATTTACAAGCAAAATGTCACCTTTTTTTACACTATTTAAAAATATTTTTTTACTTCTTGAGGTACATACAATTATTAATTTCCAACAGAAGTAACTACAGGCAAAAATTAAAAAAAAAATATGTTTGAATAGAGAATATTTCATTAAAATATAAAATGTAAAGAATTTGAATTAAATTAATACAGACTTATACTTTGAATGGATAAAAATAAACAAGATGAGAATTTTGCTTCCTGGACTCTGTTGATGTTGTTATACCAAGTTGTCTTGATAAAATAACTATTTTTATTAGATTATAAATAAAGTGAATAAATTAATCAGATTTAATATTATAAATAAAATACAAGGAATGGTCAAAAGTATTCTTATAATTTTATTGCTTCACATATCAGACAAACATGTATCTTGCTATTGAATACGTTTCAACTCCAAATACCAAATCCAATACAAGGGTTTACATTAATGTCACAATCATAGTGCTTAAATTGATTTCCTTTTTGGGTTATGAGTATTCTGCTTTAATGGTTTAAAACCAATTGGTAAATACTGTAACATCATATGAACTCTTAAAGTAAATCATTAGATTATAAGATATACTAAGTATTGTTAATTTCTTGTCCTGATTCAACAAGTTATATTGAAGCAGTTAATTTTGTGAATATGAGAAGTATAATTTGGACTGTTCCGCAGGGTGCTGGGAATATTCTGGTCATAGTGACTGCAAGCACTCTACGTGTGTCGCTACTCGCCCCTCTGCTGCTAGGACTACAGCTAGATTCTGCTGTTGCACTGGAAACCTCTGTAACTTGAATGTTTCTGACAATTACGTTCCACCTTTGGATGATTCTACAAAAGTGATTTCTCCAGGTAATGTGTTCAAATGCAAAGTGTATGGAATGATTATAAACTTGATTACGTTGATTTATTGTTTACAGATACTAGATTCTTGGAACAGAATAAAACAATTTACAAGTCAATTGTAATTGTTGGTTTGGTTGGCCTGGTATTGGTAGTTCTAGTTGGTGTGTATGTGTACAAGACATGTGGTGACACTGCATGTAAACCTGAACCTGATGCTGTGCACCTCATGGAGAATGGTATTTCTGGGAATCTCCATTCAGATAGTTATGCTGTTGAACATTTAAAGCTGTCCACGATACTTGGTAATTGCAATTATTACAAAATCTGTTTGACTATACAACTGAAATTTGTATGTAAGAATAATTATATTTGTAAATTTTCTCATACCTTTTATATTTTAGGACAAGGGCATTATGGATGTGTTTGGAAGGGTGTCTTGCATGACCGTGAGGTGGCTGTGAAAATTTTTCCAAGTCACTATCGACAATATTTTCTTAATGAACGAGATATCTATTGTTTACCATTTATGGATAATCCTGCTTTACTTACTTACTTTGGTAAGCCCAACTTTAATCATAAACAATTTTTGTTAAATTAGTCATTTTCTCAAGAATAAATTTTTCTTGTATCGACCCAATTAAATTTAGATGTATATAACTTCTAATTTTAAAAGAATTTTAATTTTATTATTAACAAAGTCAATCTTAATTGTGGACATTATTATTATAAAATTTTCAATTTATCTTAATGTATTTTATGAATGAATAATTTGACAACATAATTGTCACTATTGTCGGTTATGAAATCATGTAAAAGTAAAAAATCAATACATATATTGTGTCAAAACCTTCCAAATAGCATGTTTCTCATATCTAATATTACATTGAAAATTCATAATATAAAACATCAAGGTGCACTCTAAAGAAATGATAAGCTTAAACAATTCTAATTCATTCAATTAAATACCTCACAATCCACTTTGATATTATAAATCTTTACTTATATTAATACACAAGCCAGTGTTTATTACAAAAGAAGATTAAAAATTAATCACGTGTTGAAATATATACTTTTACAGCCTTATTAAACATATATTTGGCAAACAATGTACAAAATTTATTAATAGTTGTTCTGAAGTAGCAAACTTGTCTTCAGGTGCTAACTCTAGTTTTGATTGGAAAATGAATGTTTTAATGGTTATGTACAATATAGACATGTTGTATTTTCATTGATATTTCTAGTATTCTTTTGTTTCTTATCACTATAGACTTTTTTGAGACTTAATTAATAAAACATGTTTTATAATTTTATTCAGATACTTTAAATTTTGTTGTGTTTTCTTTAAGGCTGTGATGAAAGGGTTGATGTTGAGGGCTGTGTCGAGTACCGGTTGGTTCTCTCTTATGTACCAAATGGTTGTCTGCAAGATTATCTACGGAGTAATGTGTTAGATTGGAATGTATTTTGTAAAATGGCTCTTTCTGTTGTAAAAGGACTAGCACATTTGCACACAGATATCAGGAAGGGAGGTAAGCACATATATAAGAAAAAATTAATGTTGTTTAATATGGTTTTCAATTCCTTTGCTAGTTTATTTTATTCCTTGTTTTGCATTTTTATAATTTTGCTTTCAGCTTGTTGAGGTTAAAAGTGATTATAATTTTTGAGTTTACAATACTTTGTATTTATGTTGCACTTGTGTTTCATAAACTTAGTTTTTTAAAAGAAACTGCCAAGTTTGAAGAAATGGATGTGAAGCCTTTTCGAGTATACTTAGGGAAAGTTCCCCGTTTGTGCCTCTGCAGAAAAATATGACAATGAAGACAAAAAATTGTGGTGAGTCAGGATGTGGGCACATTTTTGGTGTAGTGTTCTATAAGGGCGTAATAGGTGGTTTGGTAATTACTGATGTGACTTTGTAGCTAGATAAATGCATTTAGAAAGTATTTATAGATCCGTAGTTATGGATATTTGCACTCTTTACTTAGATAAAAATGGTGTTTTTTTGAGTGTAATATTTGAAAAAGCAACCAAATACATGATGGGTTTGTAGAAAGTATCATTTGGTATAAATTGATCAGTGATTCTTATTAATCAGTTTTTGAGTAGCATCAAATGAAGAGTGAACTGTTGAAGTTGAAATTATTGAAACTTTTGGGTTAGTGAGTGGGAATCTACTTAAAGTTCTTTGTGAAAAATTGGGAAGAAATTTGTAGATCAACATTTTTTCAGCCATACTTCTTTGTTCTATCCTCACAGAACATTTGCATTTATTGTTGGATAACCAAATGTTTGTAGCATAATTTATAATCATTCATTTTATACTATGTTGAAATAAATGTTTCCTGGTCCTTGTGGAAGATTGATTTGAGGAATACTGTGCTTGTAAGTACATTATTAGTAAGAATACAGCATAATTTTACTTCAATAACTGAATCTTGGATAAAAAAAAGTTTTTTCTATTTTATTAAAACCCTACATTCATCCATTTGAAAAATAAAAGCTGATACAAATTTCATGAAAGTATTTGGATAAACTATCTAGTTATACAATGTAGCAATATTGTTGCTAGCTTAACATGCTGAGCTATATTGTTATTGTTCTGAAGAAATATGTGGTCACAGGTTGACACAAAATTATTATTAAGTATTTAATGCCAAATTAATGATAGTTTGGTAGATTTCCTACAGTATTTGGCTGGTAATGCAATTATATTTTGTAGGGAGAAGTTTTTTAAATAATTACAGGGTAGTTAAAGAACTAATTGGAGTATTTGTTTACACAGTCTTGACTAAGGAATATATTTACAAAATTACAGAAAATTTTGGCTATTCGGAGATGCAATACAATCTCTTAAATCTTGGTTAAACTTTGGATGAAATGAAGTCCACAAGTGTTGAAGATTAAGAATGCTGCTGAACCCTGGTTGAAATGTGATGTCACCTCTCTGCCAGCTTTTCTGGATTGCAGAAGGAGTGTTGTCGTATCAGACTGATCTCCTCCATCTCCTTTAACTGTAGAGACCAGAATGACTTCCTCACAGCATCACTGCGAGAAAATATCAAAATATCGAACTTCTTGTTTGAGCTTCTCTAGATCATGAAATGCCAATGGTTGAGGCAATCGCATGGTTTTAAAACATTTCAATGTTTCACAGGTTCCTAGTGTAATGTGGGAAAACCCAGGTCAGTCTGGTACAAGTCAAAATAATATCCCTGCAGAATAGATGTCAGGCCCCGACATACCGGAGCCATGTCCAGCCCTCAATCTTTGCTAACTTTTATACTAAAGATACAAGATATATTGAATATACTGCTACATTTTGTAACTTTTTGTGGGGCAACATTCTGTGTATCTTATCTGGTGTGCAATGAAAGTTTTTTTTACAATGTTCCCTGAAAATAAATTGAGAAATGAAGAGCACAGTAGATAATGATACAGAACTACAACATGTTCAGATGCATAGCCTGTAACAAACCACTTGTTATTATATTGTTCACTTAATTGATACTGTACTAATCAGGTAGAGGTCTCTGCTGTAAACAATTATGTTTATGTAAAATGGCTCTTGTATACATCATAAGATTATTCATTGCATATGGAATTTAATAATATATCATAAATATAACTATATTTCTAGAAGGAATTCTTTAAAATGTACTGGAATTAAAATATGACATACATAAAATAAATTTGTCAACATTCTTGCAGAAGAATATAAATAACACAAGTAGAAGAATATAAGAGAACTCTGTGTAAGAATATGTAGAGGAATGAAAATAAATATATGTAATTATATCTATATCTTAGAACTCCACTAATGTCACAATTGTTGTCATTTTATACCATGACCAGAAAACTTGAGCGTTACTGTTGTTGCAAGAGCAATAGAAAAAGAAAAGCTGTGTTGAGTTTATGTAATTTTTTGTTTCTAAACCTAGAATTCTTTTGGTTCGAAGTAGGTGGCAATTATATCATAATAGGTTTGGTAAGAATTCACCATTGCTCATTTAATGGGCAATTAATTATCTATTACTTTTATGGGTTTGAGAAAGTACATGACAAACCAATATAATTGATAATGATGGATTGAATATATAACCGAAATCCTTGTCAGGATAGGAAAGAGAATCTTTAGACTGCAATTGTCATACTGATGTAAAATATTGGCCCAATATGGTTTCTAAGCCTAGAAACATTTTTTATGTCCGTGTGGTGTTGCAAAATGTGAGTTGTCATTCTTTGGATTGGCTGACTGTAAGATGTTGTAATTAATGTGGGACAAAGTTGTGTCGACTCATTTCATGAAATCACTGTTTCAACTTCAAAAAGTTGCACATTTCTTCTAATAACACATATGAAAAAGTTCCTTCTATGACAGCTTGGAAGAAATTTATTTATTTGAAATTGCAAATTGTACTGTATTTTATGCTGTTTGTTAAAGAAAATATGAATGAGAAAGTTCACATTATAATCTGGTGCTTACTGACTTCTCTGCTATTATTATATTGAAGAATTCATAAATGAAAGAAAGCATTACAACTGTATTATTAATAGAGTAGTAGCAGCTCTAAATTTGTATTCTTGTAAGCTTATTCCCAACTGTTCTAGATGTGTTAAGTCTTCGCCTTTTCTCCAGGTCTCCAGACATTGTGTACTATATTTATCTTTATTTAGTGAATCGTTATTCATGGCTGAAGGTTATGTCTGTTTTGTTTACAGATAAATTGAAACCCTGTGTCAGTCATCGTGATATGAACACACTCAACATTCTTGTGAAAGTCGATTTATCCTGCTGTTTGTGTGACCTTGGTTTTGCAATGAAAATCTCAGGATCCAAATACTTTTACAATGGAGAGGAGCAACATGCAGAGACCAAATCAATCAATGATGTAATATATATATCTATATATACACGAACAACTAACACTTGCATTACTTCCTTCCTGCTGCATGCTTAGCTGTAGTTTCAATGCATGTGTAATTGTTCTTGAAAATTTATTGCATTATCTAGAAATTGAATCTCTCAATTTAATCTATATATATTTTCATTTACACTGGGTCCAACCTATTGGTGTAAATTTTGGTTTCCACTCCCAGGAATGTAACATACAAATTTCAATATGTGTATTTTGTATAAATAAAAATCAATAAAATATTGTATAATAGCACACACATTGTCCCAGTGTACTATTGGATTGATAATATTGAAATTGAGCATAAATAAAAATTTTCCCCATAAAATTTAGTTTTTGAATGCATAATTTGCAATCTTATCTTTCTTTAACTGTTTTACCCTGAAACAAGCACTGAAGACAAACATTTTTATCAATCCATTTCCATCTATCCAGGATAATCTGAGATGCACATTTTTAATATAGTGCAATTATGCAGACATAAGAATTTCTTGTGCTCTCCAACTTCATACTGATTTTTTAAAATTGTTAAAAAATTCTGGTCTAAATGTTTACAAACTTGGTTGATTCTATATTAGGTTTGTCTCCAAATTTTGAAACAAATACATTTTATATTAGAAAATTCTTGTATGGAGGAACAAATTTTATATTGTAATAGTACTTTTGAAAGTTCAATACAACTGGAAATTGTGTTTCAGGTCGGTACTCTTCGATATATGGCTCCTGAAGTTTTGGAAGGAGCGGTGAATCTCAGGGACTGTGAATCGTCGCTTAAGCAAATAGACGTTTATGCATTGGGGTTGATTTTGTGGGAATTGGCTTCTCGATGTTCTGATCTTTATCAGCCTGGTGCAGAGATTCCTCCTTACTCTATGCCCTTTGAAGCCGAAGTTGGTAAGTAAAATATTTTCAATTTTTTTTAACTACTAAGATGAACATTGGAGCTTTTAATTTTCAATTTTGAAAAAAGCCTATTGTGAATTGTTAGATATGACCAGAATGTTAGTTTCAGTTATCAAAGATCGAAGATTTTCGTGGCGTATTCGGGTTAAACAGTTCTTGGGTTTCCATGGTTTCCAAATTAGTTGAATCAAACAACATTTCAGCTAAAAGCATTGCTTCTGTTCTCTTGTAAAAAGTGTGATAGTCGTTGAAGGGTTTATTTTAATTTACTTTAATAATGAATTTTAAGAATTGGGTGTTGTCCCAAGTTGATGCATTTTCTTTGTGTTGATCTGCCTTGCCTCAAAGATTACGACAACTGCTATTGCTTGCTTAGGTACATATTTCTTGTACTCTTGTGGACCCTTCTCTTGCTCTATCTAAAAGTATTTATTTTCATAGATTGACAGGCAAAAAAAATGTGTTTTGCTATGAATTGGGAACTCTATATTACCATCTGTTCATGCCTCTTGTATCTTAGTCACACGGAACTACATAATTTACCATAGATATTCGTAAAGTAAATGTTATTAATCTAAAGACAGTGCAGTTATCTGTAGCCAATCATTGAAATTAGTTGTAACTTTACCGTAAGCCCCCACTTTGGACTCAAAATTTTTGAAACCACAACTTGAGAAAGTAAAAAAACAACAAATTTGAAAATTCATAGAAAGTGATGGTCATTTTTGAATTAAACTAATTCAAATTGGGTGACAAACAGGTATGTTATCATTTTATTTTTATAGATCTATCAGAAACTTATGAAACTACTTGTCTCTTCCAGTCTTCTCAAGCAGAACACATTAATTCTGAATTTCTTTTTTGAAACATCGTTTTTGTTTTAATTATACTTGTATTTATTGTACTTGTGTACCTATGAAATGTGTAACTTATAACTGCAGCTGAACCCTGCTCAGTTGTAGTATTATGACTTATTTCAATCTTCAGCTCAAGATTTGTCGTCTTCATGAGACTTTTGAGGTTCTGGACTCTTTCTTAGGCATGCTTTTGGTTGTCAGGGCACCACCCCACATTTGAGCAAATGCAGGTGCTGGTGTCACGGCACAAGGCGCGGCCGCTGTTCCCAGAGACTTGGCGCGACTGGGCGGCTGTGAGACAGCTGCGAGAGACCATCGACGACTCTTGGGACCAGGATGCTGAGGCCAGGCTCACCGCACTTTGTGTCGAGGAGCGCCTCCATGAGCTACCTGTACTTTGGGAGCGACAAAAGGGCACAGGTAACAAAAGACAATTATTTCAAAGTAATTGTTTCAGAAACTGCTAAAAGTCACATTTTTTAAAATTTGATTTAAACACAACCTCATTTAAACTGTATATCTGTTAATATGACATCAAAACTATTTTATTCATGCGGTGGTAATTTACTCAAGTTTCTATTAGAATAGTGCCACTTGGACTCATTGCACCCCTGGTCATGTTGTGGAGTTCTATGCATAGTCCCTTTAGTGATAGTAGTTTAGTAATGGATTAGGGTCGGTTCTTGATCACAGATATAATGAGTTTGGTCTGGTAAGTGTGAATCAGTTGTGAAGAATGTTTAAACGTGTATAAATTGGCTTCCATTCTCCAAACTGCACTCAGAATGTTAATATTGTCTGTTAGTGCTACAACATGCTTTTTAAGAACAATAATTTTTTGCCAGAAAAGTGAATTGAACTTGCGAATAGGTGACAGACGTTTAGCTGCTTTAAACCTTGTACGTAAAGTAACGATTGTTTGGAAGATATTAAAAGGTGTTTGTGCGTCTCCGATGGCAATGTACCAAATAGCAGGATTTCCTGTAGGTATTTCGACGAACACGAGAGAAGAGCGCAAGGCTCAAGGCAAAAAGTGCCCCAGCATTCCACCCAACTGCATTCCTGCCGGGGAAAAGCATCCCTCGGCTATAGATGTGTTGAATGATATGGAAGCTACATGATAATGCTTCTACGTGACAATAATGTGTGGGTCATTTGAAAAAACAATTATTTTTCAGGGGGAACATTCCGAGCGTCACCTGTATCATTCGCAAGTATTCTTTCATCATTTAATCAGTACAGAGGAACGGTTATGCGTTGCGGATTATACGCATCAATGGTGTCGCACAAATTTGCATCGTGTTTCGCGCATGTGGAATATCTTTTGCTGCAAACGTCAGTATAGGCCACGTGTATGATAAGGATTTCTGAAAGACGGGCGATATTTTACATTTGCTACAAAATGATTTTTATTATTTGCACAAAGTTTAAAAGTATTTCTTTTTAGTATAATAATATTTAAGGAATGCTAAAGCATGAAGAGACTTTTCCTCCAGCGTCGAAGTGCGTTTGATTCGTTTGCAGACGGAATGTTTTTGCAGTATCTGTTGAAGTAGGTTTCACCGTTCGCGTCACAGAGACTCTCAAGATGAATGGTTTGCTTTTTGGTGTTTTTGAAAAGTAAAACGTCCTTGCGTATATTTCCGAAATCATCAGCTTGGATGTCGTCAGTTGTTTCTGCATTTTTTAGAATTAAATTGAAGTTTTCCTCCATTGTCCAAAAACCCTATGTTCCATACGTCTTCGTTACTCAAATTTGAAATTCGTTTTTAGTTACGCTTGTCTGTTCGTAGTAGGTCAGCTTATCGTCAAGGGAAATGCTTATCTTATAAATGATCTGTTCAGAATTATGATTTACTTATATTCGTGTATGTAGTTTAATTTACCCACATAAAACCTTCACTCGCGCCTGTGTTAAGTGCTATTGTAATGTTGATGAGGAGGGGGAGGGGGTTGATTATGACGTAAACGTTCTACCGGTTTTGTTTAGAGGGATGTCCTCATCCCACATTCTGTCAATGGCTTACATTTTAATCTTTTTTTCGATTTCAACTGCTCGCAGTAGTAGGCGTGTTGTTGAAATGTGATGATTCACGTGCCATTTTCCAAATGGCCTCGACCACTTTACCAAGTTAATTTAATAAGGCAATGGGGCCTATATTTAGTCGTAAGGTTAAAGCCTTTCCCAAGTTTACGGAAGGCTATGGCCTTCTGTTCTACAGGTCTTGGAGGATGATATTCGAGGTTTATCTTTTGTCGTGGTGACCCCAATTGGTTTATCGTGTGCCTTGATTGACTTGTCTCTAATTTTGGGTCCCGTGCCTTGATTGGCAAATTTACGTAGTATCGGTTTTCTGTAAGTGACTAGTTATATGGTGTTTTTTCCATTAGCTGTGACCATAAAATCGTACAATGTTGTAAGGCTTGTAATGAATTTACGTAATTATGAATTAAGAGCCGGTTTTTTCTAAATTCAATGCGAGTAGTAATTGAATGTCAATTTTTATGTGATGTTTAAACTTCCGAAGATTTTAATGATACATATATGTATCGTCTCAGAATATTAACCAATTTCTTAAATATAAAAGGATGAAATTGTAATTTTTCTTCAAGTGCAAACCGTGGTGGTAGAAGGACGAGATGAACATTGACGCTCCCAATAACAGTAACTTTTTGGGGGTAAGCAGGCTACGTGAGGGTGATCCTGGAACGTAGCATAGGAAGGGAATTGAAAAGGGGGGATGCGGAAGATAGAATTGACTGAGAGTTTAATGTAGAATTTGTTTTCCGGCCGTGTATAAAGTATTTACTAAAGCAGTATTATAATTCTATGGAGTTTATTGTGCTTATATTTTGTTAACTAATAGTTTCTTTACAAAGATTTCAGTAAGACTGAAAATGTGAAGCGACAGCTGAGATTTTTGTATTGTTTTTCAGCAATCTACACGTCCAGTGTGAGTCCGACGGTGAATCCAACGTTCGCGAGTCTGGTGCAGAGTCAGCTACGTACCAACAACAACAATAACAACAACAATACCGGCGTACACGACAGGACTTTCTTCAACGATTCAGCTGACGATACAGGTTACTATGGCCAACTGGATTCAATTTCCGAGTTACATTCTGTTTTGAAGGAGCTGCCCTGTGGTTGTCTACTACTCGAAATTTTATTCGTGCAACAGTTGCTTTCAAGAGCAACACTCGCCTGATACCTCGTTACTTCACTTTTGTTCTCGGAATAATAAAAAAATATCTCGAATTACTTTTCGCAGTGCTTTTCAATTTCACTGTGAAAATTTTTTGACAATGGACAAAATAAATTATTAACATTATAAGACGTTCGAAATCAAACAAAAAGTTTGTGGTTCACAATGTGCTTTCTGTTACTGGTTTATTAAGCATATTTGGTTTTCCAAACATAACACTGAACAGTTCCTACATTTGATTTCGTAACTACATTATGCATTTGTTATTTTTCTAGTGTGTTTATGATATCTATAACATGACATATTGACGTGGTATGCTTAGAATGTAATTTTACTGATCCTTTAAGCTCTGAACTTGTTGTCATAGATTCAAGGTAATTAAATTGAGTCAACATTTTTTTAGCCTGTCTTATTTAAATGTTCCATCATTCCATGAACTCTCATTTCATCCATTCGAAGTTTCTTATTTCGAACAATCTTTACTGAAGAAAATATTCTTAGTTTTAACCGACCAGGTTAACCTGTAGGTGAGGAAGTTGATAGAAGTGAGACATTCATTAAAATGTAAAATACAGTAAATGCTGCTGTAACCTTTTCTTCATATGAATTGTATATTTGCCCTTTTTGTTTGTCTTTAAATATCCTGTTACATGTGTGATTTTGTTCAACAAGTCTGTTAGTAGTAAAATATTTCGAACATTTAGAAGGTTTGAAGTGAAGTATTATACTACACTTTTCCAAATTTTATTTTGGCACGAAGGCTTTATGTATGTGTACTAATTGCCATGACCATCTAGGTGTGATAACTACAGATGTTTTTATGAAGTGGACATTTGAGCCCAGATCCTAACTTTAAAGTCCTCTGGTTACTAAAAGCACTATTTCCATGCCATATTTATTAGATATAAAGCATGGTTCAAAGTAGAGTTTTGGTCATTGATTAGAAGCGTCTGTGTTACTTCTTAAAATATATTCTTCTCCCATTTCTGTCAAAGAGAAACAATCTGGTGATTTAAAAGAATCTATTATCAGTTTAATAACTAACTTAATTGTATTGTCAATCAAGTGTTCCTATCAAATAATCTAAGCACATTGGCCATTTATACCCATATTCATTCCCATAAGAATTTTGTATTAGCCTAGAGCCTATATCTACCAACAGGTCACTGTGTCTTTAATCTTGTCCGTTTTGTTTCAGGTTGGTCACTTGGCCCAAATGGAAAGGATACACTGGAGTCCACCGTTTCCGAAGGAACGGTCGAAACCGTGCTGACATTATCCCCCTCTGAAACCCTTCAAGACATTTGCAGTAAGTTATTAATGCAATACTGTGTTTGTATACAAATAACTACATTTTCGTTATTCAGTTTTCTGCTTGAAAATATAATAAGTTGATATAATACATAAAATCTGATAGAAATGATGTAAAAACAACAGGAAATGAAGTGATAAACCTACTTGTTGAGGAGTTTGGGTTAATTTTGATAAAAATATTTAGTTTAAAAGTCATAAGATAAGGATTAAGATGTCGGAATTCTGATAACCAATTTTCCATAAATATGAAATTGTCTTTTAAGCGAACCCCCCCCCCCCCATTTTCACTTTTATATAAATAATTATGAAAACCGACATAAGCATCAGAATACCATGAGGTTTCAAGATATTTTGTTTTTTTGACAAGGCTTGTAAAAGTAATCCAGATCGTTTAAAATTTGTCTACGTTGTGGAAATGGTAAGAAAATTGCAGCTCATAATAACGTCTGTCTGAAGTCAAACTATAACCTACACCGCACATTCTCAAAATTTCAAATAGATGTAGTAATTTGTGAGAATATGAAGATGTAGGCATCAGGTAATGCCGTCAAAACTTGTGAATATTTATCACACTGAACAAATGTTTCCAAAAATACTCATAAATTATTTGTGCACATTGTTGTCATGTATATATGTATGATTATTTACCAGACAATAAAGAATACAAACATTTAAAGCAGTGTTGCCAATGTTGCTGCGACGAAGATGTTGATGAATCGCTCGATTTTGCAGATAAGAATTCCAACCAAGGTGGGGGTGGTGGCTTCGGGGCGACGGCGCCCCTGCAGCCTTACCAAGGACGCAACCCCTGCATGGAGCGCAATCTGATGCCCGCCGCCCCCAGGGATGGTGACATCGGTGCACTGGTGGACAGGTCCTCGAAGCACGCCTCCACGCGCCGCCCCGTAACCGACCACGCGCCGCCCACGCAAGACTTTCCCCGGCCCGCCACGCCCATCCCCTACGTGCAAAACGCCGTGTCTACCATGCCTAAACAGCCCAACGTCCCGGGCAACGGATCCGACAGCGTCGGGGCCCCCTTCCGATGGGCCAACTGGGGCGGTCTCAAGAAGCTTCTTTTTGGCGCGCACAAGGACCGCGGGGCCGCTCTCGAAAAGTCCAACCTGCTTGCGCGCAAGAACGAGGCGCCAGTCATCGTGGAGACGAAGGTGTGCCTTCTGCCCCCGGACAAGCTCGGCGGTGGCGTGGACGCAAACGTGGGTGTCGTGACGTCCGTCGTGGCCGAGCCCAAGCGCCGCCCCTCTACGCTCCCCCTCGTAGGCGGTGAGGCGGACTCGCCCTCGCCCGGTTCCGCTGAGCACTTTCAAAACATCTTTTGCAACAAAAACGACGTAAACGCATCCCGCCTGAAAGATCCGAATTCTCGGGTGAAGACCCCGGGGGACGTGCCGCCTTCGGTGAGGCGCAACCGCGGCAAGGGCGGCGCCGCGCGGTTCTCCCTCTACGACGACCGCATGATGGCGCCGCGCGACTGCCCGGCTGCCCCTATCACGACCGGCGTCGAGAAGCGTTTCTCAGTGGGCGCCAGCGACACCTCTAACTTCTAGTTTGCCCGTGTGCTGCTTATGTACTCTAATTTTTTTTAGCAATCTTATCTTACTTCGCAGATTTCTTTTGCGCATTTCGTGGTCCGTCGCTAGCTTTACCCTCGGAACATCTGCGTTGCACGCTCGTTGCAAACTACACGATTTCCGACGGTTTATTTTTCCTGTTTTCTATCGGCGATTGTTCATTTCAACGTGATACCTGTTAGATGTATGGTGAATCTTGATAAAGACATCTTAACGAGTGACGACGGACGTCTGCCACTTTCGCTGATATGCTATGTTCTATGGCTTGTTTAGATTTTTATTGCAGCATAAAATTGCAATATAATGTAACTGCACGAAGTGACTTGGTGTCGTGGTCGTGTGTAATTTTTGAAGGAGCGTTTTAGTTCTTAAAGTCCATTTTGACTATGGTTGTAAGTTGTGGACCACATCCGGTAGCTTGTTTTAGCGATTTATTTACGTATCAAACGATTATACCAAACATATGTATATTGGACGTAGACCGATTAGCAACTAACACGTTATTATTTTACATAATTTTAGTATGTTGTGTTCGAGATGTAATTCGAACAGTCCACGTGAGACCGTTTAACCTTTGCAGAATAACTGAAAATGATGAAAAACATTTTCACTTATCAGGTTTCACATGATTTCATATATTTGGATGATTTTTATTGTGATTTTGTAAAATCATGAATCAGAAGAGCTAGGCCAGATAAGCATTCTCATTTACATGTAATCGTCTTTTGTGGGCATTCACTAAAGACTTGGAAAGATCATGCAAATTCTGTCTGAATGTCTACACATTGGTATGGTCTCTCTAGTTCAAAATTTTCAATGAGAATAAAATTGGACATTTTCAGTGGCAATGCCCATGCAATAGTAGGAACCCTGGCTAATCTCTTGAAGAATTTCAGAAGTGTTGCCACCATTGCAATTACGGATCCACTTGGGCGTTATTATAAACTTCAATTTGTTGTTTAGTTTTGTTAATTAAACTTCCTGACATCAGTATGTGGACTTATTAATTTGTTGTAGGTTTAATCATTGCTTTAATGTGTAGCCCGGCGATTTGTCGTCGTCGTATACCAAAACAAAAATTTTTCTCGCTTTCTTATATAATCATGCTTTTGCCTATTTAAGCAAAAATATTGGTTCGAGCAATGGTTACCTACCTGGACTAATATGTTAGCTATTAGCTCACTATTTTATTCAAATTTATATTCTGATTAGTAAATGCAAAAGCTACTAACATTTATGAGGATCCACTAATTCTGGCTGCTGGAATGAAACCAACTTTTCGTTGGAACTGTGAAAATATATAGTAGACAGTTCACACTCAAGACACAATTTCTTCATTTTACAACAATTCAAAGTCTCAATTAACATAGAAATAAAAATAATTTCAACAGTCAGAGTCATGTCTAGTTCACAAGTAGTTTAAATGATCTAACTCTGAAGTGAAATATTTTGAATACTGTATTTTTTTAGTTCTTTAAATCTGTTAAAATATTTCTTGAGAGACCAGAATTGTTTTGTATGCCACAGTTTGTGGCTTGCCTTTTCTAACCTTCGAGATCTCCAGACAATCGAAATAGAAGTGTAGGTTCTTTGGTAATTGTCATGTGTTTTGCTTCACCTCAATTCTGCCTGCATGCATTGATATTTTTGTACCTAAAACTACCATCAACTCCAGGTCTCCCCACTGTCGCTGACATCGTGAGATTAGCAGAAAACATTCTGCCCATAAATCACTATGATTGGAGCTTTCTTGTGCTTTAAGTATTTTAGAATATACTTTTGTGGCTGTAATTTGTTTTTTAGGATACATCAAGGTGTGTTAATATTTGAATTATATAAACTGAAAGCACTGTTTATTATTGTGAGTCGCTTCTATTTTACCGTCTGTATGGGGTTACTCATTTTTCAGATTTATGTTCAATCCTTAAGCTAGTGTGATATAACAAACAATAAAGATATCTATTGATATTGATTATTAATGTGTGTGAAATCAGGAGAATATGTGGTTATCCTTAGTGGTATTTTATAATGAAATGTAGAAATGTTTTGATGACAAATATGTATGAATATTTGTTGAGAATACACAGTTATGCCTTATATGTTTTTGTAACATTATACTGAACAAGATTTAAGACTGCCATTATAAGTTAAATAAGAGCATTCTCAGTTGATAGGTAAATTTAATGTTTTAATTAAAATACTTTAAATGAAAACATAGCGAGATCCTCTGTGGTAACACTTTGGACAGGTCGTCAAAAGTCAACCCTGGAAGGTGCAGCTTCGATGAGCAGCTATTGGATTCAATTTAGGTGATCGAGATTTTTCAACTTTCTGTTATTTGGGCAATTGAAACCAATTGATCAGGTGGGCAGGTTATCAGGTCTGTCCGCTTAGTCTCCCAATCTTCCCTATTTGTTGTGCATTCGGACAGAATCTATGAATTGTTTTCACAACATTGACAAAAATAAGCAATGGAATTTTCTTCAAATGGAACTTTCAGTGATACCAAACGAGGAGGAGATAAATACTTAAATTGGCACCCACATAGACAGTTTGCGATGAGCAGGAAATTCCATTGATTTTTACCAGTGCATTAATGTATTTTCTTTCTCAGATGGTGCTGCAACTGCAATCGAAAGAAAGCGGAAACTTCATTTATCGATAAGTAAAAAACTAATTCGAGGAAGAACGATGTCAATGTAGAAGTATTAAGTTACCATCAGGGTGGTTATTTAAATTGAGTCCCCTCACTTACCCCAAAATGTGAAACTGGTTACAGGAAAAATACAGCACTGTTTTATTCTGTTGATTTGATATGCATAACTCAAGGTAGTTTCATATTTTATTTATCTTATTTTGGTGTCGTCTGTAAATGAAAATTAATCTCAATCACGGGTCAAGTCAACGCAACTATTTATGGTTAATGCATGTCTGCAATAAAAAAATGTGGGTTCTATATATCTGATCTCCCTTACTCTCCGACATTGGTATCACTACGCCATATCATATCATATCATTGATATTATATGTAGGTTTTGAGATTAATCACGATTACTTGAGTTTCGTACTGATGTCAATTCTGTTATATTAAGTCACTATGAAACTATTTGTAATTATAGCACTTATTATGAGCTTATGTAATTAGAACATAAGCGTTTATGAAGTATAGAGCATCCCACAACTGTAAAAGGGAAATTGTGAATCGATTAATATTGGTTTGTATTAAGCTTGGATGATGGTTAGTGAATCAAGTCTGTTCCTACCTTAACAGTACCATTTTATGGTAACATATATCCCACACTGAACTCATAATGTAACCAAAATTTTGTAATATTTTGAATTTTATGTGTAAAGATAATATTGACACAATTAACATTATCATATATGATATTTTATTCCTCAATATGACAAAAGTATTGAGAGTATTGGATTAAATATCAAAAAAATGTTTACAAGGATTAAATGTTTCACTCGCAATAGCTGTGGCTTGTTCAAAATTTTTCTTTCTCTTTACAAGGATTCATACATTTGGAAATGAAATGGCAAATTAGCAATATATAAGTTGTCTCCAATGGTATTTACTTACTGTGTCCATGCATCGAATTTTCATCAATCTGAATTGCAGGCAGTATGTTGTAGTAGTCAACTGCCTTCTCTCGGGTCTGTTTTCACCATCGAAACCTCACTCCTTACGATTCACTCAAATTCTCAATTAATTTTGGCGAAGCTAGAGGTTCCCAGGGTATGCGTTCTCAAAAGTAATCCCGTTTGATGTTGTAGCAAACTTCCTGGAAGACTGCTTCCCGGCGCACAGGCTGACTCTGCTTTTCCTTGGTGCGGGCTGCTGTTCAGGGATTTACAGCTTACTTGTATGGCTCACCTGCGCGCACAGCTCGAAAGCAACTTACGCCTCCTATTCTATTTAGATAATTTTAAATTGGCTCATTTACGCTACTAAATACATTATTGTATTATGTTTTTAGTGGTGTAACCTTGAATGACCGTAAATCAACTGTTGCGTCCACTTGCAGTTGTGGGTGTTCCTTGAAAAATTGGTCTGATTAATACTTCTTTCTTGTAAGTTCCTTCACCGTAGAATTCTTTTTTAATGTAATTTACGCCTGTATCTTATCAGGAACGCTCATTAGTCTTATTATAATTAAGCTCTTAATAAGTGTTGTAAACCAGAGGTTACTCAAACTATCGAACACTATAATAGTTTCAGTGTGCATAATTGTTGAGAATAAATGTCAAGACCGGCCTCCACTGAAAATTGCGGATGGACGTAATTTACCGACAACTTTGTGGTCACAAAAGAGGCCGTTTACAGCAATGATAATTATCGTGAGGTTTTCTATTCTAGCAGCGAGTTCAAGTGCACGCATTACTGGTGAATTCATCAGACGCGTGTTCTCAATGTTGACAGAGAATCGCCTCGTCACAAGAATTACAGCGCTTGAGCCGTGGCGAGAGGATAATCGACTAAATAAGGTGTTAAGTTTTTTTTAAACAAATATTGGGAAGTACATAAGATAGAATATGGTAACATAACAGTATATAAATAATGCTATATATGTAGTAAGAAAAGCGATAACACTGGATAAAACTAGTCTTGGTAGCTGCCACTGTAAAACAAAAGCTCTAGTAATTTGGTCTATCATCCACAACGTTTGATAGTTGGGTCTATTAATGAAGCGAGCTGTAGATGGCTGACTTATTACTTTATGGAAGACAAATCTCTTGAGACTAGAAGTGCTATCGAACGTAGCAGTAAATTGCGTCTCTTCTTGAAGAATCCAATAACTACATCCGCATTGGAGAAAGCGCGTAGGTGTGAAAGGAGCGAATTTCAAACCAGCCCGGAACAAATACCGAGCAAGAAAAATTGGAATACAGTTCCGTGTTTAAGCAGAAGTTGATTTGCCAATTTTTTTTCACTCCAAGCAAGAACAGACGAATGAAGTTCATTCTTGAAGGTTATGAAACGGAATTAAAGGATCACTTTGGTCTGGTCTACATATTTCCACTCCGATCTTTTGAATGCTGCTGTCATTTTCACTTGATGAACTAAAAATGAACAATGTCATTTAGCCCAGAGAAAGAATGGTGGTCAGTGAGATTATGTTGATCATTCCGTCTTTTCTAGGATATGATTGAACTTACGAGGGACAGCGATGCTTCAACCCTCGCAACGCGTGGAACAGACAAAATCCGTGTTAGGAAGAAACCGAGTATTAACTCAAACACTAATTACATTTACGATAGTTATGGGAAAGATATTTCCTTTATAGTTCGTTCATTGTACAGAACAATTTCTTTGAGCTAGTTCAAATGAACTGATTACTCCTTTTCTTTTTTAGTATGACACAAATTTTGATGGTAAAACTTGCAGATTATGTGACGAAGTTGTCGCCAAAGCCCAGAGAAGAAATGCTTCAATTGAAGATCGGCTAGAGGCAATGAAACGGAATTTAGAATATCCATTCTGTTTAGGCTTAGCTTCAACTGAAGCATTTATTCTCTGTTTGAAAATACACATTTGATCAATTTCCATATTGCCCATTTTCACTGTTTCCTAGACTTGATGTAATGAATGTGATTAGTAAATTGTAGGTGACCTGAGCTTTAGGTGTACAAGGTGGATGGATCTCACATCGAGCTGGACTAGCTGAGTGGTAGGGCAACCGCCCGGTAAACGGGAGGTCCCGGATTCGATTACCTGGTCCTGTCGAGACTTCGCATTCCGATTTTCAGAAAACCTTTTTCTTTTTCGAATTGATACCCAACTTCCATTGCAATACCAGCAGAAACAAATTTTCCAAACACAACTGAAGATAATGAAAGGTTTTGTTTAATACTAATTTAAATTTTTAAGAAATTTCTAACTTTTGGCTACTAAGCTGTAATTATTTAATACTAGCTTGTTGTGTGCCTGACGGTTCCCGGGAATTAAATTATATTAGCCCGTTACAGTATTTAATTCGGTAGTAATGGGTTTGTCAACACATTATTAAACCACCAGAAATCGTAACATTCTTGAAAATTTGCCTTCACGTCCCTTCCGCTGTGAGAGCTGACGGAATGTTAATTTAATTATAACCAGCGTGATGAATCACAGTATGTTAACCGAATCTACTGCTACGTTCAATAAAAACAATAGCTTTAAAGAAGTCTGAAAAAGTGTACTGCTAATTCTCCGGCACAGAAAAGCGAAAATAGATATAATCCCGGTAACATAAGAAAGTTAAAAATATTCTCGATTCACTAATAGAACCAAGAATACTCCAAAGAATAATCTCGGTTTGTTTTCGCATTCGTTTTATATAACGCCCTTACCTTGCGACTCAGATATTGCATGTTGAATGTCAGAATAAAACTCGGCGACACATTTCTCGATTCTTATCGCGTTATTTTTAGGTAACGCCTTTCCACCCCAACCCACCTATGAATGCTGTTGTCGTAACTAATGGGGCTCAAATAACACCGCAAATATCTGCCATTAATGCACGTTTTAATATTGTGTCCCCTCTACCCTCGTCCCAAAGAGTGGTCGTAGTAGTCATACCCCAACAGTACTTGTTTTTGGTCGCAAGGAACATGTGTACAAAGTTTGGTCAGAATTGCTACTCGCGTTTAAATTTTTAGGCAGCAAGTACAAACAAATAATTTACAGAATCGGCCATTTACTGGGTGTACCAAAAAGGACTTTACAACATTTAAAATTCATATTAATTTATTCTTACTTACAGACATGACTTTACAGCAATATATATCAAGTTTTGACTTACGTAGTACGATAGTACAGAATCACCAAGTCTGTAAGTTAAAAAATAAATTAATATGGATTTTCAAAGTTGTAAAGTCCTTTTTGATACACGCTGTGCATTTATAAGATGAAGATACTTGAGGAACACCTCTTCGGTTTGATTATTTTGATAAATGTATGGGATAATTTGATAGTGAGTAAAGATAGAAATGTGGGTGCAGGGTTAATAATGTTATCTAAAGAATGCGTACGCTTGAGTTCGATTCCCGACTGTGCCGAATATTTTCAGCCTTTACCTCTTCTTCCTTCCCTCTTTACGCCATGAACGTATACTTGTCTTTGAGCGTATTATGACGCCTGACCATTCCTACCTTTGTGCCATATTTCTATCTTTAGTCACTATCCAATTAGCCAATCTGTGTGACATCGTCAAGATTTACATATTATTATGTATATATAGAACTGCGTGTGTGTGCCCTGGTCTTTATATACGTGTCTTAATCATCTACCATGCTGCTTATAAAACATTTTGCATATTTATTAACAAATTAAAAGGTAGTCCTTATTAAAACTGTTAAATTTAAGAATTTTATCACGCTTTACAGATATATAAGGGAGACTGCTGTACCAGCGGACAAAATTTGTGTATAATTTTTTTTATTCAATCCAGTAATTTATATCACAAAATTTGAATACACTACAGATATCTATAATCCTTTGCCAATCATTTTTAAATGTTTCTTCAAAAACAGAAATCCAGTTAAAATAATTTATTTATTCAAATGTGTCCTCTGGTAAAACGTCCTGATGAACCAAAGGACGAGATCTGTTGTACCTAAGGACATCATCTTTTTTGAATTGTTATGTATAAGTCACGGAAACAACCCACAAAATTTGCAATGGAAGTCTTTATTAAACATTGAAACAAAATTAAATAACACATTCAAATTTATATATACACATTAAATAAAAACACAGTGAAGTGTTGAAACATTAGTGAAAAAATCGATTTCTTTAACGTTTTAAAACCAAAAGTGACCCATGTTATAGCCAGTTAATGACACAGGGATAGAAATAAATAATGTTCGACTTTGTCATTTCTGTTTCACATTCATCTTCTTGCATAACAAATTTAATCTTTTCACCACCAATTATCTTTTTCAAGAATTTAACAGTGAACAATCCCGGTCTTTTAAATTGTGCCACATAGTGACCAACTGATATTTGAAAGTATCTAAACCCGATTCCTTGTGGTTTTTAATTCTCTGCGCCAGAGTTTAAAGCACTTTTCCGAATACTAATTCCTCTTTTCAAAACATCTAACAAATGCAGTCTTTGATGGAACTGTCCGCCTCTTTCTTTGCTTCTTTGCATTTTCCGGTGCCTTCTAAGCGAATATAAAGTGATGTGCCAGTGAACGTCTTTTGGTACGAAGAAAGTGGTGTTCGCAAGATACGTCACAACGCCATTTTGTAATAAATTCAAATTTCCCCCACAGCTATGAATAGATTTGTTGAAATGATTGTCAAAATACGAAGCTAATAATATATACTTTACACTACAATAATTACCTTTGAGATGTATATGTTTAACTGACGTTGATAGACTTCGACTTAATTTTATTTTTTGTTTATTAAGAAATTTACAAGATAACATTAAGCAAATTAGATAAAGGAAGTGGTCCAGTGACCACACTCCGAATGAAACAAAATGATATGTGAATGCGTCTGTTGTCCGCTTCCTCTTCAATCTGCGACGTGTTGTTAGTTCATTTGCTAGATGGCTGACCTCTTCTTTATGGTGCCCTGGGAGATTTCGATGATAATTAGTGCTGAGTCTGTGTATTTCATCTTCTATAGTAGGTATGTCTAGATGTTCAGGTTTGTTTTTTTCTTGCAAACCACGGTGCGTTTAAGGCTAGGTTTACATGGGCATTGATGGCTGCGAGGGGCAGTGTTGTGTCAATGGCGTTGCCGCACTGACAACTGACAATCCATCGCTGGCACGACAGAACTGCCTCGGTTTTCTTGGAGTGTGTCAGTCATGACTGGCGTTCCCCCTTCACCGTCCTAGACGTTCCCCACATAGGAGGCCAGTTAGTGGCAGTGGTTGTCAATTATAGACTGTGAACAGTTTCGATTGCGCGATGGTAAACACGTTTTCATTTCGCGTTCAGTTTGGTTTAGTGTGTGATTGGAATGAGTGGATAGTTTTGTTCAGCAAGCGTTTGGAATACAGTTCGTATGTTGTACCTACTCGCCTATAAATGTTTAGGTTATTTTTCCAGAAAGAATACTTGTTCACCCTCCAACGGAACAAACTTAAACTGGCAAAAATCCTAAGTGAAAGAATGAAATATATCTATAAACGAACTACTATCACGCGAAATGAAAAATAATTCATTTTATTTTGTTCAGTAATTGACATCATTAAGGGGAATAAATCAACAAGTAATAAAAACCGAGTCAATTAAATATTGAAAACAGCTTGAAAGTACAGGCGCTTAATTACTGTAGTAATAATAATACAAAGCAATATTTCCAAACAACTATTTTCATTTTTACGTATCTATACAACTCTCCCTGGTACCTAAGAAATTCCGTCATCCACCATAACATCAAAATTCCCTATGTAAACTCAGTTATCTCCAAATCCATAACAAACCTAATCAAAAGCGCACTCAACCACCCAAACCCCACGATCCAGCAATTTCATAATAGTCCTCCTCCCCTTCCACGCTTCCCTAGCCTCAAAAGAAAACTCCCAATTGACCTCATCCTTCCCCCTGATCACGCTAACTCACTCTACCATCATGCCCGCAGACCACAACCTCATTAATCCTCCAAAAATTAGTTCACTGCTTGTCAATCCTCACACACCCACGTCGTATGCCCCTCACATACTCACAATTAAACCTAACCTGCTCGGCTAAAGTAGGTTAATCAAACGGATTAACCTACCCTCACGCAACCATGTTAATTATATACCATATCTTATTTTCATGACTTTTTTATATTATATATACTATAACGATATTGGCCTAACTGATAATCTATAAGATAATAGATTTTATATGTAAAAAAAAAGGATCTTTAGTGTAGCGTAATAGAGTTTTACTTTTCGTGAGAATTTCACGAACCCTACCTCCTCATTCGTTACGCCTTTTCTAGTACAAGCCCTACGTGATTAGTTTCTGTTTATGAAACACGGACATGATGCGTGCTCGAAAACACAAAGGGGGAAAATATTCAACTTGAAATAAACAATATATCAGTACTATGTAACATCAACATTCCAAGAAATAGCAGAGAAGTATAAACAGGTATCAGAGTTCACTGCTCGTTCTGTAGTGAGGGCAGCACTTCCACAGAGTTGTCAGTGAAGAAGGGGGCAGTTATCTGGTAGGCAGTGCACAGCCAACCTCAACATCACTGCCCGTGCAAACCTATCTTAAGATAGTACGAAGAACTGTTGACTGAAGACGTTGAATAATTTTTGAATTGGAAGACTTGGTGCAACCCCCATAGTTGGATACCATATATCCATATGGGTTTAATAATGCATTTATATATAAGTATTTTGTTTTCTGTTTTCAATTAGGAGTTTCTGCAAAGTTCGCATTTGGCGAAGCTTATTCTTGATGTGATCCCTTTTGGATGTTCAATGCGGTTTCTATGTAGGTTTAGAGTCCAATAGCGGACATTTAGACAGTTTGTTTTCCTGGTGGTAAAATTTACTTGCACTGATTTGTTAGGATTTACAGTTATACGCCAAAAGTTTAGCCATTCTTCAAGGCTGTTTAAATGATTTTGCAGGACACCAGCAGCTATAAGAGGGTCATTATCTGCAGGAATAATTGCGGTGTCATAAGCGTAGGTTGCAAGAATTTTTATCTATTTCAGGTATGTCCGCTGTAAATAATGACGAAAAAGTAACTTTTGCGTTAAGAAAACACTCTCCTCGCTCTGATCCAAGAATCACACGATGAATGCCGTTTTTTCAGTGTTCATTATTACCTCATAACAATTACAGCTTTACCAACCAAATAGCTGCAAATTTCACTACATCTCGCTTGACAGGTTACGTTTCTATCTAGTTGCGAGTCACCTGTAGGAAGAAAACATAGTGCGAATTGCGACATATGTGTTGATTACTTGAATATTAGCAAGAACATCAAGAGAGCGGATGGGAAGCCATTTCTGGATAAAGAAGAAAAAGGAGAAAGATGGAATATCAAGAAGAGCTGTATCACGGTGGAAATCTAGATCAGTCAGTAATAGAAGAAGAAGTGGAAGTGGATGACGAAGATTTGGGGGACAACATTTTAAGGTCAAAGTTTGATGGGGCGCTGACAGATCTGAGCAATTGTAAAGCGCCAGGAATTGATAACATTCCAGTGGATTTGATAAGATCATCGGGCGAAGAGGCAATATCATGGCGGTGCAGGATAATTTGTGAAATCTACGAAACAGGAAGAATACCAGAAATTTTAGTAAAAACATAATAATACCCATACCGAAGAAGACTGGGACTGATAGATGCGGACAGCACAGGACAATTAGTTTAGTATCCCATGCATGCAAAATATTAACTAAAATACTATATAGGAGAATGGAACGTCAAATAGAATGCCAGTTAGGAGAAGATCAATTTGGTTTTAGGAAGAATGTACGGAAAACAGAAGCAATATTGACTAATTTTAGAAGAGAGGATAAAACCGGCTTACGTTCATGGCATTTATAGATTTAGAAAAAGCGTTTGATAATGTGAACTGTAACACAATATTAAGGATTCTGAAGAGCAGTCGAAGAAAATATCGACAAAGGAAGCTTATACATAACCTCTACAGAGGACTGGCAGCAGTAATTAGAATAGAAGATCAAGAAAGGAGTGAGACAGGGATGCAGTCTGTCGCCCATGCTGTTAAGCTTATATATAGAACAGACGATGAAGAAAGTTAAAACGGAATATGGAAAAGGAATCATACTGCAAGGAGAAGACATGAAAAGCCTACGCTTTGCCGATGATATTGTAATATTAGGGCATAAATGGCATAAACGTGGCCCTGGAGAAAGAGTTCAGTAGGAGGATTAATAGAGGGGAAACCAAGGTAATTTGGGAAACAGTGGAATAACAGAGGCTGTTAGATTAATAAGGGATGTTTTGACGGAAGTTAGGGGATTCTGCTACTTGGTAAGCGTAATAACTAGGGATGGTAGAAGTATAGTAGATATAAAGAGTAGGATAGCACAGGCAAGGAATTTACTTACGGGTAATATAAGTGTTAATGTTAGGAAATCGTTGCTAAAAATGTTCGTATGGAGTGTGGCGTTATATGGGTGCGAAACGTGGACGGTAGGAGTTGAGGGAAAGGAAAAGAATAGAAGCCTTTGAAATGTGGTTGGTATAGGAGAATGCTGAAAATGGGATGGGTGGATAGAATCACTAACGAGGGAGTTCTAAACATAATTGGGGAAGAGCGAACAATATGGAGGAAGTCCAAGAGAAGGAATTGATTAATAGGCTACGTTTTAAGATATGAGGGTATTGTAAAATTAGTTTTCAGAGGGGTAAGAAGAGAAGGGAGGGAGCTCAAGGATAGAATAGGCAAAGGAGATTAGGGAGGATGTGTGATGTGCTAGTTATGCGGAAATGAGAAGGCTTGCGCAAGATGGGTTAGCATGGAGGGTTGCATCAGACCAGTCCACAAGAAAAACAGAGGGAGGGGGGACGTAAAGAACCTGAATCTTAGAAAAGCCTATAGTAACATTGTTTGGATCGTATACGGAATAAACATAAATTATTTTCTTAATTATATAGATAACATATTGGAGAACCGAAAGTAGATTTGCTATGGAGTAAGCGTATTTAACGTTGCAGAAACACAACTCAAGTTGGCACATCCGTGGCGGTAGTATCGTAACGGTAAAGCTATCAAGTGGCAAGTTCACTGCACCATTCCGACGGCGATCTGTTATGTAAACGCACGACAGGAGTTGGCAAGTCCTGAGATTCGCACGATCCTGCCTGCACCCCAGTGAACTGCACAGCGAGCGACTGACCTTGGCGCTAACGAACAAAGCGATAGAAAGTCGCTTTCTCCGGCTTCTTCTCAGAGACGTGTTTGTTTGTATCTGATTCGCTATTTTTTTTACTTTACTTTACTACCGACGTCGTGAATCGTTTCAACGAGGTCCACCTTTATCATACAGGTGCTACATCACCCCAAGCAACAACTTTCAGGAAAATGCTAGAGTGACGGCGTTAGCAATACTCCGCGGCACCTTGCCCAATCCGTAATATGTTCTTATTCCCTCCACGTAACTCCTTTTTTAAAGTGGAGAATAATTTCGCCAAAAGAATTTTTTTTAAATTTTAACTGACTGATCTTTAGTTTAGATGGTAATGGTGAAACCCCCTAGGTTCTAATCAGTCACACCAATGAACCAAAACTATATAATTTTGATTTCAAATTTTTTATTAAAATTTGCAGCTGCTTTCGGCATATGCCACAGTCGTTACAAATTTAAAAACATTACAAAATTATATGGTATTTTTATATATACCAAATTTATTTGACAACTGAGGGCAGATTTCTGATTGAAAACATGTTAAAACCAAACTTGTTTTACATTGTTGTCTTCGCCGTCGTAGTAGAGTTTCACCGAAAGCTACCACGAAATAATGACTTTACTATCGTCATCGTGAAGATAGTCTTTGTGTAGTCACTCTGTAGACATTTGGTAGCTTGCGGGGACGGCGTTCATTATGAGAAAGGAGGAGAGTGACTTCCAGAAATAAGAGTTGTCTTAGATTGACGATAGGATAGATCATCGTGGATTGGTTTCGGAATGGAGCTAAGTTCAATCTTCGGAACACTAAGGAATGTTGGCTGCAGGGAGACAGACTTGACTTCCAATGTAGTAGAAAAGAAGGTTCATTATTATTGTTCAGTTTGACAACAACAGTAATAGAAGGACAAAGATTGTGTAAATGAATAGATCAGCCTTTCTGGGCTCATTTTACCGACGTTTTCTATCGACTCTTAACCTACTAATAAGAATGCCACGGAGAAGAGTAACGCAGTGTTGTATAACAACTGCATCAGCGTTCTACTTCGTGGCAAGTATAATAGTCTCGTTTAACTGACGTAAGTGTCCTCTTATTACAGCATAACAGTAATTGTTACATTACAATTTTGGTGTAAAAATTACATTTAATTTTGTAATATTTCAATTAATTTGTGTTTTCAAATTTGTAGATGACTGGCATGTGCCGAAAGTTCCTACAAAATTAAAAAATTTGAAACCAAAATTAATATATAATTTTGGCTCATTAAATAGTGGGACTGATTGAAACCAACGACTTTTCACCATTATCATGTAAGTGGAGAATTTAAAATCTTGTTGCCACAATTTTCCAACGCGAAAGTATTTTTCTTCCGTTTATATTTAAATAAACAAAGTTCATTTTGGGATTATGCCTCACATCATGCAAAACAGTAGCTGATGTGGTCGCTCCTCTGTGTCATAACATGGCAGGGCACGGTTTCTGACAGCTGCCTGGTACGTAGCACCAGAAACTGTCAGTTTGATGAGTTTTACGGATGGTGCGAGGGGGGAGGGTGTGTGAAACGGAATACTGCGCACGCGAATTTCTTATTCCAGAGCGAGATATCGTGCTGAAAAAGACTGAGCTTTAGAGACTTGTTTTAGAGGGAGCGAGTGCACGAATTCACACGTTTAAAACACGTTTATTGCAAAGGTTCTTAAAATACAGAAAGAATGATTTTTCCTCAATTAATTGAAGTGCTGTAAGACACAAGTGCGTATGTACCAAGCGACACTGATACGAGGTCGAGAATCCGTTGTGGAAGGATATGTTAATACGAGTATATCACGACAGAGTCTGTTGTCACAACGTTTCTTTCCTTAACTTAGAATCTCCTCAATTGCAAAAATATACAAATAAGGCTGAAAAGCTAAGGTACAATAAAATAAGACCTATGAAACTAAAGGAGTTAGGTAAAATTGCAATAAGAATTAAAATGGAGAGGAAAATGAAAACTGTGGAAATAAACAGGGCAGAAAGTGCTAAAAGACAGTGAAGGAGAATGAAAGACAGTATAGGAGTAGTAGAAAAGAAATGTATTTCATACTCTAATGTTATTTACTGAGGTCGATGAATTTTTAATTTATATCATGACCAATTTATTAAGTTAAATTTAAAAACATTAAATTTATTAATTGGAATTGCAATCAATACAAATTTTAGGGTCCATTAAAAGTTCCACTGCTAGCTCAAATTTAATTAATCAAGACTCGATCTATTTAAGGGTTATTTATGTGGACTTTTCGTGCAGCAGGGAAATCAGACATTCCCACCGGCTATTAATTTATACTGTCGCACCTTGTTTCCTGGTTTCTGGGGCGGCTGCTTCCTCCGTCGACTCCAGCCTGGGGCTGGCTTTCAAACAAATCAAACAAAATTTTCTCAGTCCTCGCCACCATCCTACTTCAAAGTTCATTTCAACTATAGTGTGTTGAGTATCGCTACAGATGGAATATCCTTAATTCATTACGATACAAGACAGGTAAATGATGAAGGGTAAAGGTTATTTATAACATTGAATGGGCAACACCGCCAGAAAAACGATGTTATGTGTATGGGTGTATGGCGGAACTGGGAAGGTATAATCCATTACTTGATCGGAACCAAACGGTGAATGGGGAACTTTACGTCCAAAAGTACGACTCTACGACGCAATCCAGGAAAAACGACCAGATCAGCGACAGTGCGTTTTGCATCACGACAACGCCCGCCCTCAGTATGACTAAGGAAGCCCTTCAGAGGTTTGCTGAGACTTGCCACCAAATCCTCCTTACTCTCCGACTCCTTCGGGTTTACATCTCTTACATTCCCCCTTGAGTGCATTGCGTGGTGTTTCGTCAATGCCAACTTGTCTGGGTGATTTCTTCCAGTCCAAACCACGTGACTCCTACCGTCGAAAAATTGAAAATATTGTTGAACGTTGGGAAGAAGTCGTAACAACAACAGAGAACGCATTATTGATTATTTATATACCAAAACTTACGGGAAAACCCATTATTATGTGTGTGAGATTCGCAATAATTACAAAATATAATTTTTATGTTTACTTCGATAAAACAAAAGTAATTTTACGTTAATAAAACAATAATTAGAAATAACTAAATTTTTTGAAACAAAAACACTCCCAGGGGTCAGCGAGCATGAAAAGGAACAACTAATTAAAATTATAAGATAACAGTAGTAATTTTCACTCTCTTAGTGCACCAGAAATATTTCAATGAATCAGGAGAATTCAACTAACCCCCAACCGGTATAGGTCGGGTTGTGCCCAGCAAGGATTTATATGCCAATTAAATGTCTCGTTGACGAAGTCATTCATTTTCAAAGCTAATATAAATAAATACCCACGTAACGCCATGCATCCATATACTTTGAGAATATATTAAAGAAAAAACGATATATATTTCCCATGGACTGGAATAGAATATTTATTGCAGAATTGACATTGTTATGTTGTTGAGATAGAAACTGTGGCCCCGTAGATAAGTTCGCCCTCTTTAAACGGTTTTTAGCAATGGTTTTGAATCGATTTGTGGAGAAAGTATGACGAGGGAAGAAAAGCAAGGTCGTTCCCTACGCGTTTTCAGTAATAAACAGCTTTGTTCGTCTTCAAGGATACAGAAATGAATCAGAGCCACGACCACGTCTCATACAGTTACACGGTCTACTTCATTAACACGAATACAACATACAAAGTGAAAAGAGCCGGACTTTTGTTGAAGGCCTTATTAAGAATTGCAAGATGGCTCCTTACATTTTCAAAACCGTAGAATGGCATAATAGATACGTTGATTCATTTACGTGCAGAAAGTATAAACCGACCCATGAGCAACTCTTCGAAAAATCTTAAAAATTGAGACTTATTTCAGCACTCATCTCCTCGTCAAAGATTTCTTTATTTCCAGAAAACTGGATTCATTTCTCATGCGTCCCATTTACAAAATGAGCGAACACTCCATGTCCTGTCAAACAAATTTTCAGACCCACTCGAAACAACCGGTAAATGCCTTATCCTGCTGCTTATCCTGTAATATGTGAAACATTGGCTCTTATCTTGAGCCATTTGGAATTCGTTTAAGCCCACTAACTAAATAAAACCTTACAAAAAAAGTATTACGAATTACCATCAAACACGGCATTGATTTCCTTAGGCGTCTAAAATTTCAAAGAAAATAATCAATAACTCCCCGGAGCTGGTTTATCCCAGTGCATAAAAAAACAAAAATAATTTACTTTGATTAATATAATAAACAACACAACACAATTCATAAATATTACTGAAACTATAGTGTTGATTGCATAACAATATTCAACACCTTGAAGAAACAATTATGACATCAAAACAAACCATTCAGCGCTAGGACAGTGCAATTACTGCGAAAAAGGTTAGGCTCCCAAATATATTTCTGATTATGATGTACATTATAAAAAAAGCTATAGATTGTTCTAAAATATATCTGGAAAATAAATAGTTAAAAAAAATTAGCCGACCTCCTGTGGAGTAGCGGCTAGCGTTGCTGCCTCACAACTAAGGGGTCCCGGGCTCGAATTCTAGCATGGGCTTGGATGTTCGTGACGTTGAAGTCGGAAAGACCTGGATTAAGGCTAATAGGGAATTGATACACTGACCAAGTATCGCCCCAAGTTCGGAATGAGTCACGCCAGATGACAGTCCGCTGCCGCATCGGTAGGCCCAGGCCCTCAAGAATAGAACAGCGTATGGAAGAAAAAATAAACCATTTGTACGTAAATTAAAATAGTACTCAACATATACAAAAAATTACGAAAATATAAAAACAATCAAAAGACCTCTTTAAACAACTAAATACACAATTACCTATGTATTATTAAATCTAAATCTATAAAAGTACTCAAAAAAAATGGAAATTCATGCCCATCCGAAAAACAAGAATAAGAAAAAAAAGACTTGCCCAACAATGACAAAATTAAAATAACTCCAAATTGTAAGTTTATTTTATATAAACGAGCTCCTTCAAAGAATAATGTCATCAGTATATTGTTATAATAAACAGATTAACAAAGAAAACCAGGTATGAGGCTCGAAACAGCGCTCCATATCAAGAACCAGAACCTTAATCAGGCGCTTTAGACCACTCGGCCAAACTGACAGATTGATTGAAAACTCAGCGGAGATGGTTTTATATTACAATAAATTTTAATTATTAATAAAGAATGTCAGGTGTGGGGTTCGAACCCACGCTCCCTCTCGGGAACCAGAACTTGAGTCTGGCGCCTTAGACCACTCGGCCAACCTGACAGATTGATTGAAAACACAGCGGAGATGGTTTTATATTACAATAAATTTTAATTATTAATAAAGAATGTCAGGTGTGGGGTTCGAACCCACGCTCCCTCTCGGGAACCAGAACTTGAGTCTGGCGCCTTAGACCACTCGGCCAACCTGACAGATTGATTGAAAACACAGCGGAGATGGTTTTATATTACAATAAATTTTAATTATTAATAAAGAATGTCAGGTGTGGGGTTCGAACCCACGCTCCCTCTCGGGAACCAGAACTTGAGTCTGGCGCCTTAGACCACTCGGCCAACCTGACAGATTGATTGAAAACTCAGCGGAGATGGTTTTATATTACAATAAATTTTAATTATTAATAAAGAATGTCAGGTGTGGGGTTCGAACCCACGCTCCCTCTCGGGAACCAGAACTTGAGTCTGGCGCCTTAGACCACTCGGCCAACCTGACAGATTGATTGAAAACACAGCGGAGATGGTTTTATATTACAATAAATTTTAATTATTAATAAAGAATGTCAGGTGTGGGGTTCGAACCCACGCTCCCTCTCGGGAACCAGAACTTGAGTCTGGCGCCTTAGACCACTCGGCCAACCTGACAGATTGATTGAAAACACAGCGGAGATGGTTTTATATTACAATAAATTTTAATTATTAATAAAGAATGTCAGGTGTGGGGTTCGAACCCACGCTCCCTCTCGGGAACCAGAACTTGAGTCTGGCGCCTTAGACCACTCGGCCAACCTGACAGATTGATTGAAAACACAGCGGAGATGGTTTTATATTACAATAAATTTTAATTATTAATAAAGAATGTCAGGTGTGGGGTTCGAACCCACGCTCCCTCTCGGGAACCAGAACTTGAGTCTGGCGCCTTAGACCACTCGGCCAACCTGACAGATTGATTGAAAACACAGCGGAGATGGTTTTATATTACAATAAATTTTAATTATTAATAAAGAATGTCAGGTGTGGGGTTCGAACCCACGCTCCCTCTCGGGAACCAGAACTTGAGTCTGGCGCCTTAGACCACTCGGCCAACCTGACAGATTGATTGAAAACACAGCGGAGATGGTTTTATATTACAATAAATTTTAATTATTAATAAAGAATGTCAGGTGTGGGGTTCGAACCCACGCTCCCTCTCGGGAACCAGAACTTGAGTCTGGCGCCTTAGACCACTCGGCCAACCTGACAGATTGATTGAAAACACAGCGGAGATGGTTTTATATTACAATAAATTTTAATTATTAATAAAGAATGTCAGGTGTGGGGTTCGAACCCACGCTCCCTCTCGGGAACCAGAACTTGAGTCTGGCGCCTTAGACCACTCGGCCAACCTGACAGATTGATTGAAAACACAGCGGAGATGGTTTTATATTACAATAAATTTTAATTATTAATAAAGAATGTCAGGTGTGGGGTTCGAACCCACGCTCCCTCTCGGGAACCAGAACTTGAGTCTGGCGCCTTAGACCACTCGGCCAACCTGACAGATTGATTGAAAACACAGCGGAGATGGTTTTATATTACAATAAATTTTAATTATTAATAAAGAATGTCAGGTGTGGGGTTCGAACCCACGCTCCCTCTCGGGAACCAGAACTTGAGTCTGGCGCCTTAGACCACTCGGCCAACCTGACAGATTGATTGAAAACACAGCGGAGATGGTTTTATATTACAATAAATTTTAATTATTAATAAAGAATGTCAGGTGTGGGGTTCGAACCCACGCTCCCTCTCGGGAACCAGAACTTGAGTCTGGCGCCTTAGACCACTCGGCCAACCTGACAGATTGATTAAAAACACAGCGGAGATGGTTTTATATTACAATAAATTTTAATTATTAATAAAGAATGTCAGGTGTGGGGTTCGAACCCACGCTCCCTCTCGGGAACCAGAACTTGAGTCTGGCGCCTTAGACCACTCGGCCAACCTGACAGATTGATTAAAAACACAGCGGAGATGGTTTTATATTACAATAAATTTAAATTATTAATAAAGAATGTCAGGTGTGGGGTTCGAACCCACGCTCCCTCTCGGGAACCAGAACTTGAGTCTGGCGCCTTAGACCACTCGGCCAACCTGACAGATTGATTGAAAACACAGCGGAGATGGTTTTATATTACAATAAATTTTAATTATTAATAAAGAATGTCAGGTGTGGGGTTCGAACCCACGCTCCCTCTCGGGAACCAGAACTTGAGTCTGGCGCCTTAGACCACTCGGCCAACCTGACAGATTGATTGAAAACACAGCGGAGATGGTTTTATTCTATAATACAATTAATTTTCTAATAAAGAATGTCAGGTGTGGGGTTCGAACCCACGCTCCCTCTCGGGAACCAGAACTTGAGTCTGGCGCCTTAGACCACTCGGCCAACCTGACAGATTGATTGAAAACACAGCGGAGATGGTTTTATATTACAATAAATTTTAATTATTAATAAAGAATGTCAGGTGTGGGGTTCGAACCCACGCTCCCTCTCGGGAACCAGAACTTGAGTCTGGCGCCTTAGACCACTCGGCCAACCTGACAGATTGATTGAAAACACAGCGGAGATGGTTTTATATTACAATAAATTTTAATTATTAATAAAGAATGTCAGGTGTGGGGTTCGAACCCACGCTCCCTCTCGGGAACCAGAACTTGAGTCTGGCGCCTTAGACCACTCGGCCAACCTGACAGATTGATTGAAAACACAGCGGAGATGGTTTTATATTACAATAAATTTTAATTATTAATAAAGAATGTCAGGTGTGGGGTTCGAACCCACGCTCCCTCTCGGGAACCAGAACTTGAGTCTGGCGCCTTAGACCACTCGGCCAACCTGACAGATTGATTGAAAACACAGCGGAGATGGTTTTATATTACAATAAATTTTAATTATTAATAAAGAATGTCAGGTGTGGGGTTCGAACCCACGCTCCCTCTCGGGAACCAGAACTTGAGTCTGGCGCCTTAGACCACTCGGCCAACCTGACAGATTGATTGAAAACACAGCGGAGATGGTTTTATATTACAATAAATTTTAATTATTAATAAAGAATGTCAGGTGTGGGGTTCGAACCCACGCTCCCTCTCGGGAACCAGAACTTGAGTCTGGCGCCTTAGACCACTCGGCCAACCTGACAGATTGATTGAAAACACAGCGGAGATGGTTTTATATTACAATAAATTTTAATTATTAATAAAGAATGTCAGGTGTGGGGTTCGAACCCACGCTCCCTCTCGGGAACCAGAACTTGAGTCTGGCGCCTTAGACCACTCGGCCAACCTGACAGATTGATTGAAAACACAGCGGAGATGGTTTTATATTACAATAAATTTTAATTATTAATAAAGAATGTCAGGTGTGGGGTTCGAACCCACGCTCCCTCTCGGGAACCAGAACTTGAGTCTGGCGCCTTAGACCACTCGGCCAACCTGACAGATTGATTAAAAACACAGCGGAGATGGTTTTATATTACAATAAATTTTAATTATTAATAAAGAATGTCAGGTGTGGGGTTCGAACCCACGCTCCCTCTCGGGAACCAGAACTTGAGTCTGGCGCCTTAGACCACTCGGCCAACCTGACAGATTGATTGAAAACACAGCGGAGATGGTTTTATATTACAATAAATTTTAATTATTAATAAAGAATGTCAGGTGTGGGGTTCGAACCCACGCTCCCTCTCGGGAACCAGAACTTGAGTCTGGCGCCTTAGACCACTCGGCCAACCTGACAGATTGATTGAAAACACAGCGGAGATGGTTTTATATTACAATAAATTTTAATTATTAATAAAGAATGTCAGGTGTGGGGTTCGAACCCACGCTCCCTCTCGGGAACCAGAACTTGAGTCTGGCGCCTTAGACCACTCGGCCAACCTGACAGATTGATTGAAAACACAGCGGAGATGGTTTTATATTACAATAAATTTTAATTATTAATAAAGAATGTCAGGTGTGGGGTTCGAACCCACGCTCCCTCTCGGGAACCAGAACTTGAGTCTGGCGCCTTAGACCACTCGGCCAACCTGACAGATTGATTGAAAACACAGCGGAGATGGTTTTATATTACAATAAATTTTAATTATTAATAAAGAATGTCAGGTGTGGGGTTCGAACCCACGCTCCCTCTCGGGAACCAGAACTTGAGTCTGGCGCCTTAGACCACTCGGCCAACCTGACAGATTGATTGAAAACACAGCGGAGATGGTTTTATATTACAATAAATTTTAATTATTAATAAAGAATGTCAGGTGTGGGGTTCGAACCCACGCTCCCTCTCGGGAACCAGAACTTGAGTCTGGCGCCTTAGACCACTCGGCCAACCTGACAGATTGATTGAAAACACAGCGGAGATGGTTTTATATTACAATAAATTTAAATTATTAATAAAGAATGTCAGGTGTGGGGTTCGAACCCACGCTCCCTCTCGGGAACCAGAACTTGAGTCTGGCGCCTTAGACCACTCGGCCAACCTGACAGATTGATTGAAAACACAGCGGAGATGGTTTTATATTACAATAAATTTAAATTATTAATAAAGAATGTCAGGTGTGGGGTTCGAACCCACGCTCCCTCTCGGGAACCAGAACTTGAGTCTGGCGCCTTAGACCACTCGGCCAACCTGACAGATTGATTGAAAACACAGCGGAGATGGTTTTATATTACAATAAATTTTAATTATTAATAAAGAATGTCAGGTGTGGGGTTCGAACCCACGCTCCCTCTCGGGAACCAGAACTTGAGTCTGGCGCCTTAGACCACTCGGCCAACCTGACAGATTGATTGAAAACACAGCGGAGATGGTTTTATATTACAATAAATTTTAATTATTAATAAAGAATGTCAGGTGTGGGGTTCGAACCCACGCTCCCTCTCGGGAACCAGAACTTGAGTCTGGCGCCTTAGACCACTCGGCCAACCTGACAGATTGATTGAAAACACAGCGGAGATGGTTTTATATTACAATAAATTTTAATTATTAATAAAGAATGTCAGGTGTGGGGTTCGAACCCACGCTCCCTCTCGGGAACCAGAACTTGAGTCTGGCGCCTTAGACCACTCGGCCAACCTGACAGATTGATTGAAAACACAGCGGAGATGGTTTTATATTACAATAAATTTTAATTATTAATAAAGAATGTCAGGTGTGGGGTTCGAACCCACGCTCCCTCTCGGGAACCAGAACTTGAGTCTGGCGCCTTAGACCACTCGGCCAACCTGACAGATTGATTGAAAACACAGCGGAGATGGTTTTATATTACAATAAATTTTAATTATTAATAAAGAATGTCAGGTGTGGGGTTCGAACCCACGCTCCCTCTCGGGAACCAGAACTTGAGTCTGGCGCCTTAGACCACTCGGCCAACCTGACAGATTGATTGAAAACACAGCGGAGATGGTTTTATATTACAATAAATTTTAATTATTAATAAAGAATGTCAGGTGTGGGGTTCGAACCCACGCTCCCTCTCGGGAACCAGAACTTGAGTCTGGCGCCTTAGACCACTCGGCCAACCTGACAGATTGATTGAAAACACAGCGGAGATGGTTTTATATTACAATAAATTTTAATTATTAATAAAGAATGTCAGGTGTGGGGTTCGAACCCACGCTCCCTCTCGGGAACCAGAACTTGAGTCTGGCGCCTTAGACCACTCGGCCAACCTGACAGATTGATTGAAAACACAGCGGAGATGGTTTTATATTACAATAAATTTTAATTATTAATAAAGAATGTCAGGTGTGGGGTTCGAACCCACGCTCCCTCTCGGGAACCAGAACTTGAGTCTGGCGCCTTAGACCACTCGGCCAACCTGACAGATTGATTGAAAACACAGCGGAGATGGTTTTATATTACAATAAATTTTAATTATTAATAAAGAATGTCAGGTGTGGGGTTCGAACCCACGCTCCCTCTCGGGAACCAGAACTTGAGTCTGGCGCCTTAGACCACTCGGCCAACCTGACAGATTGATTGAAAACACAGCGGAGATGGTTTTATATTACAATAAATTTTAATTATTAATAAAGAATGTCAGGTGTGGGGTTCGAACCCACGCTCCCTCTCGGGAACCAGAACTTGAGTCTGGCGCCTTAGACCACTCGGCCAACCTGACAGATTGATTAAAAACACAGCGGAGATGGTTTTATATTACAATAAATTTTAATTATTAATAAAGAATGTCAGGTGTGGGGTTCGAACCCACGCTCCCTCTCGGGAACCAGAACTTGAGTCTGGCGCCTTAGACCACTCGGCCAACCTGACAGATTGATTGAAAACACAGCGGAGATGGTTTTATATTACAATAAATTTTAATTATTAATAAAGAATGTCAGGTGTGGGGTTCGAACCCACGCTCCCTCTCGGGAACCAGAACTTGAGTCTGGCGCCTTAGACCACTCGGCCAACCTGACAGATTGATTGAAAACACAGCGGAGATGGTTTTATATTACAATAAATTTTAATTATTAATAAAGAATGTCAGGTGTGGGGTTCGAACCCACGCTCCCTCTCGGGAACCAGAACTTGAGTCTGGCGCCTTAGACCACTCGGCCAACCTGACAGATTGATTGAAAACACAGCGGAGATGGTTTTATATTACAATAAATTTTAATTATTAATAAAGAATGTCAGGTGTGGGGTTCGAACCCACGCTCCCTCTCGGGAACCAGAACTTGAGTCTGGCGCCTTAGACCACTCGGCCAACCTGACAGATTGATTGAAAACACAGCGGAGATGGTTTTATATTACAATAAATTTTAATTATTAATAAAGAATGTCAGGTGTGGGGTTCGAACCCACGCTCCCTCTCGGGAACCAGAACTTGAGTCTGGCGCCTTAGACCACTCGGCCAACCTGACAGATTGATTGAAAACACAGCGGAGATGGTTTTATATTACAATAAATTTTAATTATTAATAAAGAATGTCAGGTGTGGGGTTCGAACCCACGCTCCCTCTCGGGAACCAGAACTTGAGTCTGGCGCCTTAGACCACTCGGCCAACCTGACAGATTGATTGAAAATAACAGCGGAGATGGTTTTATATTACAATAAATTTTAATTATTAATAAAGAATGTCAGGTGTGGGGTTCGAACCCACGCTCCCTCTCGGGAACCAGAACTTGAGTCTGGCGCCTTAGACCACTCGGCCAACCTGACAGATTGATTAAAAACACAGCGGAGATGGTTTTATATTACAATAAATTTTAATTATTAATAAAGAATGTCAGGTGTGGGGTTCGAACCCACGCTCCCTCTCGGGAACCAGAACTTGAGTCTGGCGCCTTAGACCACTCGGCCAACCTGACAGATTGATTGAAAACACAGCGGAGATGGTTTTATATTACAATAAATTTTAATTATTAATAAAGAATGTCAGGTGTGGGGTTCGAACCCACGCTCCCTCTCGGGAACCAGAACTTGAGTCTGGCGCCTTAGACCACTCGGCCAACCTGACAGATTGATTGAAAACACAGCGGAGATGGTTTTATATTACAATAAATTTTAATTATTAATAAAGAATGTCAGGTGTGGGGTTCGAACCCACGCTCCCTCTCGGGAACCAGAACTTGAGTCTGGCGCCTTAGACCACTCGGCCAACCTGACAGATTGATTAAAAACACAGCGGAGATGGTTTTATATTACAATAAATTTTAATTATTAATAAAGAATGTCAGGTGTGGGGTTCGAACCCACGCTCCCTCTCGGGAACCAGAACTTGAGTCTGGCGCCTTAGACCACTCGGCCAACCTGACAGATTGATTGAAAACACAGCGGAGATGGTTTTATATTACAATAAATTTTAATTATTAATAAAGAATGTCAGGTGTGGGGTTCGAACCCACGCTCCCTCTCGGGAACCAGAACTTGAGTCTGGCGCCTTAGACCACTCGGCCAACCTGACAGATTGATTGAAAACACAGCGGAGATGGTTTTATATTACAATAAATTTTAATTATTAATAAAGAATGTCAGGTGTGGGGTTCGAACCCACGCTCCCTCTCGGGAACCAGAACTTGAGTCTGGCGCCTTAGACCACTCGGCCAACCTGACAGATTGATTGAAAACACAGCGGAGATGGTTTTATATTACAATAAATTTTAATTATTAATAAAGAATGTCAGGTGTGGGGTTCGAACCCACGCTCCCTCTCGGGAACCAGAACTTGAGTCTGGCGCCTTAGACCACTCGGCCAACCTGACAGATTGATTGAAAACACAGCGGAGATGGTTTTATATTACAATAAATTTTAATTATTAATAAAGAATGTCAGGTGTGGGGTTCGAACCCACGCTCCCTCTCGGGAACCAGAACTTGAGTCTGGCGCCTTAGACCACTCGGCCAACCTGACAGATTGATTGAAAACACAGCGGAGATGGTTTTATATTACAATAAATTTAAATTATTAATAAAGAATGTCAGGTGTGGGGTTCGAACCCACGCTCCCTCTCGGGAACCAGAACTTGAGTCTGGCGCCTTAGACCACTCGGCCAACCTGACAGATTGATTGAAAACACAGCGGAGATGGTTTTATATTACAATAAATTTTAATTATTAATAAAGAATGTCAGGTGTGGGGTTCGAACCCACGCTCCCTCTCGGGAACCAGAACTTGAGTCTGGCGCCTTAGACCACTCGGCCAACCTGACAGATTGATTGAAAACACAGCGGAGATGGTTTTATATTACAATAAATTTAAATTATTAATAAAGAATGTCAGGTGTGGGGTTCGAACCCACGCTCCCTCTCGGGAACCAGAACTTGAGTCTGGCGCCTTAGACCACTCGGCCAACCTGACAGATTGATTGAAAACACAGCGGAGATGGTTTTATATTACAATAAATTTTAATTATTAATAAAGAATGTCAGGTGTGGGGTTCGAACCCACGCTCCCTCTCGGGAACCAGAACTTGAGTCTGGCGCCTTAGACCACTCGGCCAACCTGACAGATTGATTGAAAACACAGCGGAGATGGTTTTATATTACAATAAATTTTAATTATTAATAAAGAATGTCAGGTGTGGGGTTCGAACCCACGCTCCCTCTCGGGAACCAGAACTTGAGTCTGGCGCCTTAGACCACTCGGCCAACCTGACAGATTGATTGAAAACACAGCGGAGATGGTTTTATATTACAATAAATTTTAATTATTAATAAAGAATGTCAGGTGTGGGGTTCGAACCCACGCTCCCTCTCGGGAACCAGAACTTGAGTCTGGCGCCTTAGACCACTCGGCCAACCTGACAGATTGATTGAAAACACAGCGGAGATGGTTTTATATTACAATAAATTTTAATTATTAATAAAGAATGTCAGGTGTGGGGTTCGAACCCACGCTCCCTCTCGGGAACCAGAACTTGAGTCTGGCGCCTTAGACCACTCGGCCAACCTGACAGATTGATTGAAAACACAGCGGAGATGGTTTTATATTACAATAAATTTTAATTATTAATAAAGAATGTCAGGTGTGGGGTTCGAACCCACGCTCCCTCTCGGGAACCAGAACTTGAGTCTGGCGCCTTAGACCACTCGGCCAACCTGACAGATTGATTGAAAACACAGCGGAGATGGTTTTATATTACAATAAATTTTAATTATTAATAAAGAATGTCAGGTGTGGGGTTCGAACCCACGCTCCCTCTCGGGAACCAGAACTTGAGTCTGGCGCCTTAGACCACTCGGCCAACCTGACAGATTGATTGAAAACACAGCGGAGATGGTTTTATATTACAATAAATTTTAATTATTAATAAAGAATGTCAGGTGTGGGGTTCGAACCCACGCTCCCTCTCGGGAACCAGAACTTGAGTCTGGCGCCTTAGACCACTCGGCCAACCTGACAGATTGATTGAAAACACAGCGGAGATGGTTTTATATTACAATAAATTTTAATTATTAATAAAGAATGTCAGGTGTGGGGTTCGAACCCACGCTCCCTCTCGGGAACCAGAACTTGAGTCTGGCGCCTTAGACCACTCGGCCAACCTGACAGATTGATTGAAAACACAGCGGAGATGGTTTTATATTACAATAAATTTTAATTATTAATAAAGAATGTCAGGTGTGGGGTTCGAACCCACGCTCCCTCTCGGGAACCAGAACTTGAGTCTGGCGCCTTAGACCACTCGGCCAACCTGACAGATTGATTGAAAACTCAGCGGAGATGGTTTTATATTACAATAAATTTTAATTATTAATAAAGAATGTCAGGTGTGGGGTTCGAACCCACGCTCCCTCTCGGGAACCAGAACTTGAGTCTGGCGCCTTAGACCACTCGGCCAACCTGACAGATTGATTGAAAACACAGCGGAGATGGTTTTATATTACAATAAATTTAAATTATTAATAAAGAATGTCAGGTGTGGGGTTCGAACCCACGCTCCCTCTCGGGAACCAGAACTTGAGTCTGGCGCCTTAGACCACTCGGCCAACCTGACAGATTGATTGAAAACACAGCGGAGATGGTTTTATATTACAATAAATTTTAATTATTAATAAAGAATGTCAGGTGTGGGGTTCGAACCCACGCTCCCTCTCGGGAACCAGAACTTGAGTCTGGCGCCTTAGACCACTCGGCCAACCTGACAGATTGATTGAAAACACAGCGGAGATGGTTTTATATTACAATAAATTTTAATTATTAATAAAGAATGTCAGGTGTGGGGTTCGAACCCACGCTCCCTCTCGGGAACCAGAACTTGAGTCTGGCGCCTTAGACCACTCGGCCAACCTGACAGATTGATTGAAAACACAGCGGAGATGGTTTTATATTACAATAAATTTTAATTATTAATAAAGAATGTCAGGTGTGGGGTTCGAACCCACGCTCCCTCTCGGGAACCAGAACTTGAGTCTGGCGCCTTAGACCACTCGGCCAACCTGACAGATTGATTGAAAATAACAGCGGAGATGGTTTTATATTACAATAAAATTAATGTTTAATAAAGAATGTCAGGTGTGGGGTTCGAACCCCCGCTCCTTCTCGGGAAGATGAACTTGGGTCTGGCGCCAGAGCTCACGTCTATTTTTTGTTACTGTATTCCGACCTACTTAGTGTAATTGTGGGAAATGTGTAATTAGTTATATACAGTTCATATTAGTACTATTTGTTTATTTTTGAAATTTGTATATTATTGCACCTCTTTTTGAATATTTTTTGCCTCCTTAGGTGTTATAATGTTCTATCTTTTTATATGTGGTAATTGCATTTGTACATTAATGCATTTGTATTTTTAAAAACATAATTGTTCTTTTTAAGATCTAGTTTTATTTTTTCTTCTATTTAGATTGTATTATTTTACGACTGCAGTATATATGTGGTTTTTTTACTTATTTTTCCATTTCGGGTCGCCTCGGTTCAGATTTAACTGTCATCAAATCTACATTTTCAATGTCGTGTCTGATTTGAAAGTTTGGGCAATGTTTGGTACTAATTTTATGAAATATAAAATGGTAAACGCGGAAGTAGGTAGTTACTTTGAAGAGGATTGAGGTATTCCCAAATCCCATTTTCCTTTACGTGTGAAGCTATCAAATGTCCTGCTTATATTTGTTTAAAGTGGAATGATCATATAGATCTGCTTGCTGGAAAACTAAGTTCAGCTTGTTATTCTCTGAGAACACTAATGCAACACGTTGTCAAAAAGTGCGGCAAAATGGTTTATTTCGCGTATTTTCATTCAATTATGAGCTATGGCATCTATAATTGGGGAAACTGCTCCACGAGTAATGAAATATTTAAGTTGCAAAAGCGTGCAATTAGAATACTTTCTAGCGCGAATTTTAGTTCGAGTTGCAAACCTTTCTTCAAAAGTTTTCAAATACTTACTTTACCAAGCGTATATATTTATGAAATATTAAAGTTTGTAAAGCGAAACACTAATTTGTTTCAAACAAATGGCGAGTTTCGTGAATGCGTGACCAGAAATCGTTCAGCTCTAAGGTCGGACAAGCATCGCGTTGCTCTACACCAGAAAAGTATTCACAATACCGGGATAATTTTATACAACAGCCTTCCGCCAGTGATTAAGACAGTACCTACAAAAGCTTCGTGAAGCAGAGTAAAAATTTTCTTTTAAATGGCGCGTTTTACTCGGTACAGGATTTTCTTTATCGTCCTTCTAGTATTTAAATCAAGGTTCCTGCAAAAAATGTTGAATGGGCTGCCTTATAAAATAGCACATCACATATCTTTAAAATTTCTATTCAGTTATTTCTGCTCTTTTGTTTGTTTGTTTCATGTATTGCCTGGAGCTACGACGGAAGGACAGTTTCCTGGTCGCAGAGCTCCAAGTAGTTAAAACTCCATTGCGTGTTCCTCAGTGTGTGCTTGTTTGTGTTTCTCAGTGTGTGTGTGACATCGTGTGTCCGTGTTGTGTTTATATTGACTTTTGTCTATATACATTTTCTTTTATTAATTTATTTTAAGTTTATTTGTCTTTAATTATGTACTTTATTTTCTTCATTTTTAATTTTTAATGTATGACGTATCCTATTTCCTCAATCGAGGATTAATGGAAACAACAATAAATCTAAATATTTGTTTCCCGTGTGCAAATTCAGTTTTGTAAGTGGAACCGGGTTGAGGGCGAGAGAGGAATCTCTCTGGGTCTGTTCGGATCTAAGTAGGTGAATGTGTGTAAGTATGCCGGAGTCTCCCACGCACTGATCCCCCAGTCCTATCGCAACGTTTCCTGCTTCACTTCGCTCCGATTTATCTCTTAATTACTAACGATGCACAAGCTTCGTCTCGCAACAACGCGTACCTAAAAATACTGAGAAGATCCATATTTAAATATTGGCTTGGAAAGTTTTCAGACGTATACATTACGTGGTTTAATTTTTACTATCTGCCAAGGTAATTGCTTTGTGTCGTTTTGACGTATGGAACTAGACGGGTTAATCACTGCTAAACGGCCGGTGCTGGATGACGTCGTCTGCTCATCTGCCTCAGCGTTTAAAATCGATTATAATGGGACGCATGAGTTTAAACTAGGTCGGGCATCGTTCGTGACGTCCACTAGAGGTCGCTTCGCCGGTAACATCGAAAGAATCAGAGATATAGCGTTGACGGCAAATCCATGATTTCGGTTTCCCATAGTTTTTAAGACTACCCCCAAGATGGGTGCCGCGTTTGCAGAACGTGGAGAATGAAGCGTTATCATTGGGCGTTTTGGCGCTTTCTCGTCGCAATCCAATCGAGTTTCTCCGTCGATACTCAAATTCCGACGAAAAGTCGACGCACCGTACATTCGAGCGGGATTCTGTGTTTCAGTCAGGAAATATAGTGCGGGGGGAACCTTCACATTGGGCCGAAAATAAAGTAATCTCACATAAAGACATTGGACGACGACGAACTGAAAATTCAAAGAAGTACTGGTCGAAAAAGAACTTAACGTTGAAAGATGTCATTGCCAAAGCAAGCATTTATTTTGATCTGCTTCGAGAAACGAGACCTTTTCGACTTACCGAAAAAAAAATTGTGAAAGGCTTAGAGAAGTGTATCGAGCGAAACGCGTATTATGTTGAGGAATAAATTTGTATCAATAGAAAAAAATATATAAGTTTTTAAAATACTCATTTACCTCACCTTAAGTGTAGGGTGAAATGGAAGGTCAGAATGGTAGGCAAATGCAGATATCAGGCTTAAAATAACCGAAAGTCTCTGATTAAATAAATTTTGATGACTGTGATTTGGTTCAAATTATTTTGTTTTTTATTGTTTGAATCTGAACAATTTTGTTGTATTTTAAATAATATTTGAATGTTTTAAAATTTTCTTTAGCTCTTTTTATAATTTTGAGTTGGTTATTAACTGGCATTAAAATTAGATTTCTAAATTTACAGTTAATTAGAATTATAAGGTAATACTGGCTCGATCGATTCACTCTAATTATCTTTGTTTTTCTTTACTAACATATGTCTTAGTTTTTTCTGATGTGTTGGATGATTTGATGGACATTGTAAATCGCGTCCAGAATATTTTATTTTCCGGAACGAATTAGTTGTAACAATACAATTGTTAACTATCGGAAGGTCTAAAAAGCTGATTCTGTTATCATTTCGCAATTGGTAAGTTAAAATAAAAATTGTTTTAATTATTATTGTTTTTCGTATTATAAGGAATGTTTGTTATTGTTTATTGTTGATGTTTAAGTTGTTGAGATGCGTACTAATGGACAAAGAAGTAAACAAACAGCTGCGTGTGCGTGTCGTGGCACTGCGCAGGCTCTTGACCTTGCCACTTCCGGGTGCTCGTTTGTAGCGGCGCTCGGCGTCATCCTTAGGATCACTTAGGCTCCGTGCCATATTTACTTGCCTTCCTAAAATTGAGGAGAAAAACGGCCATTGTTACATCTTAGTTATTTAATCGTATCATACCGTGCGCCACGAAAATGTAATACGGAATTCGATTACACGGTGTTCAGCAACTGGGCGAGGGGTGAAGAGACGACCAATTTCATGCTAAGCTACATCAACCACACACATACACATACAAAATTGAATATCTATTTCTATACTTTACAAGTAATCAATTTATTTATTAATATATGAGTATAGTCCTCTTATATAATTATTTTAATTTTATATCATATCATCATTGACAGTCAATATAACTTTTGGACCAAATTCAACTGTTTCTTCAAAATTCTACAAGAACTTACATAATATTATTATTGATAGACACATACAATATGTTATCATTACGTTACACTTTATATGCCTACCTTTTTGTAAATTGTACTGTAACGAAAAAAAACATTACTAGCAGAATTTGGCTGTCCGGAGTCAAACGCATGCGGCGTGATGGAAGGCGCAGGGGTAATGAAAGTCAGACGCGACGCCGCGACTGCGGTTTCTCCCGAGTACTGTGAGATTTGGTGAGCAAGGCTGGTGTTTTTCCTCGAAAACGTCGATAGAGAGGGGCAAACGGCTCCTCCCAGGGAGGAAAGGTACGAATTTTGATTGGAAAATATTGAGCCCCGCCACCGACAGATTATGAAGTAAGAAAGTGGGGTCACATTATTATAAGGCCACGAAAAAATTGAGTTTGGGAACTATTGGAGAACGTGGATTTTTCGATAGTTATTATGGACGTGGAGTTTGAGAACGTTATCAAGGACGTGGTGGACGAGTTGATGATTGGGACATTAAGCAGTTATATTATGAAAGAAATTGGGGATTTTCCTGGGCGAGGACATTTAAATAACGGAAAGGAGGCGTGATTCAGTCAGGAGTTACAAAGGGCTCTTCATCACTCAAGAGGGAATCCAGATGATGTCCAGCGACAAGGTCCAGGCAAGTTGAGACGACACGGTATATAGCTCTGTTTGTAACCTTTAGACGATTTCCTAGTATTGCCAATTCAGAGTAGGATGTGGTAGTGATTCGGCTCTATGGGAAGGCCCCTTAAGACGACCCTAAGTTAGGGCAATGCAGTTAGTTTATTAGATATTTTATTTAATGAGTATAAAAGTGTTGTAAATTTATATACTGTATATTATAAAAAGTCGGTTATGCAAATTAAAAATTTATTCAATCAGTGTACATTGTAATAAATAAATTATAAAATTAATATAATTCCCACTTTTATATAATAATTTTTCATTATAAAATATATTATGTTATAAATAACCCCCACATTCATTTAAGTATTTAAAATATTAACACTAAAAAAAAAATTTTTTTTTGGTGCATGTCTCAATGTAAACATCGGAAAGTGTAACAACCTATTTACAAAGATGTATCACTGTATGCGTTTTATCTTTACAGAGTATTATTATTTATAAAACTATCTTGATACTATTTTTGTACAATTATAATACATAGATTTTATAATTTGGTACGTTTTTAATGATTTACAATTCCAGTTTTGTTTTGACTTATCAATTACTTAAATTTTTTATTACACTTTATATTTTCCAGACCTACTGGTTACTATTGTATATCTATATTATTATTATTATTATTATTATTATTATTAAAGTTACTTTAATCTTAATATTCCCTCTGTCTTTTTGGTTTTTGTATTTAGACTTATTTGAATTTATTTAGTACGTCTGCATAATGGTGTCCAATTTGTCCTACTTCATTTATTTTATTAACGGTTTTATTATGTCGTTATATATAAGTATTCCTTCAAGTAACGTTCATTTATATTTTGATCCTTCCTTTTGTAAAATTTTGCACTTACCCATTTTATTGTATGTCTCGTTTCTGTTTGGACGGTGCTGTTTCTGTTTTTGATTTTAAAATGCTTTAATGGTGATATATTCTGTTTTTCATAAGCGTCCTTGTCATTCCTATATAAATCTTATCACCTCCTCCACAGTCCACTTCATATATGCAATATTTACATTTGGTATTGTGTCTTTAATGTAATATATATTATTTCTGATTTGGTTTTTGGTTTTCGTGCGAATTTTACAACCGTTACATTGGCAATATTTTCTGATAATCTTTTCACATATGTTAATCCATAATAATTAGTGTCTTCTTTTTTCCACCATCTTCATCAGCGGTTTCATTATTTCCTGTGTTCGTCTCTTTGTTTCCACCTTCATTATCTTCACATATATCGTCTATTGTCTTCAAATATTTACGTATTACTATATTTCCTTCCGTTTTTTCCTTATTGTCACTTTTTGTTTCTATCCTTGTATTCTCTTCTACTTCGTTATATTGTTTTGTCTTATATTACGCATATTTTGTAGTATATTTTTATTATTTTATAGCTTACTTACTTTTATACATATTCCCCATATCCGATTTATGTGGTTTTTTTGGGTACCAAATATCTTGTAGAAGTTTGAAGCATTCTGGTTTAACTTCTTTTATGTAATTATTATGGCTCACACGAATTAAATTGAATTTGAGAACAGAATTTTAATTCTTTTTACGTTGAATGGGTGATTCGAAGTGTAATTTAACGGATTTCTTTTTTTAACCCAGTTTTTAATGTCTCATTCACGAATTACTTTGACATCCAAAAAATATATAAATACATTAATAACTAATGTACAAAAAGGTTAGCATATAAAGTGTAAAGAAATTATAACATATTGAATGAGTCCATCAATAACATAATGTAAATTCTTGTAGAATTTTGTAGGAATGGCCCGTGAGGTCGAATAATGGCGCCACTGTCAATGTCAATGATGTAAATAAAATGTTTTATAAAAGGGGACTGTACCGGTATATTAATAAAATAGTAAACCTAGAAGTCTTGATGTAAAGATAATCAATTTTAAATGAACCGGCACCCGTAGTGTTTTTGTTCAAAAAATTGTTCTCCTCTTTCAAAAATATTAAAATTTTTAATGAATCATAAGTTATTGCAGTATGTTTATATAATTTATATCTGTCAATAATATATAAAAAATATCTGAATGCTTTCAAGGCATTTTTAAAATTAGTAGTAACTGTCGGAAACAGCCGTAATGAGCTATATATTGTGAAACATAACAACTAATGACATTAACACTTTATTCTTTTATGTAATCTAAATATTTAGCGATCTCTTCAATTTTATCCTTGTAAGTCACAGTAATTCGATTTAATATATTTGTTCATTGATATTGCAAAATATTGGAGTGAACTCATTCTGAATTATTTTTGTGTTATTTATCACTGATTAATTATCAGTGGGCCCGTATCTGGAACGTTATCTCCAAATGTTGCGAACGCTACGGGAACGACAGGCCAAACACATCCCGGAAAGAGGATGGTTTGCAATTGGTGGACTATCTGAAATACCAAGACCGAAGCGTCAATGATGATTAAAGAGCACTTGGTTATGGATCGCGGCAGGGAAGAACTTGGCTGTGGACCACCATGGATGAAATTTTCCACTATATGAATTTTGCTTTTCTAAATTCCCATCGCACGAATGTAAAGGAATATTCACTAGGGTCATTTACCTATCCAGTCAATGTACAGTAAACCTGGAGCCTTTATTGGAGGGCAGATTTCGGGGAACCGATGAGTACTTGGGTCGCCCTCTGATCATCGTAGATTAAACGTCAAGGGAGGCGGTTACCAGGAGGCAGTCCGTGGCAGAGAATTTGAAATCTGTAATCCTGAAAGTTTCTTTAACACATAAACACATTTGTAAAGAAAATCAATCTCGTAAAGTCATTAGCTTTCAATAAATTCGTATCTTGGTTGTCCGTCGTAATAATCTGCCCATTAAACGTTCTTGTGGAAAATAAAATGGACTACAGGATTCCACCTCGAATCTCCGGGCAGACTCTCCAGAGAGAACTCCTCTCTTCCCTGATTCTCGACGCGTACTGTCCTTTCCACCAGCACGCCATTTCCTTGTTCCATCTGGAGCACCAATCACAGTCTATAATTTTGAAAGAAATACGCTCCCAATTGGCCGCGAATCGTGACTGGATGTTTAATACAGCTGAAATCCTTCTTACAGCTCTATGCGGCAACTAAATCGAAATCTGTCAACCTATTTGTCGTCAAAAACAAAGAAAATAAGCGTGAGGCTCTAAGGAACAGTCGTTTAGACTTGCGAAAACGCGGAAAACTGACTTTAAACCTGGGGATTCCCAGATAAATAACATTTTTATGAATTACGAAGCATACTAAGCTGAATAAAATCCGCGAGTTAGATTGCATTCCATATTGCCTCTAGAATTCATCCATTAATGCTACTTCATTCAAGGATCAAGATGGAAAAATCTCGACCAGGTATCGAGATGTTTTCATCCTGATCCTTTAATTCAATTGGCTGAGCTTTGTTTGATAAGAAATTATCCCGTTCTCAAAAAAAAGTATTACATATTGTCAGGTTTTTAAAGTTAATTTTATAATTACTCATCGCTGTCAGTTTTGATCGTGTAATCCCGATATTATTTTTACCTCCGATACACAACAATAAGCAACGAATGCGCGGTAAATACCAGCGAGGTGAACTCAATCTCCGATAGTGAATATTCATATATTCAAATCGCGATTGGAATTAAATCGACGGTAAAAAGTTGGGTCCCAAGCCAGTCACGATTCAAGTGAAATATGAGTTTGCTTTATATTCTGTACGCGAAACTATAATTCATTTATTTTCCTCAACAATGATAAGAGTTCTCTGGATGATAAAACAAATATGCATGTATCAGTAGCTGTACAGTTTATTGGATACGTGTCCAGAAGTTTGTATTTTTGATTCCCTAACTGCCTTTTTAAGTACAATATTAAAAAGCATGTACAGTATAGAAGGGTATATAATTTTCGAAAAATATGGTTCGACAGATTTTAAAGCAGACTTATCCTGACAAGTTACACTAATAAAAGTCCCCCGTGACTTTTAAAGATACACAGATGACCCACACACCCGTAAACTTAAATATAAGCCTTAAAAGAAAAAATGCATTCCTTTTTAATATTCTATTGAGTGTATTCGTTTAAGATCGTAATTTTTGTATCTTTGAGAAAATAGGCCTGGGATTTTGACGAAACGTTCTACGCTTTGTGTAGAGATTGTGGGTTTAGAATGTTTCACAATGATCTAAGGAGTCTCGATTTCCTAATGAAACGGCGCTTTATTGGTTCATCGCAGCAAACACGCCTGAACAAACAATTGATAGCCGTGAAAATTGTAAGAAAGTTCCCTTCTCACTCCCATAATAAAATACTTGTATCTATACGGAAATACTTAGGACTCATAATACACAAATAGCTGTAATACGGCCGTGTCCCTGAAGAATCTCTGAATTTAGGACGAAGGTCTCCTTTGTGCGATGTGTTGCCAACGCCCTTCAACCGGCACTATTAATGCATTTGAGCGGGTGTGCGCCACACGTTGCTTGTCTCTTGCCAATAAATTTAATTTATAAAGTTGCTTTCAGAAATAGCTCGCTGTATATACTTAGCCCTTCCTTGCGTTGCTTTTCCATAGTTCGTCCGGAAACATCGTTCACGGTATCGCCTAATTTCCCATTGGCAAGTCACATTCTTGAGGACACGTGAAGATTCCTCGTAGCATCCATGCTAGTTGGTCTGTTGTCCACCGATGGCCGACCTGGACTTCCCTCTCGCAACTTTCCACAAGTACCCTCAGGACTGCCGAGGTGCCAGGAGAAATAGACTTTCCCTGCAGTGTCACAGCTATTTCTAGTGAGTCACGCAACAATTTGTAAATACCCCGGACTATTTTTTACAACTACAGCACTGTCTGGTCTTGTAGTTTATGGACAATCATATTGAACCAACTGACCTGCTAGATTTTTACAACCACCCGTCTTCTTAGGCAAATTAGCTGATATCGAGCTAACGCCACGAGACGGATGTGAAAACAGGCTGTGGTAGTGAACGACACGACTTAGAGCCTTTGAGCGTGGTATGTTTGTTGGTGATGGGTTCAAATTAAATGAGGTCACCGGCGGAACAGAGAGAGACTAGATAGTTTCAAAATTAAAAGTTTTAGAAAATTATCAATATGTTTCCTATATTAACATTATTTGATAATAGTTTCACCCAGAGATCATCCTTTTTTTTCCTATAGTATAACTTACCAGTCAGTAATAGAAGCAGAAGTGGAGGTGGATGATGAAAAGTTGGGGGACAAAATTTTAAGGTAGGAGTTTGATAGGGCGCTGACAGATCTGAGCAATTGTAAAGCGCCAGGAATTGATAACATTCCAGCGGAGTTGATAAGATCATCAGGATAGTTCGCTAAATCTACGAAACAGGAAGAGTACCAGAAGATTTTAATAAAAACATAAATATACTCATACCGACGAGGACTGTGGCCGATAGATGCGGACAGCACAGAGAAATTAGTTTAGTATCTGATGTGCGCAAAATATTAACGAAAATAATACATAGGAGGATGGAACGACAAATAGAATGTGAGTTAGAAGAAGGTCAGTTTCGCTTTAGAAAGAATTTAGGGACAAGAGAATTAATATTGACTTTTAAAGACAGGATAAGAAAAAACAGGCCTACGTTCATGGCATTTGTAGATTTACAAAAAGCCTTTGATAATGTGAACTGGAACACACTATTAAAGATTTTGAAGAGGACAGGAATAAAATATCGAGAAAGAAGGCTTATCAATAGCATCTACAGAAGACAGTCAGTAGTAATTAATATTGATGATCAAGAAAATAAAGCAGAAATCAAGAAAGGAGTAAAAGAGGGTGCAGTCCGTCGCCGATGTTGTTTAACTTGAATATAAAACAGGCGATGTAGAAATTTAAAACGGAATATGGAAAAGGAATCATACTGAGAAGACACGAAAGGCCTACGCTTTGCCGATGATATTGTGCTATTAGGGGAGTTAGAAGAAGACTTGGAAACTATAATAAATGGCATGAATGTGTGGTCCTGGAGGAAGAGTACAACTTCAGGAATAAAAGAGGGAAAACCAAGGTAATGGTGTGAAGTAGGGGAAACAGTGGCATAACAGAGGGCGTTAGATTGGAAAGGGATATTTTGAATAAAGTTAAGGAATTCTGCTACTAGGGCAGCATACTAACTAGGGATGGTAGAAGTAAGTAAAGTAGACACAAAGATATCTCAGGCAAGGAAGGCTTTCGCAAACAAGAGGAATTTACTTACGGGTAGTATAAGTGTGAATATTAGGAAATCATTGCTAAAAATGCTTGTATGGATTGTGGCGTTATATGGGTGCGAAGCGTGTACGGTAGGAGTTGCAGAAAGGAAAAGAATGGAAACCTTTTAAATGTGGTGCTGTAGGAGAATGCTGAGAATCAAATGGGTGGATAGAATCAGTAACGAGGAAGTTATGAGCAGAGTAAGGGATGAACAAACAATATAATTAATATAATAGTACGTATATTAGAATTAATTCTTTCATAATAAAATAAAATCCACCTAAATTCATTTCAGAAGATTTGGTACAAATGAATTTATTAAAAAGATTTTAGTACAATTTTCCGACCGCCTGTAGTCTAGTGGTTAACGTTGCTGCCTCACAACACAGAGGTCCCGGGTTTGTATCCTGGCATGGGTTTGGATGTTTGTGCCGTCGTGGTCACGGAGACTGAGGTGACGACTGCTGGAGAATCGATATCACTCCAAATCCTGAATGTGTCATGTTAGATGACAGTCTACAGTCGACTCGGTAGGCTAAGGCCCTCAATGGGCTGTAGAGCGAAGGAAGAAGTACAATTATACACAATATGAAGTGAATAGAAAACCTCTAGTATATTTGCCGATTAGAAACGATTTACTAACACAAAACATATGTAGAATAGCGTGTATAGGGTAGGTCACAGAACGACTGAACCCGAAGAGACAAGGGTACCAAACAACTATCAACAGCTTTCGTATGAGTGAATTTACGACGGTGAAGAGAGTGCTCAGGACTGCCATAGAAAAATCTCTGCTGATTTTCCTAGGAAATCGGACTCCAAGATGAACGTGCGTTCCCATGGTCCTAGAACCAGAACTATTGACCCGCAATGGGAGTTGCTAATGAAAATATTAGTATTCGATTCTCATTGGCCAGTATCATCTAGAGTTCGAGATCTGGTGGGCGGCGTAGGTTCGAGGAGGGCCGAGAAGAAGTACGAACCTCTTCCTGGCTACGGTGAAGAATGAATACCTAAAAGACCCCGGAAGTATTGAGACAAAAAGCCCCGTCATGTCGCCGCAGTATTACAGTCAATTGTTTTTATTTTATAAGATTATAGGCCGGAGTTTCACTTTTTGTAACTGAAGCAAGGCGACAATATTTTTTTGTTATTAAAATATAATCTGTTAATTTTACACTGTGACATCAATAAATTAACTACCTGAATTAAATTAGTAATGTTTTTTTTAACATTATAGTTCCCGATGCAGACAAAGAAGTGATCAATTCCCTAAACAGATAACTATAAGTAACTTTATAGAGATATATTAATTCGTACAAATTAATTTGTCTACCGAACCTTAGTCATATGTATGAGAGAGTAGAAGGGAGTTTGTAGGACTATTAGAGCTGAGAGTAAGTACAGGTGTGACAAAACAGTGAATTACTAATTGCTCATTCGTTGAAAAGCACTGTAGCGGTGCTCGTAATAACGACGCTCACGACGCAGAAACTTCCAATCAATAAACAGTTGCATAGGCACATTCTTTAAGCGTATATAATTCTCACACCATCAGCCGCGAATCACAATGATTTCCATTTCCTTTGCCAAGTATTTTAAGCGTGACGATACGTGACAGCAATTAAATAACTGTGTTCGTCCTCTACTTGCAAGTATTCGTGCACAGTATGGGAGCAATCTTTCTAATGGCTAAAAGGAAAACAAGTGTTTTCGTGGTTAATATAAAAAGTCAACGATACCTAAAGTCACGCTGAGCAGCGCTGTGTAATGTCTGCAACACTAATTACAACTGCGTTCTGCGTACGCTTTTACAAACGTCCCTCCAAAAATTATAGAAATTACATTAAACAAATTCTTGTTTTATTTTCACGGAATTGAATTATAATTTTTTGATATCGTTATTTCAATTGGTCTGACGTTTATAATATTAGAAATAAACGCCAAAACACTGGTAGTAAGAAAAGTAATATATTATTCAACACAATTAAGCAAATAAATTACTACGTTTCATCCACAATTTTGGGGCTTCTTCAGGTAAAAAGGTGGCAAAATTCATCGGTTGGTAACTACGGACAAAAATTTTTATAAAAAAAAATTAGGAATTTGAAGTGATAATTTAGTTAACATTCAAAAAATTAAAACTTTTAACAAAATTTTATTAAAATAAATAAATATGCATAATTTGATAAGAATATTAAAAAACTAATTCAAAAGTGAAACTCCGGGCAATATACTTATATGTGAACTACAGCGCTGATATTGCCGAGACATAAAGCCTCAAAACTTTGTACAAAAAAATAGAAATTTATTAAAAGTGATAATAATTTCGTTAACATTAAAAAAATTAAAAATTTTAACAATTTTTTTTATCAAAATAAAAATATATGCATGATTTGATAAAAATATTAAAAAATTGATTAAAATCCTTTACATTTTGTATTTTAACGAAATTTTGTCAATTAAATTTATATCTTTTAAAAAAAATATATTGTCTGTAGTTATCTGAAGCGGTTAAAAAGTATAGACGAAACGTCGTAGCAGTAGGAAAAAAATTTCGCCTCGACCCCAGGCCCTGGTGTTGGAAACCCAGTCTTGCCACCACAATCCTTGTTTCCGCGTCGTGACGGACAATGTTTTATCGAAATATTTCCAACCGTTAACTATAATACCTTCCATCCCCATCTTCGGGGATAAAATATAATTTAAATCGCATTTTAAATGACAGAACCAAGCTAAGCGACTCACATTACATCCTTTTAGAGCACACCCTCCATTGTTTTCCTAAAACTCCCCTTCTATGATGGATAGTGTTTCGGCGGAAACTCAAAAAATATTTATTCGATGGAAATATTGACCGTCTAACAATTTAGCTCCCTCCGTCCTCATCGCACGGGTTGGTAGCCGAATCTTCCCCCGACTGTGCTGTTTTCCGGGTGGCAGAGAACACGTGTGCAATATTTGATTGAAATGGTTCCACGAGTTCAGATTTGTATGCAGAATAAACAAAGATACCCACATACATACACACATACGATAAACATTATTTTTAAGTTAAAAATACTGTCACTTTAAATTTTTGTACTTAGCACATCGGGAAATTTGTCTTTTTACCTGTAGAGGTCCTAAAATTTGAGTTGAATAATATAATGGTTTTCTGACTGTAGGGCTGTCGCGTTTATAAAAATGTCTGTTTTAAATTTTAGATATCTATTTGGTATTATTTACCTGAACGGATTCCAAGAGAAGGAACGAAACGTTGTGTTATTAATTTTTATTAAGTTGTATAAATTCCTGTCAGGTTGAAGAGAAAATCAGTGACGTTTCAATGGCTGGCCCCGCCATCTTCTTCGGACTGAAGTGTCAAAATCGGGTAGTATGATCATTTATGTACTCTAAGCTAAATCTGTGCGTGTTTCGGACATGTTGACTCGTATATTTATTGGAATTATATAAACGTAGTATATATGATGGCATTTCTGTTATAACTACTAACAAAAGTAAATTTGCTACACACGTAGGTGTACTCGGTTACGAAAGCCTCGTTTAGTCCAATATTTATAAGAGACGAGCACACGTAATCTTATTTGTGTTGTTTGGCGGTTGAGAAAAGGCGGTCAGTGCTTCCACAGATAAAGTGGCGAAACTAGATCCCGATAACGGAACAGGAAGGACACTCATTCATTACGAGTTATGAAATAGCTTCGGAGACGATTTCCTTTTCTAAGACAAGTATCGTGCGTTCCAATGCGGAATTGGGAAATGCAAAGATGACAGCGTTTGATCCAGCCAACGACGTAACTCACGATAAAGGACGGCGACAAGGAAATCGGGTCGAGGATAAACGTGGCTAACAAAACAGCGAAGTGCGCGTTTCAAGAACAGATCAACAAAATTCACATGCAGGCTTCAAACGGATTTACTGGATGACTTTCAAAAACCTACAATAAAACGAAATGGAAGCTCAGACCCGTCAAGTGCCCAACTTCGAACATTTGCAGAATTTCTTTTTGTGTTGTTATTAACAACACAAGAAAACTAATGGTGCTACAGATTAAATATGAAGCTATATGAATTAAATATTGACATTCCAGAATTATTTATTTTAAAGATACTACCCGGGAAATGAATTACTTCAATATTAATCTCTTAGCCAACGTGCGATTTATATTTCCTATACCGAATGAGGAACAGGGGGACTAGCTTCAAATTAACCAGAAAATTACCTTCGTTGGGTCAAGAATTCTCCTGGTACATTAAATAATCCCCAGAACGTAAGTAGAGTCTAAAAAAATTCTGAGGCACTAAGAGAGTGTACTTTGAGTAAAAATTGTTTCGGTAACCATAAGGGAGTCCATAACACAGACGGTACAGAATAGCGCGTTTACCTTACGGGAGTCAAAAATGGCGTTGTAATCGACAAAAAACAAGATGGGTAAATAATCGTTGAAAAATGGGGATATTCAAGAAATAAGTCCAAGATCAGCAAAATAAAATGTTTTTGATATTCTTACAACTGCTACTTAATAACACCATAACTTACCACCCACCCACACTCCCCAAGGTTGGGAAAGCGAATTATATCAAAAATTTCTTTGGGAAATAATTATTTAAAATAGGAAATCCTCGTTTTCTAATGTCAATTACCATTGATTTGAATTCATTATACATGTAAATTATTTCGCAGATGGCGCTGCCATCGAAAGAAGACGTTTACTGATGAGTGGTAACTACATTTGGCGTTACCCAGGAGCAACGACGTGGACGTAGTAGTTGTCTGTTTTATGTGAGTGCCCTTGCCTCTCACAATTTATGTTGCTGGTTTTAGGTAATTTTCCTTGAGTGTTAAATTACTTCAATAACACGCTTCCCCTCTCCTCGGGAGTGGGGGTGGGTGGACAGTTATGGTGCCAATAAGTAGCCTATTTCTTAAGGAATCCCCATTTTTCAACGATTTTTTACACATTTTGTTTTTGGTCGATTACAACTCCATCTGCGACCGAAATGACTCGAATTGTAGGTCAAATTGGAGTAATGTTTCCTGGAGAATCCGAATCTGCAACAAAAAAATGTGGGTTCTCATTTACGTTTTTTAACTCTTCCCTCCCCCACACCAGGCGGTGGGGGTCGATTTTCATATCATTCACACTTTTTTTGATCCGATGTGCGGTTCTCGACATATTTCAATGTCTTCAGGTTAACTGAAGACCCTGTATAATAATATGTATTTAATTAAGCTTGCATTACATGCCTAATTGTTAGCCGTTTTCACTATCGAAAACTAATAAAAATGTTTTTAAAAACAATAGTTTTCAAGACGTTTGAGACTTCTCGTTGAAACTGATTAATCGTCACTAATATCTTTGTTGACTTCAACGTTGCATTTTCGCAGCCCGGGCTACAAAATTTAGTTGCGAAAGTGTTAAATTCACTGTATTACGTCAGCACTGAAAATTTTAGAATGAATTTTGTAGTTTTTTATTTTCGCTTCAGTTTGTTAATCGTCGTATTTAACACATCGTTCGGGAGTGATCCCTCGATATTCGTACGATAGAACCTGTAGATTGTGGGAAGGGAAATTTCACGACTTGGCATTTATGGCAGCGGCCTCGATACGCCATCTCTGTGGATCGATAATCGCACACTCTGGTGACGTCAGGCGAGGGATCGAACCTCGGCGAGGGAAATCCTTGGATTCGAATTCGCCAGGAAACAATCACATCGTGCGTGAAACATCCCCAGGGACATTATTATTTATTCATCGGATGACCACAAAGAGTGAGCGTCCCTGTGCTATAACCCATATTGCATCTAAGACAGCGATGAACTTGTAAGTCTTTCAAGAGGACGAATAGGTCAAATAAACGCAGCTCCCATTGATTTTATCAACAAATTACACAGACAAAAAATCGTTCTTTTGCCTAAGGAGAAGGAAGTTCCTCTAATCCAGATTACTTCAACGATGCTGGAACTCTGGCAATATTATCGGTAAGAAGTGGTCCTGCGTGACGGGAAGAATATATGCTCTGGAAATGAGTAATTCGAGGTCAGACAAAGGAGAAAGAACGTTACTGATGCTGTAACTTGGAACTGTTTCCGTGTTGAGTTGCGCTGTTACTGTAATTCGACCTTGAACTGTGTTGCACGCGGTCACAACTGAATCTGTCGACTCAGTAGCAGTGGGTGACCGGTGGAATATAATCGTGATCAGCGATTTCGCGGAAGTTGTCTTCTGAAACGTTAATGGCCGGGATCTAATTTATCAGTAGAGGAAGCCGAAACGGGGGAGCCCCAAACGGAAGCGGATATACAGAATGTTTTTAGGAGCGGATGAAACGTACACAAAAGTGAATAATGAAAAAAAACCGACAAAGTAACTATAAGAAATACTACTTTACGACGTTTCTCAAAACTTTCTTTCTTCGTGCGCAGAGTTGAGATTTTTGAAATGCAAGTAGCAAAATGCAAAGGACGCAACCAAAAGCACTCGTCTTTATCAATTTAATTGATATATCATTATACTTTTCAGGGCGAAGGACACTACAAAATACTTAAAATTATCTCGTGATTTATTGAGCAGTCGATTCGGATGACGGACGTCTTAGACCAGCGTTATTAGCGAAATGGCCAATGATGTAATAAATTAGAAACATTTATTGTGATGCAGAATCGCGAGAACAGTTAATATGACGCAGGCTAGACGCCAACGTCGTCATATTTCGCCCAGTCACTCAGATAATATAGAGGAATAACGGACGCGGGAAGGAAACCGCAATTCCCCGTCGTCGTCAGACCGGCCTTAGTGTGACGCAAACGGTCGCCATGACAACGTCGCCAAATACGGTTTCCTCAAATTTGACCGCTGTCCGAGGAAGAACGTTTGGGGGACGTCCTCACTCAAAAGTGAACTTTGCGAAAACTTCGTTTTCCCCAGTCACTATCTAATCTGCCTCAGCTGATCAACCTTGAGGCCGAGCGTCTTTAGTGCAGCACGACGAGGATCTAGAACAGGAGATGACGTGGATCCGCACTTTACAAGAACAAAGGCGGAAAAGCCGCGTAACCCGGTCTCGCGCCGGAAATAACGCGGACAAGAGAACACGTCAGAGGAGACGTCGACGCACGTCAAGTTCTCGGGATACGACCATCAAGCGGCTTCGTCTTAGTCAACCGAAAATGACGTGCTTCCTTGTAATGCACATCACAACTTATCTACTCATTCCATTAAATGTTGTAGCGAAATTTTAGAAGGTACTGCACACATAATAATTGCAAAATAGGCGCAGTCGCTTGAGATTGACCACGAGCGATTGTTTTTATAGTGAAATAGGATTTGCCGCGCAGGAAGAGGGCCAAAGAATGAGCAAAAATTACAGAAAAGCTAAATACTTTATTACATCAAGTAAATACATAAACTCTTATGATATAATCGTGAAAAAAATAAGTTTGAGCAGATGGACGACGCGAAGCAGCCAGGCGATATGTACACAGGAAAAGTCTCGAGCGACGCAGCAATAAATACGAGTGTCGGGGGAGGGGGCGGGGGAGATCAGTGCGCCTTGCGCGTGAGCAGGGACTTGATGTTGGCGACCTCGGAGGCGAGACGCGCAAGCTCGGACTTGAGCTGGGCGTCGTCGGGCGCGTCTCCCAGGGAGATCCCCGAGTCGCGCTCGTCGCTGCTGCCCTCCGCGTCCTCCGTCTTGATGTTCTGCAGCGACAGCAGCGTCGTGGCCGCGTCCTTGTCGCCCAGGTGGCTCTTGTGGCGCAGCTTGTGCGGCAAGAGAGGCGCCGACGCCTCGTCGCCGCTGCCGCAGGACAGCTCGAAGGGCGACGGCGCGCGGCTGCGGCTCAGGTTGACGGGGGCGGCGTCGAACTGCGGGAACGCGTACGAGAACTCGGGCTCCGGGAAGGCGTCGGGCTGCGAGTGAGGGTGCTGGTGAGGGTGCTGCGTCGGGAAGAGCGACGGCGAGGCGCCGCTCACGGGCTGGTGGATGACGGAGGTGGGCACGGAGGCGGGCGCGTACAGCAGCGCGGGGGGCGGCGCCGGCACGGGGGCGCCCGACAGCTTGGGCCGCTTGGTGAAGCTGAGCACCTGCTCCGTGGTGGGCAGCGTCGCCATCACCTGCTCCACGCTGATCAGGCTCTCCCCGCACACGCCGAACTTGTCCTTGAAGGCGGCCAGCTGCGCCTTGAGCACGTGGTTCTCCTTCGTCAACTCGACGACCCTCGTCTCCAGGATCATGTCGTTGAAGCGGCGCTTCTCGCGAGACCTCTTGGCGGCCTCGTTGTTCCTCCTCCTGCGGTCCCAGTAGCTCTCGTCCTTCTTGTTGTCGGGGATAAACTCTCTCTGCTTGCGCTGGGAAAACAACTCCTTGCGCTTGACGAAGGGCGGTCCTTCGGGCGACGCCGACCTGGACACGTCGGGGGCGCCGTGGTCCGGCGGGCAATAGAAGGGCGGCGCCGTGTTGCTTCCTGGCATCTCACCGTTCACGGGCGATCCACTTTGTCGGGCGACAAATTCTGCCACCATAATTCGATGTCTCAGAACATCTGCGAACAAACAATGCGACACGTTAATTCAGCACACAACACTCAAAAATAAAAACGATGACAATATTATTACTAGTAAATGCCACGTGACCCTTCCTTGACAGATATGACGGTACTCGACTTCCTCGTTGGAAATTCCCGAAACCCCGCGCGTGACGTATTTAAATGTTCTCTACACGCAACAAATAAAGACTTGGGCGCCACCCTTGAACGTGGCTCTACGCACATCCGTAAATATAGCCGCGTGGCTCGCGTCCACTGTACAAGTAAAAATTTCCCCCGATCCCTTTTATCGATAGGTAATATGGTGAAATAAACACAGACATTCTTTACGATCGTCAATATTCTCTTATTGTGATCGAGTTTGAAAGACGAGTACTCTGACGCAATTCTCCTCTGCTGATGCACGTGCACAAATACCTGTTTGACGCTGTACACGAACAAGAAGCGGTGCGTCGGCCAAGTAGGAGATGACAGAGTAAAGACACGGCACGTCACTAAGTATCGACCAGGCGTCGTTTGTCTCGCCTCGTCCGCAGGGCAAAGCGAGTCCGGAGCATTCGCCGAACCGTTATATCATCGAGCAGGGCAGCGTGACGTCACCGCCTCCCCCCACCTGGCCACGTGACCCCCCGTCACGCGGTTCACTGCTACCTGTTTTTTTCTCGCGTGGTGAAACCTGCCAAGGCCGGAGCGTTGCACCCGCACAAAGACGACGACGATCTGGACCCGCGATTCGCGAAGGCGCGACTCGACATCCCGCGGTCTCAAGTATTTGTCTCGCAGGGATGACGCAACACGTTTGTCATTCGGTTCTCAGCGTTGCACTATACACCCTGACAAACGTGCGAGTCGCGCCGTCTAACCGTACACTAGGCAAGGGCGAAGGCGAAGACGAGGACTAGGGCCTGCAAAGGCCAGAGAGGCTGCGACGAAACTCACCAAGTGATGCGGGGCGAGCGTCGACAACGTAATCCACTATGCGAGTAGAAGGCACTGTTCCAGACGAGGCTCAGAGGCGACTGCGAACGTGGGGGCTGCGCTGCTCAATGTCGTTCCCCGGGCCCGCGGTGGGGGGCGTCGTGGGGGGGGGGAGGGGGCGGCCCCTCCGTGACTCACCAATGGCGGCCGCGATAGGTCACCTTCGCCTTACGTAACGCCCGGCCGGCGTGATGTAAGCGCGATACCGTTCCATCGTCGCCCAATATCGGGGTGACTGAACCTCACCCGCAATCACGCCGCGACGTTCGAGCACAAGACGCACAAATAGTCGCGAGAGCGTCGCTCCCGGGTGACGTCATCGTCAGCCGCGGCTACTCGACGTCGCACTTGATCGTTTAAAAATACCTGGACGCAGAAGTAACGGGTCGTATCCGGGAGCGACCCGCAGGAAGCCCGGGATGAACCCGGAGCGGCGCAACTTGCTCGTCTTTCCTTCTTTGAATGACAAATTCCTCCAGACCCAGAGCGTTCCGACGGTCTTGGTGTAGGTCCAGGACTGACGGACAGTTTAACCCGCCAATGTTTGCCAGCCTGACGATAACTTCGGTGACGTCCGTATTACTCGAGATGCAGAACGCGAGGACGAGCTTTCGCTTGAATTTAACCGGATCTGACCGAGGAGTCACCGACGGTTAGCGGAATTTCGAATTTCTCTCGAGGGGGAACGAGTTTTCGTTTATCCGCGTCATTCCTGGAATTATTGTCCCGTTGTTTAGTTCCTCCTTACCCGATGGCCTCCAGGTTAACGCCGGTCATTTTATATCATTCACAATCTCCATTGTTAGTTTTGTAGACATGACGATAAAAATTATAGATGAAATGAATCGATAATGAAATATGAAGTATTTGCCGATGTGGAAGGTGCTTGTTGTTCAGTTCGTGGTGGAGGAAGAGAGTGTCACGTGGCCACACACAAGACCGTTTCAAAATCACCCCAGAAATGCGCATACTTTGTTTCCAGTTGGAAACACGATTAGGTGCATAATACTGCACGTTTTTCTCATTCTTCCATAACAGTCGTGCCTGCATTAGCGATTCTGTAACGTTACGTAATCGATTGGCTAATATTAGTAAGGTATTAATAACGGACGTGTACGTGACAAACGGAACATAGCTCAACCTTATCTTTGTGGCTAAAAAGAAAAACAATAGCTATTGTTACTGGCGCGTTATCTATCCGATATACCATATTTACGAAATAATTCAGCGGCCATCTTTGATAAGTGACTGTTCAAGTCCGTCACGTCACTATCTTTTCACGAATTCGGCGGATGAGGAATGGTTAAATATAAATGATAACTGATAAGGCACCGATCGCGTGAGTCAGCGACGAGTGACGCGCTGCGAATCTCTGCGAAAACCTCGAGTCAAGATTCCGATAGGGGGAAACTCTGGACGGTGGCTTTCCCTTCCAGTCAACAGGACAAGCAACTTGAGGAGATAACAACGGTGACGATTTAGCGAAATAATATCACCAAAAATGGAACGTTCACTGGCTTGTCTTGTGTATCGATCAACATTTCCCTACAATAAAACATACTTGTATTAAATTATCTTCCCTCTCAGTTTGATAGATTTTGATTGATTATTCACCCCAGCCGCTTGGGTGTTGCATGCTTACTCTCCCCATTTCACGAAAGATCTCTCTAATGGTTTTAGGAATAATGTTTCTGGTTTCGTCTGGTTGGCTGAGAACCGAATCATTAGAGAGGTTCAACTGACCGTTTCAGAAACTACAAGCACGCCAAAGAAATCCAAAATTAATTTCCTTAGCATTCTAATTGTACAGCTGTAGGAGTGTCATCAAGTTTTAGTGACTGGAAAATCTTAGCTATAAGGTTCAACATGGATCGATGAGTGTGGTAACGCGTATGACGTCATATTTCATTCCTTCCTGCAGTTACAACAACTACTACAAATTTTAACACATTACGCACTGGCCTACCTTCCGCATCCCCCTTTTCAATTCCCTTCCTATGCTATTAAAGGGGAGTTGCCTGTTTCAGGATCACCCTCATGTAGCCTGTTAACCAAACAAAAAAATAACCCCAACCAATTACAACTCTTTACCTGGATGCTTCATAAAGCCTCCATTATAATTATTATTAATATGTTCATCAAAAGAACCGTGTGGCTAAAAGGAACAGCCAAAACTGGAATATCTTTCGCTGCAGTTTTCCCCTATTGAAACGCGTTACAAACACAGAAATTTTATATCTTAATTAATCAGGAATAAATAAAATACAGAGGCGAGGTACACGCAGGTATTTCTCCCCAGATTGACTGCGGGGCTCACCTGACTGCGTTGGGAAGGCCTGGGACTCTCGTCTATTTTAGGAGGTGTATGTACTGGGGTCGAAGACGTTGGGAATACGGTAAGACTTGTCAGCTGATCCCATTGGACCAGTAGGCGAACTTTCTCATAAAACTGATGGAGACGCGGAGTCAATCGTTGTAATCAATATAACTAAACAAGTGTGCGTGAAGCGTGAAAAATTGATCAAATCGATTTGATGCATTCCACACGAAACGAATCTCCAGTATCGTCGTCAACGGTAGCGGCGGTGAAACGTCAATTTTGGATTACGAGCATTTACGACGCCTATCATGAAACCTGAGTACGGGGGATTTCTGTGATTGTAAAGATGGTTTTCCTCCACATGCGGTAAACAGCAGAGCAGCGGCTGTCCTAACCAGAGAGTTTACTTCTCATCAATTTATCGCACCATTACAACAAAAATGATAGCAAACAATCTACAATGTCTGATGAAGACGTAACTATTTTTAAATATCACTTAAATATCTTTAAGTGCAATTTTTCTAAATTTACCAAACTTCTATTGTATTTTACATTATCAAAGTAATTTATAGAACCATTTGTTAATTGAATTTTGTTTAAAATAAAGTCCGTGAATTTTGACTAGTTTTCACTCAGACGGCCATTTCATTAATTTTTAAATTGTTTACAACTATTTTCCTCGTAATGATGTGTAGAATTATATATAATTAATGAAATAAAAGCTTTTCAACGTCACAGTAATTCTAGGACAGTATCATTTGCGGTCGGTGTTAAATCATATGCGGTCAACCCAAATTATAAGTGGTCTAGAGTGTCACTTGTGGTCCAAGTGCAGACTGTTACAACAAAAATTATGGCATATAATCTAATAAATAATGAAATGACTACTGTCGGAGTGAAAGCTATTCAAAACTCACAGATTGTATTCCTAATATAATTGAAATAGGACTTCATTGCATCATTTACGTTAGTAATTGTAGCAACAATGGTAGTTTTGCAAAATACGGAATATTTGCATTTATAAGTTTTTTCAGCTACTGAAACAAGTTAACCCTGTGTGAGACCAAGTTGACATGTTTGTACAAAGTTGTCGAGTGGAATTGTCGTAGAGCGACGTTTCGTTGACTGGCTCTGTCATCGACACTTGACATGTCTCGCTCAAGTTCGCTAAAATATATATTGTTTGGTATCGTTTTTCTTGTAACAGTGCCTAGAGTCGATATATATTAAATATTTTAAAATAAAAATTCAAATACAACAAATCGGTAGTTTGATCGACTAAAGTCCACTACGTAAGAAGCCCTGTGATTACGACAGCCGCTGTTACGTGCTCTGTACTGCATGTGGGACGACACGTTGCGGGGGACTCGGGTAGATTTTCAGGAAACAACAAAGCTCAGAGGTTACATTGTAGGAATTAGAATGAATCCAGGAAGGGAATGTCGGGAATCAAACCCCGGACCTCGAGGCCGCTACAATCCACGTCAGTTCCTTAAATAGGCTGTGAGAATTTAGATTCGCCAAGGTACAGTCGAACCCGTGCGTTGGGTAGCTTAGTTGGTTAAAGCAGCCGCGTACTGAGCGCAGGTCCCGGTTTTGATTCCCGGTACGGCCGTATTTCTCTTTCCAATAACTCAGAAAAGCCTTTTTTAATTCATAGTCTTATTACAGATTTACTTTCAGAGCTTTCAGAATCTATAAATACTAGTTTCATAATCAAAATATAATTACACATTATTTAATAATTATTCATTATTACATTGCACACGACATTCACATTTTAAGCTTACCTCAATATGTCTTTAAATATAAATATCCTCCATTTTATGTAATGTCATTAGTATCTAATATTCAATTCAAATGAATAACATGACTACGTCCATATAATCTTAATATTCACAATGAAATATCACGTCAAAACTTGATACATTTTCTTCTTTCAAAAAAAGATATTCTGTATTAAAATTTGCCATCGATAATAACCTATCAAAGACGGTAAGAAGACAAAGAATCAATTGTATAAAGTTTTGACGTGATATTTCATTGTGAATATTAAGATTATTGTGATTATATGGCATGCTATACATTTGAATTTAATATTAGATACTAATGACATACATAAAACGGAGGATATTTATCGCATGGAATGCTTAAAATGTGAATATGTCATGTGAAATGTAATAATGCGTAATGATTTAATATTGTGTAGTTATATTTTGATTATGTTCCTTGTCGTATCTAATGCAAGCTTTATCAGTAAATATGTAATAAGACTGTGAATAAAAAAAGGGTTTTCTCAGTTATTGTTGAATACATTACTGCAGTCGTTTCTACTTTCCTTTCATGATTTCGGTACACTTCACATGGACATTTGGGTAGATATAGGTACCGCGTTTGTTATTGAGGAACGCTATAGAAGTGCTCGACACGGTTCTTCCGTGATAAAAGACGCAGCGACAGTGCAAACAGTTAGACGAAGCTTCGAAAAAGAGCAAAAGTGAGAGGGGAAATATCGTAGCCACTGTGTTTAGGGGTGTTTTTTTTTTGGCTGTGGTTTACGGAGAGAGAAAGAAACCCTCCGGGGAATCTGTTTGGATCAGTTGAATCAAGACGAAAAGTCCACAGTTGTCTAAGACGATGCAATGCACAATGCAGCAGAATCGCGTCAGATGCTTCAAGAGGATTGCGACGAGCGGGTCAGTGAATCGACCACTCAGTTGAGAGGAACGCTGTTTGTGTTTCGACACATGTGTTAGACATTTTAGTACGGTGAGGTGAGGTGCGGTGAGGTACGGTGCGGTGCGGTACGGTAAGGTAAGTTTGAAGGTCCGCGGCGTGATATCGACCGTGGCCTAGGCTGGCCTCGGCTTGGCGCACCCTTGGCCGCGTTGTCGGAGGATATCCAGTCCCAGTCCCAGTCTCGCAGTCTCGATCCTCACCCTGAGCCCGTTTCGACACTCCAGGAAATGGACTCACTGGCGCTGCTGCAGCCACCGCCACAGCCGCTTTCCCGTCCCGCTGCCCAGGGGAAAGTGGCTCCCTGTTTTCGCGCCGTGGCCCACTTCGGGACAAGTAGAGCGGGACTTTCCCGAACGACCTACTTGGCTTGTGGGTCACACTCTGAGGTGCGCTCCGCTCCGCTCCGCGGAAGCGCCGTAACGGTTCGGCCTTCGCATTGACATCGTTCTCTGGGCCCGCTTCCTGCTTTATTTACTCTCTCGACACTCAAACGACGCGAGAATCTCATTACGTGGCTCAGGGATAGCTCCACCCACCATCTCGCTCAAAACTGAAATACTTTCCATCGACACGAACCTTTCTCAGACGATCATTATATCCATACAAGCCTTCCCGTTTCCTGTCATAACTTCCAAAAATTAGCAACGGTCATTTACTTATACAGCGAAAGGTTCATCCGCATGCTGTAAACCTTCCCTCCCTCTTTAAGTTTCTATAGGGCGACGGATACGTTGTGCTGTCAAATAAATAAAAAAGTCTAAGAAATGCCTGTTAATGCTCCATAATTATATCTTATTAAAATATTATTTAGCAACGAATATGGAGACGTAGACGAGGTAAACCTACTACGTAGAGCTTATTCCAGAGATTCCACGAGGCTATAACAGGCAATGAGTAAACCCGTTGCTAAAGAATTACCCTCCTTTCTTCTTTTCTTTCTTTCAATGGCTCAACAGTTCTCTTGAGGCGGCTGCGGACTGTCATCTGGCGTGACGCATTCCGAATTTGGGGTGATACGTGGTCAGTGTAATTACCCTCCTACGAATATCAAATTTATTATCACCGACTATGAATTCTAAATAACTTAATAAGTCTCCAAATTTAAAAATCCATCAATAAATAATATTTATTAATTTCGTTAATTATTCAAACAGGAGCTTTCGGCCAAACAATGTCATATTCATTCAGATATTTTAAAAAAAGATATTAATTATTTTCGAAAATCTTCTATCAAACAAATATATATTTTTTTGTGATTAACAATCAATTTTCCTTTATATTTTTAAGGTTAAAAACTAAATGACCTATGAATGTATTTTTAAGACCCCTTCAATTTTGTCTCTAAATTTTTGTCTAATATTATTTTTTGGTCGAACCGGACGGAAAATTCAAGCTCCGCGTTAGAACTGAAAGTTATAAGAAAAATTTTAGAAACAAAATTGAAGGGTTCATAAGAATAAGTTACATTCAGAGGTCATTTTGATTTTAACTTTCTTTAAGAAAAAAAATAAATATATTTTTTTGTTTGATGAAAAATATGGAATTTTATTTACAGAATGATTGATATAATTTTTTTCTGTTTGGCCCCTATTGGAAAAATTAATAAATATTATTTATTAATGGATTTTAAAATTTGGAGACTGTTTTAAAACCCAAGGGGGATTGTAGTAAAGTAATTCTCTTCAGTAAATAACTCTACGTTCTCTCATTTCTGGAAGACATTGTATAATTTCCTAGTACAGCCAATGTTACGAAGGTCAATAAAGGGCAAATCTGACCGAAAAAAAGCTTCGTATTATGTGCTGAGGTTTATCCTGTGTCCGCTTTATGCAAGAACAAATCACGGTTGTTGTTGGTAAATTATTAGATTAAATAACTAGACAATTCTCAAGTAAATGCAAACTCATAATATTGCGTATTACTTGACAATTCCATAGAAATATATAATTCTTATTTCTCTGCCAAATTTCCTACGTGCCAGGGTTTTCGAATATCAAGAAACATACCTTCGAGCCGCCGCTTGTAAATCATTCACTAGTAATTTCAGTAATGGAAGGACCTATCGGGTTTCCCCGTGATCATCTTTATTTGTCCAGATAGTGAAATTTTTGGTCTGAAGCCTACAGTGTTCTTGTATAACGATCTAATGAATCGGTTAATCAGACGGAATTCCTGAAAGATTCATCTCCGAATTGTTTTCTGTCCTAGTAGTAAATCTATTGCCCTTATTTTAGGGTGAGAGGATCTTATTATTGGCAAATCATGTGTAGTATCAGGGGAAGGGAATTTGAAAGGGGGGAAGCGGTAGGCAGCCAGGGGTTAACCATGGTTTCAGGATTCACCAGAAAGAGATGTAAGGCAAACCCTACAGGACCTGCATAAGGTAAGTCGGGCTTTTGGGTACTTGTCTCACTCCCTACCGAAAGTCGAGAGAGGAGTTTGCTCACTGAATGTCCTACTTATTGCAGTTATTCGCCTGTCCGCCCGCGAAAGAGTTGATTGTAAAATATACCGTTACAGATCCCGGTTCGTCATTTTCTGCTTTCAATAATTCCCATGTCTTCAGCTTCCAGCCACCGTAGGTACTTAGTCTAGATTTCTGGTGTTTATTACTAAAGCATGAATTATTTTTTTCTGTTAGAAGCCTCCAGTAGCATAAATTAGATTGCGAAACGGTGGGGATTCTAGGGCCATCTAGAAGAGGAAGGAGCACATTAATATTACAATTACAACTGCACGTAACTGAATCTCATTTGTCTCACCATCTCTGTTACTGTGAAGGGAACAGTCACCGACTAAGTCCATCTAGCAAACAATGACATATAATCCACGGATATATGCAAGTAGTTCGACTGAGAGTGAGACGTTTCAATCAAGCCAAATTCCGAGAAACAGTAAATAGAGGACAATGAAAACGTTTCATCTGATCCAAAAATTGATAATTATTTGTTTCCGTCATTTTCCTTTACGCTAATCGCACCGTTTCCGTCTTAAATATTTCCAGGTTAAAGCACAATCCAAATTGTCGAAGAAGAAATGAAAAATTTTCCGTTCAGTAATGAATTCTGTCGGAAATAATACTACCTAATCATACACAAGTTGTGGGGGAAGAAAGGAAGATTTTTTTGAGGTGAATATAGCCTCAGAGAAAGTAGCCACCGTGCACATCAAACTTGAACTAACTTAATTCATCGAAATCTGAAAATAATCTAAATATTTGTTACGTCGGTAGTTCTTCCCGCTATTGATAGTTATAACAATATTCTCAATATTAAAATATAGGAACGCTTGCCTGCGTGAATGATGGTAACGCGTCGCCATTTGTGATAACTCTGCTATGACGTCACTTCCGTTTCAGTGTTTCCGTTACGCCACGCTCGCATGCACCCAACACAACAGACCTAAGATTCAGTTCAAAGGAAAAAGCTTCTATTGTCTTCGGATTTTGAGAACAAGACAGAAACATGTACTATATGTTGGTTCAAAATGACATCTCATTGAAATAAGTTAAGAGAATGTTAGCTTTAAAATCTTCAACATTAAGTTACACTAAAATGATTGAAGCTCCGTCACGAAACGACTGTAGGAATTATGAAGGCCTTGCCTGTTACGTGTACAAACTGGAATATTGATAAGTTCGCTGTTGTCTGATAATCACCCAAGCTTGCACAGACTTACTAGGAAAACTTACAAAAATTATTTTCGTCGAAAGGAAAGCCGACGGCCGTTCCCTCGTAAGGGTTTGCGGTGCATTTCATAATAATGAGTAATTGAAACAAAAAAAAGGCTCTTTATCCTTGCAACGCTGCACAAAGGATAACGTACGTCACGTGTTCGCGCAACGCTACAAACGCCAACACGTTGCACGTCTGATACGTTACAAATTTATAGAAACAAACGTCTCAGAAGAAGTTTTTCCATCGTTCGTTTCGTAATCGTAAATTTTGCACACCGCTCGCACGTGACCTCTTTCCTTCTTTTCTTTTTGCGACGTGGGGCTTTTCGATCACACGGGTTCGATCCTTGAGGATCGGGCTCAAGTTCATATTTACGCGTCCTCCGGGACCGAATCCCGTTTAATTCCCGGGGGTGTCTAAATATTTGCTTCGTCCCATCCAGAAACTCGTCTGGTGGGAATGGAAATTGTCACAGGGGAATACGTTAATTGACAGAGGCTGACATTTCTCAGCACATTTCGCGAGCACGTGGCCGTCCTCAAAATGGCGTGCGCGAGATGAGGAAGACTTATTCATCGTACACGGGTTCGAGTACCGAACAGTAAGCTTGGGTACGTACTTTAATTCGCAGCTTCCTGCGGATGTTACAGAGGAAAATTTGCCTCTAATTAGAAGCGATCACGCAGTTTCCAGCTATTAGTACAATAATCACTTTTTTTCGGGGATTCCACGTCCGTTCACGACGGAAAGGTTAATTAATATACACTTGTAGCGACCGTTTGGTTACGATTGCTTAGTTATTGCTGTCATCACAGGGTGACGCGCGGGAATTTCGAGTTTGCGTCGAGTGCACGTGACGCTTTGCGCGATTTCACACGGATTTGTCGGTCACGCGGGTTCGACCCTAATTCGAGAGTCAACACACTTGGCGCTCACGCGCTCCGAAACTTTTGTACGTTCGAGTAATAGTTAAATAATTACAAACATGTATAATTACAAACATCTACACGTGGATCTCACGAGGAAACAATACAACTGCACGTGACGCTTTCACACGGGTTTCACCGTACCGAACCGAAAAGTCTTTTCATGTTCCCTGCACGTGCTCCGAATGATTTTCACGAGCGACTCCACGTTGAAAAGTAGTTAAAGCACTCGCGGAGGTTTCGGCGCAGAGAAATACAAACAATTTTGTGAGGCGGTAATGTATAAGTAAAGTAGTTTACCTGGAGAGAGGCTGTTATCGGGATGCATGTCCGGCCGAGCTGAGCGGCGCTGAGCTAATAAGGCAACCTTGAGCGCCGCGGCGCGCCCCTCCACTGGCCATTGACCCACTTCTGGAAACTGGGCTACTCCCTCCCCTTAGATAACCTCACGCACCACCTTGCGTCACGGCTTCAACCTCTCAGTATAAACATACAGCATTACTTCCAAAACTTCAAACAATAACCAGCAAACCATTGCAAATTTCCCATTTCTTTGTATTTAATTATCTAAAATTTGGCGTAACTTGGTGACATATAAACAATTAAATTTTCCTATTTAAATAATAACTGTAATCTAAATAAAATCTTTGCCCTTTGAAATGCTTATACCCCCGAAAGAAAAAGAAACCCCGCAAGAAACATACTAAGTTAACATATCACTTCATTTTCGATTTAAGGGACACGGGGACTGAAATTTCGGCCAAAATGTGAAGAAAAAAATCGATTTTCTATTTTTTTTTCATATTAATATGCCTATAAATTCAGAAACCTGAGAAACGAAGCTGCCAAACAAAAGACGGAAGGTGAAGCATATGCTGAAAGGCAATATTAATTAATATGTTTGATTCTAACTTAATACATTATTACTGTTTTTCAGATAATTGTTTTTCTTTGCTTCAAGATTTCTGGTACCAAAAAACTTCTATGCGTCACAAATATTAAGACATTGTCTTCATTCTTTTTGTACATCAACTACATGCTAATGCCTTCAAATGAAAATATTATTTTTCTAATTGTTTTGGTAGTTCAGGTGAAACAAAATTTAAAAATGAAGAAAAGTGCCAATATATAAGTAACCGTATGAAGCTCTTAGTAAAAAATTATTTTCTCCCCACAGTTTTCTTCAATTTGAAAAATAATACAGACAATTGATAACAATGGTCAGTCCTACAAATTGATGTAAAAAATCTCAAATATATTGAATTACGTAACGGAAGGAACGTTTCAAAACTGTCTACTTTTGAAAATAATTATCAAAATATCTCAACAAAAAACAAGTTTAGAAAAACAAAATTTTGAACACTGTTACACAAATTAAATTTTGAGTTCAGTAGCAATTTATTTACAGAAATTTCAAAATTCAGTCCCCGTGTCCCTTAAATACATTAATATTTATTTATACTGTTGATGGAAAGCATTTCACTTCATACGTTTTCTTAGATTTAGCCTAAATTTGTTTTCCTGAAGAGGATTTCCCCCAAAAAGCCTTGTGCGGTGGAGACTGAGGTTGCGTTTCATGTAACATGTTTCATTTGGGGACGCACACTGACGAAACGTGTTTCATGAAACAACACACATGCACACCGAAACATGCTGTAATAATAAGGGTCCCGCACACGCTACAGCTCTGGCATACCCTTTTACACGTAAGAGTAAATTCTCTGTCAGAGTCGCTGCCAGAGATCTCCGGATAGTTTCTCTAGCACATTCCCTCGTAGCTGTTTACACGTGGTAATTTTCTCTAGTCTTTTCTCTCTCTTACAACAGAGTTGAGTTATTGCAGCTCAGGCAATAACGGTAACAACAGCAGTTGCATTTTATTAACCGGAAAAGGACGAAATTCATTGACGAAAATATTCCCAATAATTGGCTCTACAACGTATAGAATTTAATATGTATGTTACTCATCTCCCTGTTTAGTTTTGTAATGTTTTCTTTTTGTGATTTAAAGAGTTTCTTGTTGTTTTGGTATTTTAGCTGTTTATTTAACAAGGAAACAAGAATAAAAATTTACTTAATTTTATCAATTGAATGAGATCTTCCTCCCAAAGTACAATTTCGTGGAGATATGTAGCCTACAGTTTGAGTGCGACCACGTTTCTGTAAGCAAAAGTTTATTTTGACTTATCTGTAGTCCAGAATGTTATTCAATCTCTTACTTTCCTTCGTCTTCGGTGATCACTTTCAGAGACACAATAAAAAATAAAACACTTTGCTCTGCTTTTAATTTCAATTTTACTTATATTTATTCACTTATATATTCTCCTTTCCCAAGTAGCTTCGCAGTAAACTTCAAAAGTTTCGTACAATTTCCTCCTTTCTCGGCCACTGTCCCTCTCCCAACAACATTTTGCTCAATTCTTACACGTTAAGATTTAAATCGTCCGTTCTCCCGGGACATCATATCACGACTCTCACAATCTTTAAAAAAAAAACAGATACTGTATAGTTTGGTGTCCGCACTACCTACTCAGTACAAGGGTCACCCTGCCATAAATTACGTCAAACTCCCCCTTTTCGACCTTCGGACAACCCTCCTTACCATGACAGGTCCCGCAAGACGACAAAATTCGCAACTCTGCCCAGACTTTGAAATCCTCGCAAATATTCTGTGCCCTCCAATATTACCATGCGGATGTTTTACAAGCTCCACAGCCATTTTTGTACATAATTTTTTATTGATCCCGTATATACTTGCAATTAATGTCCCATAAAATTGTATTTATTTCAAACAAAGTTGCTAACTTTGGGGGCGGAATTCTTATCCTGTAACTGTATTACGTCTTCGCCGTTCAATTCCGTCGAGTGACTTGTCCGTCGTTACTGTTTTTTTTCTTCCTAGAGAGCTTATGTTTAGGATCGTCTGTTGTGAAATTTTATAAATAGTGATTTGAGATATTTAATTGTATAAATAATTATTATACCTAGTGCGTGTTTATTTGAATGCATGCTAAAATTATTTGCAACCTTAATGAATTTTTTCTTATTATTATATTGGACATAATTATTTTGAAATTTTTACGTAATGGCCTATCCTATTTTGAGGAACCTTCTTCTTCCTTGGCTCTGTAGCCAATTGAGGACCTTGGCCTACCGGGTCTACTGCGGACTGTCATCTTACACGACACATTCCGAATTTGGAGTAATATGTGGTCAGTGTATCTATTCTCTAGCAGTCTTAATCCCATTATCCGTGACCATGACGGCATCCAAACCCATACCAGGATTCTAACCCGGGACCTCTGTGTTGTGAGGCAGCGACGCTAGCCACTGCACCACAGGAGGTCGGCTCAGCTGAGGAAATTTCTTAAATATCCTTTATTTGCAAAATAAATTCTTAAATTTTAGGCGACTGGGTATCTCATCCGAAATGTACCAACTTTGTGTCTTATCTATTCAACGGCGCGAAATTATTCGGCAATTTTGTTCCTTAATATTTTTTCTTCTTTTTCTAATTTTTCTTGGTCGAAAGTGACCATAGTATCGGAAAACAATAAGTACAACCAACACACTCTGCTGTTAAAGATAAAACTTTGACAATGCTTGAGATAGAGAAACAGAGAAGTGGCAGATAAATATTCAACGATGGTGTTTACACGTTAGATCAAACGTAGAGCAAGTCTTTCGCGTGTTTACACGTCTCTAGCAGCTCTGACTTTACACGTGTCTAGCAAAAGAAACTAGCGTATGTAATATATCCCTATTTTTTTTCTTGATCCGTAGATCTCGCTGTGAGTGGTCATAGGAAAAATGAAATATGAACTTATAACAATTTCTTAGGAAAAAAAATTGAAACAATTACAAACTGAAAATTATGTTTGAAGACGGGTTCTCAGGTAAAGTATGGAAAGTCATCACTTATGTTTAAAATTTATGCCCTGAACCTAAATAGGCGTGGGTGGGAATGAAACCGAATACCAAAATCTGAAGTAGGGCTATTGTTAAGAATGAGACATGAAATGCTTCCTAGATCCGGAATATTCAAATAATGGCGACGACCCACAGATTATTTTCCCTACCGGCCTAACTAGACGGGAGCATGTCATTTTATCCAGAAGCTCAACCTTTTTGTAGAGGATATGGGGACATACTAACGATGAATCACATGCTGTGTACCATCTACCATGACTCGGATAATGCACTCGCAGGTGCTCACCAGATCAGAGTGGGGGAACTCGCCCACTCGGAAAGAGCCATAAAATATCTGTTCACGTTCCTGGCTCATAACAAGCTACTATAAAAGATATATATGGGTCATATTCTCTTTGGCCAACAACTATTCTGTTAGCAGCTTGTCATAAATGTCCCTGAGTAAGGAAGTCTATCATGTCTATAATTGTTAATGGGACGTTAAAACAAACAAAAAAAAGCTTTGAATAGCAATTGCAGCCTTGCTTTCTCCCTCCTTTGAGACAATAACTCCTATCGTAATTGTTCTACGTTTTCGTTCCTATGACCTGCCTCTACTCGCACAAAATTAGCAGCCCTTTTCTGAACTTCTGTCCCAAAAATTCTACTTGCTATTTAGGTATTTAAAAACCCTTTTATTTTCTCGTATTTTGGATAATATAATTGGTCAAATGTGAGAGTAAGACGCTGTAAGCAATTACACGCCACATTTCAAAATTAAATATGGCGTATTTCTCAGTATGCTGTTTGTCTGACGCCACAAACGTTCGCATCCTGAAACGTTGGCATACATTTTTATTTTTAACTACAATTCTTCCCATGTTTTTGTTTCGGTAGGAAGCAAATTATTGATTACTGGAAATGAACTACGCACGGTGTTCCGCATGCATATGTTTAGGCTTCTTAAATTTTATTATTCGCATTTACCGTGTTCCGGAATAAACACACATACACACAACTTCTCAGGTTGTTTACCGCAGTACGTGCTATGGCGTTCTATAAAAGAAAACTGACGTGAAAGGCTAAAATTATGGTGTTACTCCTTAATGAAAGACAATGAATTTAACCGCAGTCAAAGAATTGAGTTTCATCATTCCTCTGATTTACCAAGTCTTTGATTTCAACTTCCTTACCTTCATAAATTAGAAATATATAAAATTGAAAAATTATTGCATTCAAACGGGCCGAAGTACGTTATAGTTGTTATGGTATAGATTTTCATAGAACAAATATATTTCCTCTTCCCTTAGAAATATAAGTATCTTGGGGCTAATTACATTCCTCGACTTCCGTGAATACGGAGGTGATGCATATCCAACCTTTTCATTAGTGATTTAATGGCTACTTTGACTGATATATTTTTAAATGTTAAGTGGTTTACGTAAGAGTAGATAAGTGAGTATCACATGTCGTTACATGATAACGTGACATTTTAGGAAGTACGCGTACACGGGTAAGAATGACGTCATAAAATAGCGCGTTTATTTCATTACCTAAGTTACAAAAAATTGTTGACTTCAGTTTAGAAACGTCACCCATGATAGAATATGGCACATATTTTCTTAATGATCTGGTACTACGGCAGACTATAAATAAATATTTACATATTTAAAAATCACGTAAATAGTTGCTAGTTTGTTTCTAAAAACCGTTTCTTACACACCATACTCAACATAATACAAAAGACTCTCTGAAAATAGTTACTGAATTTCGATCGTTCAAAATCTAATAATGTGAATAAAACTGGGGTGGAGTCTTACTGCGCTACAGTGGATGAGTTTTCCCTTTTCGTGTATAGTCAATAATGCTTACCATTTACAAATTATAGGATGAAGTTTAATTGAACCTATTACTCCCCATTCTTGTCGGTGATCCTTGTGTGGTCCTGTCAGCACAGAAATTTCTAATCTACGTTTTCACTGTTTTCATTTTCTATATACGTATTGTCTTTTTGCACACCTGTTAGATTGAAATTTGGAACTAATGTCATATCGGTACATGCGTTCTGGAAGCTTTTTCTTAATCTTCTTTACCATGCAGGAAACTGTTAATGGAAGCGACCTTTGTCTGAATCCCGCGATAACAATTAATAAAGAATCCGTCTGGTTGCTTAACTTAAGCGCACGAATATGTGAACATAAGAATTTGATTACTGAAAGATATTTCAGGGCCATGTAACGGAAGTCAAACATTGCCCCACATAAGTGCATCTTTTAAATGAGCTAAGCAAATTTAGGGTATTATTACAAGAATATGTAAATTATTGTTCCCCAAAAACCAAAAAAAAAGTTACACGTATCGTTGGTGGAAGCAATGCCTTTCGGGTCTCTAGTTTGGCCACACGTTTCTAATAAATTTACAAAGAAAATGGAAAAACTGTACAATATAATTATTTTAGAATAAGGTCTTTTAGAATGGACCCATGAAAATACCATCTCTGAAATATGAGCTTTGTTCAAATGATTTTAATTCAATTTTTAATGGGTTAGTAGTGATATTTATCTCGTTGATTTGATTGATAAATCATATTCCATAGTTGTTTCTAGAATCTCTAGATTGATAAATGTGTTTTAAATATAGCAGTGTATAACAAATTATGCTTTAAACGATCTCATAGTGAGAATGCAAAATTTACTAAATGTTTTGGATATTGGTTTGAAATTTGACGAATTAATGAAGCTGCCTTAGAACAATATTTTAATTTATGGGTGACGGATAAAATGTTTTTTCCAGTGAACAGTTGAGCATTTCCTTGGGCTCCTTTCGTAAAGTGTAGGAAAATGCCCGACGTCTCTGTGCGTGAACGTCCTGTACTTTTCCCTTTGCAGATGCAAACATCTTCCACGAATTTTAGATGCAACTAGCAAATCTCCTTGTGACTAAGTGGTTATTGCTTAAACTGGTGGCGAAATGCACGTCGCTCCTCAACAGTGGACTCTAATTCTGCTAATTGCAGCACACAAAATGATTATGCACGTCGTTTCGCCGCCATTTTCTACAGACGAGCAACAATGCCACTCCAAATTTTGAACTTTTGTCTGTCCAGGAACGCTGGAAGTATATTTTTATCTATTGTAGTTTGTGAAAAATAAATGTTTGAATAACCCTGCATCTTAAATGTAACATTGTCTCGTTAAGATGTATAATTTCGTGTAATTACTTGATTAATATAAAATGGAAAATAGCCTGTAATAATTTTTCTCGTCACCCGGACTACGAAGCACAGCTGAAAAACCTTCTTAAGTGGTACAACTCATTATATCTTTTCTTACACGTAGCAGTGGTTCTTATGTTGAAATCTTCGTTTCGACCTCTTGTATTCCATTTGGAATGGCATACTTAATCTGGTATTATATCACATATATATATTTCTTCTTATTTTGTAAGAAAGACAAGAATGGAAAAATGTCAACCGGAGCAGGGAATCGAACCCAGGACCTCGCGATTTCCAGCCTCACGCTCTACCAAGTCGACGTCCAAGGACCGACCTATTTTGTTTTGCACCTAAAAGTCATACATCACCACGTACTTCCACTTTAAACAAACAAAAAAAATCTCGCTGGTTAGAGTGATCGCGTATTTAAGCGGTGTTTCTGGTTTCGAGATTTTCCTAACTTGATTGAATGGATTTTTCTGCTCTTGAATTTCTTAGACTTTTTAAATAATGGACAGCCGTCAGCTTTCCTATAATTTGTACAGGTTAATTATATTAAATAATTGAAACTTTTGGAAGAATTATTGACTATTTTCTTTATGAAATATGAATCGGAAAGCCTAAGTATTTTCGTATGTTTTAGAGTGAAGGTAAGAGACTCGTATTAAAAGGTGAAGTGAAGTGTTGTATGTGATGATGAGCGTGTTTACGCTCTTTGTCCCGCTGAGGAGGGAGAAATCTGCTCTGTGACGTGCAAATCCCAGTCGGTTCAGCATGATTTGGGATTTCAACATGTGCGGACGTGCCATATCTTCAAGAAGCTTGATATGATTCGTGGAAGGTCCCTGATTGTAATACCTTGGATGAGCAATGCAAATTCTTCGTGAAAATCTCATTCGATCGTCGCAATTTTCACGTTTTTCCTACACTTACCTATAATTAGGGAAACCGTCTTATACATCACGTGAAATGAGTCTTCAAATAATAAAAAAATAATAATTTTAGTTTAATGAAGATATTATAATGTGCATATTTAACAATTTAACTTTCAGTCCGTGTAAAGAAAAGGTGTGAATTACAATTTTATAACAGACTTTCATAAACATAAAAAGTGTACGTGAATCGATTGCAAAGTTCCCAATAAAGTAATAGACAATTTATTTGAACACTGTAAGTATTGAAACCGTTGATGTTCTTATTTCTTCAGTCATAGACAACGATTTCGTCAGTTCGTTGGCTAATTACAGTTATTATGTTTAATATTCATAAGGAAACGTATTGTCAGGCATATGGGCTTTCTTTTTAATAAAATACGAAGATTCGCGTAAATTAGTGCTTTTTGGTTGACAGTCGGGTAAACTCTGGTTAGTATCGCAGTCTTGTCAATCTGAATATTGCTTTATAATAAATAGACTGACGACTGGGGCAGGATTAATGGCTACAAGCTAAGAAACCTTGTGATAAAGACCCAAGCACTTTCTGCGAAAAATGCTGTAATTTTTAAAATTTATTTATCACTTTCACAAAATGGTTCACTGTTCGTTTTAAGGTGTAGACTGTTTCCGATTAATCCAGATTTTTCTGTCTCATTGATCAAGTATTCTTTCCCCAAAATGTGGCCTGAAGTCGAAGACTGTTACATGTTCTTAAATTAATTACATTTCACTATAATAATAATAGTGTTTTTGGAGCCAATAAGAAGTCAACTCAGACTGGAGTTCACGTACATATGTTTTTTAATTCTACAGTACAAGAACAGGTATTCAAGTTTGTATATTCCTATAAACCTCGCTAATTGGGAGTACGTAAGGCCGTCGGTTTACAGCGGTCCACTGTTACTAGTTCTACTCATTTCAGGTTTATTTTTAAATTAATTAAACTCTACAACTATTTACTTCCATACTCAAATTACACTATTTCTGTTTAAGAATCACGTAGCACTGAAATTCCTGATAGTTTTTTCTTAAATATAGCGTGTCCCGTTGAATCACTACCAGAAATAAATATAAATGTTGCGTCACGCAGTGAATTTAGAAATATGTTTCTCATCTTGTCTCATGTAGAAACTGTCTACTTTAGTACGAATGAAAATTATATTTACCGGGTATGATAACGCTCAGAGTTAAAATGGCGGTTCAGTAGAAAGTTAAATGTTGTTATTAGTTAGGAAAATTGAAGGTCTCGATCACGATGCAAAGAAGATTTAGGCAGGGTTATGCTTGAAATGCTCCAATACATTTCTGAAATGGTATAATCATCTGTTGGAAAAAGCTTTGTTTAGGAAAAAGGGAAGTGGCAAAACTGAAGCTCAGGTTGTAGATGTTAGGCAGCGCAGCCCAAGGAAATTAATCCGAAGGCGACTGATCACAACATTGCCCATAAAATATTGCAACTTAGACCTTACAAAACCCAGCGTGGGCAAAAGCTGAATAGAAATGATAAACCCAGACGTGCCAAGTGCTGATGCGTCAAAGACGTTGCATTCTCAGACGAAGTGCTCAGCTTTACACACGTGTTGTAACGTACACAATCGTAACTGTAGATTATCCCACGTGTCACAAAGGAATATGAACATGATATACCCCAATGTTAACGAGTGGTGGATCGTAATTGGATCGTTCTTCTTTATTGAAAGTACAATGACAGGAGAACCGGAGGCTCTTCTTCCAGCAAGATGTAGACAATCAAGTTCCAGACTTCCTCAACACACAACAGGATCGGTCAACGGATCTGACCTCCTTAGATTTATTTCTTTGGGATTATGTAAAGAACATTGTTTATCACACTCCAGTGCAGGACCTGACTGACCTCCGAAGGCAGATAATAAATACTTCCGCCCAACCTCTAATGTTACGGAACACATGGAGGGAGATAGAATAAGTTTTCGTTATTATTAAGGCCACCACAGGTGAAACTTGGTACGTTTTTTAGCACAAAATATAAATAATGTTATTCGGTCTCTATTATCATTATTCAGGTTTCATTGTGTTTCTCGTGATTTTACGGGACACACTGCTTATTGTAATTATTCACTACGCAGAAATTATTTGCTTTGAAAGGAATAACTTTTTGAGGCCAGGAATTAGTCTTTAGTCGGTTTGTGCCAATAGCTCAATTATTCCAAGTTTGGAGAGCAATAAAGACTCACGCTTTTGACTGAGGGAGTCGTTTACTACATTTATTGAATGCAGTTTGAATATCAGTTTTGGTTCAGATGTCACCTAAGTTTCAAGGGAAATGGAGTTGCGATTTTCGTTTTGAGATCGGCTCTTGCTTATACAGTGATTCATATTTTTTTTTGCAAAAATAATCCCGCAGTCCCTGGGAGCTTTTTAATCTCAAGCATTATAAAAAATGAAATTTATTTTAGTTTTGGTTTTGCGAGTAAAGCGCCCTTACTTAAATAATTTAGTCAATTGCTAAGTTAGAACCGTAATATTATTGAGTTGTTACTCGTAATGTCACCGTCAAGCCAGTGTTCCATAATCGCAAATGCTGACAATTTTTTGTCAGCGTTTTTATCGTTAATGCACGAAGTATTTTCTGCACTTCTTGATGCACGAGATTTTTAGTAAAAACGGTCATTAATAATCACAGAGAAGATCCAAGTGATGTTCGCAACTAAACAAAATAATCTCCAGCATTTTTTTACCGATAGAAAGCTATGAGTCCCACAAATAGCCAATTCCTGATCATGGGTGACATTCACTGCTGCGAGCTCAGCAACATGTGCTCAGATTTAAAGCTATTTTCCGTTAAAAGAGCGAAAACTGAGTTGCATAAGTTGAGTTGATCAGCATCCGGAAGACAGAAGATAATCGGAGAGGTTGAGTTCCGCTTTCCTCGCGCGTGTCCTTGTCCCAGTTCCTTCCGATCCGGCCCGCTTTATTGTCGTCAACCTTAACTCTATTATTCGTCTCGATTTCACATTCTAACCTCAACAGTGTTTTCCGGTCGCTAAACGCGTAACCGTGCAGACAAGCTGTTGGGATTTTTGGTTGCAGCGCCGTGCTTATGTCATATTATTCTTGGCGACGTTTCTCGGATCCAGGAAGAAGATTACGTCAACACGGGTGGAAAAATAAATAATTACTCGTTAGAACCAAAAATAGTTCACCTGAAAATGTATTTGTTAACTGAGGGCGTACATGAACGTTGGTATTATATCACTTCACTTGTTTTCATTTGTACTGAACGTGTGGTGGAATACTTAAGTAACACCCAAATTCATTGTCGCTCAGAGAACTGATGAATTATGTTAATAATGACACGACTTAAGGAAAATTCGTTCTAGATGTCATAAGCTCGTCCAAACACAAGTAATTAAGTAAGAGAGCGAGGGCGTTGGTATCCCTGTGATTGGCATGTACCCTTTGAGAAGTAAGTGATGAGGGCGTGGATCTGAAGGGTACGCTTGGAAAAGCTGGCGCAACAGCAGCGCCAAGGGTAAAGCACTCAAGGCGACCGACTCCGAAGGACTTCCTTCGATCTGCCTCATTTCCCGTATTAGCTAATGTGAGGCAACGTAACATAACCTCGCTGCCGAAACTTATGGGACACACCAAATAAATCTCATCTCAGTCGTCTCTGGTGGAGAATGTACAAATCACGTTCAACGTTGATATAAACTAGTAACGGAGCATCCTTAATTCCGCGAACGGTTACATCAGGAAATAGTTTATAGGTAGCAAGGGACACATACACAGAAGAAGTGATGCCAATGATACTAAAATATTGCCAATGCTTCACAAATCGGCCGACTTCAATGAATTTTCACATTCATGATTTCTTCAAGGAATTTATTTAAATTTTGTTAAAAGACTGATTATTACTTAGTATGATATTAATTTTTCCCTTTGTTTATCAGTCTCATTAATAACCAAAACTATACTTTAATTTTGTTTCAAATTTATTCAGCAGGAGCTTTCGGCATTGCCATAGTCATCTACAAAATTCAAATACATTTTTTTAAACAATACAATTTATTTATGGAATTTGTTTAAAATTATAATAATATAGAAACAATTTCGTTTTTTCATGATTTAATGTTAAAAATATTGCACATACCCTCATGTAATTTGGTATATATATATAAAATTTCTCTCTCTATATATATGAAATCATGAGGAAAATATAAATATTTATATATATAATCCCTGAAGAAATTTAGAAATTATATATATATATATATATTGTGTCAACCAAGATGACAGTCCGCAGTCGACTCGGTAGGCCCAGGCCCTCAATGGGCTGTAGAGCCAAATTACATTAGGGTATGTACAATATTTTTAACATTAAATCATGAAAGACAAACAAATTCTTTTTTTAGTTATAATTTTAAACAAATTCCATAATAAAAAAATTTATGTTTAAAAAAAGTGTTTGAATTTTGTAGACGACTATGGCAATGCCGAAAGCGCCTGCTGAATAAATTTGAAATTCATGTTTTTGATTTCCCAAGATACGAAGCTGTTGCCCAATTTCAAGTGATGAGATGGAGAAACTCAGAAAAATATGGAACAGCAACATTGTCTTTGCCTTTTCTTTGGATGAAAAACACTTGTAACACGTATGACCTTAAGGCGCAGGGTGCTAATAAGACATACACAAATGTGCTAATCTTTACATAACGGTGGTACGTAATTATTTTGCGTTAAATATTCTTTTATTTTCGCACTGATATTACGGCAGATAATACTAAAAAATAGATGACGTAAAGTTTTAGCTGCGGAAGCAGTCAGAGAGAAAAACGCAAATAACACAAATTACACAACAAGGGAGGAATTAAAATGCATTTTAAAAATACTACAAATCAATAACCTCACATTATATCCAATTATGAATTTAAAAAATCCAGTCAATATGGCAGAAAACAATATTGATATTTACTTGACGTCTACTACGTTTCTTCCATATTTGTGGACTTCATCAGGTAATTTTAAGTGGATAAACCTATATACAGTTTGATACATTTAAAATTTACCTGATGAAGTCCACAAACATGGACGAAACGTTGTAGCAATCAAATAAATATCAATATTGTTTGCTCGAAAATTTTTTGGCTTTTTATTTATATTTTAAAATTTTTGTACCGTGAAAATTGTTTGAGGAATTTGTAAAATGATTCAAAACGCAGAAAGTGCTAAATTTTAAATTATTTCAGCTCCGACTACAGGCAATATTTCTTTACCTCAATCAAAGAAAATTTATTTTTGCGGTTTGGAGCGCAACGAAAAAACATTTGACTGAGGGAGTCGTGTATGTAGTTACATGAATTCAATTGTCGCTTTAGAGCAACGCAGGAAGTCGTTTATATATTTTAATAGGTTGTCATTTGCAGAAGCAATAAAGATAGGTAAAGGAGGTTTCGATGTTCGACAGACTAATTTTGCGAACGACCAGAGTGGATTCTATTATAAAATTGTCTTTTGGGCTACAATCGCATTATTCGAATGACGTTCTACGATTTTCTTAAAATCTCTGCCTGAAACTAATTATTAATGTATCGTAGGCGTGGACAATGTATCCAGATGGGAATGTTGTTGATATTACTGAGACAAGTGGGACACCTCATAACTACATAAGTCGATTACAAAACTCCTATTAACAATAGTATATTTTTTCCGTGAAATTATGGCGAGTAATTATATTTCTGTGATCGAGAAAAATATACTTTCGTTCACAAGGCAGGACGTGGTCATAAAAGACCGTACTTAACAAAGGAATTTTCTTGAAGCTTTACAGGCGTTATAAAACGCTCAAATCGCTAGTTGAGCTTTGAAAGAACATCTTTCTTTGTGAATAAGTGCTAACGTAAATAGAAAGCGATAAAACATATATGAACCGGTTAGTAATGATTTTAAGTCTCTAGAATATTATTACTCTGCTCGCTCTATAAAATGTTTATAATTGCGTCGTAAAGTAAACACTTCATTCCTGTGTACAAGTTGAATGAATTGAAATAGCGTATTTCCTGATGGGCGAGGCGGATTTCCGAAAAGCACTGCAGGTAACATTCCAGTGGGCTATAAATCCGTCGATCGACACAAAACTTTCATTTTGTAAAGTGGTCACCATCGCCATATATTTTTCATGCACGAGTTTAAATATCAGCAAGTTGCTACAAGCAGCCGACTTTATCCTGAAACATGTCAACAATTTGCTATGAAAAATAGCGAACAAGCCAAGACAATCGAAACCATATCGTAAAATGTAGCATTACTCAAGAATATTATTGGACTGCATCATAGCCTTGAATAAACCAAGAAACAATTTTGTAATAAATCACCATTTATTCCCTGACCCTAAACTAATATTGTAATGTTATCAATGATGACGTTGTCAATGTAGTGTATGATGCAGATGATAAAGTCCATCCCGTAAATGCCACTTCAAAAGGAATTATTCCTCAAGGAAATTAAAATTTATTATGACTTAAAAATTTGAAAAACTTTAATAGGAACCCATCAGTGTCTAACATTAATAAAAACATTTATTAATTTCGGTAATTCTTCCGACTGTAGGCCAAACTGCGCCATATCTTTATATATAAAATCCCGGCGAGTGTGTTCGCAATTCTCCTCCTCCTAAACGACTTGACCGATGTTGATGATTTTGTTCCTTTATGGGGTCACCTGGATGGTTCGTAGCTGTATTCGGAACGGAAGGTGGCGGCGTTGTCGAGATACAGATTTTTTTTTAATTTACAGAACCTAATCGTTTATTATTTAATTTTTGAATTTCTCTCATAAAGAAAGATATAATCCAAAATTTATAGCCTGGCCGTTTGAATAATCTGTAGTATTCATCATTACTTGCGGAAGTTCATTGCGCCGTAGCTTGGCAATGTTTTGACATTTCCATTTCGGACTGCTGAGTTCTGATATATTCCCTGATAGGGGTCCAGGAAATTTGAAATTTTCTAAAATGTGACGATCTATTTGATGGTTTAATCACTTGTTGACTAACAGATTACTCATAGGAACGTGTCTACTTACGGGTCATCGACCACGTCCGTTTTGTCTGAACACACTTGGGCAAATTCAATATCATGTGTATATGATTTATTACAGAATTTGCAAAATTAGAGAATGATTTGAAAGCCAAAGTTGAATGAAACAGCTGCAAATATTTTAAAGCTGAGACTAGGAGACGAGAGGGTTCACCTATTTTCTAGTAGTCAATCTACACTGGGCGCAGTATAAGACTGCCTTAGAGGGCGGGAGGAAATCTCCCGTAATCTCTCTGGGCAACCAGCAGCAAGGTTTTTCTCCCTTCATAACTTTTAACACCCTGGTAAACCATGTTTTGGTTCATACAGGGTAACGTAAACCCTAGTTTAAAAAAAAACCTACCTGCTGAAACCTCAAATAGCACCCTTTGTCTGGTATTTGCTCAATTGCAGCCAATCGGAAAATATTTAAGTGCAGATTTGGATGAGTGTTTTCACATATGTTTTGAATTAGCTACGCACGGTAGCTCTTCCTAATTGTCCACGCCTAGCTTCGGACTTGATAGACGCAAACCCTTCTCTAATTAGGGACGGATGATGACACCCGTTGTCCGTAAAACCCCCTTGCATATATCTGAAGAAAGAATGTAAGCGCTGCCCATGTAAACACAAAAAGTACGTCGCAGACCTTCGGACTTGCGTAATTTTAATGTGTTGCACGGAATATTTTATATAAAAAACTGGTGATATGATTTTGTATTGGATTTTATTGTAGCATCACTGCATCATACATATGTGGTGAAATATTAATCATATAATCCAAAACTACATAATTAAATCCTAAGTTCAAAGAAGTAATCTTGGCATCCTCCTCTCTTACAGAGATAATCCTCACTTTCGGCCAGAGATATCCTTCACCTCTATTTCTTCTTACTATATAGAAAAGAAAAAGACATCAGTTACATAGTCAATTATGCGTTTTATTATCAGCAAGAGTTGGGAAAGTTGTGGGGTCCCAGGTCAACAAATTTTTCCCACTGTGGGGCCACATAAAAGATTCTTGCTTCTCAAATCACGAACTTCTACAGTAGAAAATTCAGCAACTTTGATGACTTCTGTGTTTGTCTCGTGAGATGTACCGTTCACCTTTGAATATGCCACGCATTATCTGATTGCGCCTTCTTGAGGTCCGTGCTTGTGATGTTTCCAGAGGTAGACATTCTCAGTGAAGGCCGTACGATGGTCCCACAGCAGCTTTCCTTCCTGTTTCCTCGCGACCGGAACTTCCGCTTCAAGGTTCTAGCTAATCCCAAGGCTGCACACACGTGACGGGAATAACAACACTGCACTCTCAATGCATGCTTACACAATGCAGTCTACCTCTACTTCATCTTAAGTCAGCATAAAAACATAAAACCCAAATCCTGGGGCACCAAGACTTACTTCGGGGTTGACCTCGGATTATGCAAAAAGAGAACGGCCTCACTTCACGGAAAATTCGTCGTTCTTGCCCTATATTTTTTTTTCTAGAAACTTCGGTGCTACCATTCCTCAATTAGCAGCAACGCTTCGTCTTTTCCTTAAATTATATTAGGCACACTGAACGTGCTTCTTCGGAAGTGCAAATTATAAATTGCGGATGAAGTCACTACAGAAGTATTTCTTCCTAAAAATGCCAATATTTGATTTTAATGAATTATTTGCAACTATAAAAAATTATTAAAACCAAATCACAAATGTCGAGCAGGCGTACAAATCAAAGGAGGTGGCAAGATTAACTCTTACTATAATGATTTGGGAAAAACGGGGCGGCTTGTTCGGATTCCACTTGAAAAAATCAACTAGAATCATTGAATCAAGTTCAGAAAATGGCTGCTAATTCCGTGTGAACTACGATGGGAGTCAGCAAGGCTGCATTTTCTATTTAATGCTTAGACCGGAAAAAAACATCTACTGGAATTAGCTCAAAAATGGAAATCGGCAGATGGGATCAACAATTCTAAGTAAAACGGAGAAAACAAAAAAACAACAACAGATATTGGCAAATTACTGAATAGGACTCTCAGCGACTGGAATAATTTACCTTTGGGAATGTTTGGGAGAAATCCTCTTCAGGAAAATAAATTTAGGTTAAACCTAAGAAAAACAGTGAAGAGAATTTTCTCAACAACATAATATTAATCCATAATCCAATTTAAATGTTTAATCCGAAGTGAAGTGTTACCTTAATACATTTCTGGTATTATGTTTTCTGTTTCTCAGGGGCGTTAACATTACAAAGGACAATAGTTCATTTAGATTATGAAAATTTAATTAAGTATCTGCCACAGGGTAAGGCCAATATGTAGATTATGAAATAAATACAAATACAATCATTAGAAGGACTTTCCTCGTTGTCTCGTTGACCCTGACAGCGGGAAGTTTTTTGAAATTATGCTTATAAGGAAATATTTCATTTACCACACGATATCATCAAGTAATTAGACATGACTCTTCTAAAAGAAATCCAAAATTTAGTTTCCTCATTTTTAAGGAAAATATTGAGTTTTCCGAGTTTTGTAATTCCTACTACTCCACAATTTTGTAATTTTTTGAAAAGTATGTTTACATTTCATTTTATAAAAAATATATTTTCTTAGTCAGTTAAAGATGTGTTTATATATTTTTATTTAGCGTAAGGAGCGTTGCGTTGTAAATGAGGTCACATTGAGGCAGCGGCCCTATTGAATGTCAAGGAGAATATTTAGATTCAATGAGACTCAGCTGACCTTTATTGGAAACAAGAGTAAAATTCAGGGGAGTCCACGTAGTTGGATTTGTTTCTGCCAACTAAGAGTAATACCTCTGAAGAAGCATTAAATATCTTTTCCTCAATGAACGGGCAGAAAGGCAAGGGGCATGTGACAAAAGGCTTTGGTTGCTAATGGAATATTACTTATGAAGCACTAGAAACCGAAGAAACTGAATATAAAGAATTAAAGTAAACCGCTGTGATTGAGCCAGACTATGCTGCAGGGAACTTGATAAACATAAATTTAACACTTTGAAACGATAAAACACAACTAGTAGCGGGATTTGGAGTCAAAGGAAAGTTAAGGATACAGACAGTGGTTAAAAAGTCCGACACTACGGCGCGTCTGTGGTTTCTCCCAAACCCCGTGAAATTTGGTGACATAGGGTGGTAGGAGAACGGAATTTTTTTCCCAAAAACGTCGGTGGAGGGGGAAAACGGCTCCATCCAGAGAGAACAGATAAAAAAAATTATTGGAAAGGATCGAGCTGTGCCACCAACGGAATATGAAATAAGGAAAAGCTATTAAAAACCTAAGAGAAAGGGAATTTCGGGACATTATTAAGGACGTGGCGATTAAGATTGAACTTAAAGTTAGCTGATGATTGAGTTTTAAGAGGGAGCAATTAGTAATTGGAGATTGTTCTGTTTCCTGTACTGCCAATTCCGAGTAGGATTTGTGTTCGTGATTCTGCTTTATCGAAAGGCTTGCTTAGACGACCCTAAGTTAGAACTCATGTATTTAGTTGTAAGAAAGTTAATTTGTATAAATTTTGTAAATATAGATAGTGTTTTTTATAAAAAAAAGCCGGCTAAGCAAATTAAGATTCATCCAATTAGTGTTCATTGTAATTAATAAATGTAAAATTTAATATTATTCACATTTTTATAATAATTATTTCATTATAGAATAATATCCCCTTTATGTATTCATTTCAACTCCTTGCAAATAATACGAAATTAATGACTTAATTGGATCACCTTTAGTTGTAAACCATTCTTTAGTTTTACAAATTCATTAACAAAAAATATTTATTAATTTTGTTATTTTTTCCAACAGCAGTTTTCGACCAGATTTGCCATCGAGGAACTCATTATAAGAAGTTGGAAAACTATAATCAGAGGTCATTTGACTTCAATTTCGTATGAAAAATTTTGTATTTTAAATACAAAATTTGTTTGACAAATTTTAAAGAATTTAGTTTTAAAGATGTTTAACAAATTTAAATAATTTTTCTGTAGCAAAATTTGGCAAAAATTAACAGAATAAATAAATATACTTTATTAATGGATTTGTGAGATTAGAAACGATTTCAAAACGAATTATTTGCCTATTAAATTATCAAATTCAATATCAGTTATAATGAATTTTATAATAAAATTAAAACCCAAAAGCAGTACACTTTCTTTGACAACTTTAATTAACGTCGTCCGTCAATGTACAGGAGCTTTCGGCCTTCGCTGGCCATATTCATCTGCTTCTAAAGCTTCAAGTCAATTCTAATAAAACTACGTAATCCCATAGCAGCTTACAACATCGTATATTGCTATTGGATGACGTAGTTTTATTAGAACTGACTTGATGGTTAATAAGCTACATGAGTGTGAATCCTGAATGAGGCATAATATAATAAGGGAATTGAAAAGAGGGGATGTGAAAGGTAAAGCAACGTAGCCAAAGGTTGACTAGAGTCCCCGGGCTATAGTTTAAGGATCCTTCCGGGTGTTCTTTTTACCTAAAAGAGAAGCAGGGGAAACCCTAGAAAACATGCACCAGACAGGTAGAATAGTATTCCGAATGACGGGAGATGAGTTTGCAGCATTCCCTTCTCATTGTCTCCGCCAGTTTTAGAAGTCAGTTGGCTGACTGATTCAATGGCATCAGCGGACGACTCTAATTCCAGTACGTTCACCTCCTAAAATAGAAGCCTCGGAATGTTAGAACTATCATAAAAAGAGAGACTACGAGGAATCCCCATAGTCAAGCCCCGCGATCAATCTGGGGAGAGAAAGCTCCGAGAGGCGTCTCTGCTCTGTTTTAAACGGTATGTAGCGTTTTTGGATCCTAATACGCTTGCCCATTACTGTTGGACCATTGAGAGAGATGCTCCAAAGGTGGAATACAGCAGAAAATCGTCATTTGTTACTTTCTAAGTAATTCAGACTTTTTTAAACATATTACAGTGGCTGTAATTATAAATGCCTTGTAGGACGGGTTGGGGAATTAAATTAAAGGGGTAATTAAAAATAGGTAAAACAGTAATGAGAGAATTATGTGCAAAATTTGAGGTTCGGCAAAGTAATCAGATCTAATGCAATCACAGGATACAAAACCGTGAGCGATACCCTTCATAGACGTCAAGGATTGGAAACCTGACAGGGTACGTCCTTTGTTGTGTGTCGTCGCCTCATCGCCTGCTTCTCTCTAGGGCGCCTTCTTCAGCGTCACAAGCTGCCCTCCATATACAACCGGGACGTAGCGTCGGTTCGCGTCCGTTTGCTTCAAGTTTTGAGGGTCCAATGCCTCAATGCCGCTTACAAAAGCCTCGAAATCGATCTTTAATAATCGATTTTTCTTTAAATAACAAAACCCCGTTGGCTGAGGCAACCACATGGTATTTCAAATTTCGTCGTCTTCGTGGGTTCTCTTTTCCCACGCCAGCTGTTTACGGATATTCCGCAGGTCATGTTGGTACGTGACCAAAAGCTATTCCTGGGGATTACAGACGCGTCTTTCTGACGCCGACTCCAACTTTCCAATCCTTGCTAACTTTACATTAAGAAAGTATCAAATATCCACTATCGCGCTCAGAAATATTGTGTGATAGGAAAATGCCGATATCAAATTTGAAATCAGAAGAGAAATGCTACCTGAATCACGTATCTTTGTTTGAGACAAGGAAAGTATTCAGTTTTGTTCTTGAGTGCAATCTCCCCTCCAAAATGAAAATCGAATCATCTGACCCAATGGAAATGTATACCAATCATAATGTAGGGATCCAGATAACCACCACCACGGTCCTTAAGACTGGGGAGCACCACGAGGCTTTCCTGGATGGGAATCGTCTGAGGCGAGGTGAATGGCAGTATCCCTGGATACTGGAACACCTTGCCCGTGTGCGTAGAGTAGACGACAAGGATTCCTTCGAAGGTTGTGATGAGCCTTGAGATCGCGTCGATTGGCCTGCAGCCAGTCGAGTTAGCAACGTAACTGATTATCTAAGCCATGAACACCTGAGGACCAGGACCGACAATTCACCATATTTCAAACACATTAACGGGGCATTACTTAATATATGGCAGTGGTTATGATCAGAAGGACAAATTCTGGCAGTCTTGAATCAGAGCTGTGGAACAAGAGTTTGAACTCTCCTACAGAAATAAGACAGAGAGTTCATTTCTTTTTCACTTTTATCTGACAATTGCATCTGTTACACGAAAGTGAATTCACGATCATACTTCTACAGATAATTTCACCAACACTTTCCAAAAACTATAAAACCAGACACAGTCACCGATCAACGTGAAATTCACATTCTGGAATACTAAGCACGTAAAGAAATTGAAATCCCTAATAATTGCATCGTCATTCCGTAAACATTATACGTGGGCAAAAGGAAAATTTGTACCGCAGCGCCTTTTTCTCGTTGGAACGGAGTCGGGGAAAGCTCTCTCCCTCTCTCTCTCTACCTTCACCGCGATTTCACCGCTCGCCTCTTTCTAGAAGTTTCGTCGCTCTCCTAATCTCCGAACGTGTGAGTCGGTCTTCCCTTGACGTCGTCTCGGGAGGCCAACATTATTATGACCTACCCCAAACGTTTGGCCGTTTTCTTGCCAAGTCTCAGCCGACACCGCAGACTATCAATTCAAATAATTCACAACAGCACTCGTGCAGCTCTTGCAAAACGTTTTACTGTCCACATTTCACTCGTTTGAATTCTCATCATCGTTTTGTGTCAAATATATTTCGTGTCGAACTTCGTGCAGATTTTTTTTGTATAAAGTATGCAACTCTTGGCGGCGTATTTACAAATTAATCACAATATTAAGATTATTTGTAGTGCATATATTGGCATTAGTTATAATCGTCAGAAACATTTGATACCTTCAGTGAATTATTTGTATTAAACGACTGATTATAATTAAAATGTACAGAAAGGAAAAAAAACTTAGTTTTCAATGCCGAAAGTTCTATAGTAAAATGTTAAAAATCAAACTTAAAAAAATATTTTTTAATAAAGGTTTAACTTTAACGTCTGCTGTACATAATTAAACAAATTGTGACCGTGTCCAGACTTTATTATATAAATTTACTCTTAACAACGTTTCGGCGTGTTTTTATGCCTTCCACAACAATGTCAAAACATAACAAAAATTACAACAGAAGTCCAACAATATGGTAGAGATCCGAGGCAACAAGTAAACACCTCAGCTCCTCTACCACAAGTAGTTATTGCCAGACTGAATGTTGGCCAGGAATCCCTTCCAGTAAATTTATATAATAATATATATAATAAAGTCTTACAAGGTCACAATTTGTTTAATTAAAATACTTTTTATTAAAATTGAAACTGATTTATAGCCATGGGTTTTCTTCATTCATGTACACCTATATTACAATCCTTGATGATAATACAGTTTAACAACCCCCCTCCCCCTTTAACATTGAAAAATCTTTCGCACTGTATTTCTTTATATAATAATAATAATAATAATCATATTCCGTAGATCCTGTAAAGAAGCTAAGCTTCAAGGATGTGGAATGGGTCAGGGTGTACATTTATTACATTATTTTATTGTATAAAAGAAAAATATACTTATAACAAATTTTTGTATTATAAACTATTATAAATTACTCTTCTCCGATTCTTCTATAAATTCCTTTATTGAATAGAAGGAGTGGCTAAGCAAAAATGAGCGTAATTCAGTGTTAAATTTACCTTGATTATCGGACAACTGTTTAATTCTGAGCGGCAGTCTGTTGAAGATGGATATCCCTGAATAATGCACACCTTTCTGTGCAATTGACAATGTTTTACATTTTTTATACAGATTATTTTTGTTCCTTGTATTGAAGGGATGAATATCAGAATTATTCAAAAATAAGTGCCTATTTGTAATTAAAAATAACATCACGGAATAAATGTATTGGCACGTCAAAGTGAAAATACCTAATTTTTTGAACAGAGTTCTGCAAGAAGTTCGTGAGGAAACCTGACATATTGCTCTAATAACACGTTTTTGACTAATAAAAATCTTATCTACGCCTACTGAGTTGCCCCAAAATATAATACCATATGATAAAATAGAATGAAAATATGCAAAGTATACTAATTTTCTTGTTTTTAAATCACTGAAGGTGGACATTGCTCTGACAGCATATGTAGCTGAGCTGAGTTTCTTAAGTAATTGATTAATCTGATCAGTCCAATTTAATTTATTATTTACTAAGAGACCTAAGAATTTAACAGAGGAAGTTTCATTTACATTTTTGCTGTCGTATTTAAGTGTTATAGATTGTAAAGCTGTGTTGAGTGTGTGAAATTGCATGAAATATATATTTTCAAGATGACTACTTTCAATAATTAATGATAGTTGTTTGCAGAACTTAGTAAATAATTATATGTAGGGGAAGTCGGGGAGGAACGGACATTTATTGTTTATCAATTTTTGTAAAATTATGGAAAATGAAAATTCATTTCATAAAAGTATATAACATTAGTTTATTATATTATTTACCTAATAACGATCGACATTTTTCCATTCTTGTCTTTCATATATAAATGATATAATTTAATAGACATTCATTTATTCTATTTTATTGATTTACATCCACTTTAAAGAACATAATGGATCATAATAGATTATTAACTCATTAAGGATGAGACGAAGAGAAATGCTACTGGGAGTGTTATGCATGAGAGATATGTCTCGGTAGAAAGAGAATAGAGTGTATAAGATTTGCAGATGGCAAGGTACTATTGGCGGAAAATGAAGAAACGGCAAATGGGATTTTGCAGGAGACGCTCGTATTAATAGAACACACGATATTTAAAATAAAGGAAAGGGACCAAAGAACGGATGTGGGCAAATATTCCCTCGTAAACAGGGTGATAAGGGTCTGGAATGCTTTTCCTGCAAGGGTACTAGGGGCTTTCACTAAGAATACAAATGTTGTCAAAAATAAGTTAGAAACACTGAAAAGTTAGGTGCTTATTTTGTAAAAAAAAAGGGACGTGAAATATTTTAAATTTGTATTTTTAATTTTTTCTGTTATTTATCTTTGTTCTTTTAATGTATCAACAATTTATCTTTGTACTTTAATTTTATCAATACTGCCCATCTGTAGTAATAATAAATACAATACAATAAGTTAGTTATATTATACGGTTCTTGTGGAAATTAATGTCTTAATTAATGGGTTTTGCAATTTCACCAACCTTGGTTGTTCTGCATCGTCGTTTACTTCATTTAGCGACTCCTGAACAACTTCCTGTCGCAACTGTTTTCGTTCGAAATTCAACCATTTTGGTGTCACGAGTCAATTGCTATGCCATCATCATTAGTGACTTCTCGGATTCCGATTCGGCGATCGTTTACAGACATTTCTCTCACCTTTTCCTCGCTTTCATGTTATGGGAGTTTCCAGGGCGCTTTTCATCTTCAACGTCTTCACGACCTTCTTGAAGACGCTTATACCTCTTGTAATCCATTTGTTTTACTCATCTTGCAATATTTAACATTTCTAAAACATCGATACACTTTATACCATTCTTGTAGTAAAACGTAATGCTAATTCTCTGATCAATCTTTTAAGCAAATAAAATATCACCGATGGTGCCTAACCTTTTTTAACACCTGACATACAATGTTTATTATCATGTACCCATACTTTTCAGACATGTTTACCTTCACGACAACGAAAAAGGTACGCGAATCTGAGTAATACAACCGGCGTAAATTACAGAAGACATCTTGTTCCTTTATATATTACGTAAAACGTTTTACCTCCTACACGCCACTTCACAGTTAATTTCGTACGTTAGTGTCTTACTGTGCTTACCTGAGCTCATTTTCCTTTGGGATTTCTTGCTTTTACCGCACGATCTTTTTTTAAGGCATTGTTAAATTTTTCTGTTATTTTCGTAGGAAATTAAGAATCCATAAATAATAAAAGTGCTACGATTCGAAATATTTCTCTTTTAAATCCTTCTCCTTGATGTCTTGATTTCTGTCAAATGTGGAAATTTTCATTACTTTCCTCACAAATCAAATACCCCGAAAAATGAATTTATTCCGATTACATAAATTCTTTTTTTAAGCGGGTCTTTACCTTTTTCGGGATCATGTTAATTACAAAATTTTTCAGTAAATACGTCAGAATTTGTAAAACGGGGAAAAAAGGTGCCAACTTTTGTAAAACCGTTCCCTTCAACGACCTTCTTTGATTTCTAGAGTCTATTTAATGTCAATATTTTCTGTTACTTTCGATAGAAACGAAATTTACATAACAAATATATTATAATATGAAAAATTTTATTTTAAAGGGTTCTTCCTGATCTTCGTGATCATGTTAATTGACAAAATTTTCCAATAAATCCGTAATAGTATGAAAAACGCGAAAAAATAAAAGCATCGTACTTCGTAAAATTGTTTACTTCAACTATCATACTTTTATAACTAGTATCATATTTAAAGTGAAATATTTCTGTAACTTTGGGCATAAATTAAATATCTATTAGAAGTAAATGTGCTTCGATTCGTTATATTTCTCTTTTATCTCTGCTCCTTGATGTCTCGAATCATGTTAAATGTGAAAATTTTCCATCTTGAAGGGAAGCGCAGTTTTCTGAGACCAGAAAGTACTAAAGTTGTAATTGGAAACGAAAGTTGTTTCGTAAATGGGAGACAATAGATATTTCTTCACAGGAAATACATTTAGATTTTCGTGATGTGCGTAAAGCAAGACGTACAATAAATAGATAAAAACGGGGGGGCATTAACCAATTGCGTACTAATTGAGAAAGAAAATGGTAACGAAAATGCCGCCGTAACCTTTGGTCTTGAAGACGATTTCCGTCACGATAACAAATGTCACTTTCGTTGTGTCGACCGCATCTCGTTTCGAGTAGATCGGAAATTCGTAATTTCATTTGGTTCTCGGATGATCAAATATAAAGTGTGAAAACTTTGCGGTTACAAAATGTCGGTAATTTATTTCATAAACCAAATCACTGCAACCTGACTATTATGAAGACGTCGGAACTTCATCGCAAATAAAAAAAAACGTTCTTGTGATACAATAATTTTAGTGTCCCCTTGGAACTGAATTCAGTATCGAGTTGTTGGTTTGAAACTGCATGAAATGTTTTTTGTCATAATTAATCGATAAGTTATTATCTGTATGCTAATACAGCAACTGATTGGATGAATCATTTGCTGCTTCTTCGAACACGTCTTGTTTACTCATTTTTAAGATACTGCTATCATCCGCAAATGTCGATTGGCCGTCTTTTGTTGCATGTCAGTTTTTAGTATGTATATCGACACGTTATAAAAGCGGGTTTGTAATGGAATCCTGTGGACCGCACAACATATTTCCCCTCATGGTCGGTATGAACGATTTTGCAACTTCGATAGTCGCTTCTTGTGATCAATTATTGGACCTAAGTATATAAATTTTAATTTTTTCCAGATCCCATTAAATTATTCCCATTCCCAAGTTTCTTGATGATGAATGCTAGAAGCAACAATTCAGAACACAGCGAATCTGATAAGACTGAATTATAATCCAGGAATGTATTCACCTTGAAGGATATGATGTAATTAATATGAATATTCTTTGTCCCTCACGTGAAATAAGTGAGAAAGCAGTCTTCATGATGCTTGATAGGGGCTCTTCATGGCCGTCTTTAAAGTCGAAGTGTTTATTTTATTTGATAAACTTGGGCAATTTTTAGTAAATCGCCTTGTGATCTGAGGATCGCAGCCTCGGCTAGTTCCGAATTTAGCTCTGAGTACCGCAATATTTTGCTGCGAAATTTAGATCAAGGGCGTGTGACAAGTCTAGGAAACGTCACAACACGGAACGTAGCCCTGAGCTATTCCCCTGCTTTATTACAACACTCGAATGCGAATATTAACAGTTTAACTGTAAAGTTACTCTGAATTTTATTTTTTTCTTGATATTTGAAAAACGATACACGAAGTTAGTCATTGAACTATGATGCACTACTGAACAAATGAAATTGGACTACAAAGAAAATTGACCCGAAAGAAAAGTAACCGCATGATTACATTTTTCGTAAATACTATCATCTCGCAATGAAAAATTCGCCACCTACTCCTTGTGATCACGTGTGCGTCGATCGAGAAACACGCCGAGTTCGGAATGAAAAAATGAGCAAGGAAGATAAGATTGCGATAGTGAACGGCCCCACGTTTCCGGCCGGGTGACGAAGTGTACGTGGCAGATGGACCTTGGTTCATTTATGGCGCAGGCTGACCTGAATCTGGTGCATCAGCTACGCTTCCTCGTCTCTGACACAGCTTCCGCAGTATTGCAATTACATCGCTCTGTGAATCCAGTCCATTTTTTTAAAATTGTTTACATGCTTGTGGATACGGGGCTTGGCCAAGAAGTGCTTGCAGAACAATAGGAGAATACATTATTTTGGGTTGCCTCGCTTTCATTCCTCACCATGATCGCCTATCAGCTCGACGCACTTCGCCCACTGTTTCTACAACTTTTTTAAACTGACCAAAAAACAAAGATTTCGGAATGCCCTCAAATTAGACGACTCTTTGTGAAATTATGTCGTTCGACATGCTTTTTTCTTCTAAGGAGTCATTTATGCAAATCAAGAAATAGGTCTCAGGGAACAAAAACTGGTAAACAAGGTGTCTGCGGAAAATTTTCGTCATACCCTTCCGTTCACCTTGAATTGTTTTGTTGGAAGAGCGCTTTCTGTTTGGCCAACGTTTTCTATTTCTTAGGTTAAGAGGTGCAATGCGCATTTATTTCGTTCTTTTTCGAAATACTGAACGGGGATACTTTAGCTGGTTCGCAGTTTTTTACTATCGTGTAATGGTGAATCATCCCGTATGTGTCGACGTAGAAACTCGTCAAGATGGAGACGAAAGAGTACCAATGATCCACGGCATCAAACTTGCGTTTATTCTGTACTGCGTGCGATCGTGGCACCCGTCTTGCTGATTTTATTTGAGCCATATTTAAGACATTAAGCCCGGGATAGCCCGAGGCCTTAACAAGGTAATGTAATTTGATTTTTTGTTCACTAAGCACCATATAGTTGTCTATCGTTCCTGGCGTAATCACCTCACGAACGATTTTCGAGACTTGTAGATATCTGACCGCGTTTAAAGTAATTCACAAATTACAATCAGTTTCTAAAATGGAAAGATGGGTGATCTGATCTGAGTCAGAAGAAAAGATCGGTAGCTCCTGTGATCAGCAGAGTTCCTAGCTCCTTGGATGAGTTCCGAAGGTCCCCGATTCTCAATCCGTCTTCTCTTGAAACATGTGTATCAAAAAAGTAATTATTATATACATATAAATTATTTCATTATGAACAATAAAACGCGTAAATTGATAAAAAACAAATTTTGCTTCAACAATTTAAAAGACATAGACTTTCTCTTTCTCTCTGTCTAAATTATTGTGGAGAGATTATTTTGGCAAAATTTAATTAAGGAGCATATAAAAAATCTTGTAACTGAAAGTTCATATAATTTTTTCCAGAATATAATAGTTGAGTAATTACACTATTGACCGACGCAAACATCTTCAACCTCTGAAGATCACTTCTCTCTTTCTCTATAAAAAACTATAATATGTCTTTATTAATAATTCACTTCACTTTCTTTTTATCACAACTAATACGTTTTATTCACCTGACTTTTGTAAATTGAATAATTATTTTCATTCAATGACATAACTATTACATTATAAGTGTGAATATCATACGGCACACAGCCAACCTAAAATACAATTCTTCGGGAGTAATCCAAGCTACAACTACTTCAATTCTGTCTCCAACTCTGAAAAACCAACAGAGTAATTTTGGATGTTATTTATTTGACGCCTTAGTGACGTTGTCTCGTCCTTTCCAAAAGTCCACGGTGCGATAAATACTCACTCAAAGTGCTTACCTTAAACTGTTCGAGTGACTCTTTAATTGTGATCTTGAAACATAACTCTACAACGTTTACAATTGATACTATTAACTTTATAACTGATACTTTATGGCTACTGTTCACATAGATGAAATACTCGGATAGCCATGTATTATACACAAAAAATTAGTTCTTCTTCAAAAGTGAAACCATTCAATTCCCCATAAATAAAGAAGAAGTCCCTACTGTCATTTATCTATTTTTTATTAATGAATAGAACAATGTATATCACTTTAATTAAAATAATTAAATGCAAAATATCTGTAAGAACTTGTGATAATTCATGGAAACAAGGAAGAATTCGTTTCGGTGAATCGGGAGCGGTGATATATATATATATATATATATATATATATATATATACTGTGCGAGTTGTTCCGATCCCATCACTAAAAGGACCGGTTTTTGCTTGTCTTTAGAGCAGATGAGCCATGAACTCCATCCAAATAGGCTTTGATTTCTACAGATGTTATGCGTTTCCACCGCTAGTTTTTAATCAACGCCCGAAGGAAGATATTTTTCATTGTTTGAAAATAACATAAACTATTTTCTTTACCTGATTGTGAATCACAAAATTAAAATGGCTTTGCCTTGACAGCCCTTTTCTGAACTTTCTCTGATAATTCTATATGATTTTTTTCTATAGAGTCCAACAAGCCGCCCCATATTCCAAAAATTGGTCTAAGAATAAATATGCCACCTCCTTTGATTTTTAACTTCCCTTTTTTAAGTTCCTCATAATGAAATGTAAGGAATTCCACACTTTTCGAGCCTTGAAATTCACCTGTTCCTCCCACCCAATATATCCCCAGATATTTGCAGCTCGTTACCGTTGGAATTAGTTCCCCATCTATTCCATATTCTGTCTCATTTAAAAACGTGCGTTTTGTAAACGAGATTGAGCTGCTTTTCTTTCCATTAGTTTTCATTTTATTTTCCTGAGCCCAGCTATTGACTTAATTGTAATAATATCGCATCTTGCTGGTCGTTATTTTTCTGTAGATGATGCAGGCGTCAGCGAAAAGCCTTACCCCTGACTTTAAATAATTTGGTAAGTCATTAATAAATTTTAAAAACAGTAATGGCCCGTTTACAGAGCCTTGAGGAACTCCCGACGTTACAATTCCTGAATCCGAAAATTGTTCTCCGATTTTGACTTTTTGCGATCTATCACTTAAAAAATTTTCTACCCATAGTACCACTCTTTTATCTATCTATACCCGTTTTCTTTAATTTATCCAATAGGATATATATTTCGTTTGTGAACCTCTTTGAAATTTTGTGCCTAACTGACTCTCCCAAATATTCAACTGGTGAAACAGCTCTACATTCAGCAATTGTCAATCTAGACTCAGTTAATATTTCTATAAATATTCCTTTCAAAGGAACAGAATGCTTGTTGTTCCGTCTTTTCTTTCCATGCCGTTTGGTGTATCATGTTAACGTTTTTATGCTTTCAACGTTCTATTTTTGTTCCTTACAAGTTTATAACGTTCAGACAGCGAATCCGCTACTGTGCTGTGTTGAGATTCTTTAAGTGACCCTACAAAGCATTACCCAAGTTACCGGTAATTTAATGATTACCCGACCAGTGTTAAATGCAAATTATGACGTCTAGACGTATTTTTATCAGCTTTGTAATGGAAGTCAATGATGCTGTAAAAGAAATATTGTCGGCCAGTCAATGAAAGTGTAGACGCATAACGGCTCGGTCTCCCAGAAACAGCTTTGTAACAACGTTTCTAAAATCCTAACAAAGAAACAGACATTATTCTGTGTCCAGAGTTTTGATTTAGAGTACTTGCCAGACACTTTATGACCCTTTTTATTGGCTGATTTCATCCAAAAATCTACAAAATACATGATACACCAAACGTCATGGAAAGAAATGACGGAACAATAAGCGTTCTGTTCCTTTTAAAGGAATATTTATAGAAATATTAACTCAGTCTAGATTCTACAAATTGTTTACTAATGAAGGTTTCTCGGGGTAATCTCCGTAAACAGAGACGTTTCGTTGGATAACACTTCCATCATCTTGCAGGCTGGAAACCCGAGAAACCTTTATTCATCCTCTTCGCGTGGAAAGACTTCGATCTCAAATTATTTTTTGTCAATTCCAAGAGAGAAGAATTTCTTCAACTGAAGCCGTGAAAATAAATTTAGAAGATAAGAATGGAAAATGTCGACCGAACACGAGAATCGAACCTGGGACCTCCCGCTTACCGTTGGGCTGCTCTAACCATCTAAGCTAACCAGGTCGACCAATAGGTCCGATGACACATTCCTTCACTCAAGCTCGGCTAATGTGAAGAATGTGATTAGTAAATTGTGAGAGTGGGGGAAAGTGGCATCGGATCTGGTGATCGACCTGGACTAGCTCAAAGCAACCCAATGGTAAGCGGGAGATCCCAGGTTCGATTCCCGTGTACGGTCGACATTTTCCCCTTCTTATCTTTTAAATTATTTATTGTTTCAGCAGCGCGTACCAGTTAAATAAATCACATCTCCGGAAATTTCAATCACACTTGGGGTCCATAATCACTGTGTAATCACTGCCCTGGTCTTTGCATAAACAACATTACGTGACTGGTAAAAAGTTGAAAATTGCAAGAAAGGCTGATGGAGGCCAGATTATAAATCCTCACATCCCACGTTGTTTCTGTTACTGGCACGATTCTTGACCTTTCAGTCTCAGCTCCTTAGCGATTTAATTTCTATCTAATCCACATAGCAGGATGTTCAATCTTGAGGACGAGCCTTGGCTGATATATTGTTTGTAAAACGAAGTCGCTTTCAGGTTTCAAGGTAGGCTGAAACTTTGCTGTACTGCCAAGTGAATTGGGAAATTCTGAGAAGCAGAGTGGGAAACCGCGTATTTTATGGGTCCTGGATCGATCAGGATGGATCAACGCCACTCTAGATTATATTATATTATTCATTCACGTCAATTATTGCTGAAATAGTGGAATGTAATTACTTTGAACCATTAAAGAATTGCTAAGTGAAATTTCCGGCTCTATAGAGAGCAAAGTAATATTCACTACTGCAGGGCGATGTTCCCTTTCTATGTAAAGATCTACGTTAGACTCATTCATCGCAACCACGAGGAAAAATGGAGCAGTATCCTCAAGAAAGACTAAGGACTGAACGACGTGGAGAATGAATCATTCAGGAAAGAAAACGTCAATTGCGTGTTATAACTGTACACGGAACACTTTCTGCACAAAGTTGGAACAGGGACTTTTATGATATCTTCTTAGTTCAATTTGATTCATTAGAGTTTGTGGAAGACGACTTTCTCAATGATTATCCTGAGTCACGAGAAGGTAGATCCAAGGTCACCAGGACCAAGTTCGGACACGAAGAGCGTGAATTTGCTATTATTGGAAGAAACTGTCAGTTCGCAAATAATACAATCGTTTTTCAAACGTAATTTGTTGTACGCTACTTGACTTGTCTCTTTCCTCTATTCGTCTTTGTTTAATTTTAACGTTGGTCCAACTTAGATGTAATAACTGGTTGAACGAGATCTCTATTTATTTATTAAATAATGATATATATATATATGATAAAAACCAAAAAACTGAAAGTACAAATTCTGATAAAGGTTATAATCATACAATAATCATACAACGACATATTGTACTTATTTTCTCAGGGGAAAATTTGGTGGAAAGATATTCTGGTAATTTTTTTTTTGGCAGTATAAGAAAATTTCTGTACTAATATTCTTTTATTCTGTTTATTAATCTCTGGCCAGAATTTGATTGTGGCACTTCCTATCAGAATATGGATATTTAAAACTATTCCATGTCGCTTTCAGCTACATTATTAACTATCCTAGTTTTTAGTTAATTAGTCAGTATTAGTGTTAATATATATATATATATATATATATATACATATATAAGAAGAAATTTCTGTAACAAATTTTGTAAGTTTATGAAGATAAGTGCTGTTATAGATGTGCAAGAAAACAGGCTAAATATGTTCTAAATAATTAATAATAATAAAAAATACCTTACGTTGGTTTTTCATGTTATTTCTTAATTTTCTCCATGATTCTCGTGAGCTCTACTCTAAGGGTCGTATTAAATGGGCCTTCTCATAGAACGGAATAGTAACAGAAAAATCCCACTGGGAACTGACAGTACCAGGAATTCGCAAAAGGTTACAAATACGGGTATTTGCTGTGTCAGCTTGTTTGGACCTTCCAGTGCCGCTTCCTCGTACGACTCCAGTCTGGATCACACCTGTCTGCCGCTGTTATTGTACGTGGCCAATCTTAGCCTCAGATCATAACCTCCATATCCGTAATCATCAATTCCTCCTCTTCCTCCAACGCCTCGACTCCTCAATCTCCCTGTAATATAATCTGATAATCTGCCCTTGTCCTCTCAATCTGTGTGTCAATCCCTTTCTTCAGGGCTATTTAATAATTTTTCCCACTTCATTATTTCATATTCCGTAGGTGGCGGGGTTGGATATTCACTAATCGAATTTATCGTCTGTCCCCTCTGGGTGGACCCGTTTGTCCCTCTCCACCAACGTTTTTGGGGAAAACACAACCAAATCTCACCATAGTTGTGAAACACCCCGAGCGCACAGTGATGTCTGGGTTTATTACTCCTGTCTCTTACCTTCGACTTCCATCACGCCGCTGCCTTTGATTTTGATACCACCAAATTCTGCTAGTAGTTGTGGTTTTCCGTCACAGAGCCTACATCAAAGCGTCCGAGTGTTGGTCAACAATGCGTAAGCTTGAAATCTATTTAACACTACATATCTGTGGGGTAATTCAATAACATAAATACATATACAGTCAGACTTCCCTAAGTTTGACTCTTGGTTGTCTGTCGGAGTAATCAGCCCACATGGCTGACGTATGCCCCTGGAGAGAAAGGTCATGCCAGGAAGTGCACATTCAAGTTTTTATTGAATAACATGCTATCAGGTGATTAATTTAAATAAAGTATTTCAACATTAAAATAGCTAATTTTATTACGATACTACAAGCTACTGCCTAAAATCTTCCACACAGATGTTTTCCTTGCCCTGTGTGGAATTATTAGTTTCCCTCTCTTTTCGAATGGGAAATTTTTGCTTTGAACTCCGCTTTGGTTCGTACAGCAGCAGTATGACGAAATATTTAACGTATACAGAATATTTCGATTTTAAATAAAGTTCTGTTTTCTAACCACATACGTGGGCGTCCATTTGCAACTTCAGCTCAGTTTTAATGTTCCTTGGAGAGGGTAGGAAGCCAAACTGTATAAATGTTGGTGAGGGTGCGATTACAGTTCCCTGTGGCACTTCCAGCGTGGCCCGGCGCTTCCGAGCGACGCCCTCGGCTACCACCGAGGAAGGTTAAAACCCTCAGTTTCTAACCTGGCGAAACGAAATGACTTGTCTCTGTAAATAGCAGAAGAAAAAATCTTTTTTTGAAGAAGGCTGCGGTTGAACGGCCGAGCGCCAAGGTCGCAGTGCCCGGCCTTGCGTGACGTCAGCATTCCTCCGCGCGGCGAAACTCTTACGGCGCAATTCGCGTATGGAACGAACCTTGGCAGCGCCATCTGGTTGCGCAGCCCGGGTATTAATACCCTCAGGTACGCGACAAACGAAATAACCCTTTCCCTGTTTATCGACTCGTATAGATCAACTCACGTTTTCACCTCACGCGCAAAATGAACGAGAAAGAAAGAAAAATAGGCGTGCGTTTTTTCATCTTTTCCCTCTTACGTGATGTTACTCGGCGAGGAGATTAGATAAGCTGTAACCTTGCGTTATCTCGTCTTTGTTCTCTAAAGATAGATCAAAGTTTATCTTTCGTCATAGCGACGTTCGGCGCATCTCAAGCCTTCGCGGAATTACTGACACATTTAATTCTAAGTTAATCTTTCCCTTGGCGGAAAAACGCACGAAACAGAGCCAACGACTAATGCCATTTTATTACATCACATTGTGGAGCATTAAGATTCCAAGTGAAAAACTAGAGAGAAACTTGTGTTCGTCATCACGGTGAAACGTTTTCATCTCAGTCTCGTTGCACTTTCCACAGTTTCATTGTGGCTAATCTCGTTTCTTCTTACAGGAGGCAACTGTAATGTTCTGTACACACAAATATAATCTTATACAGTCACATTTGTATTTTCATTACAATTATGCATCACCGGAGCCTCTATTAGGCCATAGTCATCAGTATATCTCTGCATAACCGCTACATTTACATCATAAACATTAAAACAGCATATACATTGTTACAATATAGAAATCTCTTTGTCATTTTACATAATCGTAATTTCGCTATAATTGACTTTAAAATTGTTAAAAACGTTTTTAATTATTATTTTTTATTTGCTGTAACAGCACAACAACGTTTCTGTACAGATTGGTACCCTCTTCAGCCTGAAATGTTTTCCTTGATACTATAATAGTTGTCTACAGTCTAACTATGAATATTATCTGTTATATACCGGCATGAAAGCAAAACATAGCCGGGGGCCCTAGTTAACCCTTGGCTACCTTGCTCTACCTTCCGCATCCCCCCTTTTCAATTCCCTTCCTATGCTATTAAAGGGGAGTTGCCTGTTTCAGGATCACCCTCATGTAGCCTGTTAACCCCTCCCACCTCCCCCCCAAAAAATCTCAGGTTCTTGTTATTCGGTGCTTTTTATGAATACCGCAGACCCAAAATAACATTTTTAACCAATAAATTATTTTTTACGTTCACTTCTAATCATTGCGGACCTGCTGTGGTCTAGTGGCTAGCGTCGCTGCCTCACAACGACGGTGACGGAGACTGGGATTAAGACTGATGGAGAATCAATACGATGACTACGTGTCACTCCAAATTCTGAATGTGTCATGCATGATGACAATCCGCAGTCGACTCGGTAGGCCAAGGCCTTCAATGGGCTGCAGAGCCAAGGAAGAAGAAAAACTTCCAATCATTAACAAAACCACCAATGACTAACTTATCGTCAACAACAATACCCATGCCCCCATGTGTCTCTTCTTCCCCCTTTCCTCTTCACGCATATGTAATAAGATATATTCTACTGAAGCTGAATTCGACATCATTTTAAATTAAAATGATTCACAGTGTGATTGAAGTGTGTTAGCAGAAGCCGATCAACTATGATCGGTCTGTTAAATATGATTCTTGAAATCGCGTTCAAAGGAGAAGAAAATGAAGTCCGAAATATTGAATCAATTAGTCGTCAAATGACGAAACAGAACAAGTCAACAACAGGAAGCAAGGGATGGAAGGTTGGTACGTTAACACACATGATAATTTAATTTCAAAGTCTACTGTTATAATAATGCTATTAATTGAAATAAAAGTAAGGTGCAGTTCGGTTAATAATGGATATTTTGAAAAATTGAAGTATCACTTCAGAATAACCAAACTGAGGAACGAAAAGATCATTTTTTCTGTGGAAGTTAAATATGTGATTCTGTTAGTACATTTTAATATGAAATCGGATATTCCCTGTAAAACACGAGAGTTAAACATTAAAAATATCAAACGTTTGTAAATACAGGATAAGTCAAAATGATCGACTGGATTTAATAATTTTTTTCTATGAAATTTAACTGTCGTATTGTAATGTGAGATATGCGCAAACTCTCATAGTTTATTTTCCCTCCCGCGTAGTTTCATTTTCTACCACTGCCAGTGCTGCTCGTTAGATTTCACAGAATAAAGTTATGAAATCGGGTTCATCATTTTGACTGTATGAACTTTATACACAATTTTAAAACATTCTGACTCACCTAGAAAGTATGAGATGATGATTTCGCCTCTGGAACATCCTCCTTGATGGTTTCACTATATTCGGCAAGCATATTAGCTTTCCATCTTCCTTGATATCCCTTTTCCATAGATGAAATCTCCTGATGAAAATGTTCCACGTGATCATCGCTCACTGCGCCAGGATTTTAAGGGAAAATTTTTAAGGACCCAAATATTTACAGTTCGTTGACAATACTACCGTAATTTTCAGCATTTCCGCTTCCCAAAATACTTTTTTGTATCCTAATTATTGTTGGACCATACAGGGAGATACTCCACGGGCGAAATGACAGAAAATCGACATTTCTTTGTTTCTAGGTTTCTCAGAATTGTTTAATATTCTTTAGTTTAGAATATAGAAAATATTACAGTACTTGAAATTATAAATGCCAGTATCTTAGAAGCTTTGCTTGACGGGGAGAAGCTGACATCATTCGGAAGAAATAATACAATCAGAAGCATATATTTTTCTTACTGAGACAAAAAAGATTCATTTTTGTTCCTAAGTGCAATGGACGGAAAAAGACGTTATTCAAAAATTGAAATTTAATTTTTTTGGAGGGAAAACACGACCAAGAACCGCATCAAGTGGTACTCGTGAGACAAACATCACATCGACGGGTGCAATCGGATGTCAGTGTTCAAACTTTTTTTTCCCCCCGTCAGTAACAATATTGTAATTTTGAACTTCTAAGCAATCGAATTGGAGTAATTAAAGTGATCGAACTAAGTAGGCGTTTGTGTAGGACGTGATCTGTGGACTGGGAACCAGGATAAGGAATTTTCCTGCTCGTCAGCGCGGGTTAAATCGGAGTGACGCAGTTGCGTCAGGGCAGGGCAATGACCTGCACTGGGGTCGAAGATGAGCCAGGGATTAAAAACTGGTTTGCAAGACTGCAATTTCTCACTTTTACGTCAACGCGACTTCTTGGCTATTGTCCGCAAAAACCTTACTATTATACAAATGCATCATTAAGCCCATGTGGACACACGACATAGAATTGTGGAGGTGCACGAAGCCATCGGATCAGTAAATAATTCAAAGAATATGGTCAAAAATACTCCGCACAATCACCAACGCTCCATGGTTTTGTTTCTAATTCCACATTACACATCGATCTCATCATCCCGTTCATCACTAACGTCACACTACTTTGAACGAATGGAAAGACAGCAAAATAGACTAATAACCGAAATAATCTACCCTCCTGAAACACAGAGAAGACTTAGAGGATTGTGGCCTACAGATTTGATTAAGGAGAAGCAAGACAGGAACCAGGCAAACAAAACACTCCATTGAACTTCTAGGGAATCATCATTGGACGATCACCCTACTTACGTTTTAAGGCACACTTGTACACAATTTACTTATTGCATTGCATTGTGACCATTGCAGATTGTAAATTAACAGTTTAAAGAAATAAAAAATCCTTCATGTACGACCTTAGTCTTTTAGTAGTTTGGATTGGATTGTTCTTCGCAGCACGCGCTGAAATTAGTCTGGCCGCTCAGTCGAGAGGACTTTCGAGAATTCTGCCTAATCCCGTTTACCATGAGAGAATATTGCTCAAATATTGAACGATGTTTCTATTTAATAATGTAACAAGATGGCGCTGACAGAAGGAGCGGGAAGGAGGAAAAGTTTATAATATCATGACAAAACTTTCAGCCTGATGAGGGTACAAATATCTACATAAACCTTGTTGTGCCCTTAAGTTAAAATTTCATGATTAAAAAAATAGATTTTAAATTATAAGAAGTGTCTGTTAATGGCCATGGGAAGGGAAGACCTAGCACACTGCAGAACTGCGTGTGGAGCTGAGGAAGTTGAGCAGCAAGGTGGCTTATTTTTAGTAGCAGACGCCGATATGAACACTTCGGAGCTCTGCTTAAAATTCTGTGTGAATTTGTCGACCACAGACGAGCAGATATCTGCGGCAGATCTGATCGGCCGACCAATCGCCGGATTGGAGCGCAGATATTGGTGTGAGCGATCAAATCTGCGCGTTGCAGATCACATCTGTCCAATTCACGATCGTCAAGCGCTGAAAAACAGCCAAATATTGCAAACATTCCACCTCAAACTTGAATTTAAGCATAATAGACGTTTTTTAGTGTCAATTGTTGGTTATAGTGGCGAAAAACAAGCCTGAATAGTATTATTACAGATACAAAATATAATATAGCTTGATGTCAACAACGAAATATAATTTTTTATTTAAAATATTGCACAGTTATTAAAAAAATTATTTTCTTAATATTATTGTGTTGGTAATTTCTGATAATTTGTTATAATTAAGTAGCCCTTTGACTTTCTTATTGCGTAATGAAATGAATCGCGTCACGTAACTATGAACAGCAAATCGATTTTTACTACTCATTTACAAATCTGTTTGTAGTTGTATTGGTAACTGTGTGTTCAAAACTGTGTCAACTTAAATTTCTGAAAACGTCTGCTTTTTATGATACAATGCAATCGAAAAATTTATCCTAAAGCAAAAATTGTAACAGATTTCATGGTAAAACAACGTACTTTATAGCCTCACACGATAAGTTTGGCAACCATTATTGACCCACAATGCTTTGCGATCAATAAAATAATAAACAGATATCCGCTGGCAGAGGACAAATGTATTGCGCGTACGAGAATCTGCACAGATCTCGTACGTAAGTTAAATGTCGGCAGACCTACACAAACGTGGACACATCCTTCCGATAACGCGGAAAACTTCTTAAATCTGCCAGATATCTGCTCGTGTGTGATCACCCAATTATTTTGGTCGATTCTATGGCCTGAAGACTTCCAGGAAATTTCTACAGCGTTGAAAATTATCTGAACTTAGAAGGTAAAGACGCTAAATGAAAAGGTAACTCCCCCTAAGGCTCCTTTTTCCTGGAAATAAAGCTACGAATTGGCCAGATACAAACGGTATTACGAGAGGTGACAAAGTCGACCACGGACATTGGAATGTTAAGGAAATAGATATAGTAATCTTTATTACGACACACGTGCAATAACATTTCAAGCTTTCTGAGATATCACGATTTTTAGGAATCAATATCGCACGTAGTACATCAAAGCTGATTAAGCTCATAGCTACGTTGAACTTAAGATATTCATGTGATAACATACTAGAAAGGCATTGAGTATGTTAATATTACGGGCTTTACAAACACAACAAGAATTAAACTAGAGTTTAGACAAGTAAATTAACAAAGAATACAATACAGAAGAATAAAATAATCTGATGCAGAATTCTTAACGATCTGCTTTTTCTTCATATATATATATAGCAATTAAAAACGACATGAAAAAGGGACAGAAACTGGTGGCTTATCTGAAGTTCACAGATGAAAGGCAGTATGTTGGGTTTCGGATTCTTGAATTTTCGGAGGCACCGCCCCCTTCATCAGCAGGTTAGTCACTCGAAATGTTTTCCTAACCTACTGATGAAGGGAGCGGTGCCTCCGAAAATTCAAGAATCCGAATCCCAACATGGTGCCTGGCATTTGTGGACTTCAGATAAGCCACCAGTTTTCTGTCCCTCATTACTGTCCTTATTAATTGTTTTAATTAACCTGACAATGTCATTTTCTGACATGTATATATATATATATATATAATTTAAGTATCTCTTTTCAAAACTGAGTTATAACTAATGACGATTAGAGATATTGTTCATAATTTTTTAACAGCACAGCGTTTCTGAACAATCTTCAGTCTGAAAGATTTTTCTTAATGTCATGAACGTTTCCTCAGCCTGTTTACGGACTATAAAAGTGAATGATAATGATTATTTATTACATTTTGCGTTATAATTGAACTGTAGTTATATAGATTTGTTCCCAGACCGACGTCACAATGTTTCCTTTTTTTGTTTTCGTGGCATCCACGTCGTTGCATCCTCGTTATCTAAACCGCTACAACATATCGATAAACTAGCTTTGTATTGTCTCTAAAGGTCCTTTCGCAACGGCGCGACAAATGCTTTTGTGTGTGTGTTTGTTTGTGCGCGGTGCCCGGATTTAGCAATATATGACCTCTATAAATCTTTATAAAGTTTATGGTTCACCCTGATTTGTGCAAGGTCGGTTAGACACTTAACACCTTGAAACCTCTCAACTTCATTGTAGAAAATCAGCGCAATAAGGAATTTAAATGGCGATACTCTCCACTTAATTTCTAGCATAAAATTCATTGGCTTAATAGGCTGAGTAATAATTCTGGCTCAAGCTAGCATTGTAATTAACTTTTATTGTATAACAACGGGTGAAATCAACTTAAATTTTATCAGCGGGGAAATCCATGCGCGGAAGGATTGAGGAGTAACTGCGTTGTCCTGATGGAGACATATTCAGTGGATTGAATGTCAATATCCTCGGAACAGTTGCTACGGCCGTGTTTCAGTCCACACTCCCGGTTGCCACCTGAAAAATAAGCAGTCGCCGACCTCGAACAAAGAACGACTAGAGCTGGCAAATTTGGTGTTAACTACTCGTCACACATGGCAAGAAAGGGGCAATATTCGGGCCCAAATGAAAATTGTGATCGGAGGAGGACAGAAGAAGATCATCCACCATAACATCAAACTTCCCAAAGTAAACTCTGTAATAACCTCTCTGATTAAAAGTGCCCTCGACCACCCGAACCCCACGATCCAACAACTCCACGACAATCCTCCCTCATCTCTACGCGCCCATCGGTTGAAAAATAAATTTTCCAGTCGACCTCATGTTTCCCCCTGAACATTCAGGCATATCCTACCCCGCCTTACCATCATCCCCGCAGACCACATCCTCATATAATCTCCAATAATCAATACACTGCCTGTCAAACTTCATCCACCCACAACGTATGCCTCTCAGATACACACGGGAAAGAAACAAAATAAATCAACTTAATCAATGGACTAACCTACCTTCATGTTTACAAGTGAATTATATACATTATTATAATCTTGTAAATACGTTATTTTATCTTGTATATACTGGAACAAGTGTTGTACCAAACTAATAATCGTAAGATAAAAGTTTTTATGTGAAAAGAAGAAGAAGTAAAGATATTGAAGTGTGGCATGAAACGGCCTGTGGGGAACAGGAGTGGTCAGTTTTGGGGGAGATAGTTTCCATATATATAAATACACGATTATGAAGAGGAGGAAGTTGGCGTGTAGCGGTCGGGAAGTAATACCGGAGCTTCCGAAGTTCAGTGCTTTCTCGTACGTTCCGCTACTGGTAGTCGTCCTGCTGCTAGAGCGAATCAAAACTGTAGGTGTGAGGAGACAACGTGTATACTTTCAATCCAAATGATTCATAATGAGGTACTCTCTTATACGCCCATAAATGCCATATAATTAGTGGTGAGCGAATAGACCTTTGGTTTTACAATCTATTTATTTGGTAACATATAGCGCATTCACACATGGATTTTGTATAGGGTTTAACTTAATGAAAGTATTATATTTGTTTAATTTTTATAATAAGTATATTCATCCAAAATTTAAATTTAAATAATAAGACAAAACCATTATTATTATGAAATTAATTGCCAATCAAATAAAATTTATTTTAATAACGAAGTATATTTTTCTATTACAAACTTAAGCGACAATGTTTCAGCGCTGTGATTGCTCCCAAATTTTGCTCTGATACTTCTGAGAGGCAGATGAAACAATCGGGAGATTTTTAAATTAACACGTTGTTATTATTTTTTAAAACCTGGACTTAATATGTCAGCGTGGAACTAAAATTGACATTTTTAATCGTTGAACCGCCGGAACCGAGCATACTCGGTTCCTATGACAACTTGTCACAACGCAGCATGCGAATACACTCGGGTACGTTTACTTCGTGAAACACAGGACCAGAGTATTCTCAGCAACAACTATTATACCAGCTCCTGAGAACGTAACGCCTCTTAGCGAACATTTTAACAGCAGCATTCCTGGGAACCAGGGAGTCAGCTGTCGCACCAGCGGGACAAGTCTACACCCCCAGACTTCTGAAAAAGGTCGTTTAGTGAGGCAGAGATTCAGTAGAACTACAAACTTTATCGCATAAACAGAATTATATAGTAAAGTTTTGTGTCTCTGACATGCTCTTGATTTTTTTATCTTCAAAAAATGTATTCCGTAATTAATATTTCTAGATTAAATATCGCTGAAGATTTTTCTTTATAATTATTTTCTGATTCAGTTGTCTGGTAGCATGAAAAATATTGTTGGAGTAATTGCCATTGAAGCTCAATGCTTGAAGAAATTTATTTTCTGTAATAGTTTTACGTTATCTAGGAATGTATACAGAAAGTATTGGGAGTCCTGGGTACATTTACATCCACAGTATGTGGGGGTTAAAGGAGCAGCAGAGATGTCCTTTGTTTTTCTAGTAAATTCATTTATGGTGGTTCATTTTACAATTCTTTTGGCATACGCCACGACGATCAAGAACGTGCAGGACGTGGATTTGGAAACTCAATGCACAATAGCTGGAGCTAAAAAAACTATATATTTTTCCACCGCAAGGAAAATTAACCATTGAGGTGAAACGCATCAAATTACGATATTAGAATTTTAACGTTTGCAGTTTTTGTGATCGTGATTTTAGTTTTTCTTTTTCAACGAAACAGGTTACCTGTGGGTTTAAAGGGGAGAGGAAAAGGTAGCCATGGTTGTAGGGCAAATGGAATTGAGGGGAAACCGGCATCAGGTTGATCTGGTTCTCGGTGCTTGCCCCACGTCGTTCCGATGGTTGGAGACGATGTTTACTATAGAGACGCAAGATTCCGACTGAGAAAATGGACCCTGCTATATTTCTAAATAAAGATAACACTAAAAAGGTTACGTATGTTGCACGTTTTGCACAAGCTGAGGCAGAAAGGCGGCAGTAATTGCCGGCAGAAAGGCGGAAGACAACGTGAGTGGGACGGATAAACCAACATCTCATCCTCAAAATACTGTCGTTGACGTAAACATTTAACGAGGAATCCTCAGAATAGACTGAACGGAGTACGCGCACGTTCTTGCATCCCAGCGAACAGTTTATTTTCGGTATTTGCATTACGCAACTTGGAGCGTAGTTACTTGTCTATGCAGATGAATGTGCATTTCCTCGTCAGTTCAATCACGCACTTACGTAACAGATGTGCACTATGTTTCGCAACAAAAAGCAGAGTAACTTGTACATGTCGGAACCGTAATGTGACCGAATCCATTACAGAATCACATTTGCTCAGGAGTAATCTATTCAGCGGCAAATATACATTTAAAATGAAATCGTTGTCTAACGTTCTTCCCCATGCATATGGACGTCCATCCACGCACTTACGTGAGCCAGGCAAATCGCCCGCACTTGTTACGAAATTCGGAAAATTACCGTGTGTCACTTGCTTCCCGCGAAGCATGCTGTTTATTGTGCTAAAAATAGCGCAAGACGATTGCGATGCGCAGGCACAGAGCCAGCGTGTGGGCGGCAACTTCCGCGCAATTCCCCCAAAACAATCCATTACACTCATTTAAGGCGAACGCAGGTCTATCGCTTCCCTAGCTTCTGATTGATTCCGCGGTCCGCGTCTGAGCAAACCTACAAAAAAAATAATTCAAATTGAACAGAACCAAAGTAACGGGCAAAATTCACCTCCTTAAATAAAGAAAAAGACGTCTGAAGACAATTTCTCACCCTTGAAAGACTTCAAGTTTCTCCGGGAAACGATTAGCTCTTTTATGATCTAAAAGCTAATCGCTGATGACACAGAGAAAATCAGCACGCGTAATATTTGGCAATGTATTATTTAAAACGCAGGGCGATGAATGTGAAAACGATGTTGAAACTACCACCATGAAGCATTCACTCGATAATTGAAAGTACTGAGGTGGTGGGGTGACGAGGTGAGAGTATACATCGTGGGATATCAGAAGGAGAACAACCATCCTTTTACTCGATTCTAAATTGCTAAGACGCTGTTAAGAGCGATTCACCAATGATTTTAGACGCTCATCGTTGAGGTCTGCGACAGAAAATTCTAACTGTCGTCTGCGGGCTGGATTCTTAAAGTGAGCTTTCTTCATTAAGGCGCTTCCAGGTAATTGGTGTACATTGTTAAGAGGAATAACTGGTTTGTTAGCGGTAAGACGCTAACCAAGCTGAAGGCGTTGTTTACAACAATGATGCATATTTACTGCGGTAAGACGCGCATCGTTGAAGTCTGCGACATAAAAACCGCGAGCTGGATTCTTACGGTGAGCTTACTTGGGCAGGTTTGTTGAAGTTAGGTGATGGAGATAAAGAGAGACTTACGAAGATAATGGACTTGTAAATCAGAAAAAAGAACGCATACTTGAGAGTGGTTACTAGCGACGCTCGCGATTTCATGAAATAACTAGCACGATCAAGTTTCATTGAAGTTTAAGATTAAATAAAGAGTATATGATTGCAACAGAGAGGTATAATTAAGACACACGAGAGAACTTTGGAGATGCGGACTTGGAATGGGACCAGCAGATAGAAAAGTTCACAGACGTAGACGCCAGGATTGACCACTACGTAACAAAGACATTTTTTAACGTAAAAATTTGTCACATATTCCCAAGAAACCAACGTCATAGAAAATGAGATCTTGCTGTAAATTATAATTTAGAGAAGACTGTTTGATCAAAGTAATTGTAATTATTATTTAGAAAATTATGATAATCACTTTTTAAGTCAAAAGTTCCGTGGGAACCCTGGAATCTGTTTTATAAAAATGCATTTTTGAGTCTGTACTGTGAGGTTTTATTTCGACAATTAAGGCATCGTAAATAAATTTTGTAACATTAAATTAAAATAACTGAAATGATTAACTAATAATTCATTCATAATTCGAAATAAATAACAAAGAAATAGATTACACATTGAGTTTAGGTGTCATGGCCGGCTCGAAGCATGATTGGCGACTGCCTACGACGGCTAAATCCTCAGATAAAGTGCAAAAAAACACATCTAATACGACTTGGAAGATGGCGATTCCTCCAATATTAACGGTTTAGACCTATCTGACGAAATAGAACTAGTTTCTTTCAACTAAGATCGCAGATGCTGTTGAAGTTCATTACTTTCCTAACTTTTCTAACGATGCCAATAAATGTTGCTACCGGTGGAAGAGTCTTTCGTAACTTTAGAAAAATATATTAAAGGACTATTTAAGAACCGTGGGTTAACTATATTAGCCACTGAGCATGAAATGAGTAATAAATATGATCTGAAAGAAGTAATTCGCAATTTTCCAGGACATAGATATCGTTTTAGTTCAGGTATATACTTCGTTATTGTTTTAAATATATTTTTTAATTAGTTCTGAAAATAGTAGATACTAGTTTCATTTTGTAAGCTCATGGTCGTTAGCACATTAAAAATGTTAACTTTCCGTAAATTTGGTTGTATTAGTATTATTGGCTTAATAAAACATTAATTATAAGGCCATTAAAGAAACAGACAATTTTAAGTCTTAGGAAACCCCGCGACGTTTCCTCCGCCAATTGGTGGATTTTTAAACGAAATAATCAAAAAATCCAAAATTATGATGTTCTCACAAATTGCAGGAAAATCATGGACTTGATTGCGATAATGTTGAAATTTTATATATTGAACAAAATGTATTTTAACGGACTCTATGGGCACTATCATAAAATTATACCATAAAATTGAGTAATATTTATAAATCTAAATTTTTACTATGCTTTAAAAAAATTTATAATTACAATAAATTAGTATGTACGTTGCTGATTTTTAATAATACAATAAATATATGGCCAAATAAACTAACGATGTTCCCTCCACAAAATGGGTGGACCTTTTCAAGTGAACAAAACCCAAAGACCGTATTTATAAATCAAAGATATCGGCCTGAAAGAACTTAAGCAAAAGATCATAAGATTTACTAAAGGATCACAATCACTTCAAACACTTATGGTGTTGATTTATTCTCATGTTGATCATTTCAGAAACAAATCTAGAAATATAATTATTTCAACTTCAAGGATTTTGACATTAGACCATTTAAAGTTTTGATTGTTCAACAACATATGTTTAGTGATGATCAAATGCTAGTCTATGGGTAACTTAAAATTGGTCCTATGATCCTTGATTTTGGCTTTTGTGCCAGTTTGGCTTGGTCCATGTAAACAGCATTACAATCATTGCTTTCAATTTTGTAAACCGAAAAATGTGTATTGTCATGACACAAAGAGTCTTCGACATTCTTGACAAAACACGATAGTGCATTCGTGGATTTGTAAGTGATGCTAATGTTATATTGGCGGAGTAAATTTGGTATGTCTTTATGTAGCCCATTGTTGTTGTGACGTTTTTTGATTTTGACGATTGATACAAGAAAAATGTGACAATTTCTTGAGTCTATTGTGGATATTGGTATGATAAACGGAGGAGGATACAGATTAGCAAATAGAATATTGATGTCGACGGATAAACAGATTATTGTCTTAATTGAATTATGTATTTATTTCTTGTTAGCAAAGTTTTTTCATCAGATTGAATGCATGCATTTTTCGGGTTTGTCAAGAGCGGGGAAAACGCTAGGGCAGGTCTGGTCAGGACCAATCATACAGTCTACATCAGAACCTCCTGGGTGAGTCGACCGCAAACTATAGGATGACGTCATCGATCCCAACAAACAAATTACTTAGTCAAAGTTACCACGGCGAGGATAGACTGAAAGTTTATTTTGGGACTAGAGAAACTGTTGGTTATCGCGGTTGGCAGAGAATTGAGAAGTTACAGAAGTTTATATAGACCTAGTAGATGGTGTGAAACAATGAGGGCAATGAGAGAGTAATGCAGAAGCAGTCCAGGAACAGTCAGTATCGTTCACCAAGTAATAAACAAGTATTTTTAATTTTAAATATTCACAGGAATTTGAACGATGTACCGTGTCACCAAATATAAAAACAAAAGAAGATCAACGCAAGCATTTATAATTTATACTGTAATAACTTTATATTTAATTTGTAAATTCAAACATGATTTGCAAAACAAATCATTAACATTTAATAACTGCATAGTCAATTACGAACCCATAAATGTCACATAAACGACGCATGAGATATTTCACGTACAAGTCAAGCCTTAGCCAGTAAAAGTCTTAGGACGTGAAAGCACGCAATGCTCACAAATAACTTTAATGAGTTGGACAAAGATAAAGAAGTTTGCAAGATTTTTACTCGTCTTAGCAAGCTAACGCTTACGTGCCGTAAAGTAGATAAAGGACAAGTTAATTTCGCTGTTTCAAGGGCGATTCTAACATCGTCCAAATGCTTAGAAATTTTAAAATAAGTGTGTACGGTTAAACACAAAACTCGAATTGAAAATAATTTAATAAAATATTTACTTCATGAATGATTGATATAGTATGATTACATTTACCTCAGTTCACTGATTTGTGTCTGCTTATGTATAGTTTGTGAAGCTCCACTCTCATCATCATCGTCCTCCATTTGGGCATTTTTATTCGCAATCCTAATGTCACCATTTCCGCCTACAATCAGTAGAACTTCGTCTTTTACTTTTCCCTATATTAAATTTTATAACACTATAATTTTAATTCCAATAATTATGATTTTTTTCTATTAATCATAATAAAACTTTGAATAAAGTAAATTGAAGTAAGATTCCGGGAAAATATGAGACGAAAGGAGTGATTGAAAGAAATAATAAAACGAGAGAATAGAGGAAAGTGTAAGGACGCTAAGAACACTTTCTGATATCTATTTTCATTAGACTCCGTCCTTTTAATGAGAAAATACTATTCCATAAAACGTGACTCAACATATGTTCTCAGTCTCAATCAGTTTCTGTCGTTATTTTATAATTATCGGAAACAGTGGCGGGAAATAAATCAAATTAGGAAGAAATATTTTTTCTTAATTTTATTAATAATTATTTTGTTTTGAGAGTGTGAATTTCTGCTTCGATATTTGGGACTTTGATTTGCCTGATAAAACGGCCCGACAAGCAAATTCCGGTTCATTCTCCCTGCACCTCATACATTTCGCTGAATGTACTTGACAAATTGTTTTTTTCTTCTTTGTCTGTCAATTCTTTTATAGTTTATAACCTTTCTTTCCAGTGGTTCCTGTCTTCAACACCTTTCCTTCGTTAGGAGTCACTACTTTTATTTTTACCTTGGGAAACCTTAATACATGTATTATCACTCGGATGGACGAATAATTAATGCATAAACTATATAAATTAATCGGATGTGAATGAATGAAAATAGGTGTTTATGACATTCATGAATTACCAAGATCGAAGGATAGTGGTATATGTTAATAATAATAATAAATGTGAATACCAAAGGAATCCTTTAAAATTTAATATAAATTGAATAATTTGGATAATCAAAAGAATTCAAAAGTCCTCTCATGTAAGCGTTGTAGATAATTAATAAATGTTTCGGGCGTACCGACAGTTATTGACAATTTACATTGCAGTGTTATGTAACAAAAATTATTGCCTTAAAAATATATAAATTTTTATTTTTAAGAAGGTGGCTTAAGGCCGAAAGCACGTTCATTAAATGGATTAAAGATATTTAAAATTCTAATTATTCTTGACTGATAAAAAAAATAGAGTTTCAAAACAAATTAAAATTTTCGTTTAATATTTACAATATGGGCAGTAAAATTGATTGCAATTCTTCGTGGATTGAGAAGTGATGGAGCGTTTGTAACTTGTGAGTCCGCGCACAGGAACAGAGCAGTTAATTTATTCGAACAGGTGAGCAACCGGTCCTCTTAGATAATACTGAATTTAAGTAGGTATGAATGTCCGCAGACATTCTTCCGCTATCCCAGATTATGTAAACTGTTTCTAACAACTCGGAACTTTGTTTCCACATTTCTGAAACCTCCCTTTTTATCTATTTTCGTATTTTTCTGAGTATTTTTGTTTTAACTTTCATATTATCACATTTTTGTATACAATGGAAAAATCTAATTCCTATCAAAATGTTTCGTACATACCAGAAAAATATGCTACTTTTTTATTCAATTACCCAGGCTATTTCATTTAATTGTTAAATCCAAATATTCACACTTTATAATGGCCTACAAGTTAGTTAGGAATTAATTATTCACAATGAAACATTACTTGTAAAAATTTATAGACGACTGTAAATCGTGAATCTGAAAATTGAAAATCTTGCACTGCGTGAGTCTAGGATTGGAAAGTTTATTTTTTGATGCCGAGATTAAGTCACGCTTCCTGCATTTGAGAATAAATTATTGTAGAATATTGAAATTTTAATTACTAAGAAAAATGTATCAAAAATTCTAAATAGGAATTAATAAATTTCCTGTATTTATTAATTCAGGAGAGACGTAGCATTATAAAAAAACAGTCAAATGAGAAAAAAATTGAACAGCCCAGTAGCATAATAAGACTTATTGATAGAGATCGTTAAAACTAATTGTTACAGATTAACACAAAAATAAACATGACATGACATCCCGAACGTATACTAATAAATGGACAAAAACGTAGAGATGATTGTATTAAACAGAGATTAATACGGTACAGGATTTCCGTATAATTCTAAAAAGTCGAAAAAAACTGTCTGAAGACTGTAAGTGGTAAACGGACGAAATGATGAATGTGTGAAGATAAATGCACAGGAAATTATAAACTTGAAATTAATAATAAATCTTAGATGCAAATATTAGGTCAAGTATCTGGATATAATTTACACTGCTGTAAGAGACATTGAAATTTCAGAATGTAAATGGCCTAGAAGTCAGTCATGAATTACTTGTTTACAAATTATGTTAATTAAATGCCAAAAGTTGACATCAAGGAATACTGTTCCGACGCCTAATTGCTCTTCTAGCCTCTGAAAGGAACGCTAATTAATTATTTTTGTGTGATAAATATATTCTACATTAAAGTGAACAATATAATAATTCGTCGGCCGTTGTTTTATAGGTAGAATCGTTTGGTTCTGAATTTATTAAAATTTATAAATAGTAAGTATGAAAACTCTGACGTAGCCAAAGAATTGCCCTTTACTGTAGAAACTTTTATTTTAGGATAAGAAGTGTTTCGAATTGTGTACGATTTGTAATTATGTAATAATAATTATTGTTAAACAAATAATTATTCAAAAATCATTATTCACTATGGGGTTTTTCAATAAGGGCGGGTCGATGTTGAAATGGAATAAAACAAGTTGTGCGCGAGGTTATTAACGAAATTATTTATTTATTTGAAAGAGCATACATGGGCCTATCAAATTAAAACGAATTTTGGAAATACCTCACACACAGCTTATTTTGTTCTAATGCAACATCGACCCGTACTTATTGCAAAACACTGTATTAAATATGTAATACAAAATAACATATAAAATAAAATAGATTCAAATGATTTTGAGTTAGACTAATTATTTAGTATACTAAATATAAATTTTATAAATGTGCTCCTTCTTCCCTTCCCTCAAGATCCATCACTGGATCCGCTGTTAGTTTCAAGGGAAGCCTGAGATGACGACAGTGAATAAGACCATAATAATTTATGTGTGTGTGTATCAGTAGGCACAATATTTTAAAATTATTATACACACACTAATCTAAATGTAAATTCCTTGTTTTCTCATTAAACAACACGCAAATCACAAAACTCAAAATAACGTGGACCTAACAACTCCTACCCGCTACAATTATTATGAATGATGTCTACCCTTTAGTTTAATAGTTTTTGCCGACTTTCTTTGGTGATGTAAGGACATGGCTTGAAGCACGCGGGCAAGGTTCAGGAACGGAATAGGCGAGTGACGTCATCAGTTGATGTCACGCCGTACTCCCGATGAGACATAAGTCGCCGTAATAAGCGAGTTAAACAGTGCCAATTCTTAGACAAGTAATATATTAAACATAGCAGACGTATTGTAGGAGACGCTGAAATAAACATTTGTTGGCTGTGCCTATTTAAATTGAAACCGGATAAAAAAAGATGAAGGCATTACTTAAAATCTCATCACAATGTGTGAGAATTAAACAAAATCTAGATTAAGTGTCAGATGAGTGGAAAGCAACATCTAAGGATAGATGACTGGGTCATCGACGTAAAGAAACATGATTTGTCTATAACAACTATAGAGAATGTGACAGAAAAATATGTAAGAAAACGGAAACAAATTTATTATTATTACAGAAAAAATCAGAGACGGGATTTATGAGTTCGTCCAGTAAGGTTCAGGTACTAGTAGCTTATTTTTTTTTGAAAAAGTATGTATAAGATTCCGTGTACTCCAGTATTCCGGGATAAGAAAATATTCAGTCTGGAAGTCCAATACGTTGTGGAACATAAGAACGACCGTGGCAATTGTTGGCAAGCAGAGTTGTTCTATAATTAAATATTCCAAGCGACAACAAAGGATGTAGAGATACTCGTCACAGTTAAGGTATCATAAGCTCGGAAACAAAGAAACGAACGCCAGAGGAAATATTAATTTTTTGAACGGGCCGATATTTGTTGATCAGGTGTTTTTGGCAGGAACAGGCCGACGACTGTTGAAAATAAGTGTGCAAAAATCAGTGACTTATTTCTGACATCAGAACTGCTGCTAGTTTTACTTCCATTTTAAGAAGGGAATAATTGTTATCATTTTTTAGCAGCTTCTGTGATCACAGCTGCCACTGGAACTTGCCACTCGTGCAATTTGTTTACCAACGCCCCGTTCTTTTATTTTTTCCTATCAAGTCCGAGTTTCACGTAATGGAGATGGGACGATGTGATGTTTAGATAGAGTGACATGGCAGTGACTGGTCAGCGTTGCGCCATTTCGCGCAATTCCTGGAGTCTGAGTCACGGCCTCGCGACTCATCGCCCGCCAATTCCCCACCTCACTCCCACACAAAGAGATTACGTCTCTTCTCTGCACCAGGCCATCCTCTGCACAGCCTTCTTCAGAAAATGCAACAACTATAACATCTCCCCGTGCTACTTTCTACTTCCTACTTCCGTCGTCAAAATAGTAAAGCCCTGAGTTTCAACCTTTACTGTTCCCATTCGGATTGACCTATTTTATTGTAAAAGGCCACACTTTACGCAGATTTTAATGCCAATTTATGATATGTAAATGAAAAAGTTTTAAAATCATTTTATACATGCGTCTGGCGAAAAAAAAACCCTGAAAAAAGTCCACTTTGACAGCTCACAGGTTTCAAACTGTTGCTTCAAATGGTCTGAAACTGTAGCAAACGACTGTTCCAAATCCATCCGCTAAGTTTAAACTATGTGTTTATTACTTTTTTAAAAATTAATTAATTAGCAGACCTCAATTGCACAGAAAGGTGTGCATTATTCAGGGATACCCATCTTCAACAGACTGCCGCACAGAATTAAACGGTTGTCCGATAATCAAGGTAAATTTAACACTGAATTACGCTCATTTTTGCTTAGCCACTCCTTCTATTCAATAAAGGAATTTATAGAAGAATCGGAGAAGAGTAATTTATTATAGTTTATAATACATAACTTTGTTATAAGTATATTTTCTTTTATACAATAAAATAATGTAATAAATGTACACCCTGACCCATTCCACATCCTTGAAGTTTAGCTTCTTTACAGGATCTACGGAATATGATTATTATTATTATTATTAACTCTTGGACAGTGCATCGCAGAAGAGAGGGACAAAGCTTTTCTTGTAGCGGTTGAAAGTAATAAATATAATACATAAGATTCATTGATGTAGCAACGCAACAAAATTTTGTTCGATTTTTAAAACGTACAGAGAGAAGGTAAAGGTTTTTTGGAACGGGAGGCTAAAGTAGGATGGCACCCCTGCCCGCTGGCCGGGTACCGACCATTCTCCGCCACTCTTCCTAGTTGTTTTCTTTTAATTGCCCGGAATGATATTTCTTTATCCTACTAAACTATTTGCAATTAAGTAATACCCTTTTATGTATTATTTATTATATTTTAAACTAAAATCGTAGATATGGCAATAAAAAGGAGATTTAACTTAAAGCTTAGATTTTTGTAATACCCTAGTATGTTATTACTTACTGTACTTTAAATTTAAGCTAAACTGAAAACTATATTGTAGGGCAATAAATAGGAGATTTTAACTCTAAATTTTTTAAATAATATTCCAAAAAATTTTATAATTTATTTTTAAAATCATATTTTTCTTTGTTTTTAGTCAAATATGGGAAACTGTTTCAATTTTTATTTTTTATCTAATTTTAAACACTTTCCTTTATATTAAAATAAATTAAAACTTAGCTTCTTATAAGTTCGGTTTCTGTCCCTCCGCTATGATACTGAAAATTCGTTCACAAAGAAATTATTCTCTTCCACAATTTCTATAAAAATGTTATATTAATCGTTGGTAAAACCAATATTAATACTTGATCTGTAGTTTTATCATACTTGACTACTATATTTATAAAAAAAAAATAGAACGAATTTTCCGTTTTCATTTAAGATCCATGATTATAAAAATATTTCTACAACATTAAAAATCCCAATTTTGGAATCAGGACGTTCTTCTATTGTAATTTATTTTCAAGTTAAATTTTAGAGTTCTTTCTAGAACCTCTAGGTTGTGAAACGTGGTCTCGGCGAAGCACTGCAGATCCACATTGATTTGATTCATTTGAAGTTTTATGAATTATTAAAGTTGCTTGAAACGAAAGAAGCACATACTGTATACTTGTCACCCTGACTCTCGGATAATGCACCCCCCGCCCTGGTGTTCATCAGATCAGAGAGGGGGAACTCACCCACTCGGAAAGAGCCATAAAATTGCTGTTCACGTTCCTGGCTTATAACAAGCCACGAGAAAAGATATGGTTCTACTATATTCTGTTTAGCATCTTGGGATAAATGTCTCTGAGTGGAAGCTGATCGAATGGTAGTCCCCAAATTACAAAAATTGTTAATGGGACGTTAAAATAAATCAAAAAAAAGTTTCTTGAGAATAAGATTTCAATTAATCAACGATGCATTGTGTGGATGTTACAGTATAATTTAGTCTCTTTAAAACTTATAGTTTTGTGTAATTATTGGATAAAAAATGTGTTAAATAAATGCACAAAAATTGATTTTAAATAAAACATGATGTAAAATTAATATTATTGATACAGAAAGTGAAGTATTATTCACAATAACTCGTTCAACACTGAATATAGTTAGTATGGGCTGTATTTATACTTCTATAAGTACTGTCGGATTACATAATAAACGAGATTAAATTACGAGTTCCGTAGCTCTTATATGATGCAGGGTTACTAATTAATATGAATATATCGAAATATCTCAATGTTAACAGAGAAGTGGGTGATGAAGTATTAAATATACATCAGTTACAAATCTACCAATACGCTTTCATTCAAAAACATGGCATCCATAAAAAATCTGTCGGTCTGTTTACGTACGGCAAAATTTGAAAGAACGCGAATCCAGTTGCAAACTCTACATCGATAAGCAACTAAACACATGATTGCGTCCTTCCGTAGGCTGCTTCCTCCTCCGGTTTGCTGACTTGTCGTTGCCATGTGAAATATTCTAATATAGCCATCTACGAAGCGTGATGCGTCTTCCGACATTGCTCGATTGAACTTCTAAAATCAATCTACTCCAATTGCTCACATTTCACATGACACAGTATTGTCTAAACGATTTATTTGAGCTGTCTTGAAGCTTCGCAACTGATAACCGACGCACACGCAACAACTACGCACTGGCGTAAGACAACTATCATTCTTCTTAGTTGTGCAAAGGAGGATCGACTTCCCGTTGCCTGAATAGATGCTTCAGAGGTAAAAATGTGTTTCCCCAAAATTTTAATACTTTAAACAAAATGGAATGTTTTGTCGAGCATTGCAGAGCTCTAGGGGCAAGAAAACAACTTAGGGTCGCTGGGAGGCGTGGAAACGGCTCCGGCAATGGAAAGTTTTACAGAGACTTTGCCAGCTGTGTGAGATTCTTAAAAACGCTGGCTGTGGGGCGTCGGCAGAGAAAGGATGGAATTTAAATTTTTTTAATGTGAAGAAGCTGCACGGAGGGAAAAATATATCTGGCACCCGTGTGAGATATTCCGAAGGATTAAAGTATTCGGAGATAAGTGACGAAATTAAAGTGTGAAGAGAGCAGAAATAATATAGTTCGTAGGTTCTTAAAATTGTAGGCGGAGGACAGAGTTATGTACGGACGTAACTTAAGGAAGAATTTAAATGAATTGTTTTATTAAATCATAGCAAAGTCATTTTTGGAAAAATTGAAATTTTGAGCAATCTGATGTCAGTGATGCAAAAATTATGCCACATTCTGCAACAAAATTACAATTTACCATCATATCTCCCCACAGAAATTGACAGATGACTCGTTTCCTCTTACTTCATAATTGTAAAAATGAATGTGCCTTTTGTAATTACTTGCTAAATTGTTACTCAAAAATATTTGAAACAATATAAAACACAAATACTGTAAAACGCTCAACGTTCGGCTAAAATATTCTAGACAGTAATAATTAATAATAAATTGAAACCTCTTAAGAAAAATCTCTCTTTACACAATGTATGTCACTACAAAGAGGTTATACATACACCGGACAATGTGGTGTATAAGGAAGGTGTAGTTGAGTACGTTGGGCCTCAGGGATCTGTGCTTGGACCACTTTAGTGACATATTCTCAATTACATGCAATAAAAAATTTGAATTTTCAGATACTCGGGGGTATTTCACGCCACACCTCAATTGTTTTATATCAAAAGCAACATATAATGGCATTTTTTTACATGACCAATAATTTAAGTTTGTTTCAAAGAGTGAAGAAATGCTACAATTGAAGCTCATCCAAATTGCAATGAAACAGAATTTATAAGAACACAGTATAATAATCTCTACCTGACCCAGGAATTTAACGTGGTCCGGTCCAGATTTTTCCATTATTTTCTTTTAAAAACCAATATGAGAAGGTGTGATGAATTTGATGTAGCATGCCGTAAAAATGTAGAAATTCAAATAAAATAGAAGTATAAACAACTTACATTTGGACCTGTAGACACAACCTGGGATTTAAAAAATGATGAGATAATCAAAACGAGTAATAAAGGGATTTACCTGATTCTAAGTTTGAGTACTTATGGAGTAAATCGATTCCAGTGAAATTTATGAATCCTAACCTCAAAATTAGTTATGAAATGGAAATGTGTCCGTGTTCAGAAATATACGTATATAAGGTCATGAGCTTTGAAGAAATGAACAGAAGGAAACTTATAATTTTATTAGCTCAAATCTCAATTTTGAAGGGGAAGATGAGCGGCTTTGTCGATTTTAACTCGCATTGTTGGGAATGTCAACGATTAACCAGTCATAATAAAGTTGTAGCTTTTGTAGAAGACGTTAGTGTTTAGACCTTTCCTGGAAGTGTTTACTAATCCTGAGTGCCGCAATCCACACGCCACAGCCTTCTCGACATTTCCAAACAGCCCCCTGGCACGTTCTATTTAAAACCTCGTTCCGTATTTGTCCGTTTCACCCAATTTTCAACATCGTTCAGCGGAAAAACATTTCAAGCTCGTTACAAGCTCTCCTTTCGGAGTTCGAAACGCACAAGTTTCAACCATGTCATTTACACCGTCATATTTCACAAAAGATTTTGTTTCTTCAAGGCAACATTTATTTTCTTTCATAGTCCCACTGCCGAAATACAATTTAGCCGATTTTTAAGTTCGTCTATTCATCAAGGATTCTCTGAAACCTAACACAATCTTTAATACGCTTAAGGAGCGAGTATTTACCAAAGAGTCTTCACTTAATTTGCACTCCGCCATGAAATATTTGAAAAACCCCATGCGTGTGAATGATGGGCCGTACACCAGAAGAGAAACCTCTTTTAAAAAAATTACAAACTTTCCTACAATAATTTTGGACACTTTCCTAAATGAAGGAATTTATCCTTGTAATAGAAGTGTAAGCATATTTATTATTAATTATTACTTAATATATCCCCACGTTGGTGGGCGCCAATTGTTATAAATATGGAGGTGAGGGAGATTTATTTATTTATTATGATTAATTAATTAAGTTCTACAGTCGGGCGACAATTGTGATAACTAGCGTTTAACTTAAACGGTGAAAAGGCTAAATTGATGTAAGGTTCAAAGAATAAAAGGAAAGATTAATGGCATTGAATTTAAAAATAATGAAATTAAGTTTCTATATGAAAACAATAAGACACTTGAAATAAATTATTTACAAATTAAGACGGTAGAGCGTTAATAATTTTATACTGAAACGCTCTGCTATCTCCAGCGGCCCGAAATTTAATAATCCCTCTGCACCAAACCTCTATCCATTTCGCCTCCTATGACCTCGAAAATACACTATTATTTAAATAATAAATTATTTACTTCACTCAGCTAATTTCTTAGTTTTTTTGAAGTACGACTTTCATCATTAACATCTGTGTTGATATTTTGATCTCAAGGCCAATCTTCCCAATTATTTCAGACTTCAAATGTCTAATACTGTTATACTTTTGTTTTACCAATTGTGCAAAGACATTTAGAATAAACTGAATATGTAAAAACGTAAGCCATGTAATTCGGGTCGCTAATAACACTTTCAATTGTTGATGTGACCAAAAATAATCTAATAAAAAAAACTTTTTTGTATTCTTATATTGAATATTTTGAATTTTATTTTACTGTATTTTAATACTAAGGATGATAGTTACACATTACAAAGTAGTAAATGTAAGTGGTTTGAAGTGAAAATATGAACAAGTGAGAGGCAGAGAGTGCCTCGTGCTAAAGAAGAAAAAAAAGAAAGAAGAAGCGAAAACGATTGTTTGGTACTGCTGCTAAAATTTTAATCTTACCAAAATAATTTAATGCTTCAGATTTCTGAAGTTAAATTCTTATTTCTTGATGAAGATCCAGCGGCATTTTACACATTTTCCGATTCTTTTTGCTGCCTCGCATTATTTTATTATTCACGGAAAAATGTGAACAAAGGAACTATAATTCCAACTTGTCGAACATGTAAGAAACTCTCTTCATGGAAATAGAATCAGGACTATTCGCAAGGCTCCGAAATAAACCTACTAATATTCTCCCCGTACGAGAAATTCTGACTTTTCTGGACCCCAGAACCAACTCTAAAACTTACCTTTTCCTCTGAAGATGGCCACAGTTCCTTAGTGTTGGAAACGTCGGAATTCCTTACTTCGCTTTTTAAAATTTTCCCTTTTATAGACTATTAATATCTGACAACAAATTTAACAATCAACACAAAGGAATAACGACAGGGTTAAATATAGCGGACGGTCGTAAACCCAACGAAAATAAATCACTAGCGTACGTTCATTTCGACCAATCTATTCTAGGATTCGTAAAATTCTGGATTCGAAGAACATAAGAAATAGAACAGAAAATATACTAGAATAAAATGCACCGACTACTCTATTCAATCTTACTGAGTACCAAATATATAATATACATATAAATTATATTCAATGGAAGAAAAAACAAGCTATGAAGATCTTCACCTTCCGTATACGAACTTTAAATCACTAAATAATTGGTTAATATTTTCTTAATATCTTCAGCCTGGTATCCAGACGTTCAGACGTAACAACCAATTTCCACGGTTTAATAAATGATTCTTAGTTTATCAACTGGGGGAACCGTTTCAGCGACATTCACTTCAACCGTCGTCATGTGAGTGATGTGCAGAAACAATTTTGCTGTACTCATTGGTAAGAATTTGCAAAGAAAATTTCTTGATACAAAGTAAAATTTCACAAATACCTGTGGAAATAATTTTCTGTTTCGGTGAAAACGGAAGTTCATCAGCGGATCTAACTCCATTGATAACTTCTGGAAATATTTAACTTGATTTTATAGTAGCAAAAAGGTACGTATTGAAGTATCAGATTTCTCCATCTTAATACTTTAATTCAATTACAACTTCTTTAACTGAGCATCTCTTCTGTTTTTGAATGAAGGTACTTACCATTTCTGGTTTATAGATAATATGTCCATGTAGCTTAGCCGGGAAATGTGTTGTGAGCTAAAATTTGGAAGCCCCAAATATTAAATTTTGAATTCGTAGCCCAATTGAATGCTTCGTTTTGATTTATTTCAGACGGAGCGAGGAAAGTAGTGCAGGGGAGGAGTTGACTGTTGTAAGTTATTGAGAACATTTGTCCTGGGAAAGGGCCTCACAGTTGGAGACGGTCACTTTTACACATCTGAGCGGACTAAATTTAAGTATAAAAAGTAGGGAGTTGTCTAGCGGATCTCCTTGGACAGCAAATATATAACTGTGGGAGTTCTGAGTGTAGCTGGCCAGCGGGCGAAACAGTAAAGCTGCCGATAGAAGTTATAGACGAGATTACAACGAATGACTTGAATTATTTATGTTAATCAAATCAGAATACAGTGTTTACTTCACGAAGAAAGATTGATATGATCTTGAGAGGTTGTAGTGGGAGGAATCAGCGAGAAGTTCATCAGACGTGGACAAAGTTTACAAATTGTAAACACGTTCGGAGGACTATATTTTGGACAACACAGAAAAAAGTAAATTTTATGAACACTCTCTCTCTTACAACATTTTGTTAAAGCACCACTAAATTTAACTCTACCGAAATAATCCCCCGACGATGAAATAAGAATATATTTTCAAAAATTGTATAGGTGGACTACCAGTTTCTGGACGCAGATTGTCCTTTCTTATCCTTTCCAACCAAATATACCATTTCTCGGTCACCGTCTATAATTTTGAAAGGAAAATTACTATCCGATCCTATATAAATTACATCCGGTGTACCGCAGGCAAGTGTAATCGAGCCATTAATGTTCTTTGCATTTGTGAATGACCTGTCGACGGGAATAGATTCTAAAATTAAATTGTTTGTGGACGACTGCATTGTTTACAAAATTATAGGGAATATAGATGATGAAATCGCTCTTCAAGCACATCTAGATAAGATATATCAATGGACAGAAATTAATAAGATGAAAATAAATCCATCTAAGAGTAGAACAATTATTTTTACTAAAAAGAAAATAGTAATCCCCTAGGAATATAAAATAGAAAACGAAAAAGTGCCGCTTGTTGAAACGTGTAAATATCTAGGTGTAACTTGTAAACTTAGTAGCGCGGAAGGGATGGAGTGAGTTACACTTAATAAACAGGATATTGAAGAAAAGTACAAGATAGGTCAAGGTAGCTGCTTACACTTCTCTAGCTAGACCTATGATAGAATACGGGGCTGCAAGTTATGACAATGCCCTGGATAAAATTCAGAAACGGGCTTAGGTTTTGTGTGGGGGAACCACTAGGTGATAGGAGGAAAAAGGCTAGACTCTACAAAGCTTACACGGACGAACCGGCCTGGTCTAAAAAAGACCATAAATACAAAATAAAGGAAAGAGACCAAAGAACGGATGTGGGCAAATATTCCTTCGTAAACAGGATTATAAGGGACTGGAATGCTTTGCCTGCAAGGGTACTAGGGGCTTTCACTAAGAATACAAATGTTTTCAAAAAGAAGTTAGAAACACTGAAAAGTTAGGCGCTTGTTTTGTAAATAAAAAAGGGACATGAAATATTTTTAATTTTTTTTTTCTGTAATTGATCTTTGCACTTTAATTTTATAAATACTGCCACCGGGCAAATGCCCACCTGTAGTAATAATAAATAAAATACAATTAGCTGTGAATTTAATAATTTTCCACCTTTTTAGCCGTTGGCAAGGTGAAATAATTTATACATGGCGACGAAAATCACCGCACTTTGTTTATGTACTGAAAATTGCCACTTACAGTTCGAAAAGCAGGCTTACTCTCAAACCTGGAACCAGGCCAAAACGTCCCCAAATGTCTCACGTTTCTTACCCTCCCGGTAGAAATTAAATAACCTAACATGCGACCAACAAGAAACTAAAATGTATCTAACACTATTCTTGAAAAATATGAACTTATTTTACTTTACCTACTTAATTCTGCTTAATATTTAAACAAAAATCCACAGGGAAATTTTGTATCTTTTCTACTTACGTGATTTAATTGTTAATAATTAATAATTAAAGATGAAAACTGAATTAATTTGATATGTTTTGACAAAATTTTGAGAATTTTTTGATTTTAACTTTAATATTGTATGTGTGGTAACGTTATTATTAGATTGAGAAGGTGTTATCAGATATATTATAATTTTTTCTTTAAACACATGCTTTATCGTTTTATATCCTTATGCATATTACTGTGTCTTTTATTGACTAATGATTTAATTTGTATTCCCTTATTCCTTTTAACTTTCAACTGTTCCACATTGCTAAGTTTAAATATCTAATGTATTTTGTTGCTCTGTATTCTTAAATCAGTTTTCGTTACACAAGTATCCTCAGAGGCAGTTGAGTAAAAGTTTTATACAGCTGGATCGGAATTATTTTGTAACTATATACTTAAAAGCGATATAATAATTTATTTTTTTAATATTATTATTATTATCATATATTTTCTAAAATTTTGAACTTTATTTTGTAGTAATATACTGAAGGAAGTAGTTGACGAAATCCCAAACGTGATGCTAAAACGTGGTATGAATGTATTATATAAATGGCGCTCAACGTGTGGTCGTTAAAAATATTGAAATAGTTAATATACATCTGACGCAAGAGTATGTCGTTACAATGTATAATGTTCTCATATCCTCCTAAAGGAAAAATACGTTTGTCGTCATCTCTCTAGTTCAAAAGCCATCCCAGTTCATTAAGTTTACAGCCTTTACGTAATCAATCGTTTTTCATGGGATCTGAGTTTGATTGTTGCTTTTCCTCTGAAGTTGGTATCCCCGAAGCTTTTGAAAGACCGACTTGTAGAGATAGATTACACAACTCGTAGCCAACTGCCAATCGATGCACACAAGTAACAGGAAAATGCTTGGAGGGTCTTTACATAATAGTTTTCCTTTGATGATACAGTCAACGAGGCTTGCAGTGTTGTGGTCCTCTTTGTTTGTCCGAGAACCGTTATCTCTCCCAAAGCAGCGCAACGTTATGAAACAACGGAGCTGTGACGTGCAACTGTAACCTCTACATCCACAGGAGCTCAGTTTCTCACTGCACAATCACACATTCTTTACACATGAAGCGAGATATTATATAAAACCGTTTCTAATCTACCAATTTCCTCGAAAATCACAGAGAAAATAAGGTTAAAAAATCCACTGAGTACTTGGAACGTCACGTCTCGCACAGTTTATCTTCCAGACATGATAAACATGGTCTAAAACTTAGTGTTCTATCCTGTTTCAACAACAACAAGCGTTGTTGTGCCTTGATTCGTGATTTTCCTAAAACCTTCTACTGTGTCACTAAACATATTTTTTCCATCAATTTATGAACAAAGAACTAAAAATGAATGAAATGTTTCTTATCTCGTCTTTTTAATCGTTTTGCGTGCACGATAAATAACCTGACCTGAGAGAAGCTCTGAGTGGAGTACCACAGGGGCCCGTTTTAGGTCCGCTTTTGGTTTTAAACTCGAGCAGCTATTTTCCACTTGATACTTCTAGCTAGTTTGTTCCATATGGATGCCATATCGCGAGATAAACAATTAACACAGCAAAGCCAACAGAATATTTACGTTGACGTTCTCCGTTATAATTTTGACATAAACAACTGCAAATATTTTCTCAGTGGATCTTAAATAACAATTATGTATCTATATTTTATAATTCCAGACAATATTTTTTTATTCACAATAAAATTTTAGCTAAACAACACAACCTTTCTGTACATATGTTGTCCCTTCTTCGGACTGTCTCTTGCTGGAAGTTAATAATAGTCGTTAAATACACTGGCCTTTCACACATGCTAAAAAGAAATAAGTTAATCAATTAAAATTTTATAAGTTCTGAATTAGTATTCTGAAAGACTTTTAATGGTCTTTAAACATATCTTATTATTAGAAACACTATCATTTTATATAGGACTGATTATTTTATTTTATCCGTGATGTACTAGATGAAAATTCTTCACTAGTATTCAATTTTCCACAGGTACTTATTCAAAATTAAATAATTCAAGTAACTTCCGGCTAAAGACATATTCGTCTTCTTGATCAGAGGGTCATTACAAATGTCATATGCCAAAAATAATATATTTTTTGAGGAATAAATTCTCCGAATATTTAAAACAGAAAAATATATGGCCCCATATATCAGTCACATAAAATATAAAATTGAAAACATTCTTCTTATTTAGATTTTACGAGTTAAATTTGATTTATTTATTTATTCAAAATAGCTTGAAGCTACTCACATATTCTCAAAAAAAATTTCCTACATAATACAAAACTTTTTTTAAATCCAAATTCACTCATTATACTTAATCAGTCTTTTTAAACACTAACTGTTTTTAAATACATTTATACTTTTGGTGGAATTAACAGTTACTGGTAACTCATTGCATAATACTAAACCTATATTAAAAATTGAATTATTTCTACTTTTTAAATTTGAGTGGCCCATCCAAAAATATTCCCTACCCCTGGTGTCATGTACCTCTGAATTTCTTTTTATAATAATATTTAAATATTCTGGTAAATGTCCCTCATCTATTTTATTACAATTCTAATTTATTTTGCATATCCTTATACTACAATACTTGCTCTCATTTAAAATAGCCCTTAATCCTCTATTCCATATCATTTCTAATTTTTAATAGTACTTTCACTTACACAAAATAGCAAAGAGTTACATGATTCAATATGATTCATGTGACAAAACCAATCATCCTTTAAACGTTGAAGTATTTATTTGCAGCTGGTCATCTACACAGCCATTATCAACTGGAGCCAATAGATAATCAATGCGATTCAATTAATAAACACAATCATTTACAAAAATAAATATACTAAGTCTCAGGAAAAAAGAACAACATAACCGCACACGTCTAATTTTTATGCAAACATAGTAACGTTATCTAAAAAATAAATATCATTTTACTTTTATATTTGTTTTTAATAATCAGGTATACTCAACAACAATTAAAATTTTTGGAGTTCAATAAAACATTATTGTATTGAGCAACATTTTTTGACGTTAATGACGTTAATGATTAAATAATAATATAACAATTGAAAATTACATTAAGGATACTCAAAATGCAGTTCCTCGTTTCCGGCCAAATGGAAAATTGGTGGAAGAATGCTTATTCTAAGATGTTGGAAACGAACACATTGACAAGAAATTGCAATTCTGTACACGAGACAAGTACAGGTGAAAAGATTTTACCTGTTGGAGGAATTATAACCTCTGATAAATAATCTTAGAAATTAAGAATTTATGGCTTGGTAGTAGTTCGTGAGCCAACTTACCTTATAAACAAACCTATTCGAATACGAATCCTCCCAATTAGGAGTCCAGCAATAAAGCGCTTCTGTATCTTAATGTACCAATAAAAGAATATAACGATCTTTGGTTTAAAGGTGAACTACAGCTCACGGCAATACGCTCAATATTCAAGGACAGAAAAAAAGTGTTATTTTGATTGTGTTAAACTGACGAACTGATTGATGACTTGTAAATGTGAGATATTAAATCAGAGTAATCATGCTTCACTTCAAGACGGAACGTAATCCGGCGATCATTTCCCTAAAAGTCAAATTTGAAGCAAACAATCATTTTTAAGTAACTATTACTAAATTCACATTAACGAAAATATCACCGATAAACAAAATCATAAAAAAGTATAAAACTTATTTCTTTCGAATTCCGAAATAGAAACTTTTGTGTCCCATAGATTGTAATTATACCGCTACAAAAAAGACTGGGGCTGATAGAAGCGAACAGCACACGACAATTAGTTTAGTATCTGAAGCAAGCAAAATATTAACGAAAATAGTATATAGGAGGATGGAACGACAAATAGAATGAGAGTTGGGAGAAGATCAGTTTGGTTTTAGGAAGGATGGAGGGACAAGAGAAGCGTCTAATTTTAGAAGACAGGATAAGAAAAAACAGGTCTACGTTCATGGCTTTTGTAGATTTACAAAAAGCCTTTGATAATGTGAACTGGAACACACTATTAAGGGTTTTGAAGAGGACAGGAATAAAATATCGAGAAAGGAGGCTTATACATAACCTCCACAGAAGGCAATCAGCAGTAATTAGAATTGAAGATCAAGAATAGAAAGCAGAAAGGAGTAAATCAAGGATGCAGTCTGTCGCCCATGTTGTTTAACTTATATATAGAACAGGCGATGAAGAAATTTAAAACGGAATATGGAAAAGGAATCATACTGGAAGGAGAAGAAATAAAAACCCTACAGTTTTCCAATGATATTGTAATACTAGGAGAGTCAGAAGAAGTCTTGAAAACCATAATAAATGGCTTGAACATGGCCCCGGAGATTCAATATGAGGATTAATAGAGGGAAAACGAAGGTGACGGTGTAGTATGGAAAACAGTGGAATAACAAAGACTGTAAGATTGGGAAGGGATATTTTGAAGGAAGCTGAGGAAGTCTGCTACTTGGGAACATAATAACTAGAGATGGTAGAAGTATAGTAGACATAAAGAGTAGGATAGCACAGGCAAGGAAGGCTTTCGCGAAAAAGACGAGTTTACTTACGGGTAATAAAAGTGTTAATATTAGGAAATCATTGTTAAAAATGTTCGTATGAAGTGTGGTGTTATATGGGTGCGAAACGTGGACGATATGAATTGCAGAAAGGAAAAGATATCAGCCTTTGAAATGTTGTGCTGTAAGAGAATGCTGAAGATCAGATTATTGGATAGAATCATGAACAAAGAAGTTCTAAGCAGAATAGGGGAAGAACGAACAATGTGGAGGACGTTGAACAAGAGAACGGATAGATTAATAGGTCACGTTTTAAGACACGAGGGTCTCGTAAATTTAGTATTATAGGGAAGTGTTACTTTAATGAAATTAATTGTTCTTCGGAGAGGAAACCAAGCATACGAGGTCTGGAAATTAAATAACCAGACTTATTCCAAAGATTATTCCATTCAATGTACTCTGCCAACAACGCTACAAACAAGCTTTTCCCAGTTCAAAGTAATGATGGAAGTCCGCTTCTATCAGTTTGTTGAGAACCTCCGTCACTTTTCCTTTAACGCTTCCACACTGATAAATCCTGTCCCCATAAGTTTCCGATTTGACCTTAGGGAATAAAAAGAAAGTCTGGATCTATATCAAGGTCGTTCTGAGTGTCAGCGCAAAAGTTCATTCTCGATTCCTTTTGCAATGGAGTAAGGATTTTTAGCGCCATTTTTGAGCAAACTTTCTGCATGTTCAATTTGTGATACATGTGGGGACATTACTCTATAATGAAAAATTATTATGAAAATGCGAATAATATTAATTTTAACATATATTCATGGCAACATGCATTGATTGAATAAATTTTTAATTTACATAGCCGGGTTTTGATTACGATTAAACCCTATACCTATATATGCACACATCTTTTACAAGTTAAATTTCTTACAACTAATACACGAGTTCTAACTTAGGGTCGTTTTAACGGGCCTTCCCATAAACCAGAATCACTAATACTAACCCTACTCGGAATTAGCAATACCAGGAAATCGGCAAAAGGTTTCAAACAGAGGTATTTACCATGTCGTCTCAGCTTGCCTGGTCATTGTCGCTGGACCCCATCTGGACTTCCTTGTTTAAGTGATGAAGAGCCCTTTGGCACTCAGGACTGGATCACGACTTATTTCCGTTATTTAAATGTCCTCGACCAGGACAATCCCCAATTTCTTTCAGAATATAACTGCTTAATGTCCCAATCATCAACTCGATTACCACGACCTTAATGCCCAATCTTAACCACCACGTCCTTATTAATGTTGAAAACCAGTTTTTGAGTTTTTTAATATTTTTTTCCACTTCCTTACTTCATATTCTGTCAGTGGCGGGGCTCGATATTCTTCAGTCAAAAACCTTATCTGTACTCTCTGGGAGGAGCCGTTTTCCCCTCTCCACCAACCTTTTTGGGGAAACACACCATCCTCGTTCACCACCCGATGCCGCCAAATGCAAAAGACTAGGGAAAAATCGCAGTCGTGTCTGGGCTTTATTACCCCTGTCTGTAACCTGCGACTTCCATCACGCCGTTTGCGTTTCAGCAAGAGCTGCGTAAGAATGACAGGTCATAATTAAGTATCTATCTGGATTATTTGAACAATTATTAAAGCATTATCATACTGTCTTTAAGCCTAGAACTTCAAAATTTAAAACTTTTTCGATTCAGGACCAGAGTCGAATTTCATTCCAACTCAAAGACTCAGCATGTAACTCACTCTCCAAAAGTTCAAAGGCCCAACTTCGCAGACTCTCACGACTCTACGACTCGAACTGTACTGAGTCGTCTTAGAGAGCCGTTCTTTCATATGAATCGTCTCCTTGAATAGAACCTCGGTTCTTTTGCCCACTACTACATCACAGTATAAATATTACATTTTGTTTTGTAGTTAATAAAATAAATATAATACTTCCAACTTTCTTCAGGTAAACACAAAAAATTGTTAAATGTTAGCGGAGTTAGATGCCAAGCATCATAAATTCAAAACTCTTTTTTTCTGACACTAAGTTTTTTGCATTTTTTTGTAGTACTACTTTTTATTTAGTTCTATACTTCAGTCGATAATAATCTCAATTATTAATTAATTTTTGTTTTTCGCAACTTACCACCAGTATAACAACTAAAAGTCACTATATGTATGATGATGAGTGAAATAGTGTTTTACCGCATAACAGATATAACTAACAACACGTATACTTTGGAAATTTTTGTATTCGTTCAGAACAGTTAGTAATTTAAGGTTCTATTTGATTGCCAAAGCAGCCATGCACATTTGTTTCTTGCTGTGATTAATCTGTACGGTGTTCTTGAACTGACCTTACACATTATTCTAATGACCTGCCTTTGAGCAATACTAGTCTTTCCTTTTCCTGTTCAGTCAGCACAAAAAAAGTTACGCAGTATGACATTACAAAAATAAGAATATACACTGTAGGCTATTTTATTCATATCTCAAAATTTCGCTTACAGCCATTTTACAGCATTTTTTGATAACGGATTCATATTCTATAAATGGACAACAATATTACCCAATAAATGAAATCATATTTTGAGTATTAATTAGATCGTAAACAACTTGTACATTACAACAGTAATTTTCGTTTTTTTATTAAATAGTTGTATCTCAACTGCTTGAAACATTATAATTAAATAATTAATGAGCATTTGCCTTGAAAGCATTCTATGTCTTTTATTACAACACAAAACCACCGCCTTCAACAAAGCTTAATATAATGAAACCGACGGAAACAACGGTAATTAAATACAGAGACTAATATATTCCATACCAACATGATTATAGACCATATAAACTTATAAATAAACTAAAACTTAATTTAGTATTGAAGTTAAAAATTTCTAAGTTTATTACAAAATAAAATCATAGGCTTCAAATAAACATAATATAATAATATCGACGGAAACAATTGTAACTAAACATAAGGACACAAAATTAAATTAGTAGTCAAGTTTAAAATTGTTCCCTAATTTTTACTGTACCCGAAAAATTAAACAAATTAGGAAATGATAATTGTATGTGCCTATAAAAATAAACGTCCTATTTTCATTTATTGTGGACAGATTTCCTTAAAATAAATTTCATAAATTAATTAATTCAACAACGTAATTATACAACTTGAAATCAAATTTTGAAAAAGGTATTAAATAAAAGAATCTAATTATAATTGTCACTTAATTTAAGAGTATCAATTTTTACAACAATAAGATTGTTTTTACTAATTGACTGTATGTCGTTTCGGACAGTATTTCAATTATATCAATATTTTCAAGCTAATGGTTTTCGTAATATAAGAAAAATTATAATGTGTGGTTTTCATTAACAGGTAACAAACTCAACATGACCAAGAGCGTTGAAAAGGAGTTGGTAAACTAATGTTAGACAATGAAATTGATTACAAATCAACATTACTAACAGAAATGTTATACCTTGGATTAGAAAACTAATTCATCGATGCGGAAACAGATACTAGAATTATTTTCTATTTCGCTGTTGAATTTTTTTATAAATAAAAATAGGAACTTGACTTAAATTAATTATGTATCATTATGATACTAATTTGATAACAGTAAAAGTGAAAACAGGTACACAAAATACGCAGACAAGGTAGTAGGGTATGACGGACATTGTTTTGTAAAACATATTTGTTCCGAATGATTCGACTCACAAAATACGCAGTAAGGTTTCTTAATTTCTTTTGTGTGCGATTCTAGACGTGTGCACAGTTTTAAGACAAAGCAAGCGTTTAAAAATAGAAGCAAGGCCTAGATCGATATCACACGAGAGTACACAATTCATAGAACAAAGTGCGTGGTCAGTTTCAATTTGCGACGGTTTCCATTACATTTTACAAACGCGAAAAACAAAGTGTTTAAAGAATAAATTATATAAAAATAATAACTGTGCTGTAATTTTTGTTGTCGGAATATTTCCCCTCTAACCTGGCGAAAAATAGTTCCAAAGATTTGTGGATTCTAGATTTGAAATACTGACAATAATGACGTAATTTTCAAGCAGTTGGTAAATTTATTTCCAACTTTATGTTCAAACAAATAACTTGCTCATCTAATCAGTCACTCGGTGACCATCAATATCAATATCTATTGATAATAATGCTCATTTATCGGTTTTTCCCAATTTATTCTTACAAATGCTGAAATTATAACTGAGAACTTCCCCCAAGAAATGGGCACAATTATAAAAGACTTGAATAATAATTATTGTCGCTTTAAATCTGAAAGATTTGGTATGATTCCCAGTTGAAGAGTAAGAAATACATAGAAAACCATTTCACGGTTATCAAATCCAGTTTGTGCATTTAAATTGTTTATTCATCTTAGCAACAAACAGGCGAATTGGAATTTTTTCCAGATGCTTCCCTTAGTCGCATCAACTGCGAGGTCATTAGCGGCTTTACACGATTAAATCAAACTTATATATATATATATATATATATATATATGTGTGTGTGTGTGTGTGTGTGTGCACGTGTGTGGTCAAAGTAAGGTTTCTCAAACAACACAAAGCCCATGCCAGGATTCGAACCCGGGCCCTCTGTGATGCGAGGCAGTCACGCTAACTACTGGACCACAGGAGGTCACATACATACATCAATTAGTATTGTGATGTGTTTTTTTAATTTCTTAAAATTTATAAATATATTATAGAATTTAGAGTATATATTTAAAAGGGTGGGCGCCAATAAATCTCAATTTTGACATTTAAAACAGTTTTATTATTAACAAATGTAAACGATTCAACAAATTACAATATATAGATATTAATTAATTTTAATGAATTTCATTTGCTCAGCTTAGTGCTACCCAAGTAAATAACATAGCAAGATACTTTAGTAAAGGTAATTTACTGTATTCAGGACTTTATGACGTGTTTATACGCATAGCAGAGTGGGAGATTATTGGCTTTTGTTTCTTACTTTACATTCAACTTCCCCTAGTTTCCTGGTTTACCGGCATTACTGGATTCAACGCAAAAGCAACTTCCGAGTGGCATGTGAAACGGCAGGCCTCTGATGTGGTTCAGGGAACGTGTCTCCACCTTCGTTACCTCGTGATAGTTGGAGCAGCCAGATCGCCGCTCCTTTCTGACTCCTTGAAGCCCAACCAATCCGACTTTCCGTTTCGCTAGCTCCTCTCTGACCTCTCACCTCTACTCTCTTTTTTGAATGCCTCTTTTCGAGTTCCTCTCCACTTCTAACTCACCTCTTCTAAGAACCTCATTGACCTCCCCGCTTTTTCTATCTTCCTCAGGTTCTCCAATGGGGTTGGCGTCTCTAGCTTTCCTCTTCAAAAATTCAAAATTTTGGGGTGGTCTAACTTAACGCCCTTTGGCGTAAGGAATCACACACTTTTTGAAGTACTCTTAGTACCGGCTTGAATTGAAGTCGCGATCCTGCAATATCTGGAAATATTTCATTGGGGTTTCCTTCAACAGTCCCCATAGGAGATTGAAGTCTGGGGAACTGGGATAGGCATGGTGTGAGGTTTTCCTGACGAATCCAGCGTCCTAAAATGTCAGCGTCACGTTGAGGAGGAAATGTGTTGGTGTGCTATCGTGAAGAAATCACATCCGTAGTCGTTGCTGACATGGCATATCCTCCAACGAAATAGGCAATACATTAGCAATGGTTTGATGATAATGAGCCACATTTAATCTTTCTGGCCCTAGGAATGTGATTCTAGAACGCCTGCAAATATATTGATGGAGAAATGATGTTGAGGCCCTGTTTCTGTAAAAGAAAGCCCACACATGCTGGTTATGAAAGTTCACAAATCCATTTCTTGTCAGCCCTGCCTCTTTGGTAAAAAAATTTTAGACTACCACAGTCAATCCGCAGCACAAATCTTCAAGACCCATTGACAGAACTGCAATCTGCTACGGTGGTCTTCTGGCCTTAGCGCTGAAGATAGTATGAATACAGCAGTGGTTCGGACAAGGGGATGACTCACACCTTCTGCTGCTGCCAATCGCTGACTGGATCCAGGTCTGCGTAACACATGCTCCTCCATCTAGGTGTTTGGACTGACCGAAGTCTTCCACTGTGGGTTACCAGAGAATCTGTGACCTTCCAAACGTCTTCAGCCTCTATGGAAAAGTGTACAGATCTCATAAAGTATGCCTTTCCATACTTTTTGGACTCTTGTTAAGATGGTTACATTCAAAATATCCGACGCTTTTTTTCAACAACCTGTATTTAAAAAGGAGATAAGATATGTACATTTTGGAACACACTTATGAATTACAAAATACATGAAAGAAAAAATTATGTACGTTCTATTTGATAATAATCATCGGGAGAGACGTTGTCTTTCCTGACATCACGAAATTCCTTTCACGTGAAGTAATATGTGTTTCTGGGAGATTTCACGAGCTCGTTTGCAGGAAAATGTTCCAGGGAAAACTGCTTCGCAGAAGATAGGAATTCATTATTAAAGACCATCTGTTCCTTAGAAGTACTACGAGTTCTACTGCACAGGACAATATAAAAGTATTATGCAACTTCTATATCAATTTGTAATCTTCAAGCGTGTTTAACCTCTGGTAAGCTCGTCTAAAATTCTTGCGAATAGCCCAGATAATGTTTAGGCAAGAATATATATATAGTAATGACTTCATATAAATTCGGGGGGAATATATTTAATTTGAAATAAATTTCTTGGTCGTAGCGTTATCTGGCAGGTAAAGACGAGTTAATACCCAGCCTACCGATGTCTTGCGCGTGTAGCGGTAAGATGGACCACGACAAAGGATCTGAAAATTACTCAAATTCCAGGGTTCATTGAGGTGGCATTATTGTTGAATTGCTGATGGTGGACCTGTAATTAATCGTGTAGACCCCGAAATGGGTGGAGTTTAAAAAGACGCGCCCTGGAAGTTTAAACCTGAATAGCTAACTTGCCGAAGTTTCACAGGTGTAGTAGCTGTTTTCGTCGCCAGCAAGTCAAGAGTCTGCAGTTTGACCCCGGTAGCAGAGCCCAGGATGAAGACGAAGCCCACGAAAAATATCCGCATACCAGCCAGAGGATATAAGCAGTTCGGAGGAAATTTATATATAAAAACCTGGATCATGTGCCACGTGTTCCGCTACCAAAAGGCAAAAAACCCCACGTTTTTAAAGTAGTCACATTGTTATGTTATTTTTTCCTCTTTGTTTAGTTTATTTATTTATTTAAAATAAATCTGTTGTGTTACTGTAAATTCATTTTAATTGCACCACCAAGTGCAAAAGAGGTTAGTAAATGTGTAAAATAAATAAAACCCAATAGGTTCATTACAATATACATACAGGTGTATCAAAAGTAAGTACATAAAACTAAAGCGAGGATAAAGGGAGTCAATATAAACATTTTCCCCTTTGGTATGTCAGAGACGCTTCGTTACTGCGAAATTTGAGAAAAGAAAATTGAGAAACCTGCCTCCCTTCCTTGCCGCTGCCGTCAAACAAATAGATGAATGGCAATCAGAATGGTCCAACTAAAACATCCCCACAAGTTAACAGAGGTGTTGCTAGGGGCTTTAAAACAGACCCTCGCGTGAAACTATGGCATTGTCAAGAATCAATCATCCGCATTCGGACTTATTCGCCAGCTGCTGTAGAAACCAATCGCACAATTATGTTCGATTAAGTTTAGAAAATTAGAAATCAGCGCAAAGATGCAAATTCTTGTCCATTGCAAAATGTATGAGACTTCATCCCGAGGAAGGCGTGGGAAGCCTGCATGAATCACAAATGCTATTTTCAAAGTTGGACTGCGCATGCGTATAAAGAAGAATTGCATCCTGTGTTGTTTCCATAAATCAGTTATTAATATAGTAAGGGGAAGGGAGCGTTTTGATTTTCCAAGGATTAATCCTAATCTTTGTGCATAATCCCATCCGACGGATATAACATTCAAAGATAATAAAGAGACATTTTCGCAAGTTTTAAAGGGCTTAAGCACCTGCACCAGATAACGCATCCTTCACCCACATAACAAGAATGGCGTCAGAGGAAATGTCGTTGCTGATAGGAAAAATATCGCTCAAAGTTCGCAAGTTCTTGTTTACAAGGCGATAACATGACTGCAAATTCTCCTCGCTTCACTCACCACGAACGATACATTCATATAGACTATATATAATAGATAGGTATAGAAGAGACATCTTTCTTCAAGACCGGCGATACATTCCTCATTGTTCGATTCAATTCCCGAAGCACGTCTTCTACTCCTGCGTTTTTGAAAATTAACTTCTTGTTGTGAAGTGATGTCATATAGACGAAGGAGTGAGAGCTACCTGGTCCGACCTGCCTGATAAGCTTTTCCCATCATCACATTTGGGTATATATGGTACACCTGCCTCTCATACCCCTTGACTACCTTATACTTACTTCTGCATCCCCCTTTCTATCACTTCCTGTTCTCTTCCAACCTCAGGAGGATACATTTCCGGACAATTAATTACCGTCGTGATATTTTTCTGTCGCTACACTTTAATTTGAACATTTTGTATCTCAAGTGTAACAGCTTCGATGAGAAATTTGCAGGGGAAATATTATCTCCTTTAAGGAAAGAAATGTTTTTTTTAATTAATGCATTTTTGGGACAATTAATGTTAATAAAATAAAACGAATCACTTCCGTGATTTAGTGCCGAATTTTTCTTTTTTCATTTGTAACGATAAAGCAAAACTACTCGGAATTTGGCGATATGAAATCAAAGGCAAGCTACTTCAGGGTTACAGACTGGGGGAATGAAAGGCACTATTGGCATTTTTTCCATGTCCCGTGAAATTTGGCGACAGCGGATGGTAAGGTGAGCGGTGTTTAGGGAAGAGGGCAAACAGCTCCTCCCAAGGAGGACAGACAATAATTTTGATTAAGAAATATCGAACCCTGCCACCGACGGAATACGAAATAAGACACTGGGCGAAACATTATTAAAAGCCCCAGCAGAAACGTATATTGAATATTAAAGAGATGAGGAGTTGGACACTAAGGACGTGGAGGTGTTAATGCTTTGAACATGAGATGAGGAGTTGAAGATTAAGGAGATGTTGGTTAAGGACGTGGAGGTTATGATCGGACGTTAAGATTGGACAGTTAAATATTGGAAATTGTGCTGACCACGGACATTAACAACACCAGTAAGGTGCCATCCAGTCCGGAGCAACGAGGAAGCGGCCGCTGGAACTTCCAGGCAAGCAGGGAAGACTCGGTAAATACCTCACTTTGTAACCTTTTCCGATTTCCTGTTACTGTCAGTTCCAAGTAAAATTATTGTGTTAATAATTCTACTCTATGAGAAGGCCAATTATAACGACCCTAGGAATTTCATTTGTATAATTTTTGTAAATATATATATATAATCAAATAATGACGGCTTATAACTTTAAAGTGAGCAAATTGTAATTATATATATATAACAATTAATGGGGAAAGGACAGAGATGTCTACCATCTATCAACCTCAGGTAAGTCACCTTCTTTCTGTCTCTCTGTCCTTTCCCCATTATTTGTTTTAATTAACATGACAATGTCATTTCCTGACTCATATATATATATATATATATATATATATATATATAACTGTTAAGAATAGAGTAAACTGAATTTCATTCTTATAATAATATTGCATTATAGATTGATAATATCCCCTATTCATTTCACAATATTAATTTTAACTGTAAATTGAGTACTTCAATCAATTTATATACTGCGTATCGTTTCTTCCTTCAAGATACAAAAAGTGAATAAAAATGTACAGAAAAGTACCGTAGTATGTCACTTGTAGTTTAATTGATTGAATCCCTATGTTATTGATGCATGGAAACCTTTTGGTTCTACTTTAATTAAATTTGTAAATCATACAGATATGAAATATCTCACGCAGCCAAAGAATTACCCTTCACTGATCAATAGAATTTTGTATTTTCGGATTACGTAATACTAATTATTATGTCAGAAACCATTATTATCTTTTATATGTTATATAAAGTAATAGATATAAATTGAAATAAACTGAAATTATTTAGAGTTAGATTAATTAATTATAGATGTAATAATCAAATACAAATTTTACAAAACTGTGCCCCCTTTCCCCAAGACACTTCTCTGATTAAAGGGAAGAGGCCATAGTGCTGATAACCCTGTTTCTTAAAAACTTGTGATATAATATTTAAGCTCTGTGAGTCACAACTCTTTATTTTAAATTAAAGATAAGGTTCTTGCAGTACTTGAGAGTACACTACATTCATAGTTCTACACCAGAGGGATCACTTTTAGCTATAGAGGCGTGTAAACACTCGTTTTATATGTTTTCCAACTGTTTAAATCCAACCTCTTGTCAATCCTTGGTTGTGCAAATGGCGAAAAATCGTAAAAATAGAGAGAGGTGTCGTTTCGACGGATTTCCGGTGGTCTCAAAAGAAACAGCCAAATGAACAAAATGGTAGAGAATCGAATTTCCAATCGACCAAGTTTCATCAGATTTTTTTTAAAATCCTCAGTTTTGCAACTACAAGGGCCTAAATTTGGAGGGGTTCCAAAATTGAGTTTTTTTAATGTGTTGTAACTCTGAGAAGGGAGGGGGGTTGGTCCACCTTGGAAATAGAGATATCATCTGATAAGTCTGGGTGAGACAAAGAGTTGAGTACGGACTTTGCTAGAGGCGGAAAACCAACATAATAAAACATTGGAAAACGAGGAGGTATGGTGACATTTTCAGATTTATATTCAGTATTGTTGCTATTAAAATTTATTTAATTTAAATTCAAAAATATTTTATTTGCTTTCAGAAATGAACTATTACTAAATATTAAAATTTACCCCACGTGAAAAATAAAACTAATTTAAGTAAACATCGTATCGACGATCCAAAGAACTTAATTATTTCTCATGGAGTTAGCTCCTTGCCTACAATATGTTAATTACGACGCGAAATATTTATAATTTAATGTAGTATTATAGATAAACCCTTATTCACTTTAGGAATCTCGATACGTATATGGGACACGAACACTTTTGCGTAAAATGTTTTTCACTTTTTTGCACATGTATAACTTCAGTATATTTCAAAGGAAGTTAAAGATCATGTGCAGCTTCAGGCGCCGTGGAAGACGTGTTCCAAATTTGGTCAAATTTGTGACACGCATGCTGAAGCAGTGACAAAGGTCTTAGATATATAGATTGAAGCCATGGGCACCGATTGATTAATAAATAACAAGTCAGATGAAATAGAAATGCTTCAATTGTAGGAGCGTATAGCTAAATTGAACGGTAAAATGTCTACCGGACCAGGAACTGGAACTCCGGACCTCCTTAGCACAATGTCTGTTGGCCGAATCGGTATCAATTCCGGTGATTTCAGATCTTCTTTAATTTTACATTTTTTTAAATTCACGATATCATTTTTTGTTCTGTCCAAAAAATCTCAGCAAAATCTTGGAACTGACAGTACCAGGAAATCGGCAAAAGGTTACAAAGTGAGGTATGTACCGTGTCTTCCCTGCTTGCCTGGAACTTATAGCCGCCGCTTCATCGTTGCTCCGGACTGGATGACAACTTACTGGTGTTGTTAATGTCCGTGGTCAGCACAATTTCCAAAGATGGCCGCCTTTTTAAGCTCTAATGTTTTGTCTTGTCTCTAGAACAGCTTAAGATATTTAGTTGTTTTTTTTTTGTATTCTATGAAAGATAATGTTACTGATTCGCATGGTATTGCCAATTTGTAAAAACATGTTCATTTTCTCATTCTGCCGCCCTTTCAATTGAAAAATTTTTTTTTACTATTGAACAGTACCATAGAGTATTACAATCACTGAAAAGAAGAACGGTAACTTATGAGTGTAACAAAAGCTCCGCTTTCAAAATTAGTCCCCATGAGAAGCGCCGTCCTTGTCTTTTTCCTAGTCTCTGGAGGAGTCTGAGTCTTTCCTAGGCGTAAGGTCACGAAAGTTATCTTCTGCTGAAATGTTTTTTTCCTGTTGCGTGTATTCTGCATCTCGTGAGGAAAAAAGATGTTTACACGTTGCGAGGATCTGATTGACTGATTGTACTAAATACGGACGAGGAGAAACGAATTTCACAGTTGTGAGATATTGAGGAACGACGAGCGGCCTTCCATTACCGTGTTACTCGCTGCTCATGTTTTTACATTTATCGTATATCGAGAAACGGTCACATTTTCATGAGCCATGCGACGAGCCGTTCCTGTTTCCGTAAGAAACTATGAGATCAACCTTGGTGGGAGCAGGGGCAAGAAAACGCGTTTCGACCTGCACTGGTTGGTGCCACTGACGCAACATTCCAGCCAAATCAATAACACCTGAGAAACTAACGGAGAATTAATGTGGTGTTAAGAAGCCACTGTTAAGAGTCGTTGCGCAACATTTCGCGGTAGTAATCTACATCATGGGCCCAGACCCTGATGACGTGGTAAGTGAATCAAGTGAGTGACGGGGAGAATTTCCTGTAATCGGCGACTGCCTTCTATAAGTACGAACAAAACAACGAATAATATTTAACAAATATATTTTCTTAATCTATATGACAGAATAAGTAGCCCTCTATTTAATTTGGAACGATCTAAATTGACATGTTAATATAATTTTAATATTGTCTGAAAAATAATAATTCTCTGTCTCTCTAAAAATTAAACGGTTTTACAGTTCTTTATAATTTAATCATTAATTTTTCTCTTAATCAACTATTTTATACCATTGTCATAGCCTAATGGTATACAGAAACGTGTATTTTTCCCTTATTTGTTTTTAATGTTTCAAATTTATAAATTTTCGTTTATAGTCGCATCAACTGCGAGATCATTAGCGGCTTTACATGATTAGGGCAAGATTAAATATATATATATATATGTATATATATGTGTGTTTGTCAGAGAAAGGTTTCTCAAACAACACAAACATCCAAGCCCATGCCAGGGTTCGATCCCGGGACCTCTGTGATGCGAGGCAGTCACGCTAACTACTAGACCACATCAATTAGTATTGTGATGTGGTTTTTAAATTCTTAAAATTTATAATTATATTAAAGAATTTAGAGTATATATTTAAATGGGTGATCTCCAATAAATCGCACCTTAAAACAGTTATATTATTAACAAATGTAAAAAATTCAACAAATTAAAATATTTAGAAATCAATTAATTTTAATGAAATTTATTTGACCAGCTGAGCCCAAACCAAAAAATTACATAGCAAATTTAGTCTACTTTACTCAGGCTGTATTGACGTGTTTATACTCTTAGCAGAGTGAAAGATCATGGCCTTTTGTTTCTTACTTTGTATTCATACTCCCCTAGTTTCCTGGTTTACCGGTAATCCTGGATTCAACGCAAGGGCAGCTTCCGGGTAGGCCTCTGATGTGGATCAGGAAACATGTCTCCACTTCCTCGTGCCAGATCGCCTCTCCTCTCTGACTACTTGAAGCCAGCCAGTCCGACTTGCCGGTTCGCTAGCTCCTCTCTGCCCTCTTACCTCCGACTCTCTTTTCAAAATGCCTTTTCCAGGTCCTTCGCATGTTGAACTGACTTCTTCTAAAAACCCTCATAGCCCTCCCAGCTTTTACTCCAGAAAGGAGCTTTGTGAACATCTCAGGATCTGCTCTCCATGGAAACGTCGTACAGAATGCTTAATATTATAAATTAATTTGGATTAATAATATAAAATACACAACGAAAATTTATTCATGTCAGACATTACAAGGTAAAATAAGTTTGCGAATAGGAAAAACAAAACGTAACGGACGGCGGGTAACGGAAGGTAGATGACGTCATAACCGTGCACCAATCATAAGACGCCAAGTCAACAACGTGTGGATTTAAACTTACCCTGGTAGTAAATAATTTTCCTCTCTCTTTCTCTCCAAGTAGAGTTATCACAAGCCTCGGAGAATTAGGGGCTACTTTCGGGGATGCCTCCTCCTCCCTCTGGTTTTTAAGTTTTTCACCAGCCGAGGCACTTCAGGTAGTTTTAAGGATATATGTTCCGGGGTCGTAGATCTTGGGTACACGGTAAGAGCTGTTCGATGATCCTTTTGGAAGGAAGTCCAGGTGCCTCCTAAACTGGTCAAGGCGCGGAGTTGAGGATCTCTGTCCCACAGCAAACTCTTTCCCGCGATTGGGAAGGACGTGAGACAAGTACCCAACAGCGACACAGTATTTTTAAGATATTTACATAAATTCAAAACCAAACCTGTCTTATTTTGTTGCTGGAAAAATACTATTTCATTCTTATTTTTCAATCACGCTACAAACACTGGATTTTAAAGGAATAATTTTTTAAATTAACACTTCTCAAACGTGTTTTTTGTGTATCTAATGATTTGACTTTTTTCTTATTACTAAGGCAATGACACAATAAATGAGAAAGGGGAATGATAAAATTAATTTGGTATCAGAGGTCCCGAAGACAACTTCATTTTTCTAGACATTTAGGATTTATTTAAGCTCAAATTTTAGTTTTATAAGGTCAATTAAGTTTATAAGGGTATGGAAATCTTAATATTTAGCGGTAACAAAGAAGGTTGCTCCATAACCTGTTATAAAAGACGAAATAAATAGAATAAAATGGAGTGAATGAGAAAAGTGGTTCCAAAGATAATTTAGTTTCTTTTAGTCCTTACCCTTCGAGACTATTTCCCCCAAAAGTTTATTTCTTCACACATATACTCTCTTAAAACTGAACCAAAAGTCGCTAAATACTACTAACCACCCTCAGTTTTAAATCCGTCTCAAATTTTAGGATTTCATTCATGAATAATTTTAAAACACAGTATAATCAAATGAGTGAAATTGCGCTAAGTAATGTAGGAGAATATTTTATAGACAAAATTGAAGGTATGTAAAATGGAATGGGTAGTCAATTTGGTTTACTTAAAAAATATAAAATGTTGGACAAAAGAATATAGGATTTTGAGTTTTAAAATTATTAAAAACTTATCTCTGTACATAGATGATTATAGTACATTTCATAAATATTATATATTAGTGAATTTTTAAAGTATGAGACTGATTTAAAACACAAAGGACTCCTCTTACATTAAATCATATTCATAATGAGTTATGCTAAATTTAAATTCCTTGAGGAATAACTAAGTTAATTGTAGTGAAATTTGTAAACCAATCATAGAGCTCCTGAAGATGACGCTGGATGTTGCAATCTTCACAGGCAACAACATGCTGAAGAGGTTATAGAACCTTCACGGGAATGCTGCGTAGATCATAATACAAAGACAAGAGAAGTTTGAAACTGAAATAAAAATTAAGATGTATAAATCAGAAATTTATTAATTATTGGTAATGTAAATAAAATAACAATTTTATATTTTTTATTGAGGAAGAGTTGTGTTTGTAATATGAGAACAACTTCATTTTTCTGAATTATTGTGTATTTTATTTATAATTAAAAGTCAGGGAAATGAGTAGTTTATTTGTCGTGCAGTTTTTGTTTTGAACGGGTGGGTAGTCGGAGCAGCTGTTTAGAATTGAAATCAATGATTGATTTTGCCGTGACGCGCTGCTGTAATGTCGTGGCAACCTTGCAATTATTGAGTAATAACATTGACCGTGCTGCACGGTTAGCGCTGACGCCTCAGCGGGTAAAGACATAAAAGTTTGTTTTGAGCCGGTTACATGGCGTGATGACACGGAGTTTCATAAGTTATTTTGCCGAGTGTAAGGTGCACGGCCATTCCCGCATCCGAGTTGCGTCAGCCGTATGACGTCACAGTGACGACACGCGAGTTCCGTTCGACGTCTCGAGTTGTGACTCAAGAACGGCGGTGACTACACAAAACCTCTCCTTCCTCGCCGCCAGGATAATTAGAAAGGAGTCGCGGCGTTCGATCAGGGGATGATTTTCCTTAAGCATTACGTTCAAGGTCAGCCGGTTAAACTGAACATTACGCACGGGCGTTACGCAAAGAACTGGATTACGAAATGGCCCCATATCCTGTTTGCAAATTGATTCTTTCCCCTTGCTTATATAATGCGTCTGATGGTCCGGACATCTTCGTAGCCGGGGCGCCCCCGTTGCGCGACCATTGCGTCATCAAAGCAAATAACTTTGCCTGCATAACTGTGATTTCACAATGGCGCAGGATGAGGAAACACATAACGTCAATAACCCGCCCCGCCCGGATGCATCACTTATCACTTTCTTTGTCTCCACGTTCTTACTTCACTTCTTGATATTTAAATACATATGACTTCTATTAATCAGGGAAAAAAATTAATACCGACTTCGGTCGCGCGGAAATAGCTCATTTTATTTTGCCCTAAAAACGAAACAAAAGCAACAGAATTTTGATAAAGTTGAATTCATTAAATATATAAAATGTACGGTATCACTTACTTATGAGCGTTTCAGTACACACCTTATAACTCGCAGTTGGTTTTCAACATACGTTTCGGAGCCATTACTCTACCTTCCATATCCCCCTTTTCAATGTCCTTCCTATGCAAATAAAGGGGAGTTACCTGCTTCAGGATCACCCCCATGTAGTCTGTTAACCCCCAAAAAACTGGCTACCTCTACCATCCGTATCCCCCCTTTTAAATGCCCTTCCTATGCTATTAAAGGGGAGTTACCTATTTTAGGATCGCCATTATGTAGCCTGTTAACCGAAAAAAAAGAGCAATTACCAAATATTAAAATTTTCCTGACGCAAAATATAAAACCAATTTACGTACACATCGTTTCGACGATCCAAAGAATTTATTATTTCTCAGGGAGTTAGCTCTCTGCCAACAATAGGTTAATTACGGCGCGAATCCTGCTGCAACAATAGATGGAATGAGGATACTCGCTTACTCTCTCTCTCTCTCCCTCTCTCATGCTGCCAAAATTATAATACCACAGTAAGTGGGATGATTGGTGTAGGAACGCCAACTCGCAGTTCGGTTTCCACGCCGGCTTTCGCGCGGCAATTCAAATATTAACATTTATATCTTTTTAAATCTGCAAGATATGGAAGTGAATCATACGAGAATATATGAGTTAAAATTTCAATCCCTCAAATTTTTATTGAAATCCGTCCAGTCATTTCGGAGCCTATTCGAGACAAACATAAGGACAGACAGACACTTCAGTTTCATTTATTGGTATAGACTATTGAGGATAGTAGGCTTTCCCGATGAATTTGTTGAATAAAGACTTATTGGGTTACTACCAGGGTCATATTAGAATTTAAGCCGTCATTTTATCTTCATAAAGTAAAAGGAAAGATGAATACGTTATTCGTCGAAACGTCGGTTTTAAATTCAATTATATAAGGATTTTATTTGCTTTTAAAAATGAGTAATTACTAGATATTAAAATTTACTTTAATCGACAAATAAAACCTATTTACGTATAGATCGTATCACCGATCCTAAGAAGCTTATTATTCCTTAGGGAGTTAGGACTCTGCCAACAATAGGTTTAATATGGCATGAATCCTGCTGTAACAATAGATGGAGTGAGACTTCTCGCTCTTTCATGCTGCCAACATTACCTTTGGAATAACACAGTTAGTGGGTTTAATAGTATAGGAACTCCTAATATGACTTATAAGTCGCAGTTGATTTTCACGCCACCTTTCGCGCGGCAATCGGGGGTTACGACTTGGTCAATTTTATCAGTACCGAACAAATATGTCAAACAAGAAACAGTTAATCTTCTTCGGTTTACTGAAAGATCATAAGCATTGAAACTATTTAAAACATCGAATTTCTTAATCATTTACGTCCTATTTATAATTCACGTAACGACAATTATTCTAATTCATGTTTCTACACCGCAGGACAGATAATAAATTATAGAAAATTAATATTTATTAATCTAAAAAAAGTATTTCCTCTAACGTCAACTTTGTTGACTCTGGGAGGAATTTCCATCCGGATCGTGCACCATTTAAAACTATATCATTCGTAATGGACGAAAATAAGGAAATGGCATGTAATTAAATGAGTTTGTTTGTGTGTCTGGAACAAAGATGTTACTAATATCCTCTGTGAAAGAGAAAGAATTCTTAACGGACTGCTGCTTCTCTACATTGAGACGTAAACAACTTTTCCTTTTTGTAATTATCTATAGTTTCACTCTGCAATGCAATGTGTTTCGAGAAAGGAACGAAATTTTAATTCTCTAGAAGAATTATGTCCTATTTAATCAAGAAAACGGTCCAGATGTGTTTTCTTTTAAAAATAATGTTGGATGTACTCTTATATTTCAGTACATACAATCATAAAAGCCGAACATACAGTTAGCGTGATTTTAACCGATTAGTACATACTTTATTGCACATAGATAAAAGGCATAAAAGCATAAACCCCTTAATTTGTAAAACTAGAAAATAATTCAAACCGCATGGAAAAAATTAGTTACATCCCATATTACTCTAAAACATTGTTTATCATCAAATATTAAATTGATTAATTTTTTCAAGCAATTATTATTCTTAAATGACAGAAGATTTAGGATTTAAAAAAATTACAACCAAATTAACTTTTAATATTGTATAAATTTCATATAAATATGTTTTTTAATGTTTCAAATTCATTTCTATTTTAAATTTGTAGATTACCCTTGCATACGCCGGAAGCACCCAAAAAGAATTTAATAAAATTTACAATCGAATTTAAAATATAATTTTAGTTTTATTCAAAGTGTGACTGAGTTAAAACCAAGGGATTTTCATCATCAGTATTAAATTGGTTTGAAACAATGTATATGCGTGTGGTAATTAATAATGTAACATTTCGAATTAAATTTGTAAAAAATGAAACAAATTTGTTTTCCTGTCACAAGAAAAATTAAATTCGAAGAATCAGGTTGATGTCCCTTAATTAATTAAGCACAAAAGTATAAATACATAACGCCTAATTACACAGATGTAAACATGACAATAAAAGCTAGTGTTAGTCTTGTGCCCTGTCATCTGCCTTGAACATAGGAAATATTATTAAATAGGAAGAAAAATAGATTGAAGTAGAACCGTGAGGAATCACAGAGGCAGGAGTGAACCTAAACTGGACAGAGATGAACCTTGTAGTACATGATTCAGAGAATTGCGGTCATACGTGCTTTGAACAGGTGATCCTTATTCCTTCAAGATGAACAGAGATATTTACTGTTCGGAGGGACGAGATTTTTAATTTCTTCCTCTTTATTTCCAATTCTTCTTTCACATATTATTATGAATATTTACATATTTGAAACAAGACACAAAACAATCACCATTCCTTCAATCGTTCATCCCGGTCATGATGAAGCTGGACGTTTCAATCTTCCCAGGAAACAACAAGCAGACAGGTAAAAAAAACTTCACGGGGACTCTGCTTAGTTTATAATTTGGAGACCGGGGCAGTCAGAATTGCAATCAATAATAGTATTAATATAATAAGAAACTTTTGTTTTATTTCTTTATTTTATTAGGAGGGCTTTTAAATTTTATTTGGCGCCCCACGTTGGGTTTAATAAAGAAAGAGGACTTTTGTAAATTCTCGCAATGTAACAGATTATTTTTCTGGGGTGATTATTCACGAAAAATAAGCACCCAATCAATTGATCAAACACAAATGTAAGAGAAATATATATATATATATATATATATATATATATATATTGTAATATACTTTTTTGGGTATAAAACATTAATTAATTAACAGAACAAATTATGATCAATTTTAAAATTTTTCATTTATTAATTTAAAGTGAATACACGGGCTTAATCTCAGGGGATTTTGGGTCTCTCCAGAGATGGAGTATGCAGTAGCTGAAAATAGAAAGAAAAATCATTAAATATTATTTATCCAGAGCAATGAGCAAGTTTCACAATTTTTTTTATAACTTACCCACAATTACTGGGCCAACAAACATCCACCTCTCGAATGTTTGTGCGTCTCTCTGGCGTCTTGCAGGATTTGATCACGTCTGGACACGTCTGCTCTCGTCCGTCCTCTCCTCAATTCGTCTGACTTCTCGGGCTGCTTGGACCACGTCCGTCCTCTCCTCCACTCGTCTCAATTCTCCGTACGTCCGTCCTCTCCTCCTCTCATCTGACTTCTCCGTATCTGCTCGGTCCACGTCCGTCCTCTCCTCCACTCGTCTCACTTCTGGGGGTGAGCCACCCATCGGCTTCCCTTTTAAATCTTCCGACGGGAATTCCCCTATTTCACAAAATTTCGGGGTTCCCCGCCCTCATTTTTTACACACGTTCGGCGGGGGTTTCCCGCGGGGGTTCACCATCGTCATTTTTTACACACGCTCGGCGGGACTCTCCCGCGGGGAATCACCATCTTTCAGCCGACTAGCCATTGTTGTTGGCCGAACTGTGCCTCATAACGCCACAACATCACAAAATCCGCCTTTTTTATCACAATATATATATACGTATATATAAAATATATACGTAATCGACAAAATTAAATGGAATGCAAGGGAATACGACGAACATAAAAATCATAAATGCAATTAACGGAAAAGTTCGTATAATTAAAACTTATTTTCCCAGTCTCTGGTATTATTTGTTTCTTAACGTAGGTTTTGAATTCAAGTTTTTATAACAATTTTACTGCTTTTCCCCCAGGTGTTAAATTTAGTCAATGACTGAACTGAAAAGGTTCCAAATGTGTACAAACACTTTGTTGTGCAGTTAAACAAGATTTTATGATTAATAAATGTTCTTGAATTGTATGTCTATTAATAAGTCGTCATATAAATAAATAAATATATATGTTAATATTATAAAGAGACGTTAACATAAACTGTTACTTGTTTATAAGTTTTATTTCTTGTGATTGATCTAAAGAATTATGGGACAGTATAATGCCTGTGTGTGGGTGTGTTTGTTCCGCATACAAATCTAAACGAATGTACCAATTTCGACCAAATTTGGTACTTGTAATCTTTGCGATCTGGAAATCAGCGCACTTGTCGGGGTGAGACTCGGCTACCACCCCTAGGTGCGGAGATGGTGGGGAGGAAAGTTTTAAATAAACAAAACGGCTCCTAGCGTATATTTTTAACCCCATCCATAATCGAAGGGGAGTATCCATCAAGATAGGGCTGTAAACCGGTCTAATGTGAATCTCGGAATTTAATTCTGACATCAAAATGTAATTTAAGTCACAGTTCATCCCATAAGAGGGTAAAACAGACTTCCGATACTGTCACAATTTCGACCAAAATTTGAACAGTAGTTCTTGGTGAAACGAAATCAACAGAATTAGGGTAATTAATACACGGCTACCGTCACTCTTTCAGCGGTGGTGGAGGGGCGGTAATTTATAAAAATACATAAACTAGCGTTATTTACTTATAATATATATTTATACAATATACAATAAATCCTATTAGACCAATTGATAGTATTGCATAAATCATCCCATAAATTCATTAATACATTATTTAAACTATATTTCTAATTTTATTGAAATGAAACTCAAATTTGGGTCAATTAATTTTAAAGTGTTTTCGGTGAACTTGATTGCGTATTATTTCAACCCCGATCATCGTGGCGGTGTAGGGGGCGTCATATCAGAATAAAAATAGGACAGTCAAGTTTGGTATCGAAATTTGTGAATATGGGAGTCTTTGAGTTTGATTCTGACATTTAGAATGAGAATTAAATTGCAGTTCACCCATAACAAGATGACACACTCCTGCGTAATACATTTAAAGACAGAACCATTTTGATAAACATTCCTGGGGACCACAAAACAAAACATTTTGGAGGTGATGCACGGCTACGACCCCTATGGGGAATTAGTGGAATTTTTATATGTAATAAAGGCTCATATGTTATTCGAAAACGGGTATTGAGGACAATAACTTTTATAGTGTTTCCCCGACAATATTAGTGCATATTTCAACACCTTCATGTGAGGGTTGGGGGTGGAAATGAGGCATAAGAAAATGATAAGGAAACTATTGAGCTAGGTGAAGAAACTGGAGTAATGCGAGTCACTGTGTTATATTATGACCTTTAATATGCAATTTAAGTAAAAATTCATCGCTTAAGTGGGAGAGAAGTTTTATTCTGCTTGTGTACTGCAAAAATATTTTTAGCCCTGCTATTGTACCGGGAGTATTTTTGACTCTTTAAAGATATATTTGAGGTTCATACTGTGAAGTTTTCGATGGCGGTTTAATCATGTGTTGACCAAGAATTACCGGGATAATACAAATAAATGCCCGTGGGGGATGCGGCCTGAATATCCCCTAGAAAAAAAACGCGGAAGAAATTATTGTTTAAAAATATTTGCAGTCTATGTTAAGTCGCAAAAGCTTGTGACGTTACAGTCACTCAATGACGGAAATCGACCATATTTAAGGAAGAATTATGGCGTCAGGTTTTTTAAAAATAAAAATTTCATTAGAAAACGGTAGTATTTGAAAATTGAACGTAATATGGTATTAATCTGTTATTAAAATATTTTATTTAAATTTTTAACAAATTACCGACAAATTGAAAGCTGACTTCTGTATTAGGCTCATATAATACAATTTGATGAGATCGATAAAGGTCACGAAATGGGTTGATAGTTCCAACGGTAAGTGGGAAGAAAAAGAACTTATCTCTCCGTATTATGTAATACACGTTGCTGTTGTTACAGACAAAGAGGAGCCTGAACTTCGATTTTATTACGTTTGCACACACACACAAAGAAAAACAGAGATAACAAAGAGTAAACAAAGCAAACTTTGGCGAAGACGTTACCGCCGATAAAGATGTGACAGTAATTCTCAGTCTGAACTTGGCGCTAGTTGTCAGATTTATATCTGTCAATTAGGCTAACATTTACCTTTCACAGTGAAATATTGTTTTCCCCAACAGAAAAAAAATTCAGTATTTTGATAGACGACAACTTTATTAAGTGTTTGGTTTATTAATATACAGAACACAGCACAGAAAAGTATTGCTAGGAATTATTATTCATGGTGCAGTGATGTCAATGTAATTCGGTTTTCCTCGGAATTATCCAAAAGTCTCATAGTAACATTTTCCCTAAATGTCGGCTGTGACTAATGTAAGTAATTATTCCAATACACCACACTAATCTATATTCACTGGAGTTCAGATGGATCCTAAATTTTCTTCCCGTAGTACTTTACGCAAGGAGGTGAATACTTGCAACAATCTATTGTTCTATTTAGAAAAGAGCTTATGTGAAAATCCGTTATTTTGGAAAAAGTATTCTTACACTCTACCAAGGATTTATGGACTATGAAGACTTTAAAGCAAATATGTAACCTAGTTCTTCCCCATCTTATCTGAAGCGTATCCCATCTTAGCAGAATAATAATTAATTCTAAGATGTTGACATCTACTACCCCAATAAGATGACGCTTTCGACTTTTGCAAATTCTTGTTACATAATATTTTTCTGTGGAGGTACAAGCGAAGAAATAAAATTTATTTGACACTAGTTAATGACACTAAGAAGCAATACTGCTTTAGCTTTTCTGGTTTTTCGAAAAAATAGGTTTAATTTTAAGGCACAACATGTTAAAATAATATAAGTTACTAAATTAACTTATTAATGCATATTAATATTTATATCATTTCCTTTCACTTAAGAATTGGATGTATTTCAGTTATGTCCTAAACGTCGTAATTTATGGATTACATTTAATCAATTTATTTAATTTCTTCTGTCTCTGATGTTTTGTCTAATGCATATGTACTCATGAGCTACATCACATGAGTTAGTTTAGAAAGAATTATTTGTCTAATAATTTTTAGAACATTTACAATAATATAGTGTGAATTTATTAGTTGATTTCCGTCTTGTAGCGCGCTCCCTCCGGCTGAAGCAACACATCCTTATTCTAGCACACGATTCCTGTCGATAATGACAAAAGCGCATGCGCATTATACCACTTCAGCTTCCTTACATCACCCATAACTCCCACAAACTTATCCTTCTTTGACCTACATTATACCGTAGCCGTCTCGTATAAGGCACCACCGTAAGCGGGCGACATACGCACCAAAATTAAAATAAATTAGAGTCATTTAGAAATTAAAATTGTTATTTTAAAATATTTTTTATTTAAATAAGAAAAACAGTATTCGTACATTTTGCTTAGTATTTAAAAGAAATCACAGCGAAAGTTATGTAAAGATTGAAAACGTTTTTCATTAAACTAATGAATAATCATTTGTGACTGATTCCTAAAATTAAATTTATTTAAAAAATACAGGAAGGTTACAAATGTGTATCACATTGGTATCAAACTTTTCTGCTTTTAAAAATTAGTATTATTAAATGTAGACGGTATTAGAAATTTAGAATATTAGGAACCGCAGAGTGTCGGTAACTCTGTCGCTGTTGTATGTAGTATTATTTATGCCTTACGTAATTATCCTCATAAAAATTATTTCGTAGGGTAATGTAGCATATAACTTAGAGAACTCACGAGTCATCACTGTTCTAATGTATTCATTAAAATTTTGCCATAGTTATTGAATTTACAGTTACTTCGCCGTTCAGTGTACTTTGTTCTCAAATATTGGCCACACAACTAATTGAGTTGGTCTGTCTCTGCGTCGTGAGACGTCGTCCCATGAAGAGCAGCGATGCAACTCTAGGCACTAACCGACGCACGTTTCCTGGTCTCAGTTTCCATTAAGTCTCATTTCTCCCTGACAGAACTGCGCGTGGCAAAATTGTTAGCAAGGTCAGGTGAGTTTCAAGTTGTAATCTCAGTCCAGGGAAAATTAATTTTCTTAGGTAGACAGGCAGAATACAGCTGTCTCACTCAGGCTTCGTGTGCGGCGCTAATAGTTTCCTCTTCTCACCTTCCAAACTGTCAGTTGCTTTGTAAAACATTTCCACTACTCCATACTTACTAAGTGACAAGTTTGTCTTTATATAAAGCTCACTGTCTAACAATGTTGGCAACTGTACCTGGATGCCACTACGCAATCAAAAAGTTCCAATTTCTTGTGTCATTTTCTCCGTTGTGATTTGTTCTATTTCATCTTATCTTAGAATCGAAAACTTTGGTGTCATTCTCCATTTTATTTCCAGAAAATATGAAGTTTATTTCCAAATGTTTGTAATATTTATGATCTTGTTTAAAAATTATTAATACGGATTTGTGACGACAGAAAAATAGCCCTGGAAATTTCAATGTGACCAGTGATGAATATTAGACGTTTTGTTTGTGCAAGTGACGGAAGGCATTTCAGGAAATGTCATAATATTAAGTTATCTCGTTATTTCTTTGCCAGATGAGTAATAAGCTACATAAAACACGGAGCTTCTTAGAATCTAAGTAATAAATATCGCCATAGCTAAAGATTTTCCTCCAAAATTTCTTGGAAGACGGAGAACATTGTCTTTACATGTGAAACAAATTTCGGTAATAAGTGTCAAGGTGACGAAAGAGTGACAGAAAATAGCCGGAGAATGACAGAAAGCATTTTGGCAAGATGCACTTGTGTGTGAAGTAATCACATGGCACTCTCACGGGTGTATTTTTATGTGATTGGCGTCGTTAGTCTGAAGAACGACACGTGGCCATTGGGTTGGGAAGATCGTCCATATTCGGTGTCATCATGTTCGTAGCGGATCATCAGACTTTCCCATCACTTAACAGTTCGTCATAGGGTTCAATATTATAGGAACTAATATATTCATCCATTTCATGCTCTGTTACGTCCACCCAAAGCTTTGTGGGTTTAGTAAATTAAGCCAAATCTCTTTCCGGCAACCTCTGACGGTGAACAAACTTGGTATATGTTCGTCTCAACTTCACCCTGTTTGTGTGATGAATCATCTCAAAAACGGAAAAAGTGCATTCTACGGGGCACACTGTATATAAACTTGTTATTAAACGTGAAGAGGTTCCAATGAAGGAACGCAGCGTCATCCTGTATTCACTCTTCCTACTAAAAGTAAATATAATTTTTCTTCTGACAAACTAACCTGATTACTCATTAATTTATTTTTAATATGACAGATTAATATAACTAATAAAATAATTGTCGTTTGGAAAGCAGTGAAGCAACATGATTTGACCGAGGGTGTGATTTATATATTCCAATGGATTAATTGCCATTTCAAAGATGAAACATGAATTGGACTTAGGGACGCGTTAAGTAATTTATTTGAGTACTTTGGCTGAGTTCTCACCCTTTATTTCTACGTTCGGCAGTCTAATTCACAATCAGCCATTTTGGATCAGTAGATGTTGCCAGCAATTTCTGCGCGCCACCATGTTGTGATTTTCCACCTGGATGAGGTTTTTACGTGAAATATCGCTGATATAAACACCAACTGCTGTGATATTTTCTTTGTTGCTCATAAAAAGGACAATCCTAAATTTATTTAACCTACGGGCTCAAAAAACGACATAAAAATAAAATCGTTTTTATTCTCTGTCCCTTTAAGTAAATCACTTTTATTAATAATGTTTTCTAATAAACTAAAGCAGTAGTACTGAACATTACAGTAATGACGTCATAACGAAACTTCTCTTTATATACGTAATAAACTAGCGGAATGTCAGTGTATCACTGCGGTGCTTCGTCAACGGAAACAAACGTAAGTTAAATCTGGAGATAGATTATCTAAATTAGACAAAACCAAAAAACTTACTAAATTATTGTAAAATTTTAGCATAGAACACACATTTAATAAATTAACTGCATTTAGAAAAAACGACGCAACACGTCATAACAGATGTAAAATAAAAATATATAACTATTGAGTTAAATAAATCGTCTGATCAAAGGGAATTCAGTAAATAATTGAAGAGCAAAGGCTCTGTACTAAGGTTTTAAAAAACTAGGCGATTCTTCTTCTGAAACAGTTGGCGTGATTCGTAAAATTTACGGAAACGAATCTATGAGCAACATAGGAGTGGTTTCGAAGATTTCAAGATGGCCGAACGTTATCGGATCGTGATCCTCGTTCTAGAAATCCTGCAACGACCAGGACTTCAGAAAATGTGGTACTAGTTCGTGCCGCAACCAACAAAATCTGTCAGTTAGACATTGGAACTGCAAAAAATATTATCTGTGAGATTTTTACTCGAGGTTTTGGGATGAGTCGTGTGGATGCTAAATTCGTTCCACGGAGTGATGCAATATCAAAAGGACTGTCGAGAGCAAGTCTTCCAGGACAACTTGTAATTCATGAACAACTGCACAGAAATGTTTAAAAATGATTAGCGGCTATGATCCAAAGAGAAACCCAATCTTCACATAGGAAGACACCAGAAGAGCAACGATCCAAGAAAGCGCGTCAGCGCCAAACCAACGTTCCAAGTGATCAGAATGAAGTGTACCTACATGTTTTGAATCCAGTACGTGACGAGGTGAGGATACGTCGTGACAGGCTGCTCCACGATGACAACGCACCTGACCGTTCATCACATCTGATCCAGCAAGCCTTTGTCGAATGTGGTACCATACAACTTGAACAGCCTTCATCACACAAACTTCTGGTTGTTTCACGTAACGAAAACTCCATTGACGGAGATCTTAAACGCAACGTGACACACTGAATGTGACAGGACCACTGGAGGAAGTACTTCAGAGGAGGCATCATGAAAATTGAGGAAGAATGGCCTTATTTTCAGTGCTAGAACAAGATGGGATTCTTAACAGGCAGACCTCGTACACAAAAAACAATTTAATAAAGTCACGTTTACCAGCGTTTCATAAAATTGTCTGTCTGCTCGTTATGTAATTTCAGACATCAGAAACAAAGCGTACCTTTTAAAATAAGATTCTTATTGTTGTCACGACGAAATGTCAAGAGTTAATCAGTTTTCCTTGGTCTCAGATAACGACACACACAAAGCTAAAATAAATTCGAAGATACGGAATAGATGTAAACATCTATAACAATGGATCGAGATAACAGCGCCTACTTCCACAACAAGGCAACATGTCACGTAAATAATGTTGTGTATTCATCAAAACACAATGAGAAAAGTAATCTGGCCGTTGATAAATTATGAACGTTACCTCATCCTAAACTTTATAATAGCATTCGTTTGCTTTAATATTCTAAGAAATAATTGTACTGAGGAACAATGAATGTTTTATCAAAGGCATCAATCGGAACGTTTTGTTTGTCTTTTCTTTACTATATTCCCAATAGCAGGCACCATTTATAACAAGTATACTAAATCAGAATTTTATACCATATTTAATACTTTCAGTATTCGGCAAATTCTTTAAACATCTTTACAAAAAATTAAGCAAATTTTAAACACATTTTTAATTCACAAAAATATTATGTATAATATATTCATTCTCCTGGTCTGCTCCAGTTGCGGATGCCCAGTGCTTGCTCATCCTTTCTGTCGTCACCCATCCAGCCCTTCCTTGGCCGTCCAGATCTCCTACCTCCTTGATGTTGGCCGAGGAACTTCCAGGGTACTTACTCCTTCTCCATGGCGAAGTCGCCTCTTCTTCCATTCAGCAACATAATCTATTTCACTACAGAGTCTATGTACTTCCTCGTTATTTCGGATACGCTATTTACCTCATTCACAAATTCCACGAAAAATCCTCGGTAGCACCCTTCTCCGCCACGGCTGGAGTCTGTGCGTGTTCTTGTCCTGTTCAACAACAGACCAAGTTTCACATCCACCACTGGTCACATTATGATTCTGTACATGGTCAGGTTTAGTCTTCTTGAAATAATAGTAGATTTAATCAGTTTGTTAAAAGTGTAAAACCTAGGGTTTCCTGTTACCATATGTGGTTTAATTTCAACACTGACCCAGATGTACTCAACCACTAGATACGTTAATTGTCTTATTCTTTTGAACTTTCCCTATTCCCATTCCCGATCTGTCGCTCCATGGAACATTTATTTTTCTCTCGTGCTGATTACGTACTTTGGGTCCGAAAAGACCATGGTCTATATGGCATAGTTCCTCGCTGTTCCTTTGGGGTCTTCCGAATAACGCGTTCCAGGCGGATGATGGATAGGTTGGTTTTTGACAAAGCTTCAAGTTCTCTCCACATCTCAAACTTCCTGGTCCGCCGTCCATGGATCTTCACTCTATCCCTTGTGTTGCGCAGCGTCATACAATTGCATCTCTTCCATCACCACTCACATTCTAGTCCTATTAACACTGCCGTACACCTCCTTGCCAATGGAGGGATGGTGTATGCTGAAGTTACTTCTGCACTTCTACAAAATGAGTCGTAATAACCGGATATGGCCTATAGTTGATCCGTCGTGTATAAAGCCACGTTGGTATTCGCCCAATACTTTCTCTGCATACATCTAGAGCTACCTTTCCAACATCCATGCCATGTACAGAACGAAAATTACTTGATAGCGTATCTTAGTACGACGAACGCTGTTTTACAATCCTGAGGGGTCTCTTCCGTTTCCCATTGCTTGAATTAGTGAGTGCACGTTTGTGGCCACCTCGTCGCCACCATACTTGAAGAACTCCGCTGGCATTCTATCATCTCTCAGGTTGACGGTTCTAGTGTCACTTCAGCTACAGTCTCTTCTTCATCAACCATTTCCCTCTGTTCCTCTCTCGCCAGGCACCGTGGCTCTGTGTTCGTGTTCTCAGTGGTTCATAAACAGTCCGCCCATCTCTCCAGATTCCAATTCTGGTCCCGATCATGTGATTATCCCTGTACTTGCATTCTGTACTTGGTTGAAAGCCTTACTTTACTTCTTTCTGGTTTTACATTTGCTCAATCTAAAGTAATGTTTTCTTACAACACTTCCGTTTCTCATTGCCTCCTTCCTGACTTGTTGGTATTGCTGTGTGCTTATTCTTGTTCTTTGATGAAGTGTTTCCTCTCTTGCGACATGGCGTCTGAGGACAGCTGCTTGACACTCGTCACCATACCACTCACTCTATTCTCCTTCCTGAGTGGTGAAGGCCCAATATTTCCGTTGGGTGAATCACAACACCGTCCATTGTTGGATCCCAGAAGCAACTTACACCTCTTGCCCCTACCGTTTCCGTCTCTCCCTAACTATATTCATCTAGTTTTACTTCTTTAAGCCTCATTAATTCTCAACGTTAAAATGTCCTTTGTAATTAAATAACTATTCAAACCTTCAATATCACCAAATTATTTATTCATTCTTCCTTGAAGGAAAGTTATGTCTTTATAATGAACTATGAACGTAGTTCGTGGTTGTAAAATTTATTTAACCCGAACTATTAACACACCATTTCTTTGTGATAAGAATAGGAAAAAGGATTACATAAGATAAAAACTAAGAATGTCTTAAATAACATACGAGAGTGGTCAAAATAGTTCTCATCACAACTATTAATGATTGTTTGCTTTAAAATTGACTCAACTCTCAGACTGAATAAATGTTTAATTTAAAATATATCATGAATAAACTAGTTAAGTTGTTATTACATACGTTTACAGAGAAACTAAATTAAAATACAGCAATGATTAAAGTATACAACGTAAATTCTTTAGTCTCCCATCTATGAAAATACTTATACGACCCTCTGAGTCAAATTCATGTTTTTCAGTGTAAATGAAAATAAATTAATTAAAATAAAGGTCTCACTCTGTCAAATGATATTGTTTCATTGTTGTCTGTGAAAGTTAGGAAAACAAATATTCATACTGCAACCAGACTCCTTGAAACTACTGAAATGACTCCTTGGGTCAAAACACTTTTCGTGATAATTTTCCGAAATAAAATTACATTTATTAAAGCACTTTGACGACTCGCTATGTTAAATTCATTATAAGGACAGTTAAACGGCTCACTCACTCAATCATTCAAATACGTCTTCTTTGTTCTCCAAACGTGTACTGATTTAATTCCTTGCACCAGCTGACGAAGCAAATCCAAAATAGCAATGCCTATCGCGGGAAATTAACTCTGTCAATGAGATATTTTTGGCCCAAACAAAATACGTATAAATTTTGATCTTGCTGCGATTTGACTGGTTATTTTGCGCCGCGATCACGCAATTATTTGTAGGTTTGTTAGTGGAATACTGGGGGCGATCGCTTGTGGGATTGCGAAAGAATCGCACTAGATAGCCAAAAGTAATATATTTAAGCAGCTTGACAATGAAATACAATCATCGGAGACGAGTCAGGAGCGGCATACAAATCAGCCGAATTACCAGGCCTCAGGAACACCTCGACTCCTATTCCTGCTGTGTGTCGTTCGAACATCATCTGCAAGCGTCACGTGTTGGTGTAGAAGCGGGGGGAGGGGGCAGTGCGAACACAGGTGTGCCAACATGACGCACAGTGCTTATACGCTATAATTCTTCACTTTATCAACCAAACCAATTGTTCGTCGAAACGCTGAATTACCGCGATTATCATCATCTCTGTCATAAAGTAGACTGGGATACCGATATTATTATTCCATTGGTTGGAGGTGGTGGTAGTCTGCCGTTTTAAATCATCATCCCGTTTAATATATGTGACTAAGTTATTAGTTCTTACGATTGCGGGGCACTTCCGCGGGCATCATGCACTTATCAAAACAACTTGCACGATTGATAAGCTGGCAATGGTTACAAAATCAGGTTTAATGAATTTGCTTTTTGTGGATTAATGATTAATTAAAAAAGTCACAGAAAATGGTAACTTAGCACCGTTTTAAGGGCCTCTGTATTTTCAATCTCCTTGATTTTCCTTCAAAAACATTCTTGGATGGAGCTATTTTAATCTGATGCAGCAGATCGGTCCAAGCCCCTAATTATGGTTCGGCCTTACTTCAGCAACACTGCAAGATTTAGATTTGTTGCCTACGAGGAACGGAGAAGAGATCCAGTGACTAACACTGGCATTTCCCTGTGACTCACAGCGAACTTCTCAACACCTCGCGGAAGTTTGCCGCTGGTTACGTTACACGGTGACATGGCATTAAACATATTTTTCTTCTCTTCTCGATATAATTAGAAACAAAAACATATTTTTCTTCTCTTCACGATATAATTGCATACCTCATTTTATTTTATGCGGACCACCCGGCAAAAGCAATACACATAATTTAATACTATACGTGAAATAACACTCATTTTCATAAATTATCTAAAGATCGGTCTTTCATTAACCTCCACTTAGTTAATGAACGTAGATTCTTTTAGGCTGCAAATTCCTAAGATTGATATAATTTTGTATTTATTTTATCTACATTTTTATTTATTATTAAATTTTATTCTAATGTAATTTAATCGTAGGGATTTTTTTAAGAGACATTAGGAATTTAATTATAGCATAAGGTGACGGAAACCATGAAAGGTGTAGAAACGAAATACGTCTAGAACTGTCCGAAATTTGACGACGAAAGAAAAGAATCTTTAAAAGAAAATGATTTCGACGAGTTTGTGAATGGGAAAAATACGCAAGAAAATTTAATAAAGTTCTTAAAAAACTGAATTGTACCATCAATTGTAAACTATTAATATACATCAATATGTATATTTAAATGTTTACATTGAAACCATAAATATCAAGTTAAATTGTATAAAATTGTTAATTTAAGGATCAAAATGTATTGGTAATTGTAATTTTGTATAAGTCGCTCATGACTACTTTGTTGATGCGACTATAAATAAAATGAAAAAATAAAGAAATACGTCTAGTAAAATAACAGATGAATGGCGCAGCAATAAAACCAGAGAATAAGAAAGAAATACACTTTTTTTGATGCGCTGTGTGGTTCTCGAGATATTTCAATGTCTTCAGAGAAATTGAACACCCAGTATATATATTTGCATTTTTAATATACATAATTCTTTCCTCTTTCTATGATACGGTGATGTGATTTCAAAAACGAACTCAATGAGATTCTTTTCCAGGGTTGATTAATGCCGGTGAGAAAATTATTAAAAAACCGGACTTCTTTTGGGGATGCAGTCATTTTGTCGTACCCTCATTTCGAGACTTGATCTGAATTCGTAGCCAGCCCCTTTAACGATTATGAGCCTGCATTCTGTTATGGAATCGTCTCCAGTTCGCAGGGAATGTGGGATATAGATTACTGGCGATTTCTCCGTAGAAAGCAGGCCCGTTATGTTATGCGGCGTGGGCGGCGACCTGCTTCCTCATCTAGGTCACGAGACACAGCATTTCTCTCTTTAAGTTGCACCCCCATTATAATATTTGCCCGTCACCAGGCTCCGCAAGCTGCAGCGCTGCTCAAATGCGATCAAATTGAATTTAATTCGAGAAACCGCCGGCGTAGTTTTGTTTCACGAAGCGGCCGCTCAGGCACCGACCCTGAATCACAAATTTCGTAAATATTTATTCACCATCTGCATATTTCAGTGGAACGGCGGAACATGAAAGACGGCGTATATATGAGGAAGCTGAATGATGCAAAACACGGCACGTCTTGTAACGAATTCAGCAGTACATGCAATTGAAGAAAAATCCATTCACATTCGAGCTGAAGGCTGTAAATCAATGTCAGCTTTCGTCCGCCTTCCTGACAACGTGAGGACCAGGGAAGCATCCACCACCACCAGCCTCAACAGGAAATAGTCAACCAGGCCTCACTAAATTTAGTGTTTTTAAAACATTTAATTACTAATTACCAGAATATTGAAACCCCACTTTAAAAGGTCCGGGACTTATATACTTAACATAAAATAAACTGAAAATCTATCTGAAAGAACCCATAACCAAACAAGTGTCTGATGTTTCTGAAAAAATATTTTCAAAAACTTGCCTACCTTTAGACATGAAAGTCGGTGGAATTCACAGAAATATGAACAAGTTTCAAAGATTCGGTTGTACAGGAAGGAGAGAGATAAAGAAAGTTAATAACATTATTTTTACTTTTACTAGGCCCCAATGGAGGATAAAATAAATGAATTCAACGTTTTGGTAAGAGAAACGAAGAAGCTGCTAGAATTGATGATTCATAGCATTAGTTAAAACTGACCACTAAGTAAAACACACTAGACACATGAAAAAGAATTAAAGCCAATATTTTCCAGTTTTTGCTTAAATTTATTCAGTTGATAATTCACAATGGAAGACACTAATTCTTTATAGATCATTGGAAAAAAAATTACGACTTATGAAAAAGGTAGGAAACAGCCCTCTAGCCGGTAACAATACGTAAAAGAAAATGTATTAAAATATAACAAACTGTTCGTTTACTGTTGTTAACAACGTCCAGAAATAAATCATTCATGTTTAAGTGGCGCTCAACATGGGGTTTCATTTCACACGAAAGTAATCCGATATTCCAGACTTTTCATTAATTTCTTCAGTTGTTAACTCACGTTTTAAAACACTATTTCGTTTATAGTTTACGGAAAATAAATTAATGAATAAATAAATATTCTGTGGAATTTCTAGTATTATACACCAGAAAAGTATTGTTAACCCCACCAGTATCACTGTTATCATTGTTATAGAATGAATATAAACGATTTAACGGAATTAATTGCATTTATAGTTACACAATAAATTAATGGAGCATCAAATCATAGATTTATTCGTGCCCAACACAAATTTACTCTTTTTTTTAAATTTATTTCAATTAGGAATCAGAAATATACATATTCCATAGGCTAGTATGCTGACACACCAGCGAGTGGGCCTCAAGTCAATGATTTAAATCACTGGAAGTAAGCGCCTCAGCCAACTGCTCCCTTCAGGTCTATTGGCCAGACATTTTCTTAAAGGAAAACGTTTTGAAATAAAACAAAATTATCGCTTACTGCTGTTAATAGAGTCTAGATATGAATCCGTTGTATTTAAGTGGCGCTCAACGTTGGGTTTCATTTCACACGCAAGATGTTAATCATAGTTTGTATAATAAGTAGCAGTTTCGAATAAAATATTAAATGAGTGCAAACAAATGGAATTCAGTGCCTTGCCATATTATAATGTCATATTTTTTCAGTTTAAATAATTCGTATTATGTCAACATTTCCTATGACGTAATGGAATCATGGTTCTTTAAAAAAAGGACTAATAATAAATAAGAAGGCTTTCAATATTCTTGTTATGAGTAAGAAAGTTATTAATGTAGAAGGAAAATTTGCTTTAAGTATTTAATATATTCCTACATATTGAATCATAAACTAAAAAAGAACGCAAAATATAAGTTTTTAACAAAGTCATTGTAACCTATTTCTGAATCAGTTGAAAATTTTTTATTTCTAATGGTAAGTATAAGTATGAAGCCTTATTCTGACGTTTTACAACTCAAGAAAATAATGATTTCAAAGCTTTGGTTACGAAAGACCTGAGTTAGCATCGCTGGATGAGGAGGAGCGTTGGAATGATGTAAAAGCACACGTGCAGGCTTTTCCGGCCGTTTTTCTTATAATACAGGAAGGAGAAAAACGTTTATTGGAAGTAGCCATGCCACTGTGGCACATTTTTGAATAAAACGAGGATTAAACGTCCTACAAAATTATTGTTTCAGCAATCGGTTTGAACCAGAAATTTCTTCGGCGTCATGTTTCATTTGTCTAATCTATTGTCTGGACTAATAAATTCAGTTGTAACATTACAGAGACTTCAGCGAAATCAAAAAAGCAATGCTACACAAAGAAATACAGGAAATAACACATGCTACTAAGGTAAGCCAGTATTAGACTTGGAAGAATAATTGTTCGATTTAATGCTTCATTAAATTTCTAGTACAACTGTAGATACAAAAACTCTACTCCATTTTATGACTTAACAATTGATCCTAAATATATTTTGCGTTTTTGGTAGAGTAGAAACAATATTTATTGCAATTGTTGGTAACAACATCAATGAATATGTAAATTGACATTGTTAATAATTCTCTAAGCGATGTCAGTGATCCAGCCTTTCTTATTTTCTGCTGGCACGTTTTCCAAATGAAATAAATTGTAATTCCTTGTAGAATTAATACAATGCTACAAGACATTTGAATAAAATGATTTAATTTGCATTGTGGTTTTCATATCAGCAGATATATATATGTGGCTTCTGTGATATTCCTTTTATTTGATTATTTCAATTCAATTTGCCACAAACGTAACTTTTACTGCTTCAATAATATATTCTTCCATATACACAGACTGAAAAGCGGAATTAGGAGAAAGAAATCGTATTCTGCTAGTCCATTTAGAGGAAAACAATTTATAATAAGCAAAGAGTTCTTGGGTTACAACCCTGGCCATATTAAAATTTAATATGACGTTTCGATGAATAACTTATTCATTTTTTTACTTGATGAAGATGAAATGACGGCTTAAATTCTAATACGACCCCGGTTGTAACCCAAGAACTCTTTATTCAACAAATACATTGGGAAAACTTACGGTCTTCAGTAATCTATACCAATAAATAAAATGGCAGTGTCTGTCTGACTGTCCGTATGTTTGTCTCGAATAGGCTCCGAAACGGCTCAACGGATTACAATAAAAATTTGAGGGATTGAAATTTTAACTTAAATTTGCGTGTATGTTTCACTTCTATATCTTGCAGAGTGCAGAAAATATAAATATTTATAAATCCATAATTTGCCGTGCGAAAGCCGGCGTGAAAACCAACTGCCAGTTGGCGTTCCTACAGCATTCATCCCAATTACTGTGGTATTATAAGAGTAATTTTTGCAGCATGAGAGAGGGAGTGTGTGAGAGAGTGAGAGAGACAGCGAGTATCCTCATTCGATCTATTGTTGCAGCAGGATTCGCGCCGTAATTAACCTATTGTCGGCAGAGCTAACTCCCTGAGAAATAATAAATAAACTCCTTTGGATCGTCGATATAATGTGTACGTAAATTGGTTTATATTTTGCGTCAGGTAAATTTTAATATTTGGTAATTGCTTTCTTTTTTGGTTAACAGGCTACATAAGTGTGATCCTAAAAAAGGCAACTCCCCTTTAACAGATAGGTAGGGAATTGAAAAGGGGGGACGTGGAAGGTAGAGTAATGGCTCCGAAACGTATGTTCAAAACCAACTGCGAGTTGTAAGGTTTGTCCTGAAGCGATCATAAATAAATGATACCGTACGTTTTATATATTCCATTAAATCAGCTTTATTCAAATTCTGTACCTGTTTGCGTTTTTAAGGCAAAATAAAACTAACCTTTTCCGCGCGAACGAAGTCGCGGGCATAGCTAGTTTATAATAAAACTAAATACACTTGGCGGTTTGTTCTATGCTGAATTCGTAGTCTTTAATTAATAGAGTTGACTTTAAAGGTAGATTAAGGATGATTGATGTAAATTAGGAATAATTGCAGAGGCTATAATACAACCCTGTGGTGCTCCAAGACAAATCTCCTCAGAACTGAACGTGTGTGCAGGGTAATTTTTCAGTTTGACTCTTGGTTTCTTATCAGATTAAGTATAAGGAACTCCTTAATTCGGAAATCCTAAATTCCCCGACGGGAAAATCTTGATTCGATTCGAAGCCCAGTCAATCAACATTATCTGGACAGCCGTGTCCCGCACAGATATTACAAATGATAATGCAGTGTCTGTTATCTAATCTGATTCGCAGTTCCTTGCTGGTATCTGCAGAGGTCTTTGTGAGTGAGATGTGCGGCCGAGCTCCGGGTTCAAGTGCCGACTAGGTCGTTAACCTCAAGTTCTGCTTCCAGATAATAATTGCGTAATACCGAACGCAGTTTCGCAGGTCGTCAGCAAAGCGCGACTCTAAACGTTCGCAAAAATACATTGCTCATTGCGTCACCATGCAGAAACTTACGACACATTTTAATGTATTATAAATGTTATTTGAATAAACCGTTCCGAGGAGGAGGAGGAGGAGGAGGAGGAGGAGAACTAAGGAGCAGTTTATTTGGACTATTCAGCGAAACAACGAAACGTGCAGCAAAATTAGATTTTTGAGGACAAGGTCACGGTCACCATAAAGTCAATGTACTTGGTTAGGGAAAAGAAGAAATGAAAGCGTCTTGACTCTTTTGAAATCGTGCTCCGGAGAAAGAGGCTCCAAAGGCGTGCGTGCAAATCGAATCGACGATGCTGTTTCGTCTAATAACTTACATGCAAAGTGACTCAGTGGAAATATAAACCCAATAAAAAATATAACATGCAATAAATAGTACCTACGGCATCCTTTACTTGGACACATTTGGCAATACAGATTTTGTAAGAGACTAAATGAATGAATGTCTGAATTTATTAATTACAACTAAATACACACTTGTTAGAGGCAATAATTATATATACTACTTTATATCTAGATTTAAGAATAAATTAAGCTATCTCAAAGGAAACTAAAAAAAAACAAATTTTTCAAGCCTTCACCTCACTCTAATAACGCAACGTATTCTTTTATAATATATTTTTATTTCTAATGAATGGAAAACAATTTAACTCTCATATTTCACAATTATATTTATACCATACTTATTACTTACTCATTTTTTAAAGCAACGTATGTTTTTTCAGACCTTAACTGTTAGACGCTAGTACTTTTCCAGCCAAATCGTTCCAATCCTTATTCGTTCTGTTCAGAAACGAGTATTTTCCCACATCGGTGCGTTGCTCTCTTTCTTTAATTTTAAAGGAGAGGTATCTTTTACGATGGTGCAAGGTTACGTTATTTCGCTCCAGGCTAATTTGTTAGGATGCATTATTTCTCCTGCATGCTGGTGATTCCCATTTTTAGGTTTCAAGAACTGTATAACATTTCTTTGTGAGATTTGGTGAACATAATTGTAAAAGCCGTAGAATTTGATTGTTGTTAAAGCATTACATTTTATTATACTAACACAAAAATAATGCATATCCAAAATAGTCCATCACAAAATTTCATGGCACCACTTAATTACATTTTTCAAAATAACCAGTGAGTTATAGACAAACAATTTGTTCTAGTCATAATTGAGTGTTTATAGAATACGTGTAGGCTGGTAATACCTGCAATATTAGTCAAATATTATGTACTGCGGAGTTAAAATAAATAATACGTTTCCTGTAACATTATACTTTCAAGCTTTTTTGGCAGTAATGAAAGAAATAACATTCATAGGTGCAAGATAACGAAATAATATAGCTCATGAAGTTTTAAAGCAGTCTTATATCGTTCTTGACATAAATGTACTTAATTGTAGAAAAATGAGTTTTATTTTAGGCGAAATGTATTATTTAATTGTGTCAGTATTATAAAATGTTCATAACAATCAAATTTTAAGGCTTTTGATAATTATCTTTAACAAATTTTAAAATGCTATACAGTTCCCGAGAAAAGTTTATTTAAAAATCAAAACATCAATTTCCAAAGCTGTTCAAGTTATCTTAACAATAAATATGACTGCAACGATTTTGCAAACTCCGTTTCTTTCTTCAGGTGTAGTGTTGAGATTAGTTCGAGGTTTTTTGAAATTAAGGCGGCATAATCCAGGCAAAGAAGTTATCTTAACAATAATTTCATAATATCGGTGATGTTAGATTTAATATAAAGCATTTCGGATATAATTGTGGAATAGTGCCCGGCGTCAATATCTAAAATCTTAGCTTTTGTCAAATCAGAAGAATATTTCCAATCGTTCATGTGTTTGATTGTTTGTCGATGAGGAGATTGCTCCTCGATTTGGGTTCTTTTAATGACCTTTTAGTTTGCCCTATATAACTGTCGAGCAAATTTTGTAAGAGGCCCACAGGTATAGGTGTTCCATCGTGAAGGAAACCTGTATTACTAGCTTTGTAAATGAAGAATATTTGAGGTTATTCAAAGATTTGGACGCTATTAGAACTGTATGAAACGGAAAGGCGGAAGGAAAGAGAAACAGGATCATGGTGACGAAAAGTTTACTGGGAGTCAGTAGGATCTTTGTGTTTGGTGGTGTTGATGATTGAAAATTAAAGTAGAAAATAAATAATTCATTGATTGAAAGTGTTGTCTTCGGTTGCAAAATTTGCAACAAAAAAAAAGGAAATAATATTTTCTTGTATAGGCTCATAAGAAGCTGAGATGAGTTTCCATGCTGAGCTTCCAGGATATAACAGCTTTGTATACGTATTGATTATTGAACGTAGACGTTAATAATTAAAAATCCGGTAAACAAATTATATTTCATTATATGATTAGATTTATTACATTAGTCCTCGATTGAGGAAATAGGGTAAGTCATTGCTTAAAAATTACAACATAATTCCTTGCAAGCTAGTGATTTGAAAGAAAATGGAAATATAGGAAACGAGAAATATTTTTGGGTTTTGACGAGGCGAGTAGCTGTAAGTTATTGAATTATTTTTCATCCTATTCTTATGTGTCTCTTATTAAAAGTTCGAACTTTTCTCAACACTGCATCTGAAGAAAGTAATAAATTTTGCAGAAACGTTGAGTCGTGTTACTTTTTACCACCTGATTTGGCCTGTATTTGGTTTCATTAACATTTGTTCATTTTAAACACTATTACGTGCGTCTTAAATTTAAAATTATTTTAATTGGTCCGAATTTTTTAGTTTTATGTTTGAAATTAAATAATTACTTAATAATACACCTTATTTAAATATTGACCAAATAGTTTCCCCTTAAGTAATTTTAGAAAATGTCTTTTTTTTTGGTAATTTCAGTTATTGTTCTCGGTGATTTCCTTTCTGGTTGAAGAAGATTAAATATACGTATTACTACTAGTAACCGAACGTTGCTGCAGGATTTTGTTACCAGGCACGGAATTTTTTTCTGAGCAATGGTGACGGACATCGCTGTCATTAATATAGCAACCAACGAGCCCAAAAGTCTTTTCACAAAAAATAATTATTTCGCACTTAAAGGAACATTTTCGAGTTCCTAGAAAGGTGAATAACATATTCAGCTTGGAATTGCTTGAGCTGTTGATGTTTTGTAGAAGTTCGCGTCCCTAGAAATGGGTCACAACGCATCTGTGGATTCGAAAGGCTAACTTTCTCCACGATGGCGCTTTTCTCTCCCAGTAAATAAATATTAACATGGAGATTGTAATAAGTGTGTTGCCTCTGGAGTTCGCGACTTGTAATAAACAACTGTAAACTTGTTAACTCTGTTCAGCTTTGAATACTTTGTAAGCCCGCACTCAAAAAAAATGGACGAGATCAGAGAAGTTGTCTGTAGAAATTTGCGAAAATATCTCCTCCTGCATTGTCACGAAAGTGTCTAAGAAAACACCGTAAATTACATTGAAAGCGCTAATTTTCTATACTAGTCCTCACGAAACATATTTAATTAACGGACGACATAATCCAACAAACGTTACGAAAGAAAAATACATGAGAAACTACATTCTTGGTACCTAAACTATTTTGAGAGGCATTTTTAATTGACAGAGGATTATAATACTTGAATTTAGAAAAAATTGGTGCGTCTAAATCGTAATGAATTGGTACAAAAACGGAAATATTGAATTTGAATAACGTTACTAGATACAGGAATTCTGTTTAAAAAAAATAGATCGGAAAATCGTTTTCACAGTCCGTAGTATTTTTACGTTTTATTAAGCATTCCATAAGAAAAAACAGTAAAAACATAATTAAAAATCTCTGGGAATCAGTTATGTTTTCAGAAAAGGTTTTGTAGAAAAAATCAGTTGACACATTCTCTATACCTCCGGTTAATAACACACAATAATGCATTGTGTGACTGTTTTGTATCCTATATTTTACTATTATAATACATTAACTATACGAAGATCGTATTTTGACTTTTTATAACAGACTGCTGTAACAGCCTTAATACATTAACTACACTAAGATCGTCATTTGCTAAAACGTTATTGATATTTAAGTTTGTTCAATTAAATTAATCAAACAACAAGTCGACCAAATTTTAAGAAGATACAGTCATACACACAGTTTATATACAGGGTATTAAAAAAGTGTACAATATATTGAGAGTTGGTAGTAACCGTCAAAATGTCAACATCAGATGTTCACGCACACTGCGAAGGATATGTTCTGGTGTGTTATCGTGCATAGACTACATGTGTAATCTTAGCGGAAATGGCACATCCACCATGGAAATAGTCAAGATGTTAACAAGAAATTGAACTTCAATCTGGTACGGTGGTCATCTGGCCTTAGTACAGGGACGTGCTGAACATGGTATGGATACAGCAATTGTTCATGTAGTACCACTCAGACAGGAAAATGACTTCAGATTTCTGCTGCTGCCAATAGTCGCACACTGGTTCCAAGTCTTTCGGCCACTAAATTTATCACACTGAGGTGTGTGGACTGACCGTGGCATTCCACTGTTCACGTCGTACCTGTGTTCTTAAAACATCTTCACAACCCAACATCTCCAGCCACTCTGGACAAGTGTAGCGCGTAAACAATTTGTGTAATCTTTGCTGAAATGGCACATCCTGCAATGAAATAGGCAATACGTACCACTCAGACAAAAAGATGACTCACACCTCCTTCTGCTGCCAATCGCCGCACACTGTTTCCAGGTCTTTCGTCCACTAAATTTAGCACACGGTCTTCCACCTGAGGTGTGTGGACTGGTCGAGGCCTTCCATTGTTCTCCTTGTGGGGTGCTAGAAAACCTGTGTCACGCTCAAACGTCTTCAGTCTCTATGGAAAAGTGTACAGATCTCAGGTAGTGCGTGTTTCCGTACCCATGTTTATCAGACTTTTTCATTTCGATGGTTACTACTACCTCTCAGTATAACTCATTAATACAAAAATTTGTTCCAGAGCTTGGATATTTAACAATAGATCTTTACATGAATTACATTTTCAAATAGCAATTTATAATTTCCAGGGTTAAATTTCTCTGCACTTTAGCCGAATTTCAATACCTACAAAGATCTACGTTAACTTCAATAGTAACAATTTGAAGCTAATACGAAACATGTTGTGATTGTTTTATAATGTCAGTGAAATTTGGCCGATTTATTGCTTCTGTAGAAATAAAGAATCAATGCTGAAGCAGGTACAACAGATATCAAACTTTGATGAAGAAAGAGATATGGATCACCTGTGACAGTAAATAAGAAAGGTTCTCTAGAATAATTGGTGCAATTTTATTATTAGAATAATGCATGCAGCTTAAGTTACAGTTCCATGTAAAAGTATACGAGTAATTCACACAATAATAAACTTGGGCAAACAACATCTTAAAACCCAATTTCTTTTCCTGTGTTCAGATGCATTCGCAGTGAGAAGCGTTGCGCGGATTTTCCTGTCCCAACGTATGAAATCATTTACTTTCCTGTTACTCCTCCTTTATTAGGATTGCTTACGTTACCTCCTTCATTATCATTTTCACAACTCCTGCAACTACAATCTGGTATTTCCCCCAACTGTCGTCAGTGTATGCTGTGAAATAACTCACATTAAATTATTCTAATTTTATGTTTGTCGCAGTTGCCCCATTCCGTCATCCTTCCCGCACCTAGGAGGTGGGAATGGGGAGTCGACTCAATGGAAGTTTCTCACATTACCCACCTCCTTTCATTAGATTGGTAATTTTCCAGATATTTCTGATGTCTTGGATAAATCGGTCACCCTGTTATCTCAAATGACAACGATACTAAAGCCAATATTTTGTCAGTTGTCCTTCAATACACTTGAAGTTAAGTTTAATGATTGCAAATGTGCATCCAGCGACCACGCGCGTTTCTTGCATCTCTGCAAGCGTAAACAACGTGGATGATACGCTTACCTGTAAACTTTCATCCAGAGCTTTCTCCATGTCCACGAATGCTATAACCGTGACCTGATTTTTCTTACGCTGCCATTTTACTATTCGAGTCTTCTGCAGTACTCTCGTTTTCTGCATTTCTACTTTCACAGAGCCACAAATTTCATAAATAATTTTTTATCGGTAATACTCTATCCGTGAAATCATTGCATGTTTGCCATTTTATAAATGTTGGGACATTACCGGAATTAATATTTTGTCTTCATTTAGACTTAATTGAGGTTTCTGCTGTATACTTAAGATACGGTCGTACTTGAGCCAATTCCTACCCTGAAATTAATAGACTCCTCTCTTACTCCAGAGAAAAGTGAACTGGCTGGTAACAATTGAAATGAGCCAATACAATATTATATTTTTTATTTAAAGTAAACATTATGATATACAAAATTTTCCCTCTTATGGATGTTATAATTTTAAGTAACAATTACTTCTCCATCTCGTTCCCTTTCTCTTATGTACTTTCTATTTCAATTTTTGTTCTCAAATTTCTCTATTTTACTTATATCTTCATTTACGAAATTATTATGTTATAGTGTTTATATTTAATTTCCGTATTGATATAAAATGGCCTTAATCGTAATAGAAAACTACCAATACTAATCTGACAAACACAATTGTTAGAGCTTATCAAGTGAATAACATGAAAGATATCATTCGTAAATATTAATGTACAGACGTAACTCACGTTTTTAATTTCGGAATTGTTCTTATTTGTGTGTCATCTTCCTTTCTCACTGATTTATTTTGATAATCGCGTATATTTCTTTCTTTTCTTCCGTTATGTATGCGTGTCATTATGATTTTAATATTTCCTCAGTATAGAACTAATAGATTAATCTGAATGCCATTTTCTAAAATAGTATAACCATCTTTTTTTGCCCTCAATTTGAGCCTGCAGTCAATTTTTGGTCTTGCTAGTTGAATTATTGTTTATTAAATTATTATTGTTTCAGAATACTTCATATTCAGTAATAATTAAATATTACAGCAATTTCCAAGTTCATCAGTCACCCACGTATTGTAATATTTTAAAAGAAATCCATAGAAGTACGGAAATAAGAAGTGACCAGGAGGGGCAAATTGAAGCAATATAAATACAGTATGATACGCAGTATTTTTTTAGGGGGGAATAAAAATGCTTTGAACTGAAGCCATGGGTAACAACTTTGACATTTAGCATTGACGATCTACCAGACCATCTGTAGACGATGATATGCCGTGCAAAAATCAAGTTGAAGTAAAATAAATTTTATTTAATATTATATCCGGTACTTACGTTGCGTTAAATTTACATATGATTTTACGTTACCCAAAATAAAATTAGTGAATAAATCAAGGACAAGTATCATGCGTTCCTTAAATATATTATTTTATTATTGACTATAGAATTAGTTGACAATCGCCTCAATTTTATACCATGACACATTGTCGATCTGGTCTTTCCATCCATCGCATTCAAGTTAAAACCATAAATCGTAATTAATCAAAATATCTTTCTTCGGATTAAATCACACGAAAACGACATACGTTCCGTAACTTTAGAAACAATTATATATTACAAAGTATTGTTTATTTTTTATTCTCATAGGACTTGTGATTTAAAATAAATGCGGTTCGTTGGAGAGTAAATCTATGACGGGCGAGGAATTACAATACTACATTATCGAATATTTCCGAGGCACAGATCGATCTATTGATATAAGATATGTAAAGTGATTCTATGGCCGTGAGATAAATTTTTTGAGCGGGGGTACAGCTTACCAAAGTATACAAGATATGGTCTGAAGTGATACGTTGAGGCACTAACACAAAAAAAATGCGACATGGAAAGAACATTCTTTATTTACATCATGGCATCTTCCCAGCAATGTTTACAATAAATGCTAGACATTGAAACCACCAAAAGTAATACATGATTGGTAGCGTCGAAGGAGTAATTGGCGAACAGTAAGAAAGATGCCAGGTATTTCGCGCAGCTTGCAGCCGCAATTAATAGCCGAGCAACGACTGATTCAACGTCATATGGCATCACAAGAAGATGCTTGATCAATCTGACGATCGAGATGGCCTTTTGACTTTTCGTATCATACACGATCATAGCCGACAGCACAGTTGCAAGTGACGTTTCCCCGCAGATTCATCAGTTCACGGATGGCCAGGTACAACCAATCATAAATTCCTACTCATGGTGGTCGCAATTTTAAGCATTGCTGGAAACAATCACTTTGCTATGATGTTGTAAAGAAATAATGTCTCTTTTTTTGTATTGTTTCCCAACGCATACAACTTTACAAAAAATGTATGTTTTAATAAAGATGTACTATCCCTCAAAGTTTACCACAGAACCACCCTATATATACATCCATTGATATACATCTCATATATATGCTCAAACGCGTAACAGTTTTCAGTGCTGGTCAGGATGGTCCACATCCTTTTGTTGCTTGCAATCCTGTTTCATTTTATGTTAGTCTTACGCTATTGAAAATGAAAAAAAAAACGGTAACAGCTTAAAATTGGAGAACAACAGACAGACTAATTATTGAAATTTTTTAGTAGAAAAGTGAAACTACTGACTGGTCTCTTCGATGGTCATCACGTTGTTGCGGGAGTAACGTGGAAAGTTCTTCATGTAGCCCGCTGAAGTTACTTTCACCTTTTGTATTCTCTATAAACCTCGTATCTCTTCTGTGCTGAGTGTATTCTACTAGGTCATTTCTCACAGGTCCCGCTAGTGCGATATTTACTAATCGCGGTGTCCCACTAACCCAGCTTTGCATGATACAGGCAAGGGAACGCTTTCTCTCGATCAGCCAAGTTCCCGGTCCTGAATTGCGTGTTCTGACCTAGAACTTGGGTCACGGGCCGATGCAACTTTCCCCTGCCTCTCGCCACTTTCACGAAGCAACATAATTTTTGCAACATCTTGGCGTCGTTACATCAACTGGCGAAACGCGAGGTCGTTGCCTTCGTCCTGGGCCATCACATCACATATTCACTTTGTTCGAAGAAAGTTCTTTTAAAATTACCGCATCTAATACGCGACGCGAATCGGCTAACCTCATTCTAGGCTTTTTTTTTTCAATCGCTTCCTCATCCTTCGACTTTCCGTCCACAAGAGGCAGTTCGGATTCAAATAACTTGCTGCCTACAGTAGAATATAGCCTATAATATATTCAGAAACGTGTTGTTTAAATCAGAAATTGATTTATATAAAGGCTGGTTTAACAATTAGGTTGAAGCATTTAATTCCAACCCATTAAAGCTCCTGTTATTTCCTGTCAAATAAGAGAAACAGGTAACAAAAAATTAGATAATTTGTGTGTTAATTGGTGTAAAATATTTCATAATTCTGTTATATTTGTCTGCAACCATTAGAGCTCGACAAATATTTTTTTCTTAGTGTGGAGCTATAACCTTCTAATTTTCTTTTAATCAATTAGATTAATATTAGATTCACCACATCATTAATGAGATGCGCGTTTTAATTAAAGGAGTTGAATACATGGGTTTTTCTATTAAATGCAAGGTCAAAATTAACGATTTACAGAAATATATATTTTTCTCTGCAGCTCATTCAGGACCTTTGGTCGACTGCATTACACATTATACAATATATACACTTGTGAAAGTTTACTCCGGTTAGTGGCATGGGTCCATCTCAAGTTGACCGTGGACGTTGCAAAAATACGCCAAACAATATGTTGGAATAATATAAGTAATTTAGTACCGTAAAATTGGAAACCTCAATAATTTGTAAAACGCTTGTATGATTTTTCAATGTCTAGAAGAAATGTTCGTATCACATAAATACGATAAGACGAAATCCTAACAGGCATTTATTATACCCATGGCTTATCAAAGCCATAAAAAATATAAAATAAATAACAACCAAGAAATAATTTAATTGTTGAAATGGTTGGAAATATATTCTCACAATGAACCAAATACAGTAATTTTGCTTTCAGATCCCAACGTTGGGCGCCATTCAGGAGTGTATAAAATGTAAAATAATTGTTTAAATTGTTATTTTTGACACTTTATTTAATATTGAATCAGTGTATTCAATTCATTTAAATACCTTTCGTTAATTTCAGCGCCCATCGCAATTTACCCACCTTACGATTTCTTAAGATATTCTGCACAAAACTCGTTATAATTTCATTCAAACTGGTTTTCAAATGTAGGTTTCTTCTTCTTTGGCAGTTGAACATTGGGGAAAATTTGTCCCTAGAATCTGAGTACATTGTACACAAAAATGAAATGATTTTACGAAATTCTTCTCGTAACTTTCAAGTAACACGCATTGTTTCTCAAGTCAGTGGGTGACAATTTGCTGCAATTTGCCGTCAAATCAAAATGAAACCGAAGAAGATTTGTGTAACTTCATATGTAATCCAAAGACCTTGAAGTCTCTGTTTATCAAAAGTTTCATAACTTTAAAAGATTTCTTAATACGTGTTATGTTATACGATATAAGAATGCTGTATTACGAAATACAAAGCCAATTAGGAGACTTCCTAACGATTACCACAAAGTGATTATTGTCAGAGCGAATTCGTGGATTCAGCTGACGATGACGATGTCGTGGATATCTAAATCACACAGTTAGTATCGAGATTATGAATTATCACGTATGAACAAAAATTTTACTTTGCAAATGTGCTACAAAAAATAAGAAATCCCGAGTGTCTAGAGAAACGCAATTTTTCAATTATAAAACGGTATACTTTGTATATCCCCATCACTACTGTAATTTTTAAAGGACTTTCGTAGCATATAATCGCATTATAATAAACCAGTGAAGGACATCTAATTGTGTCACCTTTTATCTGATACAAGGGAATGCTGACCGTCCTCAAGTGTTAGAATGTGTTTGCAAACGGGACTGTCTTGCATTTTGTCACTGATATACACGTAGAGAGAAAGAGAGAGAGAGAAATTTAATTGTTTTTTTTTCAAGGGAACTATATTTTTTTGCAACCTTCATATCTTTATTGATAGTATGAGTTCAGCCGGTGACGAGCACGAGGAACGTTTTCACCAGCAAATATCTGTCATGGAACAGCAGTCAGTTCTAGGGATGACGGAGTGGGGGAATTATCTCAGGATTCTGCTTGACACCAAAGAGGAATGTTCTACAGGCAGTTGATACAAACGTAACCCTTCGTGTTCGACAATTAATTCAACCTGATGGGTGATGGAGGTTAAAGTGGATTAGCTCGTCTTGTTATGTTGGTATTCATGAAACATTTAGAAAGGATTGAGTAGCCTTTCTCAGCTTGAGTCTGGACAGGATTGGGTGGGATAACCTTTAGTCTAGTTTTCCGTGGACTGACGTGCGTTTCGGAGTGATCCGTTGCGTCAGCATAACAGTGTCGGACTTAGCTCGGAAGATTCCATTCCGAGCTCACACAAAAGATGTGGCACAGTAGGTCGGGAAAATAATACGACATGAACACGTCGCGCGGTAGATAGCGACCTAGAACTCGAGAGTTCACGGTCCGCTGCTAAACTTTCTCCGGTCATTGCCGCTCGCCTCGCTTTAGAAAGCCGCGTTATACAATTCACGACACCGCTGTTTACGCAAGTTTGTTGACTTCTGTCCGAGTATCTCGTTTTCCGTCAAATCTGACTGGTCTGAATCCCTCGATCGATCACTAAGGCGCGAGTTGGTGAACACTTGTTTCACTTACGTTCGGCTACTTCGCAAATTTTATTTTTAAAATACCAAGGTCTGAATGCTGCTAAATTATTACATGAAGGTTATACAAACCATAGGGTCTGATATACTAAAGGAATTCGACTTCACCACTTCAACATTGGAATTATAAACGGTACCGGTAAAAGAAATAGACGCTTCATGACCGACCGCCCTGTATCCGCCACATTGTTTTTTTATTATATATAAAAACCAGTATCATACAGATTATCATTTAGGCCAATATCGATACAGTATATACAATTTAAAAAAATCATGAAAATAAGATGTGGTATATAATTAACATGGTTGCCGAACGGGTGAGTATCTGAGGGGCATTCGACGTGGGTGTGTGAGGATTGACAAGCAGTGAACTGATTTTTGGAGGATTAATGAGGTTGTGGTCTGCGGGCATGATGGTAGAGTGGGTTAGGGTGATCAAGGGGAAGGATGAGGTCAATTGGGAGTTTTCTTTTGAGGCGACGGAAGCGTGGAGGGGGAGGAGGATTGTTATGAAATTGATGGATCATGGGGTTTGGGTGGTTGAGTGCGCTTTTTATTAGGTTTGTTATGGATTTGGAGATTACTGAGTTTACATTGGGAATTTTGATGTTATGGTGGATGACGGAATTTCTTAGGTACCAGGGAGAGTTTGTAATGGTGTGTAGTATTATGTTTTGTTTGGTTTGAATTTTGGCTGAATGGATTTTGGCTGTTGTTCCCCACACGGAGGAGGAATAGAAACAGGTGGGTTGTATTATGGAGAGGTATATGAGGCGTTTTGTGCTGGTGGAGACAGGGAATTTTCTGTTTGCCACATTGTTTGTCTCTTTCTTTCCCCCATTTCCTACCGCAGAGGAAAATATTCTTAGTATTAATATTTATACATTATTTAAAAGCTTATAAATTAACATAAACAAGCAGCTACTATACCTTTATCATAGTTTATGACAATCTGTAATCTGTATTGCTCTTTCATAAAATTACATGGACCCTCGTCAATCACAACTAAATATCCTAAAATTTGGGCTTTGAATATTGTCAATATATGACACACTCCAAACACTCTGAATCAATTTTCTTATTCACAGCTCTATTTTTTATCGTAATTTTTGTTTCAGTTTACATTGGCATCTTTGGAAAAAATAAATCGATCTAGGGCACTAAACCTATGCCAGTATCCCTTCCTAAACTGAGGTCTAAAATAAACAAGCGCTTCAAGGTTAATCATCTTCTTCCTCAATATCCAGGAGAATCGGAAGTCTCTATATTGCCAATCATAAAATAGGTGCATTTTTTCGGAAACCGTTAAGTATAAAGCACTGAAATTTTCGCAGCATAGTTTTGAGGAAGCAGAATAAATCGTTTGAATCATTAGTTATAACTAATAACGATCCTAATTTTTTTCCTAAAAACAACAGATCTTGATAAATAAATTAATAGTTCAAATTACAATAAATGATTTACCTGGAAAGAATATTCATAGCTGTCGTTGACTCCGCCGAGTCACGTCTAAGACGTTCCAATTTCGTGTGACGACAGGCTATAAGCATATTCGTTTTAAAATAAATTGTTAAGTGGCTGAGACATGCTTAAATTTGAGAAACGTTGTATCAAACATTTTAGTAGAATATTTGACTATTATAATTAGTACAAGGCACTTACTCTCATTCCACGTTCAGAATTTCAGAATATTTTTTTATTGTGACTGTGTGCCCTTTTTAGTACATTACTTACTAAATTATTGTATAAATTTATACACAAATGCTTTGAATTAGAGTAAACGCTGACGAAGCATAAAAATACTTGCTTTTACCAGAGGAAAATATCAGCTTTTCTTAGCATTTTCTATGAGAAAGACAAATTTTGAACAATATTTCTATTGTTGGTTTGTTATTATACCGTCGGTGCATTTGTATGATTCGTATCCTATGTCGTCAACTGCGGAATAGAATAAATGAGGAATAGTCTAATCTAATGTAAATATTTGTGACACAGTTCAAGTGTCTCGTAACGAGAGCAAAGATGTCATCTGCAGTCGAGGACGGGAGACTAAAGCTTTGCTATTTCAAACTTTTTTCTTAATGGTATTTAACCCCGACCCACGCAAATTCATCCTCGTTTCATTTACTTACTTAATTTGTAAAATCCGCAAGATCTGGAAAGATAATCAATTAAAACAAATCTATACTCATGATAAATAGACATTTCTTCCTATTTAATTTAGTAATAATTATATTACTACAGCTATCATAAAGCTTCTAAATTAAAATCCCCTATTGGGTAAATAAACGATTCTTCATAAAATAAGTAATTGTGGAATATTATTTTAACCCGTTTATTTCTAATTTAATAGTGCCATTAATTAATTTTTGACAAAATAATATGAAAAATATTTGGAGAGCAATAAAGCAACATAGTTTGACTGAAGGAGTCGTATGTGTTCTTTGATTAATGAAATTGCCGTTTCGAGAGCCGCGAAGAAATATTTTATTGACTGTGAGAGTCGTTAAGTATTTTTATTGTATGCAGTTCGAATATGAGTTTGGCTGCAATGAGTTTGGAGATTCAATTGTCGTTAGGTGAACCACGAAAAAACGTTCTTGACACTGTCTAACCAAACTCGACGGCAAAATTTCAGGAATGGATTCCTCATATTGAGAAAAGAAAACAGTTGTATTACAACACAGGACCGGGAAAGCGTCATTACAGAGTTATACAAACTCATACGAATGTTGGTGCATGACGACGTGCCTTGTTAAGTGGTTACAATTGTTATTTCATGGAATATGTTGCGAACAAAATTGATGCTTACCTGAATACTTCTCAGCATCCGCAAATGTAACAATTGCATTTCCTTGAATTTTGCATCCATCTGCTTTCGTGTTTAACTATATATTCCTTTTCTTGCAACATTTAGTTTTTCTTCGGTGCCCAGAAACTTGCTTTGTCGAGTTATTATTGTTATTCAAGTGTACCTCTTATGTTTTTTACCTCTATGTAAATGGACAGTCGGAAAGTCTAGCTCCGGATTTTGGATTAGCTTGAATGTCTCATATAAATATTAGAAATGATAATTGTCCAATTATCGAGCGTTGACGAACTTCCAAACAGTTAGGATTGCATCTAACCTGTCTGTTGTATCCTCCTTTAGATATTTACCGAATTGATGCTAGTATGCCTGACCTTTGCCTGTTTCTTTGATCCCGTCAAAGTTTGTGGCATCGTTTTTGTGTGCAGGTTTCGTGGAATATACCTGGGATGTGAAGAGAGCGATCACGTTTTCCGCCACGTGCGGCATTGACAATTAACCACGGGGACATCGCACTTGAAGCAAATCAGCGAATAAAATGCCGTAGTGCATTCGATTTCGCAAAGGCAACTGGAATCTGCAGTCAGCTGCCTCGTCAGCGGTCACTCTGGCTGACTTGTGGAGCCCCATAACCAATAATCAGCGCAGAAACATCTTACTTCTCCCTCAATCATTTCTTATTGTTATAGGGTCTTTATCATTTGGATTATGACTCTTTTTTCCCGATTCTATGCAAATATATTTATAATTCCCCATCAAACATGTTTTAATCTGATTCAACATTTTGCTGAGGGAAGCTAATCATAACCAGTCAGCAAGGGTACAAAAACATCTGGATAAAGTGGAAACGGAAACTGATCAGCCTCAGAAAAGAAAAAAATATTACCGATTTTTTTCATTTTACCGTAGTCTCCTTTCCATCTCCCTTGTCTTTGCAAACAAAAATACTAACGTATTTATCACTAATAAGGCCAATTTCGTATTACTGTTGTGGACTGTGGGGCACTGCCGCAGAAAGTCTCATCAGACGCATACAGGTGACTGTGACTCGTGAATGTAGCACCCTGGTACGTCAGAAACTCTACTTTACATAAGAACTTGGGTGCAAACAACCATCCGAAAGATGTACGAATCCTTACAAAAGAAAATGTATGGTCATAGCAACCCAATCATTGGATCAGCCGTGGAAGCTCCAGTCATCCAACCACATAATGGAAGACTGAAGGGGAAGAGGCTCTATGATTCAATTAGCTAACATTGCGGAATAAAATCCTAGGAAACAGAAGAACTATTTTCGGACCGTTGATGAGCTGTACTGTATAAAACATGTTACGTTAATTATTATTATTATATGTTGTTTATATTGCCATCGGTACTGCACAATTCGAGAATAAGAAGTTGATTAAATTGATAAAAAAAGTTAGTCAATCACATTATCGGCGTCTGTATACCTTGATTTCTCAAACTTCCCAAAGCATATTTTATCCCAGCTATTACTCCTTCACTCGAAGCAAGTCTTCGTCCAGCATTTCATCTCCATCGATTCGGGAACAATAAATAATCGCTTGATGTTCAATCGCTGGTGCCCACTGTTTGCACTTCGACCTTGAGGTGTAATAAATAATATAGGTTTCATCAACAGCAATGAAAACCAGCAGAAATTGCGTTTAAAAATCTCCAAAATACTGCTGAAAAATGTTCAGCCAAATACGTTTCTGGTTAACGGTGAAACTGCGACAACCTTAGCGCGGAAGGTTTTTCATATCAAAATTATCGTGCAAACGTTGAGGACACGATCTTCTGTTATCTTTGCACTGTCGGAAAGCTCGTCTACCTTTCAATTCTGAATTGTGAATATCTACGATATTATCCTAGTCGTTGGATGTTCTGAACGCTCACCAACCAAAGCAAGGCATTTCAATTCAGCTGCTCACTTCATTTCCATAGAAAACATAGGCGAGTTTTCGTGTAATCACGAATCTAACTCCTCTCTTCTAGATGTCGCTATAACTAACCTCCAATTTGAATCACATCCAACATCCAACGCAACATGTTCTGTCATTTATTTTTTCTTGAACACAATTGGTGAAAAATGGTTGAAACATTCTAGTATGCCATAACAAACAATACTTGTACTCCGAATTTCCAGTTGTGTGTACATCTCTGTGTTAAGCTGATAAATTTCCAAACTATGCTCGTGTAACCGCTCTTATAATAATACAATTCATAAAAAATTATAAAAGTCCACGGTGATTCTATAAATGTAATCGGGGAGGAAGATTCTAGTCGACTCGTGGCGCTTAATGCCGCAACTAGAGCTTGTAGATCTAAGGAAAAATATTACCACATAAAGCATGATGTTGAACACTAGCAAGGACTGGGAAATTCAATACCACGTGAAAGTTCTTTTGAATTTCATGACACTATCAAAAGGGGATTTAGCAAGTTTATTTATGAAGTCTAATTCTCTGGCATGAGAGTAGTCGTGAATTTTTTCCATGATCTGGCACATTGAACTGGGTAAATATTATTCAAAGAAATAGCAGAGGGAACCCATAACAGATTATAAAATAGAAATGGCAAAATAATTACCCGATAGTAAAAACGTAGAAAACTTTCGCTTTAATTGAAGCTGTTTTGGTTAGTCCAGACCAGTGGCCGACAAACCCGCGGCCCGTGGCTATTTGGCCTCTACAGTTTGTCTCTTCCATTAAATACCACATGTACAGTGCGATGAAAACCTTTGAGTAATGTGAAAGAAGATCTAGTGTCAAGGATTGAGAAGGGAGATAGACTACACAAGCTTTCAAAACGAGAGTAGATGGGAGAGCTGGAAGGGGTTGACTTCAGCGAACGTACTTCAATCACATTTGGACGTTTTTAGGGGAAGGGTAATTAAGTTATATATAAAAAATTTGGCACTCAAAAGAAATTTCAATCGTTGTACTGTTGGTATTTGGCTCTTTTGACTAATTAGGTTGCGTTCCACTGGTCTAGACGAAGTTACATCTTGATTTTCAACTAAAACTTTTCGCGAGGAACAGTGGTTGTTTCAAGGAAGCAACAACAATATTCTTGGTAAATGTGGAATATCTGTTCCAAGATAAGGGACTATTATAGTGCTGTTCCAGGTGACGCTGTATTTTATAGAACTTCTTAGAAGAGGAGAGAGTCCTCTGTGTCAAACAGTAAGACTATAGGAAAGAGAAATCGATGCTTGATACCCTCGACACAGTCGTACAGATTCGCAGACCTGTCGTAGCGTAGAAAACGTACTTGTTCAGCGCCTAAGTGACAATGGACGTCACTAATGCCTTCAACTAAGCGAGGCAAAGCTAAGCGTGTCGTATTACATTACGGCCATAATGAGCATGGTTCAGGGACAGAATCCTGATGTGTTCCACGGACGGATACACCTTTCCTTATAATTCATTACAAATGTGCCACATTCAGCACGCTCACGTGCTAAGCTGTCATGCTGAATGAATACCATAGGCTTTGCTGGTTGAAGAGCCTGCCAACACGGACACCGCTCTGGTTGCTAGTGAGAAACAAACAAAAACGGAGTAAACTACGAAATCAGCCTTGGATCACGGATCAACGTGAGGCTCCAGCTCCATAGGTATTCTTCACTGACTAATCAAAAAGGGGAGACACGTATTACCCACCGTGTGAGAACATAAGTAACGGACGGTTCTGAACTTCCCACTATAGTAATATTAATCCGGAGCTCTGGTGTTGATGCCGACGTCCTGTGGTGTAGTGGCTAGCGTCGCTGCCTCACAACTCAGGGGTCCCGGGTTAGAATCCTGGCATTGGCTTGGATGTTTGTGTCGTCAAGGCTGCTGGGGAATTGATAAACTGACCAAGTATCACCCCAAATTCGGAATGTGTCACGCCAGATGACAGTCCGCAGCCACCTCGGTAGACCTAGGCCCTCAAGAGGGCTGTTGAGCCATTGGAAGAAGAAGAAGCTCTGGTGTTGATATCATCAAATCGATTCGACGAAGAAACGGAGATGATGATCACAACCTACCTCAGTGTGGAATTGTTTCCAAATTGGCAACTTATACGTATCCAGCTTACTTTATTCCATAAACCCCCTTTTACACGCTCACTGGAACATATGAGCGTCTCCAGAGATCATCGTCGACCAGAAACATTGGACTGCAATTGCTACATCCTAAAGATGCGGGGACCGTGTTACAAGCACAGAAACATACAAAAGCTTATATGGAGATGGACAGAACCTCACACACATACGTAGACAGACGAAATGAGAATGTTTTCCATCAGGTAACTAAAAATACGTGGAGGATCTAGTTTCAAATTTTAGTTGGAATTCGCACATAAATAAATATTTTCGGGGTTAGGGTTCAATTATTTCCTACCAATACGTATTGAGCCTAGCGATCAGCAAACTAAACGGTCCTACGCTCGTCAGACCACTCTGCGTGGACATGGTCTTAGGAAGTTTGACTCGAGCTGCTGTCCGCACATACGAGATGCAACTGTTCAGATCCGATCAGCCCTGGTCGGGTCCAGATGCTCTCGTCTCAGTCGTCCACACACCTCAGACTTAAGTCACAACAACAGATATGCGCAGATCGAAGGTCTCACCTTTCACGACAACCATTTTTCCTCATCCATTGAGCATCAACGGTAATTACCGCAACATAACCTTATTGATACTAATTAAAAACTGTAGCAAAATAAATAAAATTCGGTGACAATCTTTACTGTGTAAACTAGGAAAGCCATTCAAATTACTATGCCTAGCAATAAATTATCAAAGTAAGATGCCGACCTCCTATGGTGTTGTGGTTATCATTACTGCCTCGCTTCACAGAGGTTCGGATTCGATTCCTGGCAAGGGTTTGGGTGTTTGTGTGCGTCTTTGAGTGCTGCTGGCCAATTCCCACTGATTGAAAGAACGGCCATGTCTCTGACAAAACAACTGGACACCAGAACGTATAAGAGGACAAGATTATAAAGAAAAAAATTATAGGTCGTAGGTTTTTCGCTTGATAAAGATAGGTGAGATCTCCATCGAAACGTCGTATTTTAATACAATTAAAACCCGGGTGGAAGCCCAAGAATTGTTTATCCAAAAAATTGTCTTCAGGTATTCATTTTTCTGATCTTAATTTAAATTTTTAGAATTTTATTATTCAATTAACTACAGAAATCCCATGTGTATATTTTTATAGTAGATATGTTAATTAACTATATGATAAGTACATTTTTTCATTTAATTTTATATTCATGTCTCTAATTATTTAAATCAAAGTCTGGGGTCAAGGTAACCCCACCCAATCAGTGGTGTGACAAAAATTTTACCCTACCAATTACGGGATAACTGTAAACAAACGTTTTTGTCCTTTTCATCTATTTCTCCCTGGAGATACACGGAAATCTCGTCTGGCTCGTCCCTCACCAGTTTCACCAACAGTCAAAAGCACAGTATCGATTGTAATTCAAAAATTTATGATCTTATTGAACGTTACAATCACCCGAGATTCATACTCACTGACACGTCAAAATCGCCGAAAATGTTCACCAATGGATCATCAATAGCTGAAGCCACAACGACGCTTTACCTCTTTCGGTCGAGATTTACGCGCTATTGATGTCAACTAATCACTCCTGCTCCAAATACATTAGTATTATGCGACTCATTAAATGCGATAAAAGCGATCAGAAAAACTGACTTATACATTAATAATGTAAAAAAATATCAGAGGTGATATTTGGATTTCTAATAATAACAACCACCATATTACCGTATGCTGGATCCCTGCCCGCAGTAGAATTTTAGGAAATGAGGTAGCTGACCGTCTAGCTAAATTCACTGCAAACTCAAGCCACAATTTTATATCCGACCATACACGCACCGTAGATGACTTATGGAAGATTTACAACACTGGAACATTAGCAGAAGATCTTATTAACAGCGGACCTTTCCACCGACACCTCAACAATTATCAAGATTTACTCTAACAAGAAAGGAGCAAATAGTACTTTCCAGGGTAAGGACCAACCACTCTAATTTTTCTCATTGCTTTTTTTTCTGGAGAACCTCCACCCCAATGTATCTCGTGCAAGATGAAAATAGCCATGGATCATTAAAGAGCGTAGGCCTTCCCGGTGAATTTGATTCTCGGGTTTCAACCCGGGTCAAAGTTTGCATACACAACGTTTCGACAGCAAACTCCGCCATCGTCGTCGTCGTCAGGAAGACCTGAATTCAAATAAATTTCGCGTCTTTCAACCAGGGTCAAAGTTTGTTTACACGACGTTTCGACAGCAAGCTCCGCCATCATCTCCATGTAGACTGTTAAAGAGCGAAGACTTTCCCGGTAAATTTGATTCAAATTCAATTACCGAGGACGATGGCGGAGCTTACTGTAGAAACGTTGTGTAAACAAACTTTGACCCGGGTTGAAATCCGAGAATTGTAATTTAACAACGGATCACATCATCTTCCACTGCCCCAAGTATCAGAAACAGAAGAGAGATATTATAGGATCGTATGGACCTAAAGGTAGAACATCTTGGGAAGAACTTCGGTATTTTTAAAAGCTGTCCATGTATAGAGGACAGATACTATCGGATCGTATGGACCTAATGATATCACATCTTCGGAAGAACTTTAGAAATTTTAAAAGCTATCAATATTTTTTTAAAATTAACTAAATTGTTAACCTTATGTAAAATAATTATTAAAATACTATGTTCTATTGGATCGTATGGACCTAATGATATCACATCTTCGGAAGAAATTTAGAAATTTTAAAAGCTATCAATATATATTTTTTTAAATTAACTAAATTGTTAACCTTATGTAAAATATTTATTAAAATACTATGTTCTATCGGATCGTATGGACCTAATGATATCACATCTTCGGAAGAACTTTAGAAATTTTAAAAGCTATCAATATTTTTGAAAAAAAAATTAACTAAATTGTTAACCTTATGTAAGATATTTATTAAAATATTATGTTCTATTCTTATGTGTTAATGTAATTTCTGTTAGTCGCCAAAGACTTCATAGTTGACGCGACCTAAAATAAATAAATAAAATGTGTTTGTGAAAAGTGATATTGAGTTTTCTTACTTAGAAAGTGATGTACTCAAGCCCTTAAAATTTCTAAGGGAAATTTTGTTGACAAATTGTTTAATAAAGCTATATTTGTCGCTTATCTTCTTAAAGAGAAGCAATGGGAGTGTTGTTGGAGCTTTGTCCGTTCTGATTTGTTCCAGATAAGAGAACTTTATCGTGCAGATGTGGGGCAGGAGCTTCGTTTAGTTTTGTCACCGTGGGGGTAAATGTAGCAGAGTCTTGGAAGCCTTTCCCAACTACGACAACATTGTTTAAAGGGCAGCGCGTTGTTATTGACTCCGCGCGGTCACGTTCGCAGGAACGTGATCCGCCGAGGCCTTGGCCATTGCTTACATCAGCGCGCGACTTACGTAAGCGCATTGTGTCCGCAGCTTTTACGTATCTTTCCCCCCCAAAATTGGCGAAGGCGCCACGAAAGCGGAGGTCCCGGGTTTGTCCCGTCGGAGTCGCTCCTTGCGTCGCGTCGCGTCGCTTCGGGTCGCGTCGGCTCGGCCAGGGTCCGCGTCAGTCAGTCAGAGTCAGCGTCCGCGTCCGCGTTCGCGTTGCGTAACGCCAAAGTCAAGGATGGCGGAGTCGCTCAGCTCACGTGTTGCCTCGGACAGACACCTGCCCTGGTCACATGCAGCTCTGCTGGAAAACTGTGTGTGACTCCAATTATTACAAAGTCTACACGTAACAGGCACATGGCGTCAACTGTTGCGCACTACTTCAACACCCGCCCTCGACTATTATATAATTGCATAATACCTTTGCAAAATTAAACTGGACTCTCCATTTATATCTACTGGCTACGAAGCTCTCAGAACACGTTCACATCGACACAATGAAAATGGTCTGCACTCGTGCCATAAATATACGTTCCCGTACTAATTATAGATATGGTTGCATTTTTTTTATATAAAAACGTCTATAAATAGTAAATTGAACAAATGGACAGCCAGAAAACTTTAATTAAAATTGCAGCATGTTTCGACCCACATGTGGACCCTCGTCATAAAGAATGAATAGGGAAAATATTTATAACAAGAGTCCACGAAACAAAATGTATTGTAATTGTATTTATTGTTGGTCTACAATTTGGCGTAAGCCCGGTGGCAGATACACAATGAAATCACTTATACTTAATACTCCAAGTCTAAAAATAATCATTTTAGTTTAAAATATCTATACCCCTGAAAGAAATAAAAGAGGAAGACTACAAGAATTATAATAACTTGTCACTTCACTTCACTTTGACTTTAACATTTAAATTCAACTATACATTTATATTTTCAAAATAACCACTTCACTTCACACGTTTCTTGAAATATTTCCTAAATTTATTTTCCTGAAGAGGATTCCCGCCAAACACTCCCACGGGTTAATTATTCTAGTCGTTGCTGGTCCTATTTAGGAATGAGAATTTGCCTACATCTGTTTTTTGCTTTCTACATTTTACTTTGAATTGACGATCCAACCTGTCAACCATTTCTAAACATCTTCTGAACACCGTTCAACTGTCAACTGTTTTCAAAAGACATTTTTTAACCTATATTTACAAATCTAGATTTCAAGAATCTCTATTTCAAAAATTTAATTTGCAAGTCTGTTCATCCAATCGGGTTAATTTTTATTTAACCAGCACAGGAATCAGAGGAACGCTAATGAAGTCTTCAAATTTTCGACAGTTTATTTTGTCAGTCAATTTATATCGCGGAACTTAATTTTTTTTTTGAGAAAGGGAGTAACGTGCAGGTGAATACGGCCAAGTAATGGACCTTAAGCTCCTGCTGATGTAAATATTTAAATTTCCTGACCTCATTAGGGTTCCTCTAATAGGGTTAAAAATAAACCAAAAGAAGACCAAATTAATGATACTCCCCAACTCAAAAGCGAAAGATGTGGGCAAAATATAAAACGAGAACATATAACTTGAAATTATCGAAGAACTTGTGTATCCTGGATCCATGATAACAAGCAATAACAGGTTGGACGAGGAAGTTAGTGGAAGACTCGTTTTAGCGAACAGAGCATATTATGGATTACAGGAAATTTTTAACTCTAGAATGTTAACTTGAAATACAAAAATTGAAATTTGGAAAACATTAATAATACCAGTTTTATTGTATGCATCCGAGATATGGCCATTGCCAAAACAGAACGCATTAGATTAAATACATTGGAGCCAACAACTTTAAGAAGGATATTTGGATCAGTGGAGTGTGGAGATGGAGGTTCAAATTTGAGATTTATGACCTGTTTAAAGATCAATAGGTTGAGATGTGCAGGTCATGTGGGCCCACATAGCCGTGTAAAACGTATATTCACGGAAAATCCGGTAGGAAGAAGGAAAGTGGGACGACCTAGGACCAGATGTTTGGGTTGTGTTGAAAGAGATGTGGAAAGTATCGGGGTCAGGAATTGGAAGAATAAAGCAAACCATAGGAAGCAATGGCATGACATTCTCAGGCAGACCAAGACTCGACCAGGGTTGTAGCGGCAATGATGATGATTATTAATGTTCCTCTAATTCCTAACAGTCGTTCAACTTATTCAATTAGCTTCAATTTGGAGAGCACTTTAATCCCTGAATAAGTTTGACAGTAAGATGATTCCACGAGTGTTCTGAGTATGACGAAAATTTTATTTTGCTCTTGGAGCAATTTATATCGATTAATTTTCTATGCCTGATGAGAGTCCACATAAGGACAGAATCAAGTTTATTGTAAATATGTGTCTGAACAATTCTTCAATTCATACCAATATATGGGAACGGAAAATAATTCTGTCTCGCAGGAATAGCAAATATCACGAACATGAGACAGTAAATCAATAGGACAAGAATCGCCCTGCTCTCTACTAGAGAAGTATATCCAACTTTATAACATTCTGCCAAGTCAAAGAACAATAATAAATACAAGAATTAATGCTGAAAAAGTGTTGCCTTGCAAAATAATCTATGCAGCGACTTGGCCGACCTTTGCGTGTTTTGAGTTACTCTGGACAGAATTCTCTTTTAGTATTGTGTGGTTCAACACTTACTGATTTGTTATAATTCATTGTATAAATCATTATTTTACTCACCTGGTGTTTTATTTGTCTTTAAGGAATTATGGAATAATTCACTTACTAATGTTGAAGTTTTCCCCATCCTAGTTATTTACATGCAAATTGTTAATGCTATACATTAATTTTAAATTTTACATTGTATTCTTATGTAGTTCCTTATAATTATTAGTAAATTTATTTAAGGACGTATCAATTTCCTCAATGCAATGACTGCTTAATCGCTAAGATTATATCATCTGAATATTTTTTTGTGCTCTCGATACTTTGGAGACCTCTTTGAAGCCCTGGCAACGAACTTTAATCCCTGAATAAGTTTGATAGTAAGATGATTCCACGAGTGTCCTGAGTATGACGAAAATTTTATTTTGCTCTTGGTTACCGTCACGTGCGTCCGAAATCTGTCCAAGATGGCTGCAGTCTGCATTCCACGTGTGTTGCTTCACGGAACAACATGTTTACGTATTCTTCGTTACAATTGTCACGTTTACATTTTCAAGATTTTTGCTATCAACACATCAAACAGGTCGTGCGTATTGTTAAATTTTCCGCGGGCAATACTAATTTATTGGCTTCGTTCTTCTTCATCTTGCAATTCATACGACTAACGCGAATAACATTTGTTTTTTAAGAAATTAAATTTTATAAAAAGTACCAATGATATTTTTAAAAAAATTGGTATTAATCCTGAGTTTGACTTTCCTCTTGACCTGAAATTCTGTAATTGTATAACCTATGTTGAACGCCGAGAAAGTATAAATACTAATTATTGTTTAGAATCCACACCGTTCAACAGGGCCGACAAGCAGACGTATTATAATTTTATTAGAGTACTTAAAAATTTTAGCAATAAATGCATGTTTGTCAGTTCAGTCACCCCGAAATTATTTTGATATTATTCCCTCAGATTTAACGCTGCAACGTTACTGAGAGTAGAATATAAATTGAGAACGGGCATATTCGAAATTACTGTGTTTCTTTGTGAAGTAATGCATCGGTATGTACATTTTTGTGGTGATTTTGGGAGACTGAGCATGTCAAGATGAAGAAGTAAATGAAGCAGTAATGAACAAAGACACTGACTACAGCATTGCATTATCCACCCCCTAAAAGTCACCTACATCTTTTTGGGTTATTTATTTGTTAAAAACAGGTCATGTATTATTTTGTTATTTCATTTTTCTAAAATTCCTTTAAAACAGGGTTGAACAACATTTTTGTAGGGGGGCGAATGAAAAATTAAAGTTGGGCCATGGGCCAAACCGATAACAATTCATAGTAGTAGGATTTATTTATTAGTATACATTTTGTTGGTGTTACAAATAATAAAATAATAGTGTAACGACACTAACTAATGAGAAATATAGGATTGTCTTTCTTTTACAATAAGTTTTATATTTGGTGAAAGTGATGTTGTTACAACGATAATTAACAATAAGTATTTCCGAAATTAATTAGTCGTATTAGTATGCAACACAGAAATTTAGTGACAGGCCGGACAAATCTTGCACGGGGGCCGGATGTTGCCCGCGGGCCCGGGGTTGCCCACCGTTTCTTTAAAGTTATCATTTTTATAATTATTCTGACTGGCCATCAGGTATCAGAGAGGAAGTGAGCATGATAGTTCCTAGCAAGATTCGAAAATATTAAATGGAAAATTATAACGCGTCACCCTTAAAAGGCCTCAGATTTCCACATCCAGAGTATTTCTGTGTAAGAGATGGAACTGAAAGGTCCTATATGAAATATTATATATTCCACATCACAAAATTTTTGTACTACATTTATATTTGTAATAAAAGGGTACAAATCTGATTTTTTAAAAGCGTTTATGCTCCAAATTTATCGCTTTTAATTAATTTTACCATCGTCCCCTAGGTTAAAGTGGCCTGTGCAAATTGTCACTCGTGATTGAGCCCTCAATTCCTCTTCTATTCACGAAACAAAAATCTCGCCGTTCCAAACATTGGCTTCAACGTAGCTTACCCTTTTTTACGTTCTTCTTCGTTCTCATTTATTTCTTTAACATCTTTACGCTTCATTTGTACTTACTACAGTTTCTATTAAATTTCTCTTGCTATATACATTCACCGAAAGCAGAAAGCACCAGATTCTTACGAATTCCTGTACTAAAAAGTTAGGATCAACCAAGAACAGAATACTAACGAGAAAATAATATCTCACACGAATAAGACTTGTAACGCGACAGAATTAAGTAAAATTTAATACAATCATCGTCCTTCGGAGAATAACGGAGGAACGTGTTATTGACAATCCAGTCGTTAATATATTTCAATGGGTTAATTGTCCTTTGGAGGGAACATACGACACATACCTTAACTGAGGGTGTCGTTTAAATATTTTTATTGGATGCAGAATAATAATTTGACTGACTTTTGTGGACATTGAAACGTTTGGGAATCGGAATTACGGACTTCTTTGTTTAACTAATTATCAATTGGGCCAGAGTTGAGTCTGATTAGCTTGAGCTTCGTGGTTGTTGCCTATCATTTCGTTGAGATCATTCACCTGTAGAAGCTATTTCTTGTTCTACATTGACAATCATAATAATTTTTGTTTGTAACCGAAAGATCCACTGAAATACGATTTTTTTAATTTACAAATATCGAAGATTTAAGTCTCTTTATTCTTTGCCCGTTTATATATTTTCATTTGAGTATTATAACATTTCAATAAGGTAGTAAATTAAAGAGTGGCGCGCTGTTGAGATACCTTCACCTAAGATCTTCTCGCAGCTTCTGTACCGTTACGAAAATTTCCACGCGGCCTAAACAAATGTTTTCTCTCAGTTGTCTGTGACGCATCTTCCATTCATTTAAACCTGGATTCCTCTCCTATGAAATCGAGCGCTTTCCCTTGTAAGGTAGCCTTCATTCTGCGGCAAAGTGTTCTTTCTCTATAATCCGAGGAAAACTGGTCTTCCTGCCGATATTCAGAATCGACCTTCACCTTGATGGAAAGAACAATTTTAAACGGGTTCGACTAACAGCTTTCCTTTCCTTTGTGGCTCTATCTTTGAATTCTGCAAGCCTCAATTCTATTGAAAATCAGACAAACATCTTATCTGTAACAACGTTTTCCTAGCCATCTACAAGCATGAAACAACTGTTATGTTTGTTCGAACAATGGTTAATTGTCTCGGTGATTTTCCTGTGGAAATGGATATACTTACACAAAGTGAAACTGTCTGCCACTGATGCTTTGCATATTGGCTCATTCTGTTTCAAAATATACAACCGTTGACGATAATAATTTGAAGCGTGATCACCTACTCAATTTCACGTATTATGAGCGTCAACATGTGTCAAAATATTTTAATAACCATTCTGGCTTTTATACAGCATCTCAGTAAGAAATTATATTAATTAAAGTCCAAATATCACGGTAAAGCATAGGTATCAGGTTGGGCATTTGCTGAAGTGGAGAGGTCTGAGGAAGTATGGTGAGCCACAAGGATCCATCTTGGACCACTATTGTTTTGTCATCTACATTAATGAAATACTTTCAATTAGAAAAGGGAAACTACTTAACTTTTCAGACGAAAGTACTGTGATGTGCTGGGGAAAGACTGATCAACAGTTCAATATAGAAATATTGTCATTTAAAAACAAATAAAACAGACGTGACTAAGTTTGACAAAGTTATACGTAAAACTGTAAATAGTTTTAGAGTCGATATAAATTAGTATACAGTTAAGGAATTTTATAATAACATATTAATGAAGACATAATTTAAGATTTACAAATTGATCTTGTATGTAAAAGAATAAGTAAATGAATTGTAAGTTCAAGAAACTGTGTAAGAAAATAAATATTTTATAAAAATCTATTACGGAGTAATAGCCTCATATCTTGAGTTCTGTCGAAATTTGGGGATCATGTGCCTCAAAATATCTGAACAGACTATTAGTTCTGCATTCGAATTATGAAGGGCAGAAAGTAGTCGGGCAGTGTTCAGAAATGGAAAAAAATATTTACTGTGGTTTCCCTATTCATATATAAGGTCATAATAATAGTTCGGAAAAATGAGGAAACAGATATGACAAATGAAACATGAACGGCCGTAACACGAGGACAAAAACAGACTATTTTAGGAACCATTGTCTAAGAAAATTTAATGACAGGGAGCCATTTGTACTTGGATTACAGTTGTATAACAAACTTCCTAGTGACTTAAAATTGTGCCATACCATGTACTTTGAAGAAGGGTTTATATAAGATTTCGTAACTCTAATTATGAGATACTAGGATATAAGTAATAAAATTATCTCATTGTTTATAATATGACTATGCTAAAAACGTATATTTACAAGTATAACTGGACATAAAATTTGCAGAAATTTGTTTTTGATTCAGTATCTCAATCAGTATTTCTAAATTGCCGATTCTGTCTCTTAGGGAAAATTAATGTTCAAGACTCATTCCTTGATGTTGCAGCGTTACATATACGTTTTTATTATTCATTTCATCGTATACTCTAAATGTCTGTAACCGTTGACTCTTTGAACATGATTCAAAGTGAAATCGTCACAATGGGTATTATAATGCAATTTTCTTTAAATCTTCACCATATTTTTCCTAAAGTTCAATCATTCCGCACATTCTTTTTAATTTTTAGTCGTAATTATTATCATGTAAATATTAAATAACATAATTTAATGAGCGCTCTAGTAAACTAATTTTGAGGATCAGGAATCTTTTTCCAGATAGGTTTATTTCTCTTCGATGGCATTTCAAAAGGCGCCTGCGACGTTTTCCAGATCTGGTTTTGTATCGTCAGCGGCTCGTTAATTTTTTCTTTCGCTTTGTTATTTTTGAGGCGAGGAACGTTGCCTAGAATGGTAACTCGCCAATGTCACTTGAGGCAAGACGAAACTCTGGCGCATTGCGTAAGCGTTACATGGGCTCTGTTTACAGACACAGTTGTTGTTGCGTAATGTGAGATAAACATTCAGCAGAAATGCTTCTGCGACTTGATAAAAGGTCGTGGGGTATTTCTCCTTTCGGGTCGCACGTGACTCGACACATCTGCCGTCTCGCTTCCAGATCATCGCCCCTTGGGCCACGTATCTACGCTGCATTTAATCTCTTCCTGGCTGATATTACACATATATATTTAGAAAAAAAAACAGCTTACATTCGGAATCAAAGTTTTCCGCGTGGGTCAGCCATGTGTCTGGACTGACGTGGTCTTAACCTTCGTACTTCCACGTCCAACTTGGTAATTCTATTGTTTATATTCACCGCGATGTTTTTTTATTATTTATATATAAAAACTATTATCTTACAGATTATCAGTTAGGCCAATATCGATACTGTATATACAATATTAAAAAAATCATGAAAATAAGATATGGTATATAATTAACATGGTTGCTTGAGGGTAGGTTAATCCGTTTGATTAACCTACTTTAGCGGAACGGGCTAGGTTTAATTGTGATTATCTGAGGGGCATACGACGTGGGTGTGTGAGGATTGACAAGCAGTGAACTGATTTTTGGAGCATTAATGAGGATGTGGTCTGCGAGCATCATGGTAGAGTGGGTTAGGGTGATCAGGGGGAAAGATGAGGTCTATTGGTAGTTTTCTTTTGAGGCGACGGGAGCGTGGAGGTGGAGGAGGACCTTGATATTGCTCACTATTAGCAATTAATATTCCCTACCGTGGCTACATACACTCTGACAATATGTTATCACCACTAAAGATTGAGGGAAAATCTTCTGCAACTAAGGTACAGGATGAAACAGGATGTGAAACATGGACCATTGGAAGATCTGAAAGGAATAGGTTGAAGTTTTTGAAAAGTGGTGCTACAGAAGAATGACCACATACGGTTAGGATTCGAAAGGACTTTTCAGATATGAATCACGGAAGAAGTGAATGGAATACGAGAGCAAGAAGACGAGATTAGTTGGTAGACCCTGATTTTGGTCAACTTATTGATGGAGGGCAAAAAAAGTGGCGATCAGTTTCCTAACTATTTTGACAACTTTTGCTCTTCAAGAGCTTCCAAAATATATTTTTATTATTGTAAATTGCGCTATATAACAAGTAGCAGTTGTAAGATAAACGAGTCCCTAACATAATAAATATAATTATATATCAAACAGCTAGCTCAGAGCCTGGCGTTGTCATGGTATTTATTTTCTTTATTCTACACTAAATTCTCGGTCAAATAACCTGGGCAATGACGAGCGGTACACTAAAAGTACATTTACTTACAACGTTACGGTAAGACACCAAAGATCATGAACAGTATTTTTAAATTTGTTCAAAACTTTCCAAGTACCCTAAGAGAGTCCAACATAGTCACCGTATCTTAAGAGAGATAAAAGTTATCCCTGTACATCGATATTTCCTGCACCTTAAGGGGGTTCAAATTATTTCTGCTGGCCTGTGTTCATTTATGGATTTAAAGTGTACTTGTTCTTTAAGCAAACGACGCAAATAATTGTTGAAACGACTCGCGCCCCACCTATAGTATACTTAAGCTAATTCGGAAACCATCCCCGAGAAACCGTTTTTGCAACTGTTGTGGTCATAAACGGTGGAAGGAATGGGCCTAAATTTTCGAAACATTCCCGGGATTGAGCAGAATAGCTCACGAAAGTTTCATCGCATTCGGATAAATGTTATAGGGACGCACACGGGACAAACAAAGATACATTCATAAAGATTATTTACATTTCAGTTATTACGCATATATAGATAATTACATTTAAAATTATGCGATTGTTGTAGTTAAATGCTTTTCCGATATTCTTATCTTTGGTGTTAAATTAGTTAATAATAATTGTAAATCACATAGTCTATCATATTTAATCCATTTACACTTTTTCTTAATATTTGTGACTTAATGTCACCTAAACCAAAAATAATTTAGGAAAAATTTTAATTAATCGTAAAAACTTAAATAAAATTTAAAATAAAAACAATTGTCATCATCCCTGGAATATTATAGACCTTTCTTTTAAACTTCTATTGAGCCATCCCCGATCTAGATCAAGTAAAAATGTACTGTTAATAAATTAATGATCCTCAAGATTATCTGTTCCATTAATTTTATATTTTGTGTCCATTGAACACTGCTGGTCACGCTCTTTACAAACATATACTGGGCTATTAAGGGTTAAATGTGATGCTGCCTCATACCTAGATCAATTTAGGACCTCGTAGAGCCTTCAGTTTCTAGAGGGAACCGTAAGTGAGATGAAATAATGATTAGAAAAAGAATAAGTGATAAGTGAACGTGGAACGTCATCGATTTTCGTCGTAATATTTATGAAATTATACCAAATAATAGCGACTCATTGTGGATAAATAATTCCAGTCGTGTCTAACACGACTGAACAGTTTAGAGTTTTAAATAAGTCATAATGCAGTTCTTGCTATATTGGCACAAGACGGAAATATTATAATTTGTCAATGAGTTGAAACTTTAATCTTTATAAAGGTAAATATTGTGTAAATAAAAATTAATGATTTCGATACCCTATAACTCATATAAATACCTTGAGTTTGTGTATTTTATGTGAATTAGGAATCGTCCAAAAGAAGAATCGAATTTTGCGAACGTCAGCCAACCCTTAACTCTATTGCAGCTTAAGATGTTTAGAGAGCGTTGTAGTCGTTGAGAGGGATTGAAGGAGCGTTGTACTCTTCTGCAAATGAGCAGGGCTGATTTACAGACTACATCAAAGTGGAGTCGTTTCCATACGTCAGAGCCGACATTGAGCAGATTCAAAAACATATGCAGCCGTATCACGTGATCGCGTCTTCCTTAAGCCCAGCCGCTTCTGCCCGAACAATGTTTCAAAGCCGCTCATTCAAATCAAAGACTTTCCAGAAGGTTCAATCACGAGATAGCTGCCTCACGTAATTGGCACACGCTTTCATAATATCCATGTCATGTGTAACCATTATTATTCAAATATTACATCATTATATAGTTGATAATTGTTTGTTGTGTCACCTTTATAAACGTTTATAATAATCTTATTACATTTATATCGTTGGTAATGACACATTTGGTGTTCGTAGGTGGTGTTGATGATTGGAATAAATAAATTATTTTTAATGATTGGAAGTTAATGAAAAAAATTATAAATTTATTGGTTAAAAGTATTGTTTTGAGTCTGAAATATTTACTGAAAAAAATATATATTCTTGCACTGACTCACAAGAAACTGAAATGTGTTTTTAAGTATGATACGTAAATAATTAATAAAACTCTCAACTACATCATCAGCTATCTTTGTGACATAGAGCATAAACTCCAAATGTTTGTCTCAACATGCGGCTGTTTAAACAAATCCCAATGGAGACACGTCGCTCTCTGAAATAATCCATCGTTAATTTCGCAAGTCAGGCAATACACAGCCAAGACAAAGTGTTCGTCAAAACTAAACGCGACCAACTTGGACACAAACTCCCTTGACACAGTAGTTCACTAATTATGTATGAAGGACCACTAAACGGAATAGTAGACAGCCTTCATGAGCTTCTACAGGAGCTCTAAACTCAAAAATGATTTGGATAGCTTCCATTAAAAAATATGGCCAAGCTTTTTATACTACTAAGTGATTCTTGAATCCCATTATAACAGAAAAAAAGTGAAATGAATAAGAAAATTATTATTCTTTACAATAGGGTTGTGAAACTTGAGTGCTAAGTTTCTTCTGCCACAAAATTCAGATAACGTTTTTATTTTATTTTTTTCGCAAACGATTACATAAAATTGTATTTATAATAAATTATAGTTGTCTATTCATACAGCATTAATGATAGATACAGAAACAACGTTCACACTCACGGCACAACAGTTAATTAGAAATAAGACAATTACGACGACAGTACTACAATGTAACTGCAACGTTTAGTAATTTTTTGGATAATTCAAATGAGATAAAATACGTTTTTAAAATTACAAGATTGAAATATTTAATTAAAGGCACAAAAAATATAATTTAAAGTTTAAGAGTATATAGAAATAGAACCATGAGAATTTTAGCCATAGGTGAGCATGTGATTCCGGCTACTGTTCAATAGAACAGCAGCTGGGTCGGACGTTTATTAATTTCTTCTCCCTTGGTTCTATAGTCCATTGAGGTCCTTGGCCTACTGGATCGACTGCGGACTGTCATCTTATATGACACATTCCGAATTTGGAGTGACATGTGGTCAGCGTATCGATTCTCCTGCTGTCTTAATTCCAGTTTTCGTGACCATGACGACACAAACATCTAAGCCCATGTCAGGACTCGAACCCGGGACCACCGTGTTGGGAGGCAGCGATGCTACCCACTAGACCACAGGAAGTAAGCGAACTTCACACTTACCTATCAGTATTTTTCGCTGAAGGGTGTGGTTTACCTCGTGCCACTGTTTCAGAGATACATTTGGCCCCACACGCCCCTTTCGGGGTCGCCTCAACGGCCCATTGAGCCTCCGAAGGCTTTGGGTACTGCGAACCCATTGGCAAGGGCACAGCTCTACTAACCTGACATTAAAGCTTTCACTTCTACCGAGAATCAAACGGATCGCCCATTTCCAATGCCACTCAGTTTCCTTGTAAGTCGGGTAGTTTGCTTGTCAACCCAGCAGGGAATAACAGCCAGGCAGTTTCGACGTCGGATAATAAAGCTGGACGAACGTCTCCAACCACGACTGCCTTGAGTTGGTCTTGGTTACTAGCAAACGGCCCACCAGCCATAGTCCAACTCCCTTCCCTATATAGGAGAACTAGACCAATTGTCCCAGAACTGCCACCAAAACCAGCCCGTCGGTAGCCCGACATCAAGGCACCTGAGAACTGCACGCTACTACTCTCATACGCTGCGGACTTTCAGTGGTATCTAAGGAGAAGGTAAGGTCGCCAACTTGGAGATGATAGTCTCTGTGTTCGCACCAATCTCCTATTCAGTTCTCAACTAACTTTTTTACAAATATAAACAGGTATGTAACAAAAATAACTTATGGTGGCTTCCGAACTTGGTTTCACTCTGTCCAACTTCCAGTCGCCACTTACAACACCTTCCAAAATAATGATTACTAACCAACTCCAACATCATGTACGTTCTTCATCTGTATTCCATCGTAATGCGCAAGCACCTCCTGAAACCCCTCACACCTAACTCGATTTTTAGCACCCAAGAGTTCTATCCAAGTCAATTCTGTCCAGTCTAGGTTGGTATTTACTGTCCCTGACGTTGACAACACACCATTTATTGTCACCCTGCACAAATGTCTGGAGTCGATTTCTCAGAAATTCCTAACAGTAAGCCTACGCCTGGTCGCCATGTGACCAAATTTATGTCCCAAAATTTAAGTGAATATATTTACGTTTTGTATTCATTGAACAACACTAAAGAGTTACAAGATAATAAAATATGATTAAAAACACAAGAAACCTAATACCCTCTATTCGTTAATAAATGGACGTAATTAGATTTAATGAACCTTCTGAATCTAATATTATGACACAAATAATTTAATTCTTAGTGTGTAATAGGGACGAGATAGCCGCTTCTCGGTAGGGATCTACGAAATGTGAATTTATAGTGGTTAGCGTCACTGCCTCACAACATAGAGGTCCCGTATTCGAGTCCTAGCATGGGCTTGGGTGTTTTGTGCCGCCATGGTCACGGAATCTAGGATTAAGACTGGTGGAGAATCGATACGCTGACCACGTGTCACTCCAAATTCTGAATGTGCCGTGTAAGGTGACAGTCCGCAGTCGACCAGGTAGGCCAAAACCCTCAATGGACTGTAGGATCAAGGAAGAAGAGCAGAATAGTTAATGATAACATCACGCAGTTGGTAACTCGAATGTTATTCAACTCACAGCAATTAAATTTGTAGACAACACTTAAACGACGTAACGGTAAGAAGTTCCGTGACGATGAAATTTACTGCGTTTACGGTATTTTCAGACATAACAATAAACGTTTTTAAAAAACAGTTGTAGAATATCTATATATATATATATATATATATATATATATATATATATATATAATGGTCACAATGTAGTTTTTCTTGTTATTTATTGGGAAAGCCTTCGGCTATATTTGCCATTATCATTCCGTGATACATTTTATATAGGAATATAAAAGATTATTACAGCTGCCGAAATAAATACATTAAACTAACAGAGGATTCACGGGATTCTCTCCGGGTGAAAACATTGTAGAAACACGAAGTTTCGAAGGCCGTCATTGGCATCATCTTCAAGTGATAATAATAATAAACTACTTTGTGACTGTTCAAAACTGATATTATTGTTTATGTATATAATTGAAATAATAAAAGTCTTGAAAAATAAAACGACTGTTGTAAGAAATGGTTGCTGCTTCCAATAATTGGTGCTGAAGTCGTATGTTGAGAAATCGATTCAGGAAATAGATGTACGTTATCGCACATTGGTTCTTTTAATTCGAGCACGTCATTCAAGAGGACTTGACCTTTTACGTTGCAAACGTTCAAAGTCATATTATAATATTTTACAATGTTTTCATTTGTGTACTAATTGAATAACTGAACGTGTCAAATCGCTCTTATCTCACGGACACATCTTCGTATCTTTTCGACCTTTAAACTTTCCTCTCTTCAAATTATGTAAGGCCATTTGAGGTTACGTTTAGCCATAACTGTGGACAGTTTGGAAAATAATGCCACTATCGTTACGTTAACGATCCCGCAGTGACGTTAATATTTCACGTGATATGTTGTTTGGCTCTTCACAAATATCAGATCCACTGCTGTTCTTAGGGCCTATATTTTCTAGGATTGCGTACGGAGAATAAAACCTCTGAATATGAAGATTCTATTAGTTCCTATTTTGTAATATATAATAAATATAGAAATAGATAATTAGATTATTAGTTAAGGGTTTATATTAAATAAAGTAAACTATTTATTAATAAATACTTATTATCATATACTACATCTCCCATTATAATGTTATATGGGATATAAATGAGATATATATAAATATTTATTTAATACATCTAATTTATATCCCATATAGCATTATTGTGGGAGATGTAGTATATGACAAATATGTATTTAATATATCTAATTTATATCCCATATAGTATTATTGTGGGAGATGTATATGTTAAGTATTAATTAAAAAGTATATATTTTTTTAATTATCTTATTATTGAAATAGATAATTATATTATTAGTATAAGAGTTTATATTAAATAAAGTAAACTAATTATTAATAGTTACCTGAAGACGATGGCGGAGATAGCCTTCGAAACGTCGTATCTAATGATTGACATAACCCGGGTGAAATCCCGAGAACTTCTTGTTCAGTCTATCCACCGGGAAAGCCTACATTCTCTAATAATTATTAATAAATACTTATCCTCATATGCTAAATTGCACACAATAATGCTGTATGGAATATAGATTAGATATATTAAATAAATATTTAAATATAAAATAAATTTCCATGCAGTTTTCTTATTAGAATTTAACGGATACTAAAATATGAAACTGTAATGATGAAAATAAAAATTGTGCCGTAATATCAATCATTTCATCCTCTTATAAGCTGTAAATGACTGCAGTGTACATTGCAAAATTTATAAAGTGAATTCCGGTCTTTTGTATATTTTAATGAAGTCAGAACTATTTTTAGTCCAACCTGAGTTCAGATTAATATTTATACTAAAATCTGGTGTTTGAGAGAACGCAAAGAATCGGAATGATCGGGGAATCTGCAAATATGCCACGACGATGTAGTTTTATAATTCTCGAATACGTAAATCGTCCTTGTTAATTAATTACCGCGAATATTATACACAGTAAACAGTTCAAGAGAAATTTAAATGACCCGTTCGAGGGTCTGGAAAATTTAAAAACGGCTTTGTTAGTTGACGGTTTAAAGAAAAAAGCAGTCAAGGAGTCGTTCGATTACAAGAAAATGCACAATTCCGGAATTAAAAACATTATTAAGTGGATTAATCCATTTTAATAAATACGAATGGCGCGTTAAATGTGTTTACGTAGGCCCACGCCATCGTAACAAAACCGTTACGGTAACCTCCATTTTCATGACTTCACAGCGACGACAAAACTACAGTTAACGTAACGATGAGTTAATTGGCTCCGCGTTCCATAACTCCGCATGAAAGGATGGGGAGGCGTTACATATCCCCATTTTAAACCTAAAGTGGCAGGAATTATTGACAAATAACAACATTCACATTAATTTCAATAGTCGCTTTCATATCCACCTGGTAACTCCGTTGCCGATTTTATAAACAGAATCATTATTTATTTATATTGAAATTCTAAACTCCCAACGTCATTCAGTGACTCTGACATCATTCTCAACACACTATTAAGAATAAAATAACCAGAAAGGAGGCTTATACATAACCTCTACAGAAGACAGGCAGCAGTAATTAGAATTGAACATCAAGAAAAGAAAGCCGTAATCAAGAAAGGAGTAAGACAAGCATGTAATTTATCGCCCATGCAGTTTAATATATATAGAACAGGTGATGAAGAAAGTTAAAACGGAATATGGAAAAGTAATTTTACTGCAAGGAGAATAAATACAAGCCCTACGCTTTGCCGATGATATTGTAGTATTAGGGGAGTCAGAAGAAGACTTGTGAACCATAATAAATGGCATGTATTTTATTGTAAACTATCTAAGAGGCCTATGTTGCCCGGGTGTTTATTTAAATAAACCCGAGAAAGTATTTTAATTAGACAGCACCCTGTTATCAACACGTGAATCAACTTTCTCTTGATGGGCACACCCCGACCTATACCGATAGGGGTTAACTGTATGATGCCTGATGCTACATAAATATGCACGGTACCTTGGCAGAGTTTAAAAAATTGCGATGAATTAAGACGCTGATATATTTCCCCGGTATCTTAAAGGAGTCAAGAATGCAAGCACATCTTAAAGAAATCAAAAAAAATAATGCATCTATTATACATGTTTCTTTGTATGTTCTTTGCGCAAATTATAAAGCGTATAAAAATTACAATAGGACTTGTTGCGCATATTGTAAAAGAAAACTGAGAAAAACACTGAGGACACCGAGCTTCGAGGCAGACAGTATATAGGAAAATCGCCATTTTTAATTACGCCCAGTATGGCTACTATTTCGTTACATTCTGCTACTCTCACATTTGATCAACTTACGATTTTAACGAACTAAGCAGTCATTATGTTTTTATTTGTCATCAGGGTGAAGTCAAAAAGCTTTAATGTAAATACAGTATATATTTTTTTCAATCTTTCTTTAAAATTTTAAAGAGAAATGGAATATTACATTTGAGGTAATTGGAAAAATAATATTTTATGTCATTTTAATAGACTGTACCCATACTCAAAATCACAGCAGAGATGCGTAATGTTTTTTTTCTAGTTTTGTCAAATTGATCTGTTTTTGCAATTGGTTCACTTGCAAATAATTTTTTTTTGCGTTTTAATTTCCGTTATGAGTCCGTCAGAATTTTTTTAAATAAGGTATAAGCTGATGAACATTACCAAAAGTAATCCGACTAGGGACACCATCATCTTCATCATCACTCTCGATTTCAAACCGATCATCGTTTGAACCACTTGAATATTTAATAGGTATAATTTTCTTTTCTTAGGATAGGGATTTCACCAGGTGACAATCAAATCTTCATAAGCGTTCACCCCAAAGAACTAAGCAGAAGAAAGCAGGTTGTAATATCAAGGGTAAGAACCCTACACATGCAGTTCACTCATTCAAATCTTTTTTATAGATCTCCTCAACCAAAATGTGGGACATGCAAAGTATCATATACTTTACAGAACATCCTATTCAAGAGGAGGGAGACTGTTCAGGACTTTCGAAAAAAAAACTACGAGTCAACTGAAGCGATAGAGAATTTTATTATTTATAAAAAAATTACTGTTAGTCGAAATTTAATGTAAATTTTATATATTTTGTGTCTATATTTTTATTCGCCTGTTGTTTTGTCGCCATACTAGTGGATGACTTTTTATGTAAATCAATTGTTTATAATTATTGTCTGGAAATAATTTTGTAACTTGTGTATAGTTGACTCTAAGGTTGACACGACTCAAAACATTCATAAAAAATAAAAAGATGTGACTCATGGGCTAAAAAGCAGCTTGAGAATAGTTTTCACCGCCACTTTCACTATCAAAATTTATTTACCAATTTACTTAGGCTCAATACCAATATTAAAATTTGACTACAAAAGGCATTGATATACCACCGGAAATGTTAATTGCCCCTTTGATGATGTGTCCACATTTTACAGCAAGCGAGTTTCGCCACCTGCCACATGACAGCGGCGACAAAGTACTTTTGTCACGTGAGAGGTGACTTACGACCGTTAAAAAGGGAAAAATGCGATATTGCGACATAATAAAACAATTTTCCTAATTCCAATGAATGACGCTATGTGTGAATTCTGTTTTACAATAATATACAATAGCATGTGCTAAGACGCCATAACAAAAATAATGAATCAGAGTATAATATAATAATGCTAGTGATATTATGTATAAGCAATCTTAGTTGACCGACAGGAGAGGAAATACGTTCTAGGTAATTGTGGTACTTGATTTATAGGGAAATGATTGGATTTCATATTGTTGCTATCAAGTAAAAGCTATTTTCGGTTTCAACTATTAATATTTTAGTACTGAATATTGTAATATAAAATTTAATTAAAGTTAGTACGCTGTGTGTGAATTATAAAATTACCACGCTGCACACCCGTAAAATATTTTGTTCTACGGTGATAAAGGATCTTTATTCATAGATGATATATTTTTGCCACGATGAAAGAGTGTAGTAGATTGATTCGGAATATGGAAGCAAGGTCAAAGGAACGTAGCGTGAGTCCGGAACGTGAATATTCGCGTGGCCCCGCGGGGAGGAGGTGGGGGAGGGGGGCTTGGAGGGGCAGGGGAGGGGGAGGGGAGGGGGGTCGCGTAGGGCCAGCCCCAAAGGGAAAGAACGCAGCCCGGTCCTTACGTAATTGCGCAATTAACGAGAGGAAACGCTGATGTAATTATTGGTGCATGGGCCCAAGGTCACCTTGCGTAAGGCCTCACGTGGCTCCGACGGGCGTCGAAACCAGAAACCAGCCAACTGCACCCGACCCGGTGCGCCCACACGTGACACAACAGCGCGCACATGCACACATAGCTTATTTCACTTCTCCTCATAAGCACCTCCCCTTCTTCCGGTCCTCAGTCTCCACGCTTCTGCTTCGTCGATACATTCAAAATACATTACGTTAAACAGTTTACGTTCACGTGACCTGGTCGTCTACAGGAACGTGGCAAACAACTCGCTCAACACGAGACTCTTGAATTACCATACATCAGTTATTAATTCCATTACTCCTGAGTTGAGGAAAGTCGCCTCATCAATATGTGATAGCGCTACAGTAAGCAAAGCTCTACTACCTAAACTCAACACTAAGAAGGAACACAAACAGGAATATAGTCTAAAATATCAAAATAGAACTTTGCGTTCGTTCGGCATACAAATCTAGATGCGTGGAATTATTAATGTCAAATTTTGTACACATGTTCTTTACGATTCGGGAACAAACACTGCTGGGATAAAACACGACTGGCTTTCCGAGACGTGTGGAAACGTCTGATAGTGCTGAGACTGTGTTACTTTCGATATAGTTAGTATTTAATGTGAACCCTACCGGCAATGGAGGGGAGCGCCCTCAGGAATGCGGTTAGAAGGGGATGGAAAAAAACATTTCGAAACCATCGTTTAAAGTTCAGCCCCCTTGGTATAGTGGTGAAGTGTGCGGGTGAGGAGTCTAGTGATTTCTGGAGAAGGGTGTGTGAATAGAGGTTTTCAATGCTTTAAAATTTGAATTTCAGGTATGTACTCAAGTAATAGCATTTAGATTTAATTGTTTTGTATCCACAGTGAATGTTACAGCATTATTTGACGACTGAATAGTGTTTTATTTGAAATACTTCAACCTAAATTCTGTTTCATAATAAGCATCGTCCCTGTTTTAAAAAAGAGACTGATAAAATTCTTCAAATAAAGATTCTATTAAATTTTAAGTGTAACTGCATACGTGGGAATTTAATTCACTTTTATATGTGTTTAAATTACCGATATTTATTATAAAACATACAGAACATTACTTTACAGATATTTTCTTGTATACTTCTCCACATAGTCACAGCACCGTCACTTTGTTTTTTTTTCCTTTTCTTAAATGTTCAAAACAATTGAACGAGCCGCCGACTGTGCTGTCACATCACTGCAAGAAGTCATTCATCGGCAATGCTGGGAGATGTCAGGGTAAGCAATGATGAGTGAGACAGTTTATGGAAGGTCGTTAAACTGTGCAGGATGAGCCGCGGTGACGGCATCGTTCTTTGATGAACTGGTTTCTCGTTACGAAAAGTACCTGAATAACGGCGGCGACTGTGTGGTGAAGTAGTGCCAGGTGCAACGTAATGATTGATAATAAAATAATTGGAGAATAATTTTCTATTTATTTTTGAATGACAATCGCTACTTACGTTAAAAACGGCTATCGTAACTAGCTTTTAACCATACTAGAATTACAATTTTCTGTATGGTTTGTATTATATTTTCAGTGCTTTTATATTGTTGTTCATGTTATTAATAGAAATTTATCAAAATTAAGACGAGTGCAGGCTGCGTTTTACAATCTCAATCAATAAACGTTCACGTTATCCCCCCAAGAAAAAATATTTCAATTGGATTTTGAATAAATCTGTCTGTGAAAGATATTGGAACGAAGTAGTCTCTGGTTCAATAGACACTTTTTAAGAAGACAAGCCTTTTCATTAATGATCCCGTTTAGTGAGTTCTTAGTTCCACACATTCACAGGTTAGATGATGCCAAGGTTAAAAGCCAACTGAATCTCTAAATAACTACAATAAAACTATATTCGATGTAAATTTTGTACTACAATCAGACTCGTGACCGCCTTATGAGAGAAAGTTCCGCAAACAGTTTGAATAATGTACGTATTATTTGACCTGCTTTATCTACTTGTCGCGCCGTCATCGCCTGATTTCCGTTACCATTAAATAATTTCCACCAGTTTACCGCCCTTGCGAAAACGTGTGAAATTTCTTCGTTCCGTGATGATGATATTTCGCAGATTGTTCGACTTACATATCAAACCTTCTTGGCTTCCGACGCCCCTAATATATTACAATCTTTCCGCGACTCCCCGAGTCTATTGAACGCAAATGAGGTCCACTGTAAATGCATTTGAATTAGTATACAAATATGATTATAAATTAAACGCGTCTATTAAATTAAATTTATTGAAGTGGAATGATTGAAACATTCGGATGGATGAGCGTCTTGCTCACTACACAATTTCTCAAATCTCATCCCGTATTCTAGGATTGTTTTCGCACAATGCATTTTTTTTAAAAAAAAGAGCGACAGATAAGACATCTGCGAAGATAGGAAGCTGCAATCGGAATTACCATGCTGCAAAATTTTGTTTCTTCCGCTAAAGATGGCGGTTTGTCTCGAAGAGCTCTTGAATCCATTCGAGTGTGTCCACAATGTATGGGTCAAAGAATTTTGTGATCTTTCAAAACAGATCAACTTCACTGGAGATAACAAATTGGCGCTACAGAGCAGAATAATCGTTGGTATAATCATCATTTATTTTTAATTTCCGGAGTGATAATTTCAAAATTCCAAAAACCTGTCCTGACGAAGAACCCAAGGCGAGGACAAAACGTAGCAGAAATTGATTAAAGCTTCTAGTTTGTCTCTGATTTTTCCGTCTTGATTTCTCTCTTTATATATATTTTAAAACAAATATTAAGTGAAATATTAATATACAAAAACTATATAGGGGAAGTCAGAGTGAAATGGGATAGCGGAATAGAACGGGATATCCTATTTTTTTACTGGATAGTGTTGGAGGTTTGTTATGGGTGTAACATTGTAACTAATCAAGTCAGCTGCCAGGATTTCTTCCTTGACCAGTTACAATGTTCCACCCCTATTTACTAAACTCCAGCACTATCCAGTAAAAAAAATAGGGTATCCCGTTCCGCCCCGACTTCCCCTAATAGCATTATGTTTGAAGTCAAATAAAACTTCGTATAACACGTTTACTTACAATTAAAACCTACTGCAACTTCCAGGGCCGAAATGAGAGAAAATAACCCCTACGAAACAGATTACAAAACTTATATTGTTCTAACCGATTTTTTCAAATTACATGAATTTCACTTCAGTTTCAAGTATAATAATGTTAAGTCGTATATGGAATTTCAATTTTACGGTTTGTTTTTACATTTATAGAATCTACATTCTGTTATGAAGTATTTCACTCATCAATCGAGAATAATAGCTGCTTTCTACATCTAAATGTTTTACGAATTACTCCAGTCAGTCCTGTAATTTTTTAAATACACGTATTTTAATAGAGAACGAATGTTTTCCCGACGTAGATGCACTTCACCTAAAGAAAATTACATCGTTAGCCATTGAAACGATGTGGACAACAACGACGGCAATCTCTAGAACGTTTCACCAACATATATTTAGTATCAAAAGGTTGTTTTAAAATAAGAAAATGTTCCTTCATTCTGTTTTGAAGCCATTGTGCTGTTGTATACGAGAGAAGTATTGAAATTTATAGCTGTAGGTCAAGTTCTGACTGAACTCTTGTTTTGGCGTCTTACATCTGTGACTTAATCAATTTTGCATCATTTTAGCCAGAAGGTAACGTATCAAGACTCCTAGTCTTTAACTCTTTAATGGTATATATTCTTAAACTAAGTGTCTATAGCTTTAAATTGGCTGATGAAAAAGCCTGAAACTGAAGCTAGTGTGCGGGGGGAACGGGATACTACTGTATAAGGCAAAATGTAACGTGTTCCTCAATAAAAAAGGGAAAAATGTCAGATTCATAAGGATGATGTATCTAAAAAGAATAGTTTAAGAAAGAAAAGGAACGGAAAAGGGGGGGAAAGGCTGTGCAGTTGCAATCTCTTTGCGAAAGGAAAAATTGATAAAGCGATCAACCGTACGCTAAAAGATAAATGAAACAAAAAATGTGTTAAGATTTTTCTTAAATTAAATTTTATACCACTAATTGTATATATAAGACATCCTGTCCCTGACCCGTGGGTGGGGCATAACGGGAAATAAGTGTCTTTTTTAAATTCATCAAAAATCTAAATTCGTTGTTTTAAATTATATAGTTATAAGTAATTGAGTAAACTAATATTTTATACTTTTATGAAGTGATTTTTCTTTTCCCAAAATTTTATAAAAATTGTTTCGGTCCCGTTCCACCCGGACTTCCCCCTATTTTGGTGTCAGGACGCGTCAAGGGATTTTTAATTATCATGTGAAATGGTTTACTGGAATGGATGTGTATACTAACGGTGTAATATATGAGTGGCGCCCCTGTAGCACAGCCGCGACACCCTGTAGAACACTGGAATAAGTTAGTGACACTGAAGGAACACACGTGAGCATCTGTTGCTATTTGTGGTCGCCTCTCAAATAGTGTGCGATGTTTAACCTAAAGTCACTGAATTGGGTTCGGACTCTACTTAAGTTCTATATAGTCTCATTAACACACACTCACATACAATTTACTTGCGGTCTGAATTTGGGACTCCAGTGATGAAGATCGATTATTGTAGATTTAGGCATTAAAAGGAAAAATAGTCCAGCCTGTGGGAAGGATCTGAGTCGGTTTTGTTTCCAAATTACCAGTAGGCGCTTGAGTGTAAATACGTTAAAGCACTCTTTCTGTTTAAAGAAGAAGACATTGTTCCTTTTTCCTCTTATTGAGACTAATGACTTGATCGACATTCAGAGTAATGTAATCTGGGCTCAGGGTCGAAGGGAGTCTTGTCAGAGATCGCCACTGTTTACCATTCCGTAACAGTTTGAAAACATATATTTAACTGAGCAGTATCTATTTTCCGTGAGCGGTGGCGAAACGGAAATGTGAAGTAATGTAAAGTGACCTGTCGGTGTCCACGTGAGTGGGGAAGCCTGAGGCCCTCACGTGTGTGATCCAACAGAGCGCGCACGTGGTCCCGAGTTACGCCAGAGCTGACGCACGTAACACACGTGAAGTAAATCAATCTGGCACTCGGCCAAACTGCGTTACGATTATTCAATTCCTCTCGAATGCCCTCGCTTGGGCCTCTCCGAATCGAGGACGAAAGGGCAAATATCCGTGTGCTCGAACCTCCGAACTGTAATCAAATCAATGTTGACAACAAACAGACATAAAAATCATGTATCCAAACATCCATTAAAACTCAAAAAGGCTCTTTACATTAAATAATATTATTAATCCGAATCATCGCAGCTATTAAACTGCAACTGGCTTTACCCATGAGGTAATATGACGTTTAAATAAATGACAACAAAAGCCAAATTAGTCCGAAATAAAATTTTATAAGAAAAATTTGGGACATGTCGTGTTTTTTCTTTTATTGTAAAAAATCAGATTTTACATAAATGACTTGTAACACCATTATATGAAAAATTGGTTCATGAGATATAATCCGATAAGATTCAAATAACGAAAGAGGCACAATGGGAAGTCATAGAGACAACAGTTAACAAAACCGCTAAAGAAGTTATTGGAGAAAAGGAAAGCCTGATTGGTTCGATAAGGAGTGTTATGATATAACACAAGAAAAGAATAAAGCCAGAGAGAGAATAATACAAGGAGAAACTAGAGTAAAGAGGGGAAAATATGAAGAACTGAGAAGAAAAGCTGACAGACTAATAAAGAAAAAAACTGTTCATAAAAACCATATAGACGAAATAGAACATTTAAATAAACTAAATGAAAGTAGGAAATATTATAAAGCTATAGATAGAACGATTTGATGCAGAGGAAAGTATGGGAAAATCGAGTGGGAAGAGAGAAAAGTAATGGAAACGTGGTCCGAGTACTTCAAAGAATTACTAAACGGAATGGAAGATATCGAACAAAATCAAGTAGATTTTACAGAGAGACAGAATAGCAAAGAAGTAGAAAAAGAGATGATAATGTCGCTGATTCCCCAACAATGGTCGAAATTAAACATTTATTGAAGAAAATGAAGGACAATAGATCACCGGGAGAAGACAACATTACTGCGGAGCTGATCCACGTAAGGGTACAACACAAACATCCAAGCCTCCGCCCGCAGAATGATAGGAAAGTCAATATGAGACGAAATCAACATATATTATTGTCTGATTCGGGGTTGTGGAAGACGTTCAGTTTCATTCTGACATTCAACAGGAAACTCAAATCGTGTTTTAGCAGTAGGTGGGGGTGGTTGGAAGATGGAAGGAGGTGAAGGTCAGTAAGGCGATGTCAACCGAGATTCGTGTCTATTCCGGAGTTATCGAACTTGATTAATTCAATTCTGATAGTCAACAAGCAAATTTAGTAGTACTTCAATCACAGAGTGGGAATTGAGTGGGGGGATGGAAATCAACAAGACTAAATAAACCTAGATGATTGTTGTTATTAAATCAACCTGTTTATTTGACTCCTATTTTCTGTCGAATCTGTTGTACCGCGTACCCAGCTACTGAATGATAAATCATGATATTAAGGAATCAGATTTAATTTTTACTGGTATCGAAGGTATGATTATTTAAATAAATTTCTTTGGCACGACTCAAAAATTTTGAACAGAATTTCTAATTATTTAGAAATTTATTAAATACATGACTTCAGCTGTAGAGAAATTGAAAAGCTATTATAAAAGACATAAGAAAAGCAATTACATTGTTCCTCACTTTTCACTCATTGCTTATATCTTCTGCTTATTGATCAAATTAGAATGATTGTTTCCTTTATCAACAGCCCCTTTCACGATATTTTTATATTTTGTATCGTCTTTTCAATGGTCTTGATATTGAAAATAATTTAACGATAAAAATTGTTTACAGTTTATTAAAAACTTGAAGAATACTTTTGTTCCTAATGATCCCATTTTAGTGATTTAATTGTTAAATACTTTACTCAATGAGTTTCATACACAAGGTATCAAAACCTGGATGGAATAAATACTTTTCAAAATTCACAAAAAATTCATTTATCCTATATTCTCTTTTTAATTAATAAAAAAATGAATTCTACTTATTTGTCATTTATTAACATTTATTAGTACCAAATTAGTGGTGCTACCATTGTATATTGTTTTCTACTTTTTGCGCTTAAATAGGAATGAGAAATTTGGAAGTCAACTATCATCTTCATATTTTAAACCGTAAATCTATTTCAGTTATGTTGAAGAAATATTTTTACATCATCCCTAAAAGTCATTTAAATAATTTACTCAATATTTTCAGTAATTCCCGTCCTAAAATGACTTCACTGTCAATGTCTAATTTTCTGGATGTTTTTGTGAGACAATTACAAATTGGTCTTAAAATTCCACTTACTTAATCCTCATTTACATGTCTGACTATCATTTTTCCCATGAGAAATAATATAGTTAGTTATCTGGTGCATAATGCAGTCAAATTATCAAATCAGCGGTATCAAAAACTATACTTGACGAAATTGTTAACATCCTTCTACTAAATTCTTAATCATTATATTTTATTTTAAGATGTAAATTGATTAACATTTATACAAAATTAACAATATACCCGTTGAATAAAAATTATTTCTACAGTTCTACCATATTTTGAAAGTATACAGCATAAACTTATTGACTTGTTTCACAATTATGGTGTTAGTGTTCCAATAATTTAAACCTAGTCAAAAACATTTGAGACAAACATAATGTTAAGTAATTGTTTAGATCGTAAGGATTGTCAAAACATGTTTATTTAAATGATCAAAAAGAATTATTGGCAAAATGTTAAAATTGTATATTAAGAAAGACGTTATTATTCTAGACTGATGAGTGGAATGTTGCACCAAACAGGTTATTAATATGAAGAATGATACCAGTAACTTAATTATTAGTTGATTCTTCATAATGATGAGCTTTTTTATCATTCATTGTAATTCTTTGTTAATTTTGAACATGAAAAATACTTAACATCTGAACGCTGATCAGTCGTTTCATCCTCAATGTTGGTGTGTTGAGTACATTTAAAAATTTATCAGTTTGTATGTCATTAAATAAATTGTAAGTAATGATTATCAATTTTTATATAATTTTAATATATATATGTCTGTTTGTAAAATCTGGTTTACTTTGTATTTTAAGATTTATAATTTTTCATTGCACCGGACGCGGTTCCATTTAAAGAAACGGCACACCCTCATTAAAATGTACTAGTTTTTTGTTATTAAATTTTATGTGTGACTAAATTGTTTTTTTTTCATTTATTTTCATAGTCAGACATTAAGATGTGGGTAACAAAGTAGTCCTGGTATTATATATGGTACAGAAGGTAAGGTTTTGTAAAGTACGGTGTGCCACAGCGATATGTGCTCGGTCCACTATCTGCATTAATGGCATAATTAAAAGTGGAAAATTATTCAGTTTTGCAGATCAAACTACCGTGATACGCTGGGGAAAGGCTCAAACATTTTATATCTAAAGAAACATATAATGACATTTTGTACAAGTCCAATTTTCAGTAAAAGCACTTCTCCCAGGCCTTCGGATTGATGATAAATGAAAGTCGAATGGCCATATATATCTGCTTGCTGGGAAACTGAGTTCAGCTTGTTAGTCTCTCTGAAAATTAATGCAATATTTTCACACAAAATCCGTAAAAATAGTGTACTTGAGTTTCGTGAATTTCACGAATACGCGACTAGAAATCGTTCAGCTGTAAAGTTGGACAAGCATCGCCTTGCTCTTACCACAAAAATACTCACCATACCGGAATATTTTTACATAACAGTCTTCCTCCAGAAGTTAAGAACAATCATAATCACCAAAGTTTCGTGAAACAGTGTAAAACTATTCTATTAAATGGCATGTTTTACTCTGAACAGGAGTTTCTTGATCGATCCCCTAATAGTTGAAATTAATCTTCCTTCAAAAGTCCTGAATGGATTGCTTTGCAAAATTTACTAAGCTTCTACGGAAGGTCAGATTCCTCGTCGTACAGATCCAAGAAGTGGCATTACCATTGTTTATGCATGTGTTTGTGCTTTTCGGAGTTTTCAGTTATTCTACACTAAATCTTGTTTACTCTAGTCTCGTATTTAAGGTATTTTGGTAGTTAATTTTGTCTTATTTCATTGTGGTCCTTGATGTGATTAAAGATAAAATAAACAATGAGATATAATAAAAAAGAAAAGACTAACTTGGTACGGACATGAATGTCAGAAAATAGAGAGCAATTAAGATTTGGAATTGGACATCCAATGAAAGACGCAGGAGAGGAAGGAAACAAGGAGTTGAAGATGCAATGGAAAGTAGGCAAACGGCGCAAGCTGTAAATACCCGCTGAATATATATATATATATATATATATATATATATAATATTTGACGTATCCTATTTCCTCAACCAAGGACAAGTAGTAATAACAATGAATATAACTCTAACCATTCACTTATTTATGTTTGTAAAATTTAAATTACTTTGGCCATAGATTTGCCACTTTATAATGAACCCGATTTTACGTAATAAAGAAATGAGGGGAAATTACATCTAGTTCAATATTACACGCATTGTGCTACTGAAGATAAACAAATCTGGAATAAAAGTTGGAAACTATGGTTGAGATTGTTACTCTTCAAAAGAGTCTGGAAACATCGTTAAGGAAATTCGTGATTACAAGTAGCACCAATATCAGGCCAACATCCTATTGCACAATCAACCAAAATGTTTCCAATAACTTCTCCTTCTTAAATTTTTCTCCCTCCCACCTGATTTTAACCCTCTCTCATCTATTCCTACCTGGATATAGGTGGAAATCCCGACTGACGCATTCCTCACCAGATACACCAACATTCGTTTGTCATTTGAATTCAATAATTAGTGATCTTATCACCCAAGAGTCATATACACAGACGTGTCAAAATCTCCGAATGGAGTTTCATGTGGCATGCTCACCAAAGGATCATTAAAAGCTCAAGCAATCCACAAGGACGCTTCACCTCCAACCGCTAATGATATCAGTAAATCATTTCTTGGAAAATCCAGCTCCAAATACGCTAATCTTATGCGACTCAATAAATGCTATAAAAACCCTGACACATATCTGAATAAACTAAACAACATAAGAGAAAATATTTGGAATTCCAATAATAACCATCATATCATGCTGGATTCCTGTCCACGGCAAAATTTTAGTAAACGAGTTAGCTAAACCTCACTGCCAATTCCAACCACAATTTAATATCCAACCATTCATGGTCTTCCGATGACATACGGTAGATATATCACACGAAACTCCTGGACCACTGGACCTCAGTAGAAGATCAAGTAACAACGGACCTTTCCACTTACACATGAACAACCATCAAGATCTACTCTTCCTGGAGGATTTCACAAGACATGGTAAGGGCCAACCACACAAATATTTCTCTCTGCCATATTTTCTCCAGAGAACCTGCAGCTATTGCCAGATTCGCCTAACCGTGGACCACATCAATTTCCACTGCCCCAATTAAAACCATGAGAGGAGAAATATTATTGTGTTATATGGACCAACGAACATCACGACCTCCATAGAGGCAATAAGAGAATATTAGAATATTTAAAAGTAAACCTCACGTAATACATTATCTCATTATTATTTTCTTTTGTATAAGTAAATGTCGCCAATAACATCACAGTTGACGCGACCTGAAATAAATTAAAAAAGAAGTAGCGTTTGCGCGTATTCATGCAGTGTAGAGTTTGTGTATATTTGTTTTCCTTGGTAGTGTGATCAGCAGGCTGTTTGTAGAAGGTTCCGGAAGGCCTTTAGCCACAATTCTCCGAGACATCTGGCTAGCCGTCAAGTTGAAGGTACATGGCCGTTCAAACAGCGAAAATAAACCCGTTGCCTTCGTGACGTCCATCCGTCCTATATCTCTGGAGAAGCGTGGGAGGAGCGAAGGTTGATACTCTTGTATTATTTAAGGCCTCCTTTTTTAAACCTTTCGATGTTTATTGTGCTGCAAGTGGCGTCACCGCGAACTGCACCAATGGCGTCGCTTTGGGGAGGAGCCACTCAATACGAGCGCAGTAATATCACGCCAATTGCAACTGATCCAAGAAGAAATCACGGTCTGCATTGTTCTCCTAACAGCGCGTACAAATTACCAATCAAACGTTCTCTCAAAACATCGCCTAACATTGCATTTTGACCGCTTGCGTTGTTCCTTGCCCTACTGCTGTATATTTTAACATGTCTCTCGGAAACAAAAGCACAATGGCTTCAAAACAGAATGAAGGAACATTTTCTTATTTTAAAACAATAAATCTAGGTTCGATGAAGTGTTCTAAGGATTACCGTCGTCGTTGTCCACATCGTTTCAATGGCTGACGCTGTAATCTTCTTCAGGTGAAGTGCATCTACGTCGGGAAAACATTCGTTCCCTATTAAAATATGTATATTTAAAAATCACAAGACTGACTGGAGTAATTTGTAAAAATATTAGATTTAGAAAACAGCCATTATTCTCGGTTCATGAATGAAATACTTCATAACAGAATGTAGATTCTATAAATGTAAAAACAAACCGTAAAATTGAAATTCCATATACGACTAAACATTATTATACTTGAAACTGAGGTGAAATTCATGTAATTTGAAAAAATCGGTTAGAACAATATAAGTTTTGTAATCTGTTTGCTTGGGGCTATTTTCTCTCATTTCGGCCCTGGATGTTGCGGTAGGTTTTCATTGTAAGTAAACGTGTTATACGAAGTTTTATTTGACTTCAAATATGATAATGCAATTAGGGGAAGTCGGATAGCGGGATAGAACGGGACATCCTATTTTTTTGACTGGATAGTGCTAAAGTTTAGTAAATAGGGGTGGAACATTGTAACTGGTCAAGAAAGAAATCCTGGCAGTCGACTTGACCGAGTTTTGACTGAGCCTTGCGAATGAACACTTGTTTTGCCGTCTTACAACTGTGAATTTATAATTTTTGCAGCATTTCGACACACGGTAATCTCGAAAATTCCACACTTTCAACTCTTTGATGTTACATAATCTTTAAGTAGGTGTCTAGCTGCACATAAGCTAAATATAAGGTTTAAATCTACTTGTATTAAGGTTCGGTGGAAAACCTTAAACCAAGACTTGCGTGCGGGGCAGAACGGGATACTACTGTATAAGGCAAAAAAAAGTGATACTCAGGAAAGAAAGGAAAAACTGGTAGACTCGTCTTATAAGAGAGTGTTACAGGATGCTGTACCCAAAAAGTAGATACAGAAAATTAACGGTAAAAGGGAAAAATGCTAGCAAAGAATGTGTAGTTGCAAAACATCTCTTTGCGAAAGGAAAAATAAAGCGATCAGCTGTACGCAAAATAAATATAAGAAAGAAAACACAAAAGGGTGTTAAGATTTTTCTTACGGGAAATTTGTAAGTTCCTTTTTAAAACTTCATCTAAATTCTAAATTCGTTCTTTTTAGTTATATTGATACTTGATTAAGTAAATAATAGAATAACTTAATGTTATATACCTTTATTCTTTTTTCATAATTTTACAAAAATTGTTAAACAATTACATCATTTTTTGTAGATGGAACTGAAGACGAAGTTGGTGACGAAAGTCTTTTATTTTGAAATAAAATTATTCCATTTCTGAAAATTGGTTATTTATTGTATTTTACTTAAAATAGCACCAGGTTTCTTCCCTTTCCTTGGAACCTCATCAGGTGCACAAATGTAATAAATATGTATAGATAAATTCCATAAGTATGAGTATCTACAAAATTTAAAGAAAGCATTTTTTTATACATACAAAATACAACAATATTATACTACAACTATGCGAATATAAAAACATACCAATTATTTCGTGGCAAGTAGGCCGATTTATTTGACTGATTCAATTTATGTCAGATAAATATAACTAACAAATAAATATTTCCTAAAATAATAATGTTAATCGAGACGAATTTTCATTAATTGTTGTTAATTTATTCAAAACACCTGTTACCAACATCTGAGTTGCAAATTAAACATATTTTATATGAGCTTTAATTTAACTTAGTAGCAGAAAGAGCATTTTAGTGTGTCCTATTATAAAACTTATAAGTTGGAAGCTTAAGTTTCAATATATTCGTGTTTTTTTTCCCAAAAAGTAACGGGAAATTCCTAATTTCGCAGGTTGTATTAGTCTCATTTATCCAATTTTTTCGTCGTATTGTTAGGAAACATGTATGTTTAGACTGTTGTCAGCTCTTAAAGATATTGTATGTGTTTCGATACCATCGACGATTATTTATTTGTCTAAAATATTAATATTAAATTTTGCAGTGTTTTAGAAATATTGCTTTCAGTGAGTCTGTTATTGATAAAACAAGGGATTACGAGTGACGTAAGCGTTTCGAAGAAGTTCGTGAAGACGTCACGGATTACGAGAGCCCTGGACGTCACAGCACTTCAACAATCGATGAAAGCGTGGAAAAAGTGAGCGAAAAAATTATGAACAGGCATATTAATTAGCTCGTGCCATTTAATTCTTTCGTTTTTTTAGACATGAAACGAGTGACAGCAAAATTTGTTTCAAAATTGTTGAAGATTGGAAAAAAAACTGCGGCGAATGAAGTTGCTCATGGAAGGATAAATGAAATTAAAATTACTAAAACGTGCCGTAACAGGCGCTGAAACAAGGGTTTACGGATATGACGTCGAAACTACTGCTCAATCATCCAATTGGAGGCATTCTGAGTCGTAAAGCCGTCGAAAATCTCAAGAGGTGCTATAGAATGTGAAGGTTATTCTCAACTGTTGTCTTCCGTTTCAACGGCATAGTGCATTGCAATATGAGTCCTTGCTACAAGGACAAACTATTAATAATGAGTACTACCTACAAGTTCAACACAGTTTTCGTGAATCAATGCGAAGGAACGCTCGGATTTTTAGCAAAACTATTTATGATATTTGCACCACGCCTGTTTCCACTTGTTCGTAACTTTTTGGATAGTAACAACACAAACGGCATGACCCCAAAAATATAGAAAACCAAAATGTGCCGTCGTTTTACAAGCAGAGAAGAGATTAAAAGCGCATTGCTGAAAGAAACGCTATACCGAAGATCAAGCTCCAGAATTGTTTCGGGGACAGAAAGAAGCGCTGCAATAAGTGGACAATGGGGGACAATTTTGAACGGATAAAATTTATAGAGATTAATAACTAAAATACTTTTTAAAAACAAAACGAGAATCTCCGTTCGGTTTTACACATACCTCGTATAGCTAAAATCTTAAATACATAAATTGATTATACTAGCTTAATTATTGACATTATAATATTAAAAACATGAATCATAAATTGAAAATTTGAAGAAAAAATCACGATAATGTGTATGCATTGATTATATATTCAGTACTTCATGTTGTATTTTTGTTCTTGGGCAACCCAGACCTCACTAATTGTTGATAAAAGAAATTGACTTCCAATGAGCTGATTGTAACAGTCAGGTAGAAAAATGTTAATTTCTTTTCTCAACGAGGAAGAAACATTGTATTCGGAAATATAGGCTCAAGTCCTGCAAAATCTAAGTGATTTAATTAATTAAATCTGAAATTTATCCACTGCTCGCTTAATTTAGTGAAACTGAAAATTTTTAAAATATTCAGATTTAAAGTTTTTCTATCGATGGCCTGGATTTGAAGAAAAAAACACATTACAACGTGTGCAAGTACGGAAAACAGTGTTTATCAGTCAAAGAAAATAACATATTTGCTCGAGTGTTGTAAGCGGTTATTTGTAAATGAAAACATGCGTTTTAGTGCACGTGCTTAATTATCTTGAAATTTTAAATTATTTTAATCTAAAATGTGTTCACCGAGACAAATTTTTTCCTATTGTTTACGGAGGGGAAATGCGTTTAACATTTTGAAGTCGTTTTTAGAATGTCCTTGTTTCAAATTGTTACCATGCCACGTTATCAGAGGAATTTGGCCTAAAGGCTTTACTACCTTTATTTAAAAACCATACACTTGAAACTAATTAAAACGCGAAGACAGATAATCAACATGAGACTGTTAAGGAAGTTAAAAAATCTGGCGTGTCGTTACACGTGAGGTTGTGATGATTATACAACAAAACACCGCAATCTACAAGCAACTTAACATTATTTAATAATATTAATACTCGTTTTTGTGTTGTTGGTTTCATCACCGATTGTGCTTTACTGTAATGACTATACATGTGTGTTCAAATATTTTATATAATCGCAGTTATTATTATTATTATTTGTATTCAGTGAATACACATTACAAATGGCGAATATGGAACAGACACGTTCACATACATACAGCTGACATACATTCATGAGAATTTCGTAATTTGGTTTCATAATGATTGAGCCCATTTATACAGTAAAATTTTAACAGCAATATTAAAATAATCAAGTCACAACGAATTTTAGAATTTTTTTAGATGATTTCATGGAAACCTTTAGTGTCTGATTTTATTGGCCCAGTTAGAATCATAGAATTTAGTAATACAAATTTAGTGAGTTGACTTTATCGTTACAAGTGAGTGTGTTTTGTGGTTCGATTTTGACCAAAGATTTCGCTCACAGAGTGTTTTTTTTTGGGGTGGGGGGTTAACAGGGAACACCCTGGAAAACCTGCATCAGGTAGGTCGGGCATTGGGTACTTTTCTCACGCCCTTCCGAATGTAGGGGGTTGAGTTTGCTGTGGGGTCGCAGCATTCCCTTCTCCATGTCTCCACTTCTTTCAGGAGGCAGTTGGCCGACTGATCCAATAGGATCAGCGGACAACTCTTGCCATATCCCCAAGGTCTTCGACCCCAGTACATATACCTCCTAAAATAGGTGAAGGTGTCTCGGCATGTGACAACTTTGATTAAAAAAACAGAGAGATTGCGAGGCATTCCCGACATAAATCAGGTGAGCCCCTGCGATCATACTGGGGTGAAAACTCCCGCAGCGTTTCAGAGTGTTAAACATAGGACATAATGTATAGAAATGTTTCGTATTTTCACATAGTACACAATGTATATATTTGTGTTTGATTAACTTGTTAAAATCGTTTCTGTAGCTTAGTTTCAATTTGTGTGTTCCAGTTAGTTGGCATTGTGATATCAACCTAATTTGCGGCAAGGTAATGGACAATTATAATTTATTTGAGTTTTTTATGATTATGTATACATTTTTTCACAGTTAATTTTAATAATTATTTTAACTACAGAACAAAAAAATACTATATAAATAAAAGGCAATGGATGCGGTGCGCTATTGGCTTTATATACACCTCCTGTTCGAACACACCGCGACTTATAAGGTTACTCCTTCCATCCGATTGATGTGAAATTTTGGTGTTCAGCGGTGATCACGCCAGGGAAGATTTCTGTCTATCATTTGAAGATTAGCGTTCCTTCCCCCTTTCAAGCCAAAAAAGTTCCCACGTTAATCATCTTCTCTGCAACTTTATGTTTGTCCCTTATGTGTTCACATACCATTCATTCGATTTTCCATGAAATTTCGGTGTATTGTGGTGTTCAGCCCAGATTAGGTTTCTGTCGATGTCTGGAAGACTTAGGTTCCTTTATTCCTCCCCCCCCTTATGCAAAACATACCTTATGCTAAAGACAGAACTTGCAACGGGATGGATTATGACGTCACGTAGCCTGTCAAACGAGATGATTAAATTACTGTTAAGTGTGAAATAGTACTGCAAAATACCGCAATGTAAATTATTGTGGTTTGCGACTCTGGCGCTCCAGACTTACTTTTTATAACTAAAAGTCGTTGATCCGGTGCGACGTTCACAATAAACAATTTAAAAAGTATCATTGCTTAAATAAAATGTTATTTTTGCGCTTCACAGTTATATAAACATTAGTAACTATACTCCTTACTTAGTTTATAAATAAGCAAAATGTTTTATAAGTCACAGTGCAGATTGTTTATATAAAGATCCGAGCCGCACACACTCAATTACATATATATATATATATATATATATATTATTTTATGGTAATCAGACCGAAGAGACGGTTCCAGATTATTATACTTAAAATTTATAGTTAACTGTTTCAGTGCATTTTCGTGTGCAGCATACAAATCTAAATGCTTGGAACAATTTAGACAAACTTTTGTACACGTGTTCTTTGCGATCCCAAAACAATCAGGAACTGTATGGTAATATACTACTTGCACCCATGGGGAGTGGGGGCAGAGGGTACGGAAATTTAAAACGTACACAAACCGTAGATATTTGCATGCAAATAAATATTTTTCTGGATTAGTGAGATTGATGGTTGTTGGGACTGTACATTTTTCAGAATTTTATTAAAGTTATGGTGTATATTATGATTTCTTGGCTCGATTAATATCTGGTTCATCGAGGTGCTTTTAATGAAATTCACCTCTGAAAAGTGCTCCTACTTTGAAAAGGTAATTTATTTAAAATATATGACACTCTCGCTGATGGCTTAATCGCGTGTTGAAAAATAGATTAAGGTTTCGGGTTCATTTTGTACGTCCTTTATGTATCGAAATTGTTTTTTGTACCCTTGAGTTACAGGGACTAATTTTTAAACTTTAATAAGCCAATAAGTAGTATAGTATAAGTATAAAATCATATTCCATAAATCCTATAGAGAAGCACAAGCTTCAAGGATGTGGAACGAGTCAGAGATTTTACATAGGTTGCTTTATTAATATCAAAATATACTGTAACTATTCATTAATTTTTAACTTATAATAAGATTTTCTTAAGTTCTATACAGAAGACATACAATTTGTACCTTATATATAAAATTGATAAATATTTTTACATCCTATACTAAAAAATTATTGTTCTAATAATGTTCTTTCATAATTATAAATATCTACCCTATGATACATTCAGCTCCATAAATTCTTCAACAGAGTAGAATGAGTGGCTTAGTAAGAACTTAGTTCATATTTGAACTTTTTTGGATTTATTTTTAATTGTTTAATGGAGGTGGGAAGTTTATTAAATATGCTAATAGCATTGTAATGTACACCCTTTTGTATTATGGTTAGAGACTTCCCTTCCTTGTGTAAATTGTTTTTACTTCTGGTATCAAAGTCATGTATATCTGAGTTTAGTGTGAAGTGGTTACTGTTATTAATAACAAATAACATGAGTGATTGAATATGCTGGCAAGTGAGTGTCAGTATTCCAGTTTTCTTGAAAAGTCCCCTACAAGATGTTTTTGGTGAGACCTGACAATATTCTAACAGCCTTTTTTTGAAGTGTAAATATTTTATCTTTCCCTGATGCATTGCCCCAGAATATTATACCATATGTCATTATAGAGTGGAAATATGCAAAATAAACTAATTTTCTTATGTTAGGATCACTACAACTTGTCATAATTCTAAGAGCAAAGGTTGCCGAGCCAGGTTTTCGCACGAGAATATTAATATGATCCTTCCAGTTTAATTTATTGTCCATGGATATACCTAAAAATTTTGTACATTCAACTTCAGTTATTTCATAATTATTTGTTGCTAGTTGTATTGAGTTCAAATTGGCATTCTTTGTCTGAAACTGCATGAAGTGAGTTTTATCACAATTGACTGACAAGTCATTGGCTGAAAACCAGTGAAGCATCTGGCTTAATGTAACACTGGCAGCATTTTCCAGACTATTTTGTTTATTTGTAACCAAAATACTAGTATCATCAGCAAAAAGTATAGTTTTAGAAGAATTTATGGATCTAGGTAAGTCATTTATATATATTAAGAAGAGCAATGGACCTAGAATGGAACCCTGTGGAGCCCCAGTCTTTATTTGTCCCCAGTCTGAGTTAATAATTTGTCCAGAGTTGGAGTCTTTTAATGTTTCCTATTTGTTAGGTAAGAAGAGAGCCAATTATGGGAAATTCCTGTTATTCCATAAAACTTCATTTTGTTTAGAAGGATATTATGGTCTACACAATCAAAAGCTTTGGATAGGTCACAAAAAATTCCTAATGGGTATCTTTTTTTGTTTAGTTGTTCCAAGATTTCATGAGTGAGAGTGAAAATAGCAATGACATCATTAAATTTATCTGCAGTAGCTTTCGACTTTCGTCATCCTCATCTGCAACTATTTATTAAACAATCAGTCATACACATACAATAATATTACTAAATATCATATAGTTAGCATTCCTGAACTTATCGTTATATTTTAAACTTAATACATCATTTAATACAGTTTCTACTACAATTTTGTTCTCATCGAGTACACGCCGCAAACTGAGCAATCATACCAAACTTCAAAATCAAAGAACTTAATACTACTCTACTACATCATATTTACACTTAACTACAAAGAGCTTAAATAACTACACCATCATTAGCATCCTTAACGCTTACTTAAGATCGATTTATTTACAATTACCTTACATTTTACCCTTATTATTAATCATATTTAAAAAATTGGCATAATGAATTGCCAATTTCATTTCTTTTGTGGAACACTTCATTTTGATTTTCATTTATGTAACTTCCTTCCAATAAACAACTTTTATACTTAGATTTTTCTTTATGTAAGATTTAAAAATTATCCCAATCACAATTATGTTTATCTTCTAACATATGTAAAGAAAATGCAGTATTATTTTTCACATGAGCTTTACAATTGCTCTTATGATGATATAACCTACTTTTCATTGACATGCCAGTCATCCCAATTCACACATGTTAAACAATGTACATTTTCTTTTTAATTTTATCTTTCATATTGGTAAACCAATTACTCCTTTTATTGACACGATTCAATGCAACTTTGTTCTCAGAAAAGCCGTTATCTTTTATTAATTTGACAAGTTTTTCAGATTAATTTTTAATATATATGACACCAAAATAATTAAAATGATCACTTTTAGATTTTACAACCTCACTATTAAGACATAGAATATTACATATCTTTTTAGTATTTATACTTATATTCTTTATCATTTTTTAAGTATTTGTATAATCCAATCTTTTTACCTTCCCTATTATTACAATCATAATTCTCTCTATTAACAGACTGTATTTATTTATTATAATCATAATTCTCTATATTAACAACTTCTATTTTATTTGCTAACTTACTCCCCACTCATATTATTTACATTATTTTTAATTTTACTAATGCAACTAAACCAAAATTTATAATGTAATTTTCAGGATACCAATTTTCTTTAAATATTTTATAACATTTATCTTTCAATTCATCTAAATATATATCATCACTTAATCTAATTACTCTATTTAAAAAATTTATTACAACATTATCTTTAAATTTGAAAGGATGATTTGAAATATAGTTGAGCATAACATCAGAATAACATTCTTTTCTGAACCATGTTGTTCTCAACCTATTTCCAAATCTAATTACTGTGACATCTAGAAAATTAATCATTCCTTCTGACTCCATTTCACAAGTAAATCTCATCCTTCTACGCAGATAAATTTAATGACGGACTTATTGGACTATTAAAGTTTATTACCAGAACATAGTCCTTTGAATATTAAATTTAGGACTACTTTTTCTTACTTAATGTACCGCGTATTTTTGGAATCTCTTAGGGCACCTGGATAACATTTTAAGTACATTAGAGCGCGGGAACAGTTTTCTTTTTTTTAATGCGCCATGACTTTTTTAGTCTCTTAAGTAAGCGCGCTAATTTAATGTACGTATCAAATTCTCGTATCAAGAGAATTTTTGTCTCGGTTAATTGAAAGCTAACCCAAAATTGACATGGGTCATCAATGGATTAATGGTTCAAAAAAGTAATGGTCTCGATACCAGTTAAATTACGCGTTGACCGAGAAATTAGCGTGGAATCAGTGTATTTTGTTCAAATAAAAGGTTTTATTTAGTAATTATCGTTTTCAAATTCACCTCACAATGAATAATAATTGTTGTAATACTACTTCCGGAGGTTTATTAACTACCGAGACGGCTGTTATCTTACAAAAGAGGCTCTAGCTTTTGTAGGGCGCGTGCCCAATGTTAAAGTCACTTTTCCTTGCCAAATGTTTAGAGAAATTAGGAAGGGAACGGCTCTTGGCCTTGTATGAACATTAAGACTTCATCGCAGAACTTTTCTGAACGACTTGAGGACACCAGGGAAAAATAAAATCTGAATAACGAAAGTAATCACGAATCTTTCAGCTTTGAAGAAATATTTTAATGTTAAACATTTAAACCCTGATTTATGAACACAAAATTGCTTTCTTTTTTAGTAAAATTTCCCACTTTTACGAAACATGTTGAATTTCTTAATTCCTGGAGTTTCAGTAGGTAAACACTGTGTCCACTTTTCCTTTTTGTGCTGGCATTCTTGAGGGGAATCAAAATTATTAATCGCTCTGTAACGTGACATATGTACACGTTACCGCGCATTTCTTTTCTTTTCAAATATAGTAATAATTCGCGCGTAAGCAACGTCTCTGGTATGTTAGCATCTCCCTGGTTGGAAACAGAAATATCTTTGAGTTCGCAAATATGTCATTTCCATTTATTATTATTTTTCGCGTGATTTAATTAATTTAAAAGTGTAACATTAATATACGTTTGATGTTAAATTGTTGACCACAAAGGAAATTAATACTGGTCACAAATAGTGAAAATTACAATGAATAAACAGTAACGAAAAACAATTGAAGTTATATTTTCTTTGAACTGAACGTATTGTTGATGTCTGTATTCCTAGGCTTTGCTTGGACCTGGATGCGTGTGAGACATCCAAGGGAGTGTATCACACACGACGATTCATTGTCTGTATACATTTATATATATAAACAATCTATTCAATTAGTTAATTGAATAAATTTACTTAAATAATTTTAATTCATATAAGTCAACCGAAATTGTTGTTTCCATGTTTAATAATTATATTCATTTCAAATATTACATGTACTTTGTATGTTGAAACGAGAGGTATCAAACTCGCCCGTGGCTGACCACCAGTGACGTCACGTCAGGACCAGGCCCCGCTTGCATTTCCCGAGACGCGAACCAAAGCACCAGATCCTGCCCTCTTTCCAGTCCATCTTACTACTGGTGCAACAGAACCAGCTACAACCGGTACAGCAATACCGAGGAAAAACTACTGGCAAAAATATTATACCCATTAGGCCTGAGATATAGAGTGCTCGTGTTTTCTTCATGCATTATAAAACGGTTTAACCATTTTGTAAAAAAATAATATAAGTTGTTTGTTCGTTTTGATACGAATATTTATTTATGTAATGTCGCAGCTCTATAAAATGAAAATTTTCGTGACGGTAGAACCCTAAGTAATAGATGTAATTCTAAACCTAAATAAAACGAAGAATTCTCATTTACCGCCAGAAACTGATAGCACGAAATATAATAAAAGAATCTTTATCCAACAACGGAAATGAATATGGATTAAAATTTATTGGATGTATATATACGCTTTCTCATTTAAATTGATACTAACAACGTTAATGAATTCTTTTGAAAATTTTTACTTTTTTATGTTTTGAGCTCGATAATAATAAATTTCTTAAGGAGTAAATTGATATTTAATAAAAATTTACGTAGCTTTAGAATATGTATTTTTTTTAATCGTTTAAGACATTTTTAAAAGACTTAATATTTTAGTTCCTACCGATTGTGGCTATGCTGAAGTACAATGAGTAAGAAACAATAAATAATGGTGTACTGATGTACACATCTGTTGAGCAGTTTCTGTAGCTGTCTTGAGTGCGGCACCATTTTTTGGTCGAACAGGGGGGGAGGTAATGGACCTAAATCTTTGAAAGATCGACAGAAATCTTCTTTGAATTGAGCACTACAGCACACCAAAATTTCTAGGTAATTGGATGAATATTATAGGAACACATACGAGACATACAATCTCTTTTATTTGCATAGAGATTACATTAATTTTAGATTAATTTAAAAATGTAGTTTTAAATTAAAATATAGATTATGTAAAAGCGCAAATTAATATTAATAGTGGCTTATAATAATACTTGTTTTTAAATTGATTTTTCCATATTTAATATTTGCAAAATTGAATTCTAGGAATAAGGAAGCTAATTGGATTTACCGTTTCTAAAAAATTTTGCAGTTCTCCGGGTTACGAAGGTTTTATTCCTTAGTAGTTAACAAGGAAATAATCGTCATCAATCAGGAAAGTGCATTAAATTTAACCTCAAGTGACGTCCTCGCAGACAGAAATGCGTCGGCTCGTTGCACGGACGCATGGGAAAGGAAACGAATAACAGTAAATTTCTTAGCAAACGTTAGAGGGTTGTTGAAATTGCCAAATAGCTGTCGAAGCATAACACTCACCAACCTCGTCACTTGCTTACAAATTCCCACGTCTAGTAATAATTGATTTATGAATGGATAAATATACGGGAGTCGTTAGTTTAACCTGGGATCTGTGACAGATAAATCCGCCTCTAACTTTGATACGACCCAAATTTCGCCACGAATTATATTAAAGCTATATTCGTAATTGTTATCATTTAGATTTCTATGTTAAACACAATGTTGAGCTGTTACAATTTCATCTACAATCCTCGCAATTACAATCCCGTAAGTGCCTCCACGAAATGAACTTTTACTGCAAATTTTTTTGTTGTGCTTAATTGCCTGCGCAGCAACATTATGCATTAAACTGTCGTTCTGCAGAGAAACAGCAACTGCGTCAGCTGAAGTAAAACTTGCACTTCCGCTCATTATATTTTCTTTCGTTCTTTTGCAATTTGCTTTGTGTCGGACTGGGGAAAAATAATCGTGTCTAAACGTTTAGCAAATCTAAGCAAATTAGCCCATGAGAGATTGGCCTACTGGCGTTTACGACTGCAATTTTATAGCTTAGCATTTTTTCCTTTTGAAATTATCTCTAGCACGTGGCTAAACCAAAAGTTTTCCGTCCAGACTTCAAGGTACTGACTTTGTTTGGGAGGAAAATAAACTAATTACCTCGTATGCACGTTACCAACATTCTCTAAACCAGAATTGTTTTATTACTGCAAATTGAGCGCCTTCAACTGTAAAGAAATGAGCTCGGTCATGCCGATTTAGAACTGTCATACTGAAATTAATAGGAAACCGCAAAGTGTCCATAAAAATCATAACTAAAACCAGGCATTTGAAGGAAACCAGATTTATAAGAAAAAGAATTGTAATAAAAAACAAAGAACAAAAGTCAGAAATGGAATAATTTATTTGAATTCAAAATGTTTCGTCTGCCAACTTTCGGAACCTCTTCATTTCTTTAATTAAAATTAATTTATTAAAATATACGTATTTCGGTTCCTGACGTTACAATTTAATTTAAGAAGTCCCCCAACGAAAAGTTTTCAATTCAATTCATTTGATTTTTGACTATTTTTTGTTTTATTTATAAAAAGTCAGATTAATTTCATTACGTTATTTACAGAAAACCTTAAATGACAGGCTTCGTTGTTGAAGTTAATCTACGATTGTGAAATGACACGCAATACATTGAAGCAGTTTTTCAGGAATCTAAAATGAGTTATACTCCAACAAACTCCGGAGAAATGGCTATAAAATACACAGTATTCAGAATTGACAAAGAAATGACATTATAAGACAAGCATTCGATATGATTATATTGAACAACTAACAGTAGGTAATCAACAATCAGTTTTTGAATTAGAGCTTTTAACGTACGTGAACATAACTAATTAAATTGCGATAAATATTACTTAGTTAATTGTAATCGAAAGCAGGAATGTTGAATAACTAAACGTATTTACGTTGTTACGGATCTCGAAATTAACTGAAGTTAAAATATTTAATTACGTTACATCTACACAACATGATTCGCTTGTAATTTTGGTGCAGCTTCCCGTGTTTTGCAAATGAACTTTGCAAATATATTCTTATGTTTATAGTATTAAATTAGTGACCAATTAACAGACAAAACAAGTTTTTATTTTATTCGTAGACCGTTTCGTCCTCACATTTGGGACAGGTGAATTTGTTCAGGATATTCAATTTTGAAGTACGTAGTTATAGATTAATTTTAGCAAGATAATCAAGGTTTATATATATAGTTTTTGTTCTGTACCACATCCAAAGAAAATGTTTTGCATTATAATACAAAATTTTATATTTTATTATATTATATTTAATAACATTAATGTATAACTACATACTTCAAAATTTAATACCCTGAATAAATTCATTTTATGAAGTGATTCCCAAATGTGAGGAAGAAACGTTGAATGAATCAAATAAACACTGTCTGTGCCTGTGAAGTTGTTATAATATAATATAACTCGTTTGAAAAACAGACGTCTGGGTGATCAATTAATATATAAAAAATTATTTTAAAAAATTATAATTATATTTAAGTATACAGTAATATTTTTGTCATGTACATCTTTTTTATTCTTACTACAAAGAAGTTATTTCATGGTTAAAAGAAACTTTCTAAAACATTTATAAGAAAATAAATTAATTATGACCTGAGAAATCAAAAACGCCCTCAGTACGCTTCAGGCAATCCTCATTATTGTCACATTGTCAATTGCACAGAAAGGTGATCCATCTTCAACAGACTGCCGCACAGAATTAAACAGTTGTCCGATAATCAAGGTAAATTTAAGACTGAATTACGCTCATTTTTGCTTAGCCACTCCTTCTATTCAATAAAGGAATTTATAGAAGAATCGGAGAAGAGTAATTAATTAATTAGTTTATAATAGTTTATAATACAAAAATTTGTTTTAAGTATATTTATCTTTTATACAATAAAATAATGTAATAAATGTACACCTTGACCCATTCCACATCCTTGAAGCTTAGCTTCTTTACAGGATCTACGGAATATGATAATAATTATCATTATTATTATTATTAGATGTGAAATATAAGTAATTTTTTAGGCAGTGCCTAAAAAATTTATGAAGTATGAATCTGTCTGTGTACTTCAGAACTTTTTTTAATGACAATCAGAATTATTTTTATTTATTTTCATAAATACGACTGTATAAAAACGTGAATTCAAATTGTATGCCCTTAAATAGAGGCCTGTGTGAAGTTCAGCAATTTACTTTACGCAATATTCTGACGGCTTTCTCTTGAAGTCAGAAGGTAGTCAGGGATTCTGAAGCTTTTCCCCAAAGGATGATTCTATATTTTATTTAGGACTGGAAACAGGAGAAATATCCTTGCTGATTGGAATTAAAAGTACCTTCGAGTGGTAACATATTTTTCTTGATTTAAAATTCAAATTTTTAATATGTAAATGTCAATTAACAAATCTAGATAGTCACATTGAAATTTACTAGTATTTGACGTAGATATAACTTTTGAATTAATTTTTGTTGATGGTTTAAGAGTATTTTTTGTTTTGAATGTTATGGAAGTTTATTCCAATAGTTCTATTGGTGTTCAAAATTAATCTATTTTTTACACGCCATGTATTTAACTTTGACATTTTATAAAATATAAAATATATTTTAATATATATATATATATATATATAAATATATAATATATATATAATATAAATATATATATATAAATATAAATATAAAAATTAACAAGGAATAATATATTTCTTAATATACCGGAAATTTCATTTTACTGCAGCTATTTAATACATACGTTAAATGGTTAGAAATAAAGTGAGTTAAAAATATATTCTGTCTGTTCCCGCTAGTAGTTGATCATCAAATGAGTTTTGTTTATACGAGTTTAAATGTTGTTGTTCGATATTAGAATTGTCTTCGATTAATCGTGTCAAAAATTTTGTTTGATAACGATCTATTTCGTCTTAATGATTAGTCACAATATTTTTATTATGACACCATACTGTACACTATACTAATACTGTAGTTTCTAAAATTAATTGCGATAAAAATAATATAGTCTATACACCGACATCATTAAAAGCGGGATTATCATAGATTAAGTCTCAAGCCAAAAATGAAAGGAATAATTTAATTAACTATAATTTATTATATTATTCATAATTTCCTCGTATAAATATTAATGTGGTATCAAGCCCTTATCCCGGTCAGAATTAATGATTCGTTCACCTCCTTTAACTCAATCGCAGACAAGATGTTCCTATTCAGCAACACGTGACTCAAGGTGGCCTACAAAGGGAAAGCCGTTCCCTCCAACCCCCTCTGCAAATCCCTTTGAAATATTTCGTTTTTCATTCGATTGTCGCAGAGAACGCCTCACGTGTGGAGGATCATGCCGAGCTTCGAATACGTAATCGTCGGTCATTATAAAGCGAGATACCGAGTGTTGTTAAAGCTTAGAGAAACAGACTAGATAGCAAGGAAATGGGTCTTAGGTAAGACCTTCGCAACGTGAGAAATTTTACCGTGTTGACGTAAGTATGTTACATTTCCATAAGCGTGTTCAGACACCTGACTGCAACGACAAGTCATAACCTTTGATTATACCGCCTTCAACTAGAACACGCATACACAATTCCCTAAAACAACCAACATTGCACCTGCCCTTGACGAAGGAACAACCAACAATTGACAAATAGGGACTAATGCTCAAACAGAAACGGATTGCGCGACGCCTAAATTACGAACGCAGAACGTATTACGTAGGTAAACAGCGACGTATGAGACAACAAACAATTTAAGACACTGTCAACATTTAGTAGTAGGTCTACTTCGCAAATGTAAAGAGGAAAAGTAACACAGAAAAATGTATAATTCATTTTTACTATTACCTAAGACCCACCCGTCAGATATATTTGACAGCCATTGACAAGCATTTTTATAATTAAAAAAGTAATCATAATTTTTTTTAATGACAGAACGATGTTTCTATACATATTTGTACCATCTTAAGGCTGAAAGTTTTGGATTATCGTTATAAACGTTCCCTGTTAGGTTAATAAAACACCAAACCAACGAAAATGTAACAAATCATAGCCATTACAATATTTGTATTAAAAATTTATGTAAAAAAAATAAATTAAATTGATCAATCTGTTTTGTCTATATCATTATATTAAAAACATTAATCATTACCGATTCCTCAATGTTTGATAATTACGTTTCCGAATAGCAGTACATTATTTATTTTATATTTTAATGTATACAACGTATGTAAATATCAATTATAACGCACTTAAAACATAGAAACGATTTATATTCTGCTTTTATATAATAAATATTCATTGGGAAGTACTTCAGCTTTTTAAAATAATTTTAATGAATATAATTGAATAAATATAATGTTAACTGGAACAAACAAGCATTTTGAAGATGAGAGGTATAAAATATCGAGAAAGAAGAGTTATTCACAACCTCTATTGAAAACAGTCAGCAGTAATTACAATTGAAGGGCAAGAAAAGAAAGCAGAAATCAAGAAAGGAGTAAGACAAGGATGCAATCTGTCGCCCGTGCTATTTTACTTATACATAGAACGGGCGATGAAGAAATTTAAAAATGAATATGGAAAGGGAATCAAAATGCATGGAGAAAACATGAAAACTCTAAGGTTTACTGGTGATATTGTGGCATTAGGGGAGTCAGAAGAGGACTTGGAGAACATAATAAATTACATGAACGTGTTCCTAGAGGAAGAGTACAACATGAGAATTAATAGAGGGAAAACCAAGGTAATGGAGTTTAGCATTGTGGAAGAATATTTTGAAGGAAGTTAAGGAATTCTGCTACTTTAGGAGCATAATAACTAGGGATGGTAGAAGGAAAGTAGTCGTAAAGAGTATAGCACAGGCAATGAAGGCTTTCGACAAAAAGAGGAAATTACCTACGACTAATAAAAGTATCAGTATTAGGAAATCATTAAAAATGTACGTATGGAGTGTGGCATTATATGGTTGCGAAACGTGGATGGTAGGAGTTGCAGAAAGGAAAGGAATAGAATCTTTCGAAATATGCAGAAAATCAGATGGGTGGATACGGTAACTAACCAAGGAAGTTCTAAGGAGAATAGGGTAAAAGAGAACAATATGGAGAACTTTAACCAAGAGAAGGGATAAATTAATAGGCTTATAATGTGTAAAAGTTTAATGGGAAAGGTTAAAAATAAATTATTTAATTTATGAATTGCAAATTGGTATGTAAAGGAATTGGTTAAAGAAATTTGGGGGACGCGTGTGCATAATGAGAACGGCAGACATGACATGACCAGCGTTGAAATGAATATGGATGATGTAGAAATGTAGTAAATAAAATAAATCTGAAAAAGAAGAAAGTTTTTGAAGTTTATTTGATATTATACAGATCATTAAGATCAAAAAGCATGATATTAATATTTTTACTACCTCGTTTCTTTCAACCTTGCTAATACAAGGGAAATTCCATATTTAGCATTGATGGAATGTAACGTTTTAAGGAGGTGTTTGGCTCTTTTATGACGTTAGGTTTGCATCACTGGGATCAGCTGAGAACACCTGACGGACAATTTTTATTTTTGTTTTTAACCTCCAAATTGCATTTAATGATGGCGTGTCCGCTCGAAGTTTTCACATTATTTGAACAACGTTCAGTGATCCGGTTTTTGCTTTCTGAAGGTGAAAAACATTTTCTGGAATGATTTTACGGTATGGTGAAAGTTGTATGAACGACGGAAAAATTTTATATAATTGGGTAGAACAGTTCAAGAACTGTTGAAGCTCAGTGACCGATGAGCATGGTCCTTGAAGTCTCAACTCCTTTGCTTGAAACCCGCATTGACGATATTATTCGTGAAGACCGACGTATTATTGTTGAAGATATAGCAAAAAGAGTTGCAGTAAGTGTAGACAGTTTTTAACGTTATCAAGTAACAAGATCAAGAACAGCAAAATAACTGCAAGTTAGATCCGCCAAACTGACCCAAGAAACCCTTGAAAAAAATGTGTTGGAAGATACCACCGCGTTCAACATATAGTCCAGATTTGACTCTATCCAATTTTCATTTGTTTGGTCCACTCAAGGAGGCATTACATGGAAAAAGACTCGGCAACATCAAGGAGGTCAAAGAATTACTGGGAAACAGGCTGAAACAACAAGACAAATACTTCAAGTGTAAGAAATAGATAATCATAGGAACAAGTATATTAATACTCGTGGTGATTATGTTGAGAAGAAGTAAACTTCTCATATTGTCAATCCATAATTTCTTTTTATATCAATTTGTCTCTTTAATTATTGAATTCCTTCTTATTGCAAACTTATTCCAAAATGTCACTGCAAACAGTTTAGCGTCCGGTTAAAAAAGATCTCAAATTAATAACCAGCCAAATCGACGTTGATAGGGCAATTAAAGGACCAATCAATGTAAAGAAAAATATTATTAGACAAATCCATAGAGTTGAAGTGTGTATGAAAGTGCTGCGTAACAAAAGGAACGGAGTGTCCTCATTCTCCTATTTGGAATCACAATGAAATAGCAACAAAATTATTTGCCTCATTAAGGTAAAAAATGAATAATAAAAATATTAAGTCGAAGCCATTTAAACAGCCAATTGTCTCCCAAAACTGGTGGAGGAGATACGGCAAAATCATCTCCCTACATTCGGAAGGGCGGGAGAATAGTACCCAAAAGCCCGACCTACCTGATGCAGATTTTATAGGGTTTTCCCTGCATCTCTTTTAGGTAAAACACCGGGTAGGATCCTTAAACTGTACCCCGGGGGCCCTAGTCAAGCCTTGGTTACCTTTTCCAACATTCCACATCCCCCCTTTTCAATTCCCTTCCTATGCTATTAAAGAAGACTTGCCTGTTACAGAAATACCCTGTTACACACAAAAAATTCCTATATTTAAAGTAGCATATATTGTAACACGTTTTATTACAAAGCAGAAATCATAAATAATTATAAAATTAAAAAAGGGATACTCAGACTTTCCCGGTGTCAAATTCTGATTAATTTTTCACGGTTGGCCAACTGGGTCAGACTAGTAAATATATTCAACGTTTTCGTGGACATTCTCTGCTGCCGTCATCAGGCATGATGAAGACTGTGAAAAATTTATCAGATACATTCAACGAACGCTGTATATTTTTGGTTTTTCTCACATCAACGCCGATATTTCTAGAATACTCTTTCTACATAACCTCTTTTAAATAAACTGTTTATAATCTGATTGTATCGGTACGATAACATGTTTATTTGTCAAGGAGAATGTTTTCTTGTCTGTCACGTCTCTAACAAATATTATTTTTAATAATATAAATATGAGTAATATAAAAGCACCTTCTGTTTTTATGTTTTGTATTAACAGTTCTCAAGGTTGAGTATGATCTCAAATATGTTGTTTTACCTTAACACCCTTATACTTGCAGTTCACTTCACTACTATGATATGAGAGTCTCCGTGCTGCTTATAGTTATAATGGTTCATTGTCGTGCATTTTGGTTCTTTTCTGAGTTGAAACAATTTTTTTTTTGAGAGTTGGAGGGAAGGTTGGTTGGATATAGGAAAACCCTGGCAGCCGCGGTCGCAGCTTTCTATTTATACTTTCTCTTTGCCGGTTGACGTCACTCGTCTGACAATACTGTTACTGCGTCTAAGTAGAACACAAAGATGCTCCGCAAGCGGGCAATTTGTAGTGTTTCCTTCTTTTGTTCCTTGGGATTTGGAGGACAGCATTCCTCCGGCTGGTTTCTTGGAAGTTCAACTTCTCTCCGAGAGGTGGTTACGAGCATTAATCCTCCTACTATTGATTAACGACTCCTCGTTAATCTACAGTCCGAAGTGATCTGTTACTATTCGCAGTATGGTGTACATTGGCAGAAAGAAATTTACTTAAATGTAGGCCTAACGCAATACTTGCATGCCTTGTGTGACATAATTCCTGAGAAAAGAAAACATATATAACTTATAGAAAAATCCATACACAATATCATTTCGGCTATGGGAACGTTGAGTCGAAGTTCAAACAAAAAGACTTTTACAACACCTTCACGGCTATTGAAAAAATATATGAGGACTACGAAACGTCCTTGCCTACAATGGACATGAATAGATGCCGCAATTGCAGCCTCCAATCCAATTTGCATTAATGTAACACTTTTATTGACCCGAATTATACTTTAGGTTTGCTATTCTTATATATTTCTAAATTCAATTGAGATTCGGCAATTTTTCCCCAATTTTGTTAACAAAAATTGAAGGTTGAAGCCCTGGTTTATTACCAAATTAACATACTGTACTATGTAATATTTCTATGCCATCTAAATCATTTCACAAAATAACAGGCTGTTTCAGAAAATAAATGAAGTGTAATATTAAAATTACTTAGAATTTAGGTTGAAAAATTGTACAATTATTAGAATTATAGTATTTTTAACACAAAAGATTTAATCATAAAGTCAATTACGATAATAATACAAAAATCTCGATGTAATAAAACATGGAAAATTAAATTGAATTTAAAATACCTCAGGGAAATATTCAAACGTCTAATGAAGCACAGGTGTCTTGTAGCAACTTGAATTGAAAACTTGTACATAAAATCGTTACATTTTTCGTGGCAGGTCAGTTGCACTTTGCATTGTACTCCGGGCTCCCTAAAGCGAAGTTAATAAATATTTTAATAGCGTTTTCCGTCTTAAGACGGACACATGCTGCGATGTTCACACGACGCAGAAATAAGAGCTACAGTTCACAGTGCTAAAAACTTTGACAGCTTTTCATCAATATTTTATTACAAAGAGTATCAACTTTCATGAACTGCAAATCAGATTCTGTGATACAGACGCTCGAAGGCATACAGAACTAGTAACAGGTTTAGACAGCAAATTATCATTTGCCGCGTTTCGCTCTGGTCGATAGTTGAAGTGAGCTTGTGCACAAGATGTTCATCTGTAAACTGCCAGATTAGTAATGAAAGTGTTTCATGAACAACATATGTTATTGTATGCAAAATTTTGCTTCAAACTTGGCGAACTTTTACAGAGAGATTTCAGAAAAGCATACGGGAAGGGCTTTATCAGTTGGTGGGCAAAGAAAGCACGCATGAGCCCGTCAAAGATTAAAAGATTGTGTCTTTTTGACTACACAGGCGTTGTCCATCAGAAATTGGGTCCACGTGGTCAGATGGTAAACTGGTGAGGGATGCTATTTGCAGGAAGAGGGAAAGCCAGGCTTCGACGCTGCATCATGGCAATGCACCGGCTCACGCGTCGCTCTTTGTCCAGCAACTATCTAGCAAATCATCACACTCCCGTTGCGAGTTCATCCGCCGCGTTCTCCGAACCTAGACATTTTGCTGTTTCCCAAACATAAAACCATGTTGAAGGAATGTCGTTTTCAAAGCACAGAGGATATTCAGGACAATGTGACAATAGACCAGTGCACTAGCTCAGAAAATCAGTTTCAGGAGACTTTCCAAAACTGGTAACGGCGTATTATCAATGGAGAGGGCTACTTTGTATGTGACAGTGTTCTAAATCTTGCACGTTGAGTAGTAAAGATGTTATAGGAAACCTTTGGTTTCTTTTTGAACACACTTGGTATTCATGGAGTGAGAAACTCGTTACAAGTTAAGATAAAACTCCCCAATTAACTTCTCTTTTGTCACTCCACTATCGTAGGTATTCCTGTCCTTCAATCTCATCAACTCCGGTACTAGCTACAAAATTCTGCGTAACTCTCGTAGCTATCACACTTCCATCTGTTCTGCTGCCCCAAATTCCCAGTGGAAGCTCTCTTAAAATCATCGTTCTGTCTCTCAGTTTTGAACAAAATTTAACATTTGTGCGTCCAACGAATAGATGCCACAATGGAACCTCTCTCGTCCTTTTAGAAGCTTGCAAAATATATATCTGCCATCTGATGTCCATGTTTTATTTACGCAGTATGCTCCATCTTACAACCATCTCCCGGATATGTACAGTACGAATGTTCACCTTTTCCCAACTAAAATATCCGATAGTCTACAAGAAATTAAAATTTTTTAAGAAGCATATCAAACTCCCTTACGATTTAATTTATTGATTACATTAGTAATATGTAACGGTCAAACACATCTGCTCAGACTTTTGGCGGTGCGGACTCAAAAGAAAGGAGACAGCATTTGAGCCAGGGGCAATATAACTCATACTCCGCGTCACGCCTTGGGGGTTTCCCGATTTTGGTGAGAATTGGCGGCATCGGGTGGTGTATTTCCCCAATTAGAACCATAAATGTTATTGGTGGATATCCATCACTGCCATCTTGGTGATATAAACTAAAGAAGTGGGGAGGAGATTTTAAAAAGGCATGCAGCGAGATTTTTGGGACAGATCGATTTTAGACAGAGATTTGGACGTATTTTTCGAGAGCGGTGAAACGGGAGAGATCGCAAGGCAATTTTGGTGAGATATTTCCAGCAGATCCTTGGACAGGCAAATCAAGGACAGAAGGATAAACGGAAATTGTTCCTGGACCAGGAAGAATATCAGCGGTGGCTGAGATCTGGAGAGAGGACGACCCAATTAGTAGGAAGGAGCTGGAATATGCCCTAAGCCGACAAGGTAAATTACACCTGTAACCCTTTTTGCTGATTTCCTGTACTGCCAGGTCCGAGTATATTTTGTGTTTAACATTCTGTTCTACGAGCAGGCCCATAATATACGACCCTGAGTGTAGAGTTAGAAAATTGTTAGTTTTTTGTGTAAATATATTTGTAGTTGTAATTGAAAAATAACTGCCGGCATAAATATCGAAATATCAAAAATGTAAGTTTAATGTAAAATATGTTTTTCGTTAAAGTAAATTGTTTTCTTATTTTATTACAAAATCTTATTATTAATATATTGTATTCCACCTAAAATAATTAATATCCCCCTTATTCATTACAAATATATGTAACGTACTTTAAGCAGTATTACATGTTGTAGGTTTGGGGTTCAGCTATCATGTAACTGTCATATTTAGAACTTCATTTAATCAGGCTGTGTCTATAATTTTCTTTGTTTTCCATCAGTTCCACTATTTTATTTGATTATAGTATAGTTTTGTTTCGTTATCTCTGCAATTTGTGTACTAAGCAACAGCAAGGGTTAACAGTGTCTATGTTTGTTAGGTTTAGAAATTGGGCTTTCAAAAATGAAATATATTTTCTAAGGAGGTAATATAAAATGATTATTTAAAAAAAAGTCACAGATACCAAAGGCAAATACACATATATTGAGATAAACGTGGTTTGGGACAAACAGTTTGACTATGAGAGGAGAGGAGGAAAGCATAGAATTCTCGCTTTGTCTTAAGACGAAACGTATCTGTACGCGTTAGGAAAAACCCTTATAGTATCACCAGAAAAAATACTAAACGGTTATATGTGCGCATTAACAATTATAATTATGTGGATATACCAATTGTACATGCAATTGAACTCATGCTATCTCCAATTTCATCATTTAGTTCATAAACATTCCAAAAATCTGGCAAACTAAGATGTAAAATAGTTGAAAAATATTTAAAGTCAGTAAACGATCATCGTCATTGTGCTGCAGACCGTCTACTATACCAGCAATATGATTAATTAGTAACGTATTTGACTGGGTATGGAATACCTACAAGTGTCTTGAGTAGGGAGATTCTTCTAAGTAATTCCGGCTATTTTTGTGTAAATACTGTACAAGTTACGAAACGGTCATGGTTAACATTTGAGAGTGTTGAAGATGATGCAAGGGGAAGTGGAAACCCACAAAGCCAGCCGTCTGCGAAACACACAACCTAACCTACTGGCTATTGTTATCAACCATTCAAGGCTGCATCGAATTTCATTTGAAACTGTTTCCTACCTGACGTGATTTTTGTGATTCTAAACTATGTGGACATGACGGTTCAAAATCAGCGCGGAAAAAAATGCCGTCATAACTGCAATTTATTATTCTTTATTTTTGGGGTTATTCATCCGCTTTACCCTTTTGAGAGGAAGAAACATTTTTTTGCGTAACGGAAATGATTCGTGTGTAAATTTTAAGATTTTCAGATTGTTTTTGTCCTGTGTCTTAATTTTGACATTTTGATTGGATCGTATTGGTCATTTTCTGTGGTTTGCCTCCTTATTGATCGGTTGCTCCGTTTTGCAGCCCGTTCTACCAATTTCATTTACCTCTCATTTATATGGTTCTCCTAACAGTATTTTTAACAGCCTACTATCACATTCGCCATTCCTTAAATTTAGATTCGTGATGACTCTCTACGTCATTTTCTTATGTTTTAATTTATATTCACACTTATTCAAAATAATTTAGATTTTCGCCTTCTTCTGTCGCGTGATAACTTTCCACATGCTCCTTTAAAAAGTTGAGATACTTAGTGACTGAAATATATTTAAGGCTTTCTTGACCAGACTTCGCAGTTATTTCACAAATTGTCCATTTAAAGGTGTTTTCTTATCCTTCCGGTCATATTCATCTTAACATCTTACAAGCGTGGTTGAGTACAGTACGAGGTGCATCCTCGGTGGCTGGCGGTCAATAAAAGCCAAAAATATTTTTAATTCTGGAATACCTGGCCGTTTTGTTTGACTGAGAACCTCAGGACGAGTTCTAATCATTAATGGTTTACGAAAATGTAAGTAGTTTTTTTTCCTCCATGGCTCTACAGCCCATTGAAGGCTTGGGCCTACCTAGTCGACTGCGGACTGTCATCTTGCATGACACATTCCGAGTTTGGAGTGACACGTGGTCAGCGAATCGATTCTCCAACAGTCTTAATCCCGGTCTTCGCGACCATGACAACACAAACATCCAAGCCCATGCCAGGATTCGAACCTGGGACCTCTGGGTTGTGAGGTTGTAGTTCAGAAACATATTCATTTTGGCTTTGTCTCAATAATGAATATGTAGATAAAGAAATTATCGGGAAACGTCACTGGTACATTCCCGTTGTAAATGATAATGAAGTAATCTTAGACTTCTATCCACGTTAAGCATGTATTAAAGCACAACGTTTGAGTGGCATCTTCGGAACCAAAGAGATGTATTTGCCTGATAGGTGTCTTGGAACATCGAACTGAAGGTACTGGCGATGTAATTGTGAAGGCGCAAAGGCCAGCCTCACTACTGTTGGCGTAACGCAGGACGGGAACCTCCGTGAGTGTTCTACATCCAGCAGCTACGTGACACGAAACGCTTAAATAGACGTACTACGTGTGCAAACTGATATTAGTAAAAGTGGCTAGTCGAGACGTGAGGATGATTAGAAGTGTGTTTACCCAGAGGCAGGTAAATATTTGTTGACATCCTGCACAACTCCCCTTTTATAGCATAGGAAGGGAATGAAAATGGAGGATGCGGAAGGTAGACTAAGATAGCCGAGGGTTGACTAGGGCCCCCGGACTATAGTTTAAGTATCCTACCCTGTGTTTATCCTAAAGAGATCCTGGGTAAACCCTAGAAAACCTTCACCAGGTAGGTCGGGCTATTGGGTACTATTCTTACGCCCTTCCGAATGACGGGAGATGAGTCTGCTGTGGGGTCGCAGCATTTCCTTCTCCGCGCCTCCACAAATTTTAAGTGGCAGTTGGCCGACTGGGATCAGCGGACTACTCTTACCGTATGTCCAAGGTCTTCGACCCCAATACATACACCTCCTAACATGGCTGAAGGTGCCTCGACATGTGAAAACCTTGAAAAAATAGAGTACGAGGCATCCCCAAAGGTAAACCCCGCAATCACTCTCACACAAGCATTTCTCTCGTCTGACTGCAAATCATACAGAAAAAACCTAGAAAGCCTGCATCAGGTAGGCCAGGGGAGTCATTATTATATATTTATGGAAAGCCTTCATTATTTTAAAAATGCGATTTTGCACGTGAAATTAAAGAAACAAAGTGTTCATAACACGGTGTAACATTTATTGTAGTGTTAAGTTATTTTTAATTAATTTTTATGTTTTTAGAGAATAGTCATAGATTTAAGTTAACGTAGGGCATTTTTGCTCCTTCTTATCTCTCTTATTTTATAATCGATATCAACGCCACTCTTGCTGTATCAAATTTGATACAGTATTCGCTTTTATAACTTACTCATTGGGATTATTAATACACAATTTATTGACTGACCGTTTTAATCAGTATTAATGGCATTACATGTCGAATACTACAATATTTTATGCCAATAAATATTTTCACTGGGCCGCAGCAATTTGTTTTAATGGACAAGGGAAAATTGCAATCCCGGATAGCCATGACGTAATTAGTTAAATTCTGCAGTTTTCTTAATACATTTATCAGAATGTGAGAGAAGCCAAGCTCAACCGCTTTACGAAAATGTTTGCTTATCTAAGCTTCCACTTACTTGCTTCTCCTTTGAAATACATTCAATTGTATGCGCTGCTTCTCGTACACATTTCCATATCATTAAATTACTAAGGTCACTTTACTAATATATCTTCTTTATCAATAAATCCTACACTCGCTCATTAATTGCTATCCACTAAGAACTCCTTACTCCACATCTCTTCTTCTTTAAGTTTCACGCTGCCAGAGTTAGAATAGAATAGAATATTTTTTTATTTCCAACAATAATTGTTTGATAAATAAGTTTACAATCTTCTGTTAAACGTCGGTTTGCCTACATGCTAGTCCTATACCTAAAACTTTAAACAATGCAATTTCTAACGTATGTCACATTTACAAAAAATTACAAGGTCTAAAAATACAGGTAAACATTTTTAAAATGGGGATATTTGTATAATTATTTTATAGTTGAATTTCCGATTGTGTGATTGTAGTATTCATCTATTGAATAGATGAGGTTTTGAGTCAGCCAGATTTTTAATTTGTATTTTAGCTGTGTTAGGGGCAGCTGAAGGGAGCTCACATGCAAAGTGTTTACTAGTTTTATTCTAGAATGATGAGGTTCTTTGCCGGACATACTTATTCTAAACTGTACCACATGTAGTTTACTTTTATTTCTTGTGTCATGTTCATGAATGTTTCTATGACACGGTTTTCCAGCGGTTAAAGTAAATATTACAGGTTTTCCAGCGGTTAAAGTAAATATTACATATTAGTTTATTATAGTTAATATTTCTAGTTTTGCAAAATATTTTCTGCATGACTGATTTGGTTTCAACTTTCCTATGCATCTTGTTTTGAATTATTAATAATTTGTTTATTTTGTGTTTTGTTGTGTTACCCCATACATCTATAGCATTAGCATAGACACGAAAAGGTGTGCTATTATTACAAAAAGTCTCTTCATCAAAAATCTGTTTTGGATAGTTTGTTAACACGTATATTCCAGCTCAGTGTACTGTCAAGGATTAACCCTAAAAATTTAACAGTTGATTCTTGTGTTATACGTTGATTACCTATTATTATCTGATTTTCATGATTTTAAGTTTTCCTCGTATTAATAATGAATAATAAAGGACCCAATATAGATCCTTGTGGCGCACCATGTTCAATAGTTAAGATGTCAGAATTATATGTCCCTGAGCTTATTTTTATTGAAGCGTATTGTTTCTGTTAGATAGGATTTAATTAGATTGAGAGAAATGCTCCTTACTCCTTAATGCCACAATTTATCTAATAGGATATCCTTATTAACACAAAGGCTTTTATAAATCATAGAAGACGCCAGTTACAGATTATTTATTATCTAGAGCATCTAGAATTTCTTCTACACAATTTATAGTGCGCCTTTAGTTGTTGATGCGCCTTGGTTGTTGTTAATTGTTATTTTTGAAAAAAAATCTAATCTAATAATACAAATTATCTTTTCAAATATCTTAGATAAAGCAGGGAGAGTAGATATAGATTTGTAGTTTCCTACATTTGTTCTCTCTCCTTATTTTAAAAAGTAGGGACAACTTTGCCAATTTTTAGTTCATCTGGAAAAATTTTATCTTATATCGTTCTTGAGAATGATAGTGCTAAAACCATCATAACCTGTTGAATGAGAGGATTTCAGAGAATGAGCTATATTTATTGTTTCATTTAAATTAGTCGGTTTCATGAATAAGTTCATTTCATTAGTTATAAACCTGTAGTTATACTTGTGATTCGTAACTGATTTCTTTATCTCTGATCCTATGGATGTGGGGTATTTATTAAAAGCGTTGGCGATACCTACTTGAAAGAAAAGGTAATCTAATTTTTGTTGATTCCTTTTCTCCACTTATAATTTTCCAAGAAGTTTTGCTGAGTTTCTAATAATATTTTCCAGGTAGCTTTGTTTTGTCCTTTGTAATAGGTCAATGTAATATTTTTGAAAGTTTAGTTTTGTATTTATCATTTTTGGGATCCTCCAGTTTTAGTTCTTCAAAGAATCTGAGTTTTTTCTTAGCTTCTAGTACAGTACTGTTTGTCCATTTTGCTTTATATTTAAAATTTGATTTAGCTAATCTTTTCATTAAGGGACAGGTCTTATTAAATTCACTACGGAGCACCCTATGAACAGTACTGTAATTCCAGTTATTTGCAAGTACATCATTCCATTTTATATTCACAAATGAATCGTGTACGTAACTTCCAATATTTAATCTAAAAAAGTTGTGACACAAACGTCACAATGTTTTTATATAAGTATAAATATATTTATGGCATCAGATAGAAATAAAGCCCCATCATTAGATACTATGGAACCATTCTGATGTTATTTTCGCTCTTTCTGATCCCTCTTTTCTTCTTATATCTACTCCTGACTCCTCGCTCGTTTTCTTAACCTTTCCTTTTATGCAGCCGATATTACCATCTTGTTTATCTGACGCAGACAATGGAGTTTGAGCTAAATATATGTCTTTTCTTTTCGACATAAGCCAGCTAATGGTCCCACGGATAGGTATAGAAGGATGGCTTGATGCTGGGCGTTACGTAAGGCCATTGTCCCCAATATAAGGTGACCTTGAGGGGCGTCGACCTTCGCTGACGTTACGGCGGGCAATGCCGCGCCACCAGGTGTGAATCATCTCATCTTTTCCGCTTTCATTTCCACTAAACTGACGCACGTATCACTCCACGGCCAATCATTACAATCTCTGCTAAGGACGGGAAAACTAAAACGTGCTTAAACAATCGCTGGACGAAGATCAGCAAAGACGTCTACCTTATCGCCACCTTTAAACCTACTGAGCTAATCAAGTATTATACCCAAAATTACCTGATAACCAATACAAAAAAAACACTTACTTAACATATTTCTTAACGTCTGTTTGATAGTAAAAAATCAGTAAGACGTAACGACAATAGACAAAATGGTAATCGAAATTTAATTAACACGTTGCCTTTTAATTGTTCAACTTAAAAACAATATGAAAAATGTTAATACATTATTTAATTCCATAATATGAATTATTATGAATTTGGAAACTATTTACAGAACAAAAAAATAGTTTTTCAGGCGAAGGAGCCATGGAGTGAGGTTCCATCTACGACTAAATAAATGAGACACGCAACGTAGTATAGTTTTATATTTAAATTAAAATAAAATCTGACAAAGAGGCTGTTTTAACTCATCTACTTATAGCATAAGTTTAAAGTAGCTGAAAATTAACTGAAAATTCCAGACTACTCTTCTTCATTTTGAGTATTCAATTTCTTTTAAGATCGGATCGCTTACAAAGTTTTTTTTTTTTTGTAAATAACTTTCCGTTCAACGTTTTGTCTCTTTGTTTAAATAACGTTTTGTCTGATTTTTCAGCAGTTTCTTGAACTATCGGGTCTACAAGGTCTAATTAAATTATTTTCGGACATACATCTCAACTGTCACCTCCAAGAACTTAATCATGGAACAATAGTGATCAGTAAATTAAGATAAAATCGGTTGAAACAGCCTACAATCTGAATTATTGTTTATTTGAAAGTTTACGGCAAAATGGCTATAATCGTTCTACGGAAAACAAAGTAAGATAAAAGTGAGGAAATTATAAGAGACCTTTATTTCACATTATTATAACACTTGTGTAGCGATTCATCAAATTACTTATTCTTGATTATGTATTCTTCCTCAATTTTTTTCTTCACCAATTGTATATTGTATATTGTTTCCCGTTTGTCTCTGTATTTTCATTTATACTGTACTTTTGGTTCTTTGGTATTCATGTTTTATTTTATTTTCTATTTTATAGTGATATTTATTATAATTTTAATGGCTTGTCCTATTTCCTCAGTAGAGGACTAATGGAATCAACACATAAAAAAATAGCAACACCCATCCATTTTGTATGCTATGGGGTAAAATAGAACATTAGCCGATTCGCAGTGTACGAAATAAAAATATGTTCTGTGCGGAAAAGTTAGAGAATAATTATTTTTATGTGGCGGGGGTAGGAAAATTTTGGCTACTCGCCAAAACCATATTTCCTTTCAAGAAAGAGAAAAGTGAATATAGTATCAAGAAAGTCCTTGGTAACTATAAATTATTTCGTCTATAAAATAAAATGTATGATCTGTATATTTTTAAGGGTTGTAAAATTAAATATTCTGTTTGAGATTCGTGAGTAATAAACATACTTATTCAGGTATAGTTGTCAATACATTACTAACGTAAAAATGTAATTCATTTCGGCAACGTGTAATTATTGAGAGATGATATATATTTAGAATAAAGTAATCCTATAATGAAAATGAAGAAGGGTAGTCTGGAATTTTCAGCTAATTTTAAGCTACTTTTAAACTTACTCTGTAAGTAAATGAGCTAAAACAGCCTCTTTGTCAGATTTTATTTTAATTTAAATATAAAACTATACTACGTTCCGTCTCTGATTTGAGGAATAAAAATTTAGCTGTAGATGGAACCTCACTCCATGCCTCCTTCGCCTGAAAATCAGGCTTTCATTTAATTGTCAGATTAATTTTTTATTTATTCTGTAAATAGTTTACAAATTTATATTATGGAATTAAATAAACGTCCCGAAACATGAAATTTTATAATTACGTTTGGTATTTAATGTAAGCCATAATGAAAAAATAACAACGTGTTGGAGGTCTACTGTATATTGATAATTCAAACAAAAATTCATCCAATGATAAGATAAAGTTAATTTCTTAACCCTTTCACGACTAAGGGAAACATTTTCCTCCATTTTAAAATTGGTGATTGTAATATTTAATTATAACCATATTCCCAACTACATGAACGAGAATGTTTTTTTTTGAAAATAATACTCTCAAATCAATTGGCGACAATGATAAAACATTCGCGGGCTGTCATTATTTCAGTTTATGTGTCATGTAATATATTGCGGTGTTTTCTCATACGTTTTATGTTTTTTCGCAATAATAAAAATATTTGCACAAATAGTTGTAGATGTCGACAGCGGTCAAGGCTCACTATAGTTACTACTGAGAAGCAGCGTGTTGATACAGAACGTAATTTGCCAGCACAACACAACATACAAAAAGCGGGGTGGGGGGGAGGGATGGAAAGATGTGTAAATTGTGCTAAACGTAAAGAAGGTAGGACGCATAATATACGTACCATGTGCAATGTGCATCTTTGCTTCACAACCAAGATAATATCATAATTAGCGCATCATGTTCTATACTAATTTTATTTCATAATTTTGTATTACTTTAGTTAACATTTTGTTGTAATAAACCAATAATCGCATAATAAACCTAACCATGATTTGTGTTACTTTTATAGTCTATTGGGAAAAATATTTCCTATAAAATTAAAAAAAAAATATTAAGTTTTTTCTTTCACGTCTCAACAAGCTAAAATAAAATGATTAAATAACATGACGCAATGAGTTGAAAGAAAATGCGCGTTGGAAGTTCTATTTGCGAACGTGGCGGTTGTGCAACGGAATGACTCCTTCTATTAGCAAATATTTGAATTAATCATTTGCTTGGTCTACTCTGATAGAGGAACAAAACGTGTAGTTCTCTTTCGCGGAATGGGGGATGACGCAACCGCAGCGCAGTTGCGTCGTGTTACGCATGTACGAACTTGAACACATCCTGCAAAAATCTTGCCACTTCCTGTGCGTGGCGTGGCGTGGGGCTTCACAACCGCCAAGTGCCATTTTAGCTCGAGCATTGCACTCACTGAGGCAGGAGCCAAGAACCCTCGGCCAGCGGTCGACAACCGAAATCTGTCTATTTAACACCCGGAAATAACTGCTTCATAACCTGCATTACAATTATCATTTGGCAACAACGAGTCTCATTAACTACGAAAAAATAATAAATTAGAAGAGCACAAGGCATTTGAAAGTTCACTCGAATCTTTGTCTGCCATATGCAGTCATTTCTCCAATACGTTGCAGATATCATTCGTAATCAGTACCGATTACGAAAAAAATCAGTCGTCACTGACAAACAATTCATATAGAAATAAATTATTTCTTCAAAATATTTTAAATAACTTTAATATAATACAAATTAATTTTTTTATCAGTCCCGAATATTATAAAATAATAACTTCACCAAAATTATTAATTAATTTTAAATTTGACTAGAGCTGTAGGCAATATGCTATAGTCATCTATCTAAATAAAAATAAATACGTTTCTTTGTTTGTTCCGTATGCGTTCCTATACCATTCATCCGGTGGTGATGAGTTGTGGTGCTCAACTCCGAGAAGGTTTCTGTCTATCTTGGCAGGAAAAGGCACACCTCTTCAACAGCTGGAGTGTGAGTAGTCATAGGTTTGCAGTTAGTTCAAACCTTCATCACCAAGTAGATTTAGCAACTGAGCATATTTCCTTTCCTTCGGTGTATGAGTGCGTACTCTTGGCAGAATTAAATTGAATCAAGTACAAATAGCAGCATTTCAGACAGTTTGCGTTGCTGATTGGCAAATGACAATAGATAAGAGACATCAAAAAAAATCACAAATCATTACTTTCACTGTCAAATCAATCATTCCAACAAAATGACAAGTGTATTTTACATCTGTATTTGAGTTTATTACTATTACTTAAACGTTATTGTTTTCAAAAATCAAGAGAAATGTAACTATACTATTTTCATGTTTCAAAGAAAATACAAATATTCAAAAATCCCTGTCTTACAGTAGGTACAAGATTGTAATGTATAATCCCCAAAAGCTTTAAATGTTTCTGTCATATACTAGATTATAATGATATATTTATGTCATATACTTGAGGAAAATGTACCATTATATCCAAAATTTCTCAAAGGCAAGCGGGAATAAATTTCTTCTCCTTATGGTGCCGAGATTATTTTTAACTTCCTTTAAGGTAAAACGAACATTTTTATTTCTTTAACATACCGTGTGCATTTAGGACTTCCTTTGAGATACCGAGAGAATTTTAACTCAATTAAATAACCGGGAATATTTTTGACTCCCGCACCGAATTTTTTTTTCATTCTCTTAGGTTTCGGGCTTATTTAATGTTATGGTATCATCAGTTAAAATCCTGCTTAAGTTAGAGCTAACCCCCAGTCGGTATAAGTCGGTGTGTGCCCAACAAAGAATAATGCCAAGAGAATACTGTAGCATTAATTCGTTTTCCGGGCTGATGCAAATAAATAACCTGGCAGCGCCGGGTACCCAGATAGTCTATACAGTAATACGATATTTTTAATTTGGGAATCCTATCTACTTATTTGGCAATCATTTTTATATATTTTATTCTATTGTCTTTAATGACACTAAAAATTCATTTCAATGTAAATGCGGTAACATTAGTCAAAAAAATTAATTCTAAACTGTTTTAAACTCCGCATTTCATTTGACACGTCAAAAATTACGTTATTTGGATATAACATTTTATAGTGATGTCAATTTATACTTGAAATTCTGATTTTTATAAATTTTGTAACTAACTTTCTGTTCCAAAATGTTTGAGTATTATTTTCCTTTCTAGAATTAATGTGTTGATGTGTTGAAGAATATAAATTGACTCAAAATTTCTTTTATAACCATGTAATCGGTTTTCCGATTTGAAAGGCTTGTTATTTTATATATTGTTTGCTTTATTTATTTATTCACTTATTGGAATTTTGTTGGTACAAAATAAGTGAGTTTAGGAAAGGATGAAAAATTGGATAGATTTTACCAATATATCGATTTCAGTTACAAACACGTAATAGCGATAAAATAGGTCTAGGTGGTAGAATTATAGTTATATGTAAAAATCCCAGTCCTGTAAATTAATGTAAGACAAGAATTTGTTCCTAATTCTCAGATGAATATGGCTGCAATTATTAAAAGCTTCTGAGGTTCTTAACTGACGAAGGCTTTCTGTAAAGTTGATATTTGTGGACGGTTGCTTTTTTTATTAATTAACCAATATTTTAAATTAAATAAATTTACGACAAAATTACAGACATTTTTCTTTTATTGAAACCGACGTTTCGTCACAATGTTACTCGGTAATTAGGTCGTAAATGTATTCAATTTAATTATTCTGAAAAAGAAAACGTTAATTGATTTAGCATTTATTTCTAAATTTTATTCTAGTAACACTACAGTCTGTTCTTGTTTGAACATTAAGTAATTTGTTTGACATTGATTTGGCATGAGTTGCTTTTGCCATTTCGCTATAAGATATTATTTATAATCACTTGTAGGCCCGTAACATAAGCTATGATAATTTGGTGAACCTAATTTATTCAATATTTTGTTTGAGACTCCCCCCCCCCCTCTCTCTCTCTCTCTCTCTCTGACCGATATAATGAATATTTTATTATTTGAAATATTACATATGTATATACGTATGAAGTATAATAGGGTTTTATATCAGGTAGCGCATTTAGGTGTTGAATAATGGAATGGATTTCCTAAGCCGTATGAAGAATTCTCTCAGAAATGATTTTTTAAAGATTTACGGCTAAAGGTTCTTTGTCCGTGAGGTCACGCAAATGTACCTGGTGACATCGAGGAAAGGCCCACGTGATTCAGATAATTTCTTCAAATGAATGCAACGTCTCTTTTCCTACATATGGCCGAGGTTGTCTGTTTTGTTCCAAGGATCAGTTCTGCTGCCGAGTTTCTTTTCTTTCCATGCAGCAAAAATTATCGAAATGCTCTCTAAGAAATCTGTCTTTAATGGGAGGCTGAAGTTATACTTCAAATCACCCATGAATTATTATTTATCCTTCAGGACGTCTGCAGTGTTTTAAAGTAATAATCACATAATAAAACAGCCAAAAGCTAAGGTGTGAATAAATAAAAAACACGACGGCAATCTTTATTGCTTTCTTCATGTGTAGAAGTGAAATTCATTTTTACTTATTTCATAGAAAAAAGTAACTTCCACTGGTATGGCTTTTATTTATTCGCACTTATTACTGGTCTGTTTATGAATATTTTATTATTTGATTGTTAAGCCATATACAAATATGGAAATTATAGTCAGCACAACAAAAGTGTAACATTAAGTAGGTAGCCTCCCATTGCCCAGTGCTGTTGTCATATATTGTGCGATCGCCCCCCCCCCCAAAAAAAACTAGGCTTTAACACAGTCGTTCTTGCCTGTTATTGTACACAACGCATTGGTATTACATTTTCGTGGTGCCGACTATACTATAATTTTAAGTTATCATACGAAGACTTATTTCATAAATATTGTCTATTACAGCATTAATTACTTTCTACAATATAATATTTTTAAATTTAAACAGTTTTCTGACTTTAAGTTTACAATAAATTAAAAGACGGCTAATAAGTAATGTATACTTCAATATATTTAAGAATCTTTTCGGCTGAGGGAGTCAAGAGGTAAATGACATGAATTGCAAAATTTGTAAGTTTTGAACAATATATATATATTTAAAAAATTGTAACATAGAACCCACATTCTTGTAATATTGTTTTTGTAGTTTGTAGTTGAGGAAGTCTCAAAAGGGAGACGAAACGTCGTATTTATGTTAATTAAATAGTAATAAATTGATATGCTGACTTATTGGCCGTCTTTTTATTTAAAATATATTTTTGTAATTATTGTATTCAATACGACACCCGAAAAAATTCGTACCAAATTTCTCAACACAATAGTCAACAAAAGTTTTTTTTCTCTCTAATTTCATATAAAAACTTTTATCTTACGATTATTACTTTGGTTACATGTATTTACAAAATTATAATAATGTATATAATTCACACGTAGAAATGAATGTAGGTTAGTCCATTGATTAACATACTCTAGAAGTTGGGTTTGGGTGAGGTTTGATTATTTGAGAACATATGAGAATGTGGTCTGCGGGAATGATGGTAAAGTGGGTTAGGATGTGCCTGAATGTTCAGGTCCATTGGGAGTTTTCTTTTGAGCCTTTGGAAGCGTAGAGATGAGGGAGGATTGTCGTGGAGTTGTTGGGTCGTGGGGTTCGGGTGGTTGCGGGCGCCTTTAATTAGGGTGCTAATGAATTTGGTGATTGCGGAGTTTACTTTGGGAAGTTTGATATGGATGGTGGATGACGGAATTTCTAAGGTACCAGGGTTAGTTTGTAATGGTGCGCAGGGTTATGTTTGGTTTTGTTTGAATTTTGGCTCAGTGAGGTCAACAAAAGTTAAAACGGAAATAATAAAAAAACAGCGTTCGTAAACAATATTCTGTTTTCTAAATAAATTTAAATCATTTATTTGGCATTTCGAAGTTATAAACACGAGACCAGTAAGAATTGTCGCGTGTTCAAATTTTGCGTTTAAGTGATGTTTCGTTCAGTGGACTTGATTTGCATCGTATTGATTTGTTGCATGTTGCGACAGTAGTGTATTATCTTATCGCACCTCTCTTCATACAGGCTTTAGAATGTTTTGTTGCACAACCGAATGCAATATTTCTTTGTCTCAACGGCGCTGAATGAATCCTATTGGAACGCACTCCTTTGTGCGAATTGTAATTAGAGTTGTAAATGTGCCAAACATTGTATGGATTGCATCCTAGCGCGTTAAGCTGTAACACAAAAGGTTTCTCCTATTCCTATTTCCGTATTATGGAGAGAATAGGTAAGAAGCGGGTGGCTTTGTTTTAGGTTATTATTAGCATCAATCTTTAGCAGCGTAATTACCGGTGGCTTTCTTTTCTAGGTAAATAAAACACGCTTCTTTTCGATTAGTACCTGTACTACAGAGTATTTTGTCGATAAATCTATTCAAATCAGATACACGATTGTTTCGTAATGTGTGACGTAAGGAGACCACGCACGAAACTGACGATTGGTTTTAATTACAAAAAGACTTTAAATGTTGGGTACTTTTGAATATCTCACAGAATGAATATGTATGCAACGAAAAGATATGTCTATTCTGTTAATTTGCTTCGTGGTAAACGTGAGGAAATATTAAATATACGAAACAATTATTTTAGGCTTCGCAAGTCTTTGAAAATTATTGTCCACGGTTTGGAAGCGTTGATCTCTTTAACTTGACCATGAACACTGATTGTACTTGTAATGCACGTGAGAGCTCTGGATGGCCTCAAGCCAAACTGATACCGGCTGTTTCTCTGCATTTGAGCCTGAAACCTATGAACTCTTATAATTTCGAGTGTGTTATTCGTCTTTATTTGGTGTTCCTACACTGTGGGGAGGTACCGATGAAAGCATTGGCAAAGGAAGATAATTTATCAAGCTGGTGAAGCAATCCGTTCTTTCATTTCAAATTAAACCGTGGTCGAGATCATCAAGGGTTGAGGAACTCGGCGGTGCACATTTCGTCGTCACTCTTGATCGGTGTGGATCAGCCACCCCCGCCGTCCTTTCAACGGTACGGACAGTCTCTGTTTTTCTCTTTACCTAGCAAGAAAATACTCCACATTCTGAGAAGAACCCTGATCAGAATATCTGGGGCATATAGTACTACATCGACAGACGCACTAACAGTTCTGCTGGGTATGGTCCCTCTAGACCTAGAGGTGAGAAAGAGAGGTGCTCAATTTTGGCTAAAACGGAATAATCAAGGATATGTTAGGCAGAGACGCTAGGTGCAATAGAGATACTCTTGAAATTATTTTTGATACCTGGCAAAAACGATGGGATGAATCTAACAGTAGCAGAAGAGTTCATGGCCGTCTTCCAGATGTTAGAGAAAGATTACCCATATGACACCTCCAACCAACAAAAGGGTTGATACACTTCCTCTCAGGCCATGGACCATATGAGCTGTACCTTAGGATAAAAAGAAACAAGGAGACCCTGTTCAAGTGCGAAGAGCTAGCCTCTCCTCAACGTGCAGTGTTTGATTGTCCTGGATATGATATAAATCAAGAAGAACGGAATGCCTTAAATGACACTAATCTAAAAGCTGTAATCAGGGATCCGTATTTAATAGTACTGTTAGAAAATATAACTAACCAGATATCCCGAATTGAGGTAGGAAGATTAATTGCAAATTATCTTTGTAGGATCCAAATGTAGAATTTCACACCACCATAGATGAAAACTCCATAGATATAAAACAAAAAGCAGAATTGATATTTCTGAAAAGCGGGTAGAGAGGACGACGGTTGTAACTGCTTCAAACAATTCGACATTTCTTTGGGTCCCTCAAAGACGTTATGACAGACAGATAAACTGTCACGCCACTCTTCTGGATCGGTAATCCCAGGAACCGGAGAGAAGCATAGACATTGACCATGTAACAGACTTGAACAAAATTCCCGACATTTACACATCAAACTGACCGTATTAGAAAAAAAAATTGAAATGACGAAGCCAGCTGAAACCCTCATCTCCTGGACGCCAGAAAATGAGGGAAACCGGAATTCCGGAGCTGGAAGTATAACCTGTACTAGAGAAATGGGGACGCAGGAAGGGAGGAGAATGTAAAACATTGAATGGGAAGCCCAGGTGACAGAATAGGGCGTGCCCGTTCTTTCTTCCCTTCTATATTCATCCAGCTGTGATCTAACATCATTTTCCCTAATCGTCCTTCACTCTATACCCCTCTAATCCTATCACTAGTTTTTAGTTAATTGGTTACTATTACTGTAAAAAATAATAATAGAAGAATTTTTGTAACACAATTTTGTAAGTTTGTGAAGATAATGCCTGTTATAGATACACTAGAAAACAGGCTAATTATGTTCTAAATAATTAATAAAAAAATATCCACTGAAGGCGTCGTGTGATTCTCCTTTTAGAAGACACTCCCACCGACTCCAACATGTCTAATAGAACCGGCCCTGTTTTTGATGTACCGAAGCTTCAAAGTGTCCAAAGACTCTTGAACATTAAATTAGCTATAGCTTACTATCATACGAAGCATCATGCATCATGGCTGGGTTTCCACCAATAGGTTTAATAATTCAAGAAAAAATATGAACATACAAAACATGCACGGATTAGCAGCAAGGAAATTACGATTTGACAATCCCAACGTACGAAAGAGAGCACCCTGCAAAAACAATCAAATTGGATTAAATAAAGGATCTGACCACATGCACCTCAAAAATATTTACCGACGGCAGCAAATTCGAAGACAAAGTGGGCGTCGGGATGGCTCTATTCAAAAACAACAAACTGTCACATGCACATGTCAAAATAAAGTTGCAAACCATTGTTAAAACTTTCAAGCTGAACACCTGGCCATTCTAAAGGCACTAGAACTAATCAAAAAGTTTCCACAGAGCAACGAAGAAGACCGAAAAATAGCCATATTCACAAACAGTAAAAGCACCATAGACTCCATCAACAATTCTTCTTACACCTGGTTATTAACAGATATTAGAAGCAAACTACACCAAATTAAAAATAAAAATTGGAAAATACTCTTTGGTTGCATCAACTGCCAAATTTTAGGGAACATAAGCTAGCAAAAGAATCCGTGTAATCAAAACTGAACTAAAAACGAAATTATAATAAGATGCCAATCCCAATGGGAAAAAACAAGAAAAGGAAAGCAGTTCAGATATTTCCTGCCTAATTTTAATGAAAGATTAAAAATAAAAATCCCTCTTTCTGTATACTTCACAGCAATAGTAACAGGCCATGGAAGAACAAACGGATACCTACAAAGATTTAGATTAGAAACAAACGCATATGTCCCTGTCATTTGGGCGGCCAAACTACAGATCACCTAATATATACTTACGGCTTACTAAAGGAGGAGAGAAAAAAATTAAAAAACAAGCTAACAATATCTACAGCAAACAGAACAACTCAAAATTCAAAACTCATTTCGGAACATTTAAAGACTTCAGTCGAATTCGTCAACGACATAAAATTTGAAAATATAACCTAAAACAACAAATAAGTAATAAAAAAGAGAATAAATAAATAAAGATCCCAAAACACGTGTAGTGTTTAAATTATATGGAATACTGTATATTAGATAATAATTGACTATCGCGCTACAGCACTGACATTGTTGTGCCAGAGACAAATCGAAGCATGAGTTTACACACCAAACTTAGGCGAAATTAAGCAGAAAATATACCTTAGACACTGCTATTGGGTACCTGGAAGGAACTCCAAACTTTAAATCCTACTACTGATTTACAACCAAATATTGAAACCAACGTGACTCTACCGTATGCAACCAGCTTTTGGGCCATGCCTGTGAACGTCACAGTCATAAGATCTCTCGATTCCAACAATTAAGGACGAAATAAAAAGCACCTCAACGTCTACACCAGTGATGGGCAAACTACGGCCCGCGCGACATGATTCCTAAAAAAATAATACTGGCTGTTAGATAACTAATCATTTGCCTCTTTTCTTCTCTCTTCCTTTTTAGAAAAGCAGTCACAGTTTTATTCATCACATTCTCCTTCATAATCTTTCAGTCATTAATAGGGTTTAGTATCACAAAAATTCAAGAATTTTGTAAAATGTATCATATTTACTTTTTAAAAAATTATATTGGCCCGCCTAAAGTTTTTTTCCTTTCCTTTGGCCCCCTCTTTAAAACTTTTGTCCATCACTGGTCTAGACAATCATCAGAAGATTGAAAAGAAGAAAACCAGTTGATCCTGTGGATCAAGTTTACATGATATTGGTTAGACTAGTCCACAGGTATATAGTTCAAGATTTCTAAGATTGAAATTAATGGTCAGTCTTTAAGGAACCAATTTTAATTGTGGGTACACTGATGCTATTGCAATATATATTTTGAATCAGACGATGAGATGCTGTATTGTAATGTTTTTGCCACCACGAACGACGTTTGAGATTTTTCAGCATTCAAAGAATTACAAAGGTACGTTTCGTGGATCTGTGACCCACATCATGTCATATCTTACGTTATTCCGACATCAGTATTTTTATCTTAAGTTATTGTAATAACCGTGTGATATGTGCATATTTGATCGGCACCACGTAACATCTATATTCATACAGTTTGCAAAATAACGCACGGCACAATGTGACAATGTTGCACCGTGTCATGCATAAGCATGGCACCCGGATAATTGAAGCACGTTCAAACATGCATACATTGTCTTTTCAAGTTACACAACACGCGATTTTTTTATTTTAGTATTTATCTTGGCCTGTGTACCGTCACACTCTGATTCGCGGAACTGATAAGACCTTGTTTTTAAAAGATATGAGATAATCTATTGCAATCGTCCTTGGCGATTGCGCAATGTGTTATGGCCGAGAAATGTTGTAAGCCAGAGCCATCACCTATCTGGATGTTAATTACATCACACTCAACTTATCTCGTTAGGACTTGGATCACTCGTCCGCTTCCATTTAAAATGATACACCTGCTCTTGTTATGAAAACAATTTTCCGTAATAAATGTTGGTACATAACCGGTCTAATAAGCGCTCTGCTAACGGTTTATAAATTTTAATTATAACGTATCTAAATTAGATTAAACGCTACGTCCAAATCCTGCCTATTTATCCTTTTGCTTGGACCACATTGAACTCAGCGATTATTTTTATTTCAAAACCTACACGGATCCAGATTTGGAATTTATTCCTGAGGTTGTTTCCTTATATCTATCAACTACGGAGGCAATTCACTATCTTAGGATTTACGAGCCTAATTATCATATTTCCTGTCGTCGTGCTTTTCCACATTCCTCTAAATTCGGCATATACATCACGAATTTGAAAAAAGTTTACATATGCATCTATTTCTGGGGATATAAACGACATTTCCTTATTAATAACACCGCAATCGGCCTTAATTTAAATCCGATTAAAATGATTAATTTTACGTACAGTTTGTAACAGCAAACATTTAATATTTTAAACAAACTTGTCTTAAATTGATGCATTTCCAGTTGATAAGTATCCTTGTTTTCTGCAGGTTCTTGTATTTAATCTTATGTAGCTCCTTAAAACGCAAAAGAGTGACCTTTAAATTCTAATTTAAGTCTCTTAGTGTAGCAGTTACATGTGATTCATACAAAAAAAAAATCTGTAGAACAGTCTGTGCAGACCGAGCCTTGAGACTCTAGTCTCACGGTCTGGCAGATAGTCTTTTAAAGCCAAAAACATCAAACCAGAGGTTTTTCTGTTCACGCTGAAGCCTGCAACCTGATATATGCAGACCCTTCACTGATGGGCCAGTACTCGTTTGTTAAATTGTTCCCTAAATGTTTAATAATAGTTGTATGGTCTTCATTCTGGTGAATGTGATGTTCAACATCTAAAGCTCTTGCCATTTTTAGTGCCACAATAAAGAAATCTGTAATTCATTTATCGAAATAGCAAACAGAATAATTGGTTCTATAAGCTATTTAGGTGTCCAGACGGGATCCTCTCCAGTGATCAGACCCCTGTTAACCCAACTTTTAGATCAATTGGCCAGTATCGTTTTAATCTTCTGTGGTTTCTACATTGCAGCAGTGGTTGTATAAGGGGGTTGGTATGGTTTTCCAGTTTCTTGTGGTTTTTATTCGCTCTCTCTTGTATGAAAGGTATGCCTAGGTCCTGATTGCTCACATACCATGGAGCAATGGCTCTGAGGATTTGTGATGTGCCCTCCGTGGCAGTGTTAGACTTCCTAGCACATCTCCAGAGCTCAATGTCCATATAGGCTTTATAATGGCTTTTTATATAATTACTTTGTTCTATAACGAGAGTTTGGTCAAATACAGTCACAGTTATTCAGTTAACAGTTGGATTGTCTTGTACGCCAGTTTCCAGTGCCTTACGCTTAAAACCTTTCATATGTTGTTGACTTCTTTTTCGTGGAAAGTTAACGCCGAATGCTAGTGAAATTTCTACTGCGATCATTGCTATAATTTACTTTGTGAGTAATTTATTTTGATTTTTGCTTGCTACAATATCGCTCAACTCATTACAACCAGCGGTATTGTTTGCGTCGGCCGTCGGGGAGTTAGGGTTGTGAACCAAAGACAAACGCTATGAAGAAAGTGGTGCACCGTTCGGGATCTTTCTCCGGCGTGTAACCGAAGTATCCGTAACGTCTAGCCTGAATCAGATGAAGATCCTTTCTTCCAACGGTCGCTGTCAAGGAGAAAGTGACTTTCTAGGGAAAGGGCATCGTAGACGTGCACTCACGCACAGCTGTGGGCAACTTCCTGTCCGTGTCACTAACACTCTATGTGAACTGCAAAAATGGAGCTTTTTTTTCGCCGTTGGGGCAGAGGTTCTGGCCCGCATTCCACGATATTTTGCACAGAAAAGCTTCTTCTCCGGATGATGTCATCCATCGCAACACGGGACCTCTTAACTTTAAGAAGGTTACACTTTTAGACCAAACTGAAACTTTCCAGACGCTCTTTTCGTTTCAGCACGTGCCCCTGGCCCCTGTCCATAAATGCTGTGACAATATATTCGTTTTATGTTTACTGTGATATGATTAAGAGAGGATTCCAACAAATGATTGTGTGTTCGTTACTGAAATCAAATCGCTTTATTTCATAAATATCATAGATTTTTTTGTTATGACATCTCATGGGTTTCCAATCTCAAATCCTTCGCTTTATTATTATTCCAGTGTCTGAAGGATTCCGTCGGAATACCGCAGTCTCGAATCGTCAAACCTATATCTTCTGGCAGGTAGCGCAGGTATTTCTTTCTTGTACGTTGAACTTAGCGGGTACAGGCGACGGCCGCTAGAGGCAGCAGCGCGCGTGGGTCGCCATTTGCAATGCGTTGTGCCGCACGTGCTCGAGCGAGTCACGTGGAGCCTCCGTTCCATACCCGCTTACTTAATATGTATATATGTCGGAATCAGATCACAGGCATTCGTTTATCGTATGCGAAAAACGGCGGAAATTTTTGCAGATGAATCGAACTTCTCGCAGGAGATCGATGGCTCCGACCGATATGTAACACTACCTTGCGATTTGCTTTTCATAATAAGAGGCTTGCTTGGTCGTTTCCAAAAAGGAGAGGATGCGAATCAAGGAAGCTTAATTCTTCTCAGGGAAACTCGTTTAGTCAGTGTTCTACGTACGTGAGCTAACTGTTGGCTAAACCCATGACGCTACGTATTTGTTTGTTCGTTACGGCACGTAAGATGCAACCTCCTATTTGCAACTCTTTGTTATTATAGGGCCCAATCCAGTATTTACCAATACAATCAGGAGTGGCTAGGAGGATTAAATTAATAAACGTGAGGCTTCTGCAATTGACTGCGAACTTATTGGAACAAACAAATGTAAATATGGTATGCTATTAAATACGTCCCTGAATATGAACGATAAACATAAACAGTAATAGCACTGGCTATTACAACATAATTTATCTAAAAATAAGCTATTACCGTTTCGTTCCGATAAATTAAATTACCAGCATTCTAATTATTTGATCTATTTAAGCATCAAGTTTGGCCTGATGAACTAACATCATGCGTTGCTTACATCCATAGCCTTATTTGTATGAACCATTGATGATTTAGAGTTTATAACAACTCCGAATCATTTATTGAAAAAGTACAGTTTCCGTTTTAAAAATAATAACACTGAAGTGAAACAAAGTTTGCAAAGAAAAACAAGAACATTAATTAATTTCCCGCCAAACTTTATTCCATCGTATACGGGCGCATCATTTCCATCCTATATTTTACGATGTTTCAGCAACTTCTTCATAAATATTATTCCTTTCTCTGAATAATACGTAGCTCAATCGATTGTGATCGATCGGTCGATCACGAGAGCTCTGAAAGTAGATCGTGAAAATAAGTCCATATTCCTCCAAGAAATAAAAGTAACTGCCTTCTGTTAGTCTCTCTTACGGTGTCACTGTATTAATTATGAAAATGTGACTCCTAAATCCAGTGAGCAATTTTAAAGTTATAACAGCTGGGTGACGGTCGCTGCCCGTTGCATAATTTAATTCGACAGTAATATCTTGTTCAACACGTGATTAAAACCATCAGATAAATCGACACATTTTTGAAAATATTCCTTTTCACGCCCCCTTTCGACGAAATCGCACAAATGAACGCCGAAAGAAAGGGTATTTATGCTAGATGGAATGCCACCCAATGAGCATGTGTATAAACCGTAATTCAAACAATGCACCTTTCTCATTTCCACACTTTATTTGATCAACGTCGAATTAATCTATAAATAAATCACTCAGTATGCACGCAATTACAATACACTGAATACATAAGAACTCAGCAGTTTGAAAGCGAAATGTCAAAACAATGCCAAGCTACGACGCAATTAACTTGCGAAACTCTAATGCCACAGATTATTCAAACGGTCAGGCTGAAAATGTGGGATTTTTTTATATGAGAAATCCAATATATACATACATATAATATTTTGCTCGGATTATCAAAAAAAACTGGATCTTGACAAATGCGCCATGTACCGGGTCCAACTATAGCTACGAACCATCTTAAGAACAAATACATAAAAAAAAATTCATCAATATCGGTCAAGCTGTTTAGAAAGAGAATTACGAACACTCGCATTCTGGAATTTTATATATAAAGATTATAATGTAATGCATCGACATCGAAAGAGTAATGTAGCATATAGTTTTAATTGTTAATGTGTAAACGTATGCATAATCTGAATATACTATAAAATACCATTTTAGTCATATTATATTTTTCTCTTAGTAGTAGAATTCAGATATTGATTGACAAGTAACAAAAAAGCCATATATTTTATGAAATGTTAAATGTTAGAACTCATTTATTAACCCCCCTTCCCCTCTTACTTTTATTTTATCTGAGCACTCCTACCTATATCAATCGAGATACTCGGCCTAATAGTTAACCATACAATTACTTCATTAACTAGGCCACAAAATTGAAAACGTAAATCCATCAGTTTTAACAACGTATCTTCACTATTGGCTTCGACGGCACAGAAGTGGGCCACCGAATTCAACTACGAATGAATCACCATTTTGGGTGATTACAGTATATAAATTTGAAAGTAGAGCAAAGTGTCTTTTAGTGTTTTGTGTGAAAGTGATTTCTGTAAGGCAAGTTCGCGAAGAGAAAAACAACAAATTTTGAACAGATAAGTAAATTATGTATACTTTATGACACATAATTCTTTATATGGGCCACGAAATTAAACGCTATTTTATCTCCCTGCGAAATTTTACCCTGTTAAAAAGATATCATGTCTCGTTTTTCGTTTTTCTTATTTTAAATTAAGGAAAAACCTAAGTTTAATAATGAATATTTGAATGAATAAATATGTAACGTAGGTAAAATGAAGGGAAATATGCCTGATTTAAATTATATAGGGGAACTCGAGGTGGAACCGATTAGCGGGGTAGAACGGGATACCCTATTTTTTTACCGGTTAGTGTTGGAGGTTAGTAAATAGGGGTGGATCATGGTAACTGGTCAAGGAAGAAGTCCTGACCAAGTTCTGACTGCATCTTGTGAATCAACTCTTGTTTTGACGTCTTAGAAATGTGAATTCATAGTGTTTGCAGCATTTCAGCAGAAAGTAAGTCACTAAACTCCTTACTTGTATTCCCTTTAATGGTATATATGCGTAAACTAGGTGTCTTTATCTGCATACGTTACGTATAATGTGTAAAGCTTCTTGTATTAAGGCTCGTTGAAAAACCTTAAACCGAGACTAGCGTGCGGGGCGGAATAGGATAATACTGTATAAGGCAAAATGTAATCTGTTCCTCGCGAAAAAAGGAAAAGCTGGCAAACTCACCTTGTAAGAATGAGTTAAGAAAGAATATGATTAGGGGAAAATTTTAGCAAAGACTGTGCAGTTGCATAAAAATCTCTTTGCGAAAGGAAAATGTGATAAAGCAATCAACCGTACGCTAAATAACTATAAGAAAGAAAACAAAAATAATGTAAAATTTTTTCTTAAATTGAATATAAATTTAATGCACTTATTGTATATAAAAAATCCTATCCTGTTCTGACCATGGTCTCAGAGAGAAATTTTTAAGTTTCTTTTCAAAAATCTAAATTTGTTGTTTTAAGTTGTATTGATATAAGATTAAATAAGTAATAGAATAAAATAAAGTTTTGTATTTCTATGAAGTGACTTTTCTTTTTCTATAATTTTACAAAAATTGTTAAACAGTAAGTGAAACTTTAATTACATATATCTCGTTTTTTATGAGATGCCCCAGAAAAATTCTTCATATAGGGTTATAAGCATTTACACGTTTCATACTGGAAATGTAAAGAGAATTTATTTTCTCTGATGTTTAGGTAGCAAAGTAAAAGAAGGGAACAGGTCCGCTGTACAAATATTCGAGAGTTGTGTCTCTTTAAGTGCCTTAGTACGATTCCGCATACATTACAGCATAGCTAATTCAATATTTTAATCCATAGTTTAAATTTCAGTCGAATTCTCCCAACGAATACCAGCAGTCTCCATTCTCGTGGCACTGAACTTCTTAATTTTGTTGTGCGAGCGGCAAAGCAATCGTGCATTAGTAGCTACTTAAAGCAGAACGACCCGACAAATATCCTCACTTTCTGCTTTTCTTTCATAAGAACGCATCCGAGACGAGAAGAAATGAGACGATTACATTAAAGTGGCGTACGAGTGCAGTCACGCTCACACGTTCTATGTTTTATTAAAGGCCGGACGCCAATAATAGAAACTCCGATGTTTTATTGAAGAATTGTGTCCATCTTTCTGGAATTAGGGGCAATGCTTATCCACAGATTTAATAGGGAGATGAATTTGATTGCTAGCGAGGGTTGCGAAACTTGGCACGTGACTCGCAATTGGGATTTCCCCGCATCTGTATTGCTCATCGAACTCCACAGTCACAGGACATTGCTCCAATGTCACAAGGAGAGCGTGCCCCAATTTACACAAATACAATGCGAAATTTTGAAACGATGCTAATAATTTTAACAAATAAAAAGCACAAACCCTTAGTAATATTACAGAACGATGCATTTATTCATTTGCTACGTTGGCTTTCAGCTAATGGCTTATCACTACTGTGAAAAGCAAATTTCATACAATTTTAGAAAAACTATGTGACAGTAAATTAGTAATAATAGAATTAACGAATGCTATAAGTTCTGATGCTCCATATGACTCGAACACATTTTACAGTGTCATAGTTCATGGTTAAAGGTGGCCAAATACGTATGATGATAGAATTATCATATGACATGACATGGCATGATTGGCGATCATGGAGCTCCGAGCTAATAGAGTATTTATTTCTGTTTACTTTCAATGCTCTATTCTCATACTCATCATTCTCTACGTCTGTCCTCTAATTATTCAATCCTCTATTTTGATTTGTTTTGTTGATAGAAGTTTGATTTAGGATTTTAAAATGAAATTATATGGTAGACATAGTGATTATGGCAATGAAACTCTAGGAAAATCATTACTCTTTAACGATTTCATGATTGGCGATCATGGACATTCCAGCTATAAAGCATTTACTTCCATTTCAGTGTTTTATTTCTTACATCCGTCCTCTATTCTGTCTTTATTGTTTAGGTGATTTAATTTTTGATATTGTAATATTTTTAGGATGTTGAATTGGGATAGTCTGACATAGTAGTAGAAGTTTAGGTTAAATGTTGGAATCAGCTGTTTTACTTTTCATTGATTTCTTTTCTGTCCTTTTGTTTCTGCACAAGGAGTATTTTGGATTTTGTGGATTTATTGGTTAATATTGTAGGTGTGTTAAGTTTGTTATGCTGAAATGTTACATATAGCTACTAAATATAAACTAACAGGTTTGCTTTGTCCATGAATTCGATGAGACCCCAGATCGCATTGTTATTTGAACAGAAGTCTTCTTGAGAATAGTCCTGAATGGTCTGTCTTCTGTTATCAGAATACTTCCTTCACTCAAATATGATTTTGTTGGACAGTGAGGTTCCTGTCGCACGCCTCACAAATCACAGATCTAGAAAGAATATAAGCATGAGTTAACATAGTATGAAGTGATCTCTTTCTCTTCTTGGTACGATGTGAAGGTGATGAAGGCTTGAAAACGATTGAAGGCTCTGGTGGAAACAGACGCTATTATCTCCTCTTCTTAAAAAGTATTCTATAGTTCCTCCACTTTCCCTCTGTGTAGAGTCAGGATGTCAGCAGAGGTGCATACTGGATTATCCATGAAGGTTGATTCCTCATGCAGTTTATCTTGAAAACGAATTTTCAGGGTCTAATCTCTAATAACTGCCACAATATTGAGGCTCAAAATTGATAATTTTGAAACGACCTCTACTCCAACGACTTCGACGAAAAAGCCGTATCTCAGCCATAATTGCATATTTCGAACTGAAACTTTGCATATGTTTATCTAATGCTTTATAGAACAAATTGTCAAAATTTCATCAATATCGGAAATGGTCGCGCTGTGGTCCATAGGTCACTTGACATTGAATGACCCAATGATTAGAAAAGGTTTTGAACACCCAACGACTCGCCACTCGATTGTTTGTATTATTATTACTCGATATGCTATAGTCATCAACACCTTCTATACCCCATGATCTTTTCTTCGAATAATAATCCACATATTACAATTGATATAAAATTATCAGAACTACTGAAATTTTGATTCTCCGTTTTTCTCTTCATTGGAAGTACATAGGGATGATGAGCGAATAAAGACTGAATTGTTCTGGACATCATTAAATGTGTCGTATATTGTCAAGAGTTGCTTTTTCAAATTTGTCTCTTTTGCTTTCATTTTTAAGTGAACGAGTAAAATGCTTCTCCAGATTGGTAGCCCTGGACCTAGCCAGATGATAAGGATTATATTTTAAACCTTATGTTGAGTGAAGTGTTGTTTTTATTAATTTGGTCTTGTGAAGCGTTTTGAAATGAGTTTCCTCAATAAACGTATCATTCAGTTGATTCAGAAATCTTCCTTCCGACAGTTATTCTCATCGCATAGTATCCTTATAACTGTATTGCATCAATTAATAAACTCTCCTTGTACATAATTTAAATTAATTATGTAAGCAATCTCGAATTTCAGTATTAATTTTTCAAACTGAAGTTGATGAATCTATTAGACTACTTGAAAACCGCGGAAATTGTATTTTGGCCTTGCTTGAATTTCGTGTTAACTTTTTTCTTGACAATCGGTGTTGTAATACATGAAATGTTTTGATTTTAGTAAACTAAATGAACAAATTTTGCAGTGTGTCATTTATTTATAAAACTTTCGATGTCATGTGTGTCAGAATTCAACATTTCTAGAACATGATTTATAATTGATATTCAATCATCCACAGTTGTAATTCTTGGTACATATTTTGAGCCAGTGGATATTTAACTTGGTGATGAGATATTGTGTTGATCATATTGTAAATGGAAGTGAATTCTAGGGGTATTCTAATTGTATCATTATGTGACACACAATTAATTTTCCTTAGCTATAAACATAATATGCTACAGCTGCTGGGCAAGGTAGAGGTAATAAACCTTGTATATATATTATTGAAATAATTTTCAAATACTCCTTTTTTTATCTAACACTACTAATTTTTAAAAATGATATGAGACAGTATGGAAAAACTGATGTAATTAACGATATTATTTAATTTTCAAATTTCTAACATCAAAATGTTGAAATTTATGTAAAATCCCACTTATTTCCTCACTGTATTGCATTAAAATATCCAGTTGTTTGGTCTCCATTAGAAGTAGAATTCATAAAACAGGTATTACAAGTCCTTTTAAACATTACAGCCATGAAAGTTTAAATGTTTCTTCAGTGCATTAGAATAAGTCCAGTGTATAATTAATATAACAAATATTCAACACTATCTGGACTACTAAGAATATTATTTATATAAAATCATTATTTAATTTCTCCATTCCTTATAATAAAAAAATTCAAACTTATTTGAAAATTTATTTTGTAGTCTTATTTATTTTTAAATATGTGGCTGAAATGAAGGAAAACCCAATGATAAATTATAAATATTTAATTAATAAATATGAAAAATGAAGGGATATATTCTTGATGTCAATTTACAATTTTTCAGGTATGACATCACTGCTGTTATTAAATTCAACCTTAACTCAAATTTAACATTTTCTGTATTATTTTACAGAAATGATTCACTCTTTGAAAATTAACTTTGCTTTTGTTTCAGCTAAATTTTTATGGGATGACCCTCTAAATACCGAATCTCAACTAACACCAGATGAAATAAGTATAAGAGATATTTTCAGATCTTATTGCCAAGAGAAGCTTTTTCCTAGAGTTCTTACAGCCCATAGAAATGAAGGTATGGCTACAATTTAATAATTATATGGCTAAAACAAACTGTTTGCAATAAATATTGCATAGTTATTATTAACTTCAACTGTGTTCACATTGCCAAGTTCAAGGTTTCTCATCTCTATTTATAACCAGTTTGGTTTTGTACTTAAATTGTCTGCATTCTTCATAAAATTTACATTAATAATTGAAGTATTATCTGTTTTACTGATTCAAGGTATTAATCAATAATACAACAAAAATAATCAGCATTTCTCAGGTTTATTGTTGTCATTTTTTGTTTAGTGTCCTTTACAGTAAGAAATGATCCCAAATATGGAATTAATTTGTTGATATTGTATAGGTGTCAGTATTAAAAATTATTGAAGTAATTTTTTAATAGTATTTATAAAGATTTATTTTTTAACAAAGGGAAACATATTTAAAATACAGATAGACTTAAAAAAAGATGGATTCAAAGTTTCCCAGTACAGCTCAGGCTTTGTAAAGTGTTTTTCAATAAGGGTGGTCAAAGTTGAAACGGAATAAAACAAGCTGCGTGTGAACCTTTCAAATAAAAGAATAATTTTGTTAATACCTCACTCAAAGCTTGTTTTATTCCATTTCAACATCAGCCCACCCTTGTTGAAACACTATACATTTTGGCACCCCAGAAAAGAAGTGTGCTGCCTAAATACAAATTGTGGAGTAACTTTAATTATATATATTTTATGGATTTTAGAATAGAGTTATTTTACTCATTCTATGTCTAAAATTTAAAATATATAATCAATTTTTTTTTCTTTGTTTTCAACTAATATTTGATATATTCCTTACTCAGTTTTCCACCGTGAAATAATGAACGAGCTTGGGGACCTGGGTGTATTGGGTTGCACCATTAAAGGCTTTGGATGTGCAGGTGTATCAAATGTTGCTTATGGTCTAATTGCTCGAGAAATTGAGAGAGTGGACAGTGGTTATAGATCTGCAATGAGTGTACAGTCTGCCCTTGTTATGCACCCTATCAATGCCTTTGGTTCAGATGATCAGAAAAACAAATTTCTGCCTAAATTAGGTATGTTTTTAAATAATTTAAAAGTGGATTTTTTATTTCGTATTGGTTTTGTTACTGTCATGTTATTGTTTGCCCTCACAATATATATATATTGAAAATTTAATCACACATATAACAATAAATTGCCTCTTTCACTTAATGAACACTTGGAATATAACCATGATAAATGGCATTCCTCTGCTGTGAAGTAGTTCATCATTGTGTTTATATATTGAATCATCACAGCATCCCTAAGTAGCATGTAACTTTATCAGTATGTGCCACAAACACCTAGAACTGTAGAAAATTTTTACACTAAATCAAAAGAATTAAGCGGACATTTGTTGTATGAGGAAAGGGGCTACAGATGCAGCTACTCATTAGAAACAAATTTTTAACTTGAACTTTTCATATATTACTTTGCAGACACTTTTTGTGTAATTCAGTGTAATGTTGAACATGGTGCTACCAGGTAGTAAATCATAAAAACATTTTTTTTAAAGCAGAATGCTCTGAAAATTAGTATATAGAATATTTCAAGGCCAAGAACTAAATGTAGGGATAATAGCAACAATCAAAACAATGAAGCTTTAAACATGTTGTTCCCAGTCAATACCTAAGATTCATGTTCATCAATTCAAGCAGGTACATTCAAGACATTTATCATATTCTCTTGCCACGCTTGTCTTTCCCCCTCAACTTCTTTAACAATATTCAGCAGTTTGTTTCCATCTCTTTGACTGGATCAACAAATGCACCATGAGAATATTAAGAAGCAGAATTTTCTTACCCAAGGGTTGTTAGCACTCTTTCCTCAGCATAAATGTTGAATGTAGTCATAAAATGTGGTTTAAGATAATTATGAATTAATGTAACATCTAGCTGTTCAAGGTCCTTTTGCTGCTATGGATAAGCTAGGTTTTTTTTTTCTTAAATATGGTTGGTTATTCTACCCACTCCAAAGTAAAGTACTGTAGTTTGATGTATGCTGTTGAACCAATCAGTTACTAATTGGATTTGATATTTTGTGAAATTATATTTTATTTCTAATAAGTTATATAATATATGTATTACTGTGTTTCATTTTTATTTAATGGAATCCTTCTAGCTTTGATATTTGCCTAAGTTTGTTCTAATTCCATAATTCCTTGAAGTGTTCTGTAACACTATCAACATTATTATTATTTAGTTGGTCAAGTTTCTGATCATTGTGAAGAAGTAAATTATTTCTATTTTTATTTCCTGTTGTGTTATTGAAGGGACTTTGTCATTTAGAAACCAATACTTGTAGATATATCTTCAAACTACATTCAAGAATATTAAACTATGTACACATAATTTTAAAACAATTTTACCTAATGTTTCTAATGAGGGCATGCAGAGATAGAAAGTGTAAATATTTCAAACAAGTACAGTATTTCCTTTTTCCGTTGGTATTTGCTATGCAGTGGTAAGTAAAATAGAATAGTATGTGTTCTGTCAGTGGGTACAACTGCAAGACCTCTCTCTACAAGACTGAAAAGCACTATCTTAACATTCTCGCAAAGTAGGTTTCCATTCTTGTGCATGACTTTGTAAGGCTTTACATGGTATGAGTAACCTGTCAATCAACTTAGATTGGGAGCACCTGGATCTTGATCATGTGCACAGATGCTTCTCTGGTAACAAAACTTCGAAGTTAGTGATCAATTTTATACTACCAATAAATTAGCAGAAAGTCACATGTGCATTAATTAAGAGGTCATGGATGTTTATGAAGATGGTTCCTTCAAACTTGTGAAGTATTAGAATAAATGCCACTTTAAAGTTCAGTAATATGTAGAGATGGGATATCTTGATGTCATGAAGTAGTATGGCAACTTTCCTATTATTGTCAGTACAGCACAAATGTCCTTGCCCTTAAATATCAACCCTTCATGATTAGAAGCCAATTTAAGTAGAGAAAGAGACCACATGATCTTTTTCATGTAGTATATGAAACAAAATTTATCATTTGATTCTTAATAAGCCTGATTTTTATCCATCACATTGAATTACATAGGAAATCATCATGCAATATGTGAAAATCCTTTGCTGGTAGGTGATAAGTTGCACCATTCATTGAATTCTATTTCCCTTCACTACTGCAGAATATCTAATCTTGAAAATGAATATATATCATATCAAAGCATTTTACTATTGTGTTGCTGTACTTTATGTATAAAAGGTTTTATTACATCATATGGCATTATTAATTTCAAAATCGCTCCTATTAAATGTCTGTATTATTTTCCTGTCTTTTTCAAGTAATTTTCTGTTCATTGTAGTAATTTTATAGGTAGTGAAATTTTTAATAGCCTTTGTAGATTACATCCAATATATCACTCCTTTCTTCTCTGGTAGTTCAAAATTTTCTGGACATCTTAAATTTCGGGAATTTTATTTATTATGAGTTTTACTTTAATATTTATGTGGTTACCTTTTTAAGCATACTATTGTAGATTATTGGTTACACTCTTCTTAACTGTCTAGCATTGTATTCTATATTTGATCCTCTAATGTTGTTCATTGCGAGTGACACTCAGCTTGCAACTTTTTGTAAACAATTATCAGGTAAAGGCTTATTTTTCATCTAATTTTCCAACTATTTTGAGTTGCTTATGTTTAGTGTAATTTTTATTTCAAAGAAGTAGAAAATACTGCTGACTTATTCCTGCGGTGTTGATGTTAATACTAATGTTTACTTTGTTGTCATCTGCATTGTAATTACAAGGTATTGAACGAAATTTAGTGCAAAGTTAATAGATTAGGGAAGGTAATATAAAGACATTATAAGTGATGGATATACAAAATGAAAAGAAGTATTGCCGCAACAGAATGACCTTAGCCTATCACACATTAAATATATTCATTATATGTAAAAATACTTCCCACTCACAGTTTCTTGCTTAAAGGTCTGAAATGTAGCTTGTCGTGAAATTCATTTTATTTGTATTTTTAAGCCCCTTCAAATCTTTGCAAAGCTTTTGAGTCAGTTCATTGCGAGCTATTGGAGTACAAATTTTTAAATTGATTTTACAGTCAAAATGTCAAAGCGTTATTTTTTCTAAATTAATTAATGTAAAATATACTAATTAAATGTGAATTTATTTTCTTCTCTGTTGTCCAAATTAAACTTATGATAGTCAATAATTTTGTTCTTTATAGTATTCCACATATTATCATAATTAATTTTCCAAGGATCTTGCTTTCTGAAAATGTTAATTGATTTATAGAAATTAAAGAAAACAACTTACAATCTAAACATATGCCGTCATTTACACATGGGTTACAAAATAAATTGCATATTTGTCAGTATTGTCTTATTTACATGTTAAAATATATATGGACATTATACTACATTTTTAATTATTTAAATTTTATTGCATGATTTTTCATGATTTGCAAATTGAATTTTAGGTGAATGAAAGAAAATGATAATTATTGATTTTGGAAATCAAAATTATACTACAATAAATATAAATTCTTTAATTGATAACTTCAATACCAAAGGAATTAAATTCTTCTTTGATTTTGTTATATATATATATTTGGAATTGAGAACAGTTAAAGCAGTGCTGCAGATGATAGCACCTTAATTTGCTTCCAGCCAAAGGAGAAATTGTGGGCTGTTTTGGCTTGACAGAACCTAATCATGGTAGTGATCCTGGAGGCTTAGAGACTAGAGCAAAGTTTTGTGAATCTTCCAATTCATATTTTATTACTGGCAATAAAACTTGGTAAGCATAAAAAAGTTAAGTTGCAAGGCAGATGACAAAATGTTTTCTAGAAAGCAACTTTTCGAAATGGTTTTATTTTTTAAGGACTTGAAGCTTAACTAACAAAATACTTTTAATAATTGTCCTTATTTCAACACTGTCCATTGTCTTACTTCAACTAATACATTGGCTTTAACAGATGTGCTACTTAATTAACAAAAGTGGAAGAATAAAGACTTTTTCATTATACCTGTTTATTTATTCAAAAGCTTCTGAAATATGAAATAGGGTTCTATTTAACTTTTTGAAATTTGTATTAATGCCAGATATCATTATTTTAATTTTATTGTTCTTTTAAATTGTGCAAATATAATATTATGTCATATTGTAAAAGAGTAATCTTTAAATCTGTATAAAATCTTGATGGGAAATCAACTGGGTGGAATTGTTGATAAGCCATGAAATTCCATTAACTGGCACCGTTGTCATGTTCATGGTGAAGTGCCATTTGCCGAGACATTGTAGGTTATTAATGAACCAACCTGTTGATTTCCCGAGAAGATTTTATACAGCAGCAACACCAGGACAACCTCCGATCATTATTCTATAAATCATTTTAATACATTTACCTGTGTGTACATTTTAATTCATTTGATTGTAAAAAAATAGTTGAGTTGTTGTTTATTAGATATCCTTTTGGAGGACTTCTTATCTTTCTCCATTAGGGAAACTGTTTAGAAGGATTGGCAAAATGTGAAGCTTTGGTAGATCTAAGATGTATGCAAAAGGAGCATGGTTAAACTCATTTATTAAATTTAATCAAATTTTCCAAATGCTTAAAAGTGTCTCTTACTGTGTAATTGTTGCGGACTTGTAAAGTTTGTATATAATTTCTTAATCAAGAATAGTATTAAAATTTATCTGTTACTTTGTCATTTTCTATACATTATAGATAGTTAATGTTGACAGTAAAGATATAGGACATATTTAATTTTCATATTAAACAATTTATTAAATATCTTAAGAAAATATCATGCATTATATGTGAATGTGAGCAATTAGAGAATTAATTAACATTAAGTAATTTTAAATTAAGTTGCTTTAAAATTGTTTTTAAAACAAAGTATATGAAATCAATCATTACTATTTACAGTTCAAAAAAATAAGGTTTCATAACAAATAGGTTTTTTTTTTGTTATTAGGATAACAAATTCACCTATAGCAGACATTTTAATAATTTGGGCGAAGTGTGATGATGGAGATGTGAGAGGTTTCATTGTGGAAAGGAGTAGTTGTAGTGGAATTGCTACCCCCAAAATTGAGGGAAAATTTTCTCTACGTTCATCAGTCACTGGTATGATCCACTTAGATCATGTTGAAGTTCCTCAAGAAAATCTACTCCCAGGAGTTGTAGGGTTAAAAGTATGTATAATTGTCAGTAATAAAGTATCATAATGCCTAGAATTGCTGAAGAATTGTAAACTAATATTAATAATATATTTTAGAAATAACATGTAATGAATTGCACATGCAATCAGATAAATCAAAGTGTCACTAACCCCCCTCCGCCCCACCATCCCTCTCCTTTCCCATCCCACCAATCCTTCCGGAGTTTATAATTATGCTTTTATGGTTCTCAAAAGTATACCTGGAGGTTAGTAATGAACTAAATGAACACTTTCATTGGGAATTGATTTTTAATAGATTGGCTTTATATTACCTATTACAGGTTACTGTAATTTTACAACCCTTGTCCTTAACTTAGAGATTTCTAGAATAAAAAAAGGGCCTGTCTGGTGTATATTAAGTTCTAATGAATCAAACTTATCTCATTGAAAAAAAGTTTTGATTAACAATCCTTCTTCACTATTTTCATTATGATCAAATAGTTAACATATAGAGTGACATTTGTCTCAACTGTATTACTTAGATACATCCTGACACCATAGCAAAGACACTTTAAAAAAAAGTGCAGTTCCATAACCTATGTCTAGAATTAGAATGTGATTTTTCTGTAGGGAGCCTTTAGCTGTCTGAACCATGCCCGCTATGGTATTGCTTGGGGAGCACTGGGTGCAGCAGAATTCTGCTTGGCTCAAGCTCGTCAGTACACCCTCGACAGACTGCAGTTTGGCCGGCCACTGGCTGCCAACCAGATTATTCAGAAGAAGCTGGCTGACATGGTCACAGAAATCACTCTTGGCTTACAAGCCTGCCTTGCTGCTGGGCGCTTGAAGGATAATGGCCAGTGAGTATATATTTTTGTATTGTTAACATTCGCTAGTTTTATGGGAAAGTTGACGTAACTCTAGCAAGAAAATTTCTATTCAATGTTGCGTTTAGTTCTGAATGATTGGAATTGTTACTTGTTCGAGGATTGTTTAATGCTGGAGGTAGGTGATAGCGATATTTATAGAGTCTTTGTCATGGGTTTAGCTGTAACTGACAAACAAAGAAACTTTCAAATGTACTCTTCATCAATGAGGGGGACAAAAGCTAGATGCTTTAAATTTCTTTGAATGTCATTGACATGTTAAACACTTGTTCAAGGTGTCCAGCTGAGGTGATATCCATGCTCAAGAGAAACTCCTGTGGGAAGGCGCTGGAGATTGCACGCACAGCAAGAGACATGCTGGGAGGCAATGGTATTTCTGATGAGTACCATGTCATCAGACATGTCCTCAACCTTGAAGCTGTAAACACATATGAAGGTAAGTATCGTTACTGTGTTCTTGAATAATAGCCATTATTCACTATGGCTACATAGTCCAGTTCTTGACATGCCTGTCAGGGATATGTGATATGTTTGTAACTTTATATTCAACTGAACAACTGTGTCATATGATGGACAGTACCTTATCTATTTTATGATCACAAGCTTCCTGGATGCTGTGAGATTTAAAATGCAAGCACTTAATCTTGCATGCTGCTTACGCCTAACACAATGAGAGAAAATGAAATTGAATGAGAAAATGAAGTTACTTTATGCTGATTTTTTTATTAATAAGATAAATTAAATGACCATTATAACAGACATGTTAAAAATATTTTATTCGGCAACATTTCTGTATATATTTTTTACTTTCTTCAGGTGTATCGTTATACGGTAACTGAATATTTTTAAAAAAATGTCAACATTGTATAACTCATTGATATGAGGTGTCTATTATAAATAGCACGATTATTTTGCCTAATTAATAATATATCAAGTAACAAAAATGTAAAAATTCCAAGAGGTGAAAGGAACAATACAACATTTCAGTTTACAAATTCATTAAAAAATTTAAAAAGAAAAACAATATTTTTCATAAGTAATGTAAAGAACACACAATACCTCAAATCACAAAATCATATAAATTATTTTGCAAACACAGAAGAAATGCTTCAATTGAAGTTCAGCCTGAAGTCAATGAAACATAATGTAGAACAATCGTGATTTGCTCATTCTGTTCCTCTAAATAATGCATTTTTCTTCTAAAAATTATCTAAATAAGTATCTCAGTAAAAATCAATGTGATGAAAGTACAAATATGTTCAGAAACCTCATCGAATAACATATCATTAATTTATCTTAGAAATGAGATTATGTTAACACCATATTGCATATGCATGTTGATATATACATGGAAATTATTTCAACACCATATCATAAAGTTCTGGTTGACGGTATAACTTCTTAATACATAGGGTTTTTCAATAATATATGTCAGTGCAAATTAATTGGTCCGTAAACTTAATTGATACTTTCATGATACATATGGAAACATTGTGAAACTTTATTACCTTTTTAAACAGAGACTTTATGTTGCAAACCAAACATTCTATTGAATTTATTAACACAATTTGAATTATTTTTAGTTACTAGTTTTGATCGAAAAGAGGAACATAAAACCGTTGATTTACCTTAAATTGATAGCAGGAGTTGCCATGCTGGGAAGCAGTACCATGTCAAATTTTCTAGACCTTAGCACCCATCCTCAAGACAACCTGACTGAACAGCATGGCAGCCACTCAGTTATACATATAAAGAATTGTTTTCAACTTCCTATTTGTGTGAAATGACCTACAACTGTTTTTGTCATTCAAAAACAACGCTACAATCGTGTACATAAAATCTTGCAAACAGGCAGCAGCAGTTACAACACTGAGGATCGTGGTGTTAATCTCAGAAAAGTGTAAATGGTTAATCATTTCTCCTGTTTCACCAATTTGCTGGTGTAAATAGCTAGAACATTCTTCTAACTTAAGTTATTTCTCACTGAAACTCTTAATCTGCCTTTGTTTCAGGAACCCACGATATTCACGCCCTGATTTTAGGTAGAGCGATAACTGGAATACAGGCGTTCAGTTGAAGTTGCAAATGTGCCTTTACATATTATAATGTTAAAAATAAAATTATATACATATGAGACTGTAATATTTTGTACAGATGGTGCTAAGCTTAGATACAAAAATAAATTATATTTTATAAAAGTTTTACCTGTAGAAAAGAAAGCTTTATATTGAGCATGAAATACTCCATTCTGACATGTTAAGATTGTATAAAATTGGTAACAATATAATAAATTATTATAGTTTAATGTATTTGTATTTTATTTGAGTATTGGATGTTTCACCAGATAGTCTGCACAACATTTTGCATACTGAAATACGAATAGTCAGTAATTTACTTTAAAGTGGCAGGTAAATATGATGCAGCTAATACTGAATCAGGGGAAATTTAAGTTAGTTGGAAAAACAAATGACAAATTTTACTCAAATCTGTTAAGTATTCTGAATTTTGTATTTGAATAAACTAATTTGATTTTCAAAATAGAATGTTTAAAAGAAAATTTTGAGTGCAACTGATTAGGATAGAAAAATATTGTCCAGACAGGGAATGGAATTCAGGTACTCTGTCGTTACATGTTGCTTTTTCAAATGAGCTAGCATTGTCAACTTCCAGTCAGGTGTGAGAATTCTCCACCTAAAATTTACTGAATCACATTCTTCGCCATCTCAATAGCTGATACTGTGTGTATATTGATCATATCAAGCGGAGGTCCTGGGTTTAATTCCCAGTCCAGAGGAAAAAAGTTTTGTAGGCTAATTTTTTTTTTTTTACAAAATCTCTTCTCTCAAAAATGTATATATCCCCCCGTTGAATTAAATTAGTAAATTTTCAATACTTACATGTGGAACACACAATTAAGATAATTTTATGCTTTCATGTGAAATAAAAATAGCTATTTCCGCGCGAAGTCACGGGAATAACTAGTCGTTCATATTTCCGGCAATACTGATTCAAGTTGTAATTATTATTATGAGGGAAAATAAAGCATAAACAGTCTCATATAGAGTGAGGAATTTTGTTTGTAAACTTTCGACCTAGTTGGACATTTCCAATCTTTATACAATAGACTATAAAAATTGTTAAATGTACATAATATTACCTTAAGGTTATCCCCCTCCCTATTTGTATTTAAACTAACAACTCAGGAGGCTATTATTCAGCTAATGGGAGTTTTCATTGCCATATGGTTTGTTTTTCTTCAGATTCCAAATTATATCACCAAAAAAGTCACGCGGAAGACATATTTCTAGTTCTACAACGTTATTATATAAATCTCCCGCTAGCTTCTCGACATGAGAGCCCGTTTAAGTGGTTGGACCATGTGCTTCTAATTGTTGTAAGTTATTAGACGTAGGCTATAAATAAATATGTCGCCACATTACCGTGACCACGTCTTAAGTGGTTGAGCGATGGCGAAGGAATTCATTTAGGCGTGCCGTGCTTTTAAAAGTCTGCTTTAAGTTTGTCAGCTCCAACAAAACGTTTATCTTGGGACTCAAGGCAGTTAAATATTATTCACCAGACCTAGCACCAATTGGTTTCTCCTTGTTCCCGAACTTGAAATTTTGGCTTGGCGGAAGAAATTTTCGATTATGAGAAAGTGATCAAGGCCGTGGTAGAGTATTTTGATGAGTTTATGGTAGGTTGAAAAAGTTGGAAACTCACTGGGCAAGTGTATAGGCAAGGAAGGAGAAATAAAGTAAGTTTTCTAAAATTAATATTTTCGCTACATTTTCAACAGACTTATCAAACAACCGTGGTATAGAAAAAAATTCTAAAATAATACTACATTTGTTCCAGAATCCGTGGACCTCATCAGGTGCGCACTTCAAATAAACTTAAACTGTGATGTGGCAGAAGGATATCAAAGGTTCTTTCTCAACACAGTCAAAAACGTTGATGAGAATGTGTGTACGATTTTAACGTTAATGTATGAACAATCGGATTTAATGTGCAACAATTCAGACATTTATCTCGAAATATTGTTGCATTATTTAAGTAAAAAATGCAGTTATTTGAGTTATTGAATGCTTGTCATACGGTTATTTAAAAATCGAAATGTGTACTTTCAGATGAGTTTTTAATGCTCTTTTTGTTTGTCCTATGCAACAAAAACTACAGTCGTTACAGGAAATGTTTTATATTACATTCTACTAATATAAATTATTGATATAATCCATAAAGTTTTATACTAAATGATAACGGAATGGTGGATTTATATGTTGTGAGTTGTAAATAATTCAATTAATTTACAATGTATATTCTTTATGAATGGAACAATGATAACTTTTTTTTTGATTGGTAATTTGATTTTATGCGTTGATACTTTCTTGATGAAATCTACCAAATAGAAATAATAGGTTCTTATTATGGTAACTTGGTTAGTAAAGGCGAATCGCTTTAGAAACTAAATTGTAGACCAAGTCGGTTGACCTAAAAATTAGAGACCCATCCCGAAAAAAATATGTCCTTTTGAACTTATGAATAAATCCTTGCAAATAATGTTCCCAAATTTTCCTGCCAATCCATAATTATATAAATCGTTATCTCCATTCTATCTAGCTACCAATTGAATTTGTTTTATAATTGAAATCAATAATAAAACTATGCTAATATTTTATACTGGCTAATCCCGCGATTTCGTTCGCGCGGAAATAGCTCTTTTTATTTAGTCCTAAAAACGAAAGTACACTATCATTTATCTACGATAGTTTCACGGCAAACCTTATAACTCGCAGTTGGTTTTTGAACACGTCCCGCTTTCATACTTCTACAACAATAGATGGAGTGAGAATGCTGGCCCCTCTCCCCCTCTCTCTCTCATGCTGCAAAAATTACGCTTATAATAACACAGTAAGTAGGATGAATAGTATCGGTTTTTACGCCGCCTTTCGCACGGCAAATCAATGGATTTATAAATATTTACATTTATATCTTCTGAACTCTGCAAGATATCGAAATGAAATATACACAAAAATTCAGGTTAAAATTCCTGTTTTATCCCTGAAGTTTTCATTTTAATCCGTTGAGCAGTTTCGGAGCCTATTCGAGGCAAACATACGGACAAACACACAGACAGGCACTTCAATTTTATTTATTGGTACAGATATTTAAATTTTCCGACGTTCAGGCGTTGCGATGAAGAGTATCGATTTTAACAACATCAACACGAAAATGCTATTGTTTTGCTGCAGTCAGAACAATGAATATTGCCCATGTAAATTTAATGTATTTCTTAATTCACCGATGACAGAAAATTACCCTGGTAATTATGCAGGAGTAAACATTTTTGTCTTTAGAGCATGTTGTCAAATTAAGAGAGAAACATTCTGACCTTGCAGCCTTATTTGCACTGAGTTTTAAGTCGTCAGCCAATACAAGATCATTGCTGTTGTATTGTGCAATTTCTAACCGTTTAGTAAAATCTATTCCAACTCGAGTCACACAGGGGCGCTATTGTTACCAATCTATATAAATGATCCACACAGAATATTATATTAAAATATATATTGAATATATGACCATTGTAAAAGCTCCTGAAATATTCAATTCATAAATAATTGTGGAGAAATTGATTAAAAATATTTATTTATATACATAGGCGATAAAAATAACACTGGGGTAAGGATATAAGAATAGCCTACAGGTAATTGTATTGACTGTGTCTTTAAATAAATTATGCAGTTTCCATACGATTAAGATTAATGGTTTACTTTACAGCAAAGCAGGTCGACAAAAAAAAACTATTAACGAAACTACAATTTTTCTACTTGATTCAGTGATCATTTCTGATTCTCCATAATGAGTGTTTGTGTGTATTTATATGTGTATGTACGTTCCGCATACAAGTCTAGACGCGTACAGCAATTTTGGCTAAATTTTGTACACTTGTTTGCGACCCGGAAGCAAACACTGTCCGGGTGAGACGTGATTACCAATCCTAAGGGCACGGAAATTTCTAAAATGCAAATAAAAGGCGAATAAATAATTTCCGCGGTGAGTTACGTTGATAGTGTGGGCCACTAAGTTGTTGGTGTATAATTTCACCCCTATTCGGCATGGGAGACGAACGCTCGTAGGGTTGAGGGGCGTTACACAAAAATAATGCGAAAACAATCCCGGGTTATGAGAGTCGCTGTACACTTGTTGTTTGCGACCCGGAAGCAAACACTGTCAGGGTGAGACGTGCAGTAATACATTCAAAATGTGAGTTGAGCTTCAGTCCAGCTCATAAGTACTTTCCTAGTAATAAATTGTTTATCACAAACGATTTATAATTCCACCGAAACTCATCAATTATGAATTCCACATTATGTTATGTTGTGAATAGCATTATGACCATTATATTGCGAGAATTGTTCGATAATAACGTCCATGTTCTTAGTACATATTTATAGATTACTTTAAACGCTATGCCATTCTGTAAATTATTTTTACATTTATCTTCTTTAAACAAACTTTCTGCAGTACCGTTCCTGGCAGAAATATTAAAAAATGAATTACTTTCTTCAACACATTACACATTTAAATACACGAATTTCGTTTAAATATTACCTTTTTAATTATTATTTGGACAGAAGGAAAAAAGATTGCAATGCAGGTTTACATAAATTTTAACTATTTATTCAATTACATACACAATACATTAATCAATTTAAAATGGGGCTGTTTACAATCATATAACAATAAATATTTAAATTACTTCTCAATGCAAATATTTATCAAATTTTGAAATATAATATTATTTATTAAAATTTTGAAGCTCTTTTTGTTTTATAAAATATTTTAATTTTTTTTATATAAATCATTTTTCATTCCACAAAAATTTTTCAAAAACATTTGAAGTGTGGGGTCAAATTACTTTTAATTGTCACCTCTCCATTGTGTGAATTTGGACAGTTCAAATCAATCAGCCTTTCTCTTTCAGAAATAATTTGGTATGAAAGAGAAGTAAGGATTTTCCTTTGTTCAACCTGTCTCAAAAAGTTAATATTTTCATTACCAATCAACTTCTCAAATGCAGCATAATTGCACAGTTGAAAATGGCCATGGCCGAAAGCTACTGAAATTTTACAAAACTGACAACTTAAAGTGGTTTTCTTTTATTTATTTAACAAATGCTATGTGTATATGACGCAAGATACAGCCCCATGGGACGGGGGTGGAGGGGTCAAAATTTTTAAATACGCAAAAATGGACGATATTTGCGTCGAACAATTTTTTTTTCACGGCCATTTACTTTGATTTCCTCGATGTTGTATGATTATAGTCTGGCAATATTTTCACCCTGTCTTCAAAGGCGGCGCCGAGTTTAAACTTCAGGCAAGCAACCGCTTCTGTCTCTCTGCCCTTTCAACTCAAATTCCTTTAATTGTTTTGACAATGCCACATCCATCCTTGCTTTTATTTATATTGTATTTTCTGCACTGTACAGGGCGTAACAGAAGAAAGTGCACATACTAAAGGGGGGATTAAGGGGCTCAATACAAACATTTTTGGCATTTTTGTCAAACAAAGAAAATCCGCAAAATTAATTTATATGAGATTATTGACGGAGATGACAGGGGTGTTGAATTTGTCAGAGCTTGAATGAGCAGGATTGTGTCTGAAAGCCGCATGCAGTAGCCCGTCATGCTGCTAAATTTCTTAGCTTGGGGAGATAGAAGATGGCAAAATTGCAGAAATATAAAGTTCAAGTAGCAATAAATGGAGGTTTAAAAGAACGGCAAAATTTTTTTACTTCATTTCCACTCCCGATTGTCTTTGTCTCTGCAAATATTTGAAGTTTCACTTTCCTTTTCTATCTGAAGCTTCCAACAACAGACCTCTTCTAAGCCTACAAGACCATTATCATTATGCTCAAACACGAATAACATTTCTGGTTCTGTACAGGTTAGAAGTAAATATTTTCATCCATATTTTCACACGAAATCCAAATACGTTGTTCAGAAGTTTCCGTGTAAGTAACTAGAACACTATTTTCTAATTCGTAGCATTTCGACGACTTGCTGGAAGGAACGATTAATGTATTCTGTTTACTTTTGAACGTCGTAACGTGTACTGGACTGCAGATTCGACGTTTGTCCATCGGTGCTAACTGTTTAACGTTTCGTGGTAGCAGATGGTCCGTTGGTTAGCGGAGGTTGGCAACACTGCTGGCCTAAAGAAGGCAGCACGCTTTCCCTGAACGAGAATTCCACATGAAAACAACAAATCCGCTCTTCTGCCATTCTGAGGGAATACAATCGTTGTTATTTCTCAGACACGCGGTAACGGAAAGATCAAATTTCCAGTTCTAGAATGACTGGGCCGACAGTTATAATTGCCACCATATGCAGATGTCAATATCAACTATTTGAACTTGTCAAAGTTTGCCTCTCATTGCAACACATGCTACTGTTACTCTCCTCATCCCACCTCTATAACTTTTTTCTTTCTTTCTCGTTGGTGCTACAGCATTGAGGGCCTTGGCCTACCGAGACGACTACCAACTGTCATCATCCATGACACATTCTCCTTTTTTTTAGCCGTACGTGGTCGGCGTAGCGATTCCCCTTAAGCCGTAACCCCAGAGTTTGAGGCCTTCTCATAACGTTTAGCAAGTTATTATGTCTAACAAAATAAGAAACCCGTGCCTTTAAGAGCAACACAGTAACAAAACGTTCATAATTTGCTGTGTAGTCCAATGTTTGAAAACAACCGTTTTGTCGAGGCCTGTTATGGTGTTACTTCTTGTTTTCACTTCATGTGAAAGTTAACGTCGTCGACGCTCATTGGTATTATGAGAGGTTTAAACCTGAAGATAAATACAACAAAACCCTATAAAGAAGCTATTAAATTTATAATAGCATACAACAAAAGAAAACGTTATTAACTAGGGAGTCCGGCTGGGCTGTCTTAGACCCAGGTAGCCAGTTCCAGGATTGTCTACAGGATTAGGAAGGGCCTCATTACTTACCTGCTGGACTTACGCCGATCAAACTTCCATTTATCTTATTTTAAATTTTTTCTTACATATCATTTTACACACTGTTACGGGAATTTGATACCAAACAACCTATAATTTACTTACTTGAGCTCAACATTCGAAAGTACCTTATGTATTATTTTGAAAAAAAAAACACGTAAAAGAAAATATTCTACTTTTTAGTAAACTTCTAGTGGTGTTTACGTTATTTAAGTAAATTATAGCTTGAATATAATTGATTTATATTATAAATACAGACAGTACGTGAATTTGGTTAGGTCTTCCCCGTCATTGGCTTTCTCTTTCAATTCTATACCACTGGGTATCATTTTTCTTGTTATATTGCTTTGAAATGATACAGAATTAAATATTTTAAAATAAGATGTCAAATAAAATAAGCAGAAAATTTATCGTCCTCTATCGCACCCACTAGTTGATATTGCTTTAAAATACGCCCATTGATGGGGAAACAGTGGCCCAGCATTCATTTTGACACCAAGCTGCGGTGGATGCAGTAGGTAAATTATGCTAAAAGAAGGTATGCAATACTTTGTAATGAGACTTCTCAAAAAAAGGAAAAGAACTAAGTTCAAAGAAATGGCATATATGATAATTACACCCACTAAAGGATCTTCCGTATGGGAAAAATAAGACAGAATCATTAGAATGGGTCCGGAAATACTCCCAAAATTCGTACAGGTAGGACTTGGGGATGCTAGGGGGTGGGGATACGATACAAACAAGACAGGCTAAGCTACAGGTTTTCTTTAAAGCCTTTGCAGGGCAAGAATTCGGTAAGGAATTCGGGAAAGAATGGAAGGACCGACTCGGTACGGGAGGACGGATCACTTTCTTCAAAATAAAGGCGAGGCAGCAAACAATTTGATGTAGGCAAATACCCATTCCCAAATAGAAAAATAGACGACTGGAATATTCCATTGCAACGCGCGTCCTATAATTTTGTTAACTGTGTTAGTGAATGTAAAATTAATAATCTAGGAGATGGTAAGGATATGTAAAGTCAGTCAGGGTTTGGATCAAAACATTTTACTGAATCTTCACTACATTTTATGGTAGCACAGTGGAAGAGAGAAAGGAATAAAAAATGTAACTGTGGCAGTGTATATATATTTTAAACGAACATTCAAAACAACAGACAGAGGTATATTGATAAGTAAGCTTTGAAGTTACGCGATTGTTTTAAACACAGGACCCAATATGTAAAAATACGTGAAAGTTATTCCGATAAGACTGATATTACGTTTGGTGTGCCCCAAGGTAGCGACTTCGGTCCTCTTTTGTTTATATTAATAATAAATAATCACCCGAGGTACATATGAAACTGTAGTGGACATCTTTTTGCTGATGATACTTATCTAGGTGTGATATAAGCTCTGTGTTAAATGGTTTGTGTAGTGAATTATTAATTGTATCAGAATGGTTAAAAGTAGTCTAGTGGTTAGCGTCACTGCCTCAGAGGTCAAGGGTTCGATACCCGGCAAGGGCTTGGACGTTGTGTGAGTTTTTGAGTTTCCTTACTGAGAAATTCGTACAAAAGAAATTAGGTTCCCCAAAAATGGCATAATTTCACTAAAGACCTCGCAGTTAATGCGACACTAAACATAATTTAAAAGAAATAATAAAAATGTATGTTAGTTGGTAATAGAACCGACAATAATGTCGGACATAAGTTAATATATATTGTATTTATTGTAAAGAAATTAGTCAAAGAAGACGAGGGGTCGCAAAAAGTTGGTAATAAATACATTTTTAGAAGTATAGGGTTTTCAATAAGGTCGGGGCGATGTTGAATTGTAATTTTTAAAAAATCTGTGTGTGAGATTAACGAAAGGCACACATGGGCCTTTCAAATAAAAAAGAATTTCGTTAATACCTCACACACAGATTGTTTTATTCTATTTCAACATCCACCCGGCCGTATTGAAAAAACCCTTTAATATAACGCCACGCACAAAGTATAAGTTAAATAAAATAATCGGTAATATAAGAGCCTTGTATCATGTAGTTATATTATAGCATTTATATGAACTGCAGTAAGAAAACATTTATTACGTTTTGAAAGACCGATCTTGTGTTTAAAACCCGTGAAGAATTCGCAAAAGTATCCAGTATTTCTAGCTTGTCTCTCAGATTTTCTCAAGTACTTATTTTGGATTGAAATCTAATCAGAATATGCAGTACTATCGGAATTGACAGTAAACATATTACTACTATTTTTGTTCAACATATTTATGATGAATCAGCTTTTTACACATTAATATACATAAAAACCAAATATCATTCAATTTTAAAATACATTACGAACTGACAACTGAAATTGATCCTAGATTTAATTATTTATGTAAAAATAAACAAGTTCATCCCATTACTCTAATATTGTTAGACATTAATATTTGAATGGTCTTATAAAAATGTTCAAGAAAGGAAATAATAGTTACGAAAGTTTATTTCTTCTTATAAGTATATACTTAACGTATTAATTATTACTTATATTACCGACACTGCAGATACTAAATTATATTAAGTCACATAAAACTGGTCGTAAAATTATTTCATTTATATACTAATTTAATATTAACTGTATAGTTCGTATTAATTTCATTAAATTGGTGGTCGTTTAAAATAATCTTACCCGTAACGGGGTAACTTTAATAAAAAGTTTAAGATGCCGGGCTGTACATAATGGGTGGAGAATTAATAGACTAATGAAATATATTTTAGGTATAAATAGTATGCTAGTGTTAAGGGACTATTAAGCGAACTAAATTTGCCGGATATAGGGCAGCAAATAATTTTTAATGCTATGCTGTTTGCATTTAAATTAGAGAATGATAAATTACCCCGTGAATCTAGTGTTTAAGAAACGTGATGTATGTAGTTACCAACCTAGGATTAAGAAAATTATTGTTTATAAAGAAGAAATAAAATTAATTCAATATTTAAAACGGGTTTGATCTGCTATAATAAGCTACATGTGTATGTTAGAAACAATACTTATTTTCTTGTGTAATTCATTTGTTGTTAATATGCTATTAGCTTAAGCTACATACATATAGTAAGAAAATAATTTACCTGCAAGAGTGTTTGGAGAACGCCTTCTAACAAACAAAATCTAGACTGAACCTTAACTCCCTCGACTGAATATAAGTTAGTGTACTGATAGTGCTAGATTCACAATACGTGTACAGTAAAATAAAATGAAGAGTTATTCTTGTTGGTTAAACTGTATTTTCTGGCACAATTACATTTTTTTTATATTTTAAGACCTGCTTATATAAGGGTCATAAAATATACAGCCAATGATGCCAAAACAATTTTAATCAATATTTATGTAATATGATCACGACATTTCGTCCATTTTTGTGAACTTCATCGAGTAAATTTTTAAATGGACAGAGATATTGTAGATGTGGATAAATTTGTGTGTTATGATGATTTCCGCAGTCCACAGCTGTAATACTTGTATCAAATTAAAAATTTACCTGATGAGGTCCACAAAGGTGGACGAAACGTCGTGATTATATTAAATAAGTGTTATTAAAAATTTTGACTGACAAAATTGGCTGTGTTTTTATTGATCATAGATAAAGACAGACAATTATTTTGTATAGATTAGTGTCACATTCAAAACTGTTCTTCGATAACTGAAAACTGTCCACAAGTTCAATTTATTCAATTGTTTAAAATAATTATATTTCGTTTTTGACAGCTAATATTAAATTCACGTAGGGGAAGTTGGGGCGGAACGGGACACTTATTGTTTAACAATTTTTGTAAAATTATCGAAGAAGAAAAATTACTTCATAAAAGTATAATACATTATTACTTACTTAATCTAATATCAATGTGACAACGAATTTATATTTTTTATGAATTTTTAAAGAGAAACTTACAAATTTTTCGTTGTGCCCCACCCCCCGGAGCGAAATGGGAAACGATGTTTTTAATTGCAATTATTTCAACGCAATTTAATTTGCGTACGGTTGATCGTTTTATCAATTTTTCGTTTTACGCCCAGTCTTTGCTAGCATTTTTTCGTTCCTTTTCTTTCTATTCTTTCTGGGTACATCATCCTGTAGCTTATTCTTATAAGGTGAGTCTGCCATTTTTCCTTTTTTTTTCTTAAGGAACACATAACATTTTGCCTTAAACAGGAATATCCCGTTTCGCCCCGCACGCTAGCCTTAATACAAATAAGTTAATATGTAACTTATATGAAAACTAAGACACCTAGTTTACGAATATATATATTATATATTAAATAGTATATATATATTAAATAGTTAAAAGCGAGCAGTTTTTGCAGCTTACCTTGTGTCGAAATGCTGCAAAAATTATAACTTCACACACGTAAAACGCCAAATCAAGTCGTCCTTGACCTGTTACAATGTTCCACCCCTACTTACTAAACTCCAGCAATATCCAGTAAAAAATAGGTTATCCCGTTCCGCCCCGACTTCTGTCACCAGTTAAAATGTCCATTTGTAGATTAAATAAATGCATACATATATTTTATGGTTCCATTTAAGTTTACTGATGTGTAACAAGATTGTTTTTTGTAAAAATAATTCGAGTTGATTTGTGAGTTGCTGCGTGAAATCCATCGCGATAATTTGACTCAGTTCCTGCCTTCAATTTTCATTCACACATCCTGTAGTTTCATGTCCTGATAATGCTAATAGACTGTCTGGCCTGCATGTTTATAAAGTAATTGTCTGATGTTGTCACTTTTTTTTCTGCTATTGGACAGAAGTGTCCTTGAGGACAACGCCCTGCTGGCTATTGTGGCTGTTCATCTATAGATGTGATGTCCATTCGGCCAAAGTTGGGCAATGGCCACCTCCATTGAGTCCGCCTCACCGACAACTCTGATATGTAATGACAGCGATATATATACAGTAGTGCTCGAGACATGGGAGCGCCTCTAGAATTCTGTCACACACGTGTTTCACAACCAGCTTTTACTTTCGTAAGGGGCATGGGAGATGAAGGCCGTTACTGGAGCTCAATTTTCCAAGCATTTAGTATTCCTTTCTAGTTTTCAGAAAACCCTCTTCATTTTCAATCAATTTGGTTTGCATTAGTTATAATACAATCTTAATTGCAGTACATAAGCCTTCATCCTGATAATCAAACTACGTCACTAATTAAAAAGTGCCTGCGATACCAAGGTTTTCATCTATCTATTGTATAACAATACATTTTACCCTCTTTGACATATATGTTGTAAGGGAGTTCATTGAGAAATAATAGAATGATAACAGGAGACAAAATAACGTGCGTGACATTACTGTTTTCATATCATTAATAATAATAATTTTTACTATGATATTAAATTTTACAACGCTAAATTACGAATTCTGCACTTTCTAATAACTAAATGTATAATAACTGCAATTTTTATTCTATTCAATCAAAATCACCTAAATATAATATATTGAATTATGCCTCCTTAACGTCCAATAAATTTTCATATTTGTTAAATAAATAGTTTATCTGACATTTAAATAAAAATTAAATGAGTTATAACAGCCTCTTTTTCAGTTTTTGTAGTATAGTTCATTTATTAAATAAAATAAAAACTGACAAAGAAGTATTTAATATTTGTTGCCTATTTTATAAAATGTGCATGTAAATATTACATTGATATGTAATATAATTATTTGTTTTATATTACATTTTAAAGACCTCAATTTCTTATTAAGCTATGATGACAAAGTTTTGTTTGCCCGTGTTACGTTGCCACATTATTTAATCGACTGTAACAATCGATATTTGTCGTCATGTGAATTGTTTGTCAATTTGTTTACAAATGTTTTTCATCGTGTTAATAAATTATTCAAATGCGTTTCGCTTTTTAGTGACCATATTAATAACTATTTCAGATTCTCTATTGCATTGATTTAAAATTGCAATGGTATAAATTTTTCATCATTGTCAATTTTGTTACGAGAAATTTCAACTTTTGGTGTATCGCATTAGTAAATATGTTCACATTTATGTAAAAAAAATGTGTAAATCAATGATTCTCGATAAATAACTGAAATTTTAAATAATTAAATATCTTCTCTTATTAATTAAATCCTTATTAGCAATTATTATTGTCGTGTCAGGGATGGATTAATACAGATATTAAGTATTTATACGATAAACATTTTAAAAATTTGTTCCTTATTTTTAGAAAATATAATAAATATGAATAAGTAATTGTTGGCCATCTTTCTTAAGCGAGAATGCTTCCTTTGACCAAAGTAACAATGATGAAACGTTTGATGTCAATTGCAATTTTAAATCAATATAATGTGTACAGCATTTACCTTCAGTCTCTGGAAAAAGAAATAATTATTTATTGATGAATACCAAATTGTTGTTCTACGTTTAAACATTTCTGCATTGCACGAGACCTTTGTTAAGTGTAGACCCTGATCAGTTAGAAAAAAATTAATGAGAGGCAAATTCCAAACTCACTGTATTCTATTGGAACACGTGTACGGAGTTGCTACTTGTTACTAATTAAATTTAAAGGATAATGTCTGTAAAAGATAATTAATTGTTTTATTATTACTTTTGAATACTTACACGTGAAATTTAAAAAATCTATTGGCGATTTTACTAACTTTGAACTGTTTGAAAATATTTATAAAAAATTCTACACGGATTCGTTAAAATTTTTTGGAGCTTCCATCACTATCTGTGGCTTTGTTTTAAAAATAAATGAATGTATAGTAAGTTATTTATTCAAATAAGTCATTATAAACTTTTAAAAAATTATGCTCTGAGGAACTATTTTAGGTATTTAAACATTACAAAGTTTAATATTAACAAACTCTAGTTCATAATTATAAACTTTTTAATGCTATTTCCGTTTTTTGTTTTAAAATAAGCTCGCCATTTCAAGCCAGAATCTTAATCGAAGTCTTCGATGTGATATTCCGTTTTTCCTAGTCTATTTCTTCCATGAGTTTGCTCTGAAAGACGTATTCTTGCAATTCATTCGAATTACGTTTGCTTCGACATTTGTTGCGTAGTCTCGTTTCTCCTCCCAGTAACTTACCTTGCTGTGAAAACTTCACGTCTCGACCATTAAAAGTCGCGTGTCTGCAATTACGGAGACTATTTTGAAGTTTTAAAGAAATGTTTACAAAGACTTTTCCTCGCGTTTTCATTTAATCGTCGATTTATTTTAATGAGTTTTATTTACTGATAATTTGTCTGCCTTTGTTGAATTAGACATTTTTTTTAGTTTGTTTTCACGTCTCATCGTTATTAAGGACTTCAATACAATCACCTTGCACTCAGAGACATTTACGAAGAGTAGTTAATAGAAGAAAAAAAGTACATTGTTGCAGTTACAAGAGAATATGACCCATTTATATCTTTTCTAATAGCTTCTAATGAGCCAGGAACGTGAAAATAAATTTAATGGCTCTTTCCGAGTGGGCGAGTTCCCCCTATTTGATCCGGTGAGAACCTGGGGCTGCATTGTCCGAGTCAGGGTGACAGGAGTACAGTATGTGCTTTATCATTAGTATGTCCCCACATCCACTACAAATAGGTCAAACGTCCCTCTTAAATAAGAAGCATGAGTAACCATCGTGTTACCCAAATTGGAAATTGTTGTCTACTGAAATATTGGGAGTGTTTCGGGAGACTTGAAACATGAAAAAGGCATTCAATAATACGTGGAAAATGAAAGTAATATTTAGAAGATGTAAGGTTTCAGGGGTGTGATAAAAGCTAAGTGACTTTGAATTCTTAATATGCAATAGACTAAGTTCATGCCGACCGTCTATAATATTATTGCATATAGAAATTAGATAAAGAAGTAGCCAAGAAACAGACAAAATAAAGTGGAAAAGCATTGATTTCATCAGGTGATTTCCATTATGTCACTGTATCAATTCACAATACTTCCATTCTCACTAATCGCTTTGGAAAACCTGCATTACTCAGGACGTGTACTCTGTCTTCTTCCTTACCACCATAATAACAAAAACAATCTTGTGTATAGAACTAAGTTCGGTGGTAGTCACTATACTGTAAAAACGTCTAAGTCCAATTTGAAACTATTATTTACAGATATATTTCTTTCCTTGATCCTTTTTTAACACAGATTCATGGCCCGTCCACTTTTTAATAGTTTCCCTGAACCTTTCTCCTGTAGGTAGAAATGTGTCAAAAACTGCAGCATGTAATTTATTTCAATCTGATATCGTTTTGGATAAACAATTCTTGGACTTCCCCCTGGGTTCATAATAGTATCAAACCACGACGTCCTTGATGGAATAGATGTCCATCGAAACGTCGTGGTAGCCCAAGAAATTGTTTATCCAACAAATTCATTGGGAGAACCTATGAGCTTTGATATCGGTTTCTTTACAAAAGTAAATTTACCCCAGTCTTTTTTTTGCGATCATATTTTAAGTTTATGAACGCCCCCCCCCCTATTTTTCCGTTTTTTTTTCATTTTTCTAGGGATTTTATGAGAGCATTCCTATATAGATCGCAGCTGACTGAGAGAATAGGGCTATGAGGGAGTTATAAGCCAGTTCCCGAGTACTACTTGTACACTTATTCAGGGTTTTCGTAACAAAATTGTGCAAGTTATACGGGTCAGTTCATTAAAAAAATCTACAACAATGTCCGCCAAATTGCAGGAATTATTTATTTTGTATCATCACATATAGTTTCAGTAGCTATCAGACTTTATTAAATGGCCAGACATCTCTACGCTCTCGGACAAACGGCTAACTTCATGAAATAAAGGTTGAAAGTTACTGAAAGTATATGTAATGATGGAAAATAAACAATATATGAAGTTACCCGTTTGTTCTAGAACGTACAGATGAATGTGGCCGAAAACAACTGAAACTACATGTAATGTAATTTAATACATCCTGAAAATTTGTGGATATTTATGTTCTGTTTTAATAAATGTAATTAATAAATAGTAAAACGTTCTTATCAATTGGAAAAAATTAAAATGTGGTTCGCACACGATGTTTCGTTTCCTTAATTTGGAACCTCAAATGGCGTTGTTTGGACTGGAACCGAGAAATTAAGAATGTTGAAAATGTAGAGGTGCATGTCGCAGCTTAAATTACACTATACGTTATTTCTAATTTAAAAACGAAACGTCGTGTACGAACTACAGTTAATAAACCAGAGTCAAGAAATTTAGAAGTCTGAAAATTTAGATGTGCATTTCCAGTTTAAATTACTCCATATGAGGTTCCAAATTTAGAAAAGGAACGTCGTGTACGAACTACAGTTAATAAACTGGAACCAAGAAATTTAGAAGTTTGAAAATTTGGACGTTCATGTTGCAGTTTAAATTACACCATATGAGGTTCCAAATTTGGGAAAGGAACGTCGTGTGCGAACTGCAGTTAATAAACTGGAATCAAGAAATTTAGAAGTCTGAAAATTTAGATGTGCATGTCCAGTTTAAATTGCTCCATATGAGGTTCCGAATTTAGGAACGAAACGTCTTGAAGGAATCACTGTTAATAAAGGTTATATTAATTATTTTCGGACTTATAGGCTGTTTTACTAGTTATTGATTTCCTAGCAGATATTGTAACCAATCTTTATGTCCTGATTGGTTGTTATTTAGACGCCTTCCTAACGACATGGTTAAGGTGTGGCTCCCAGCTCACATTACTGTCCAAATATATTCCTAGATATTTACAGAAATTGTCCTGTGGCACCGCGACTCCATTTATGTAGTAGTTCGTTAGCGTTTGAATAATTCCAGTATTATTCACGTGTAAAGTGTTCCTTCGTGTATGAAAAAGGACGAAAGTCCGTATGGTTACAAATAAATAAGTAGGAGATAGGAAAAAGTGAGAGGGGAATTTAGATGGCAGGAAGGACGTTCTGTAAACGTTATCTGCCTGAGAGGGGCATATACGTTTATTCCCTCCTAGTGGACGAACGTGCTCTCAATTTATTGAATAAACCTGTTTAAGGGTAGCGACGGTAGAATCATATGTAAGTGACGTCGTCGCTAGGAGATTGTTTGTAAGCTGCGGGGAGCAACCCCACGCTTCTATTTCAGAGCGTTGAGAAGGGCCTATTCTTACGTGGGGCGATCCCCCATCTGCGGCCTAACAGGTGGCGGAGTGGAGTGGAGCGGAGTGGAGAGGAGCGGAGCGGAGTGGAGTGGAGTGGAGGTAGAGAGTAGACAGGTAGAGAGGCTCACGGGAGTGGGGAGCAGTGCTGCAGTCCTGGAACAGACGGTGACTGCCTGGCCCTGTGCACGCTCCTTTGTCCGAAGACACCTAACACGACCCACTTTGGTGAAAGTGCCTCAGCGCGTGTGCTTCCTCACCCTGGGTAAGCTTCACTTCATGTGCCACGTGATGCAACCTCGTAAGCGCAACACGCGTGTTTATACATACTTCATACTTTACGTTAAATAATACTGAAACGCGTGTCGGGATATGCAACTCATTGCGAGCGAGTGGCCAAGTCGCGCACTGCTTCACGTGCTTTTCCGTTTGCTCGTCTGTGATACTAACCTCATTGCTTTGGGCTGTATAACAGCGCCGACTTTAAACAGATTTTTTTTGTGTCGTCCGGTGTGGTTAGATTTCTATAACCAATAGACGTTTACGTATCATCGCAGCGTGGCTGTTACAGGATTCCCTTAGTGCATACTAATGAGTAACGCACGCTTAAGAGGCGAGTAGTGTTTAGACGGACTGCGTTATTATTATTTTTTTGCCGAAGCGTTGTGGAATGGTTTGGGCGCGGTTTCGTGTTTGGGCAGCAACGGCCAAGGCCGGTGTCCGTCATCGCCGTACATAGCTGTTGTTTTGCGACACATTTCTTCGCAGGAGAGAGATTTGCGTAGCCTTGGGAGGCGCCTCCTCTTCCCACAGGTGTGAATAACTTGACGTAGCTGCTCTTTTTCGACACATTTCTTCGCAGCAGCGAGATTTGCGTAGCCCTGAGAGGCGCCTCGTCTTCGGGGGAAGTGTAAATAACTTCGCAGGAGGCGCGACGGGACGGGATGGGAGAAGCATGCCGTGGGTTCGCCTCCCACGCGGCCAGGACTCGAACCCGGACGGCGAACCGAAGCGAACACGCCCACGACGGTCAAAGTTCACATCTACAACTCTACAGAAAACAAAGCTATATCGACATCAAAACAACAATTAATATATGTTTTCTGAAAGTCCAACACCGTGATGACAAGTCATTGATGCAATGAAATTGGAGAATAAACCGAGAACTCTTTTAAAACAGAAATGCTCAAGTTAAATTCATAGTGCTCTTTTTAAACTCTCGGACATTAAATTATTAAGGTGAGTCGGAAAGCCGAATCTTGCAAAAAAGTGATTTCTAAGTACCTTTTTCTCGCAAACCGCACAAGCCAGGTAACAGCACTACTTATGGTTTGTGTGAGGAAGCAGATAAATGATTTATAATTTATTTATGAAGATCTGCTTTTCATGGAGAATTTTAGACGTTTTTTCCATCCATAAGTATCATTTCAATTCATTTAATCTGCTTCCACTATTTTAGAACTGGCAAAATAAACTCCCCTTAAGCTACTTCTATGGGTTTCGTAAAGAAAAATTTAGTTATAGCGCTGTATTTTTCACAATTATTTTTAACCTAAGGAATATGTGAGGAAGTAGAATAAATGATTTAATGTAATCAGAATTTTAATTACTAATCTAAACCAAGGGTTTTTCATCATTACACATCAATTTGGAATTTTTTTATCAATAACAAATCATTCAAATCAGTTATTCTGCTTCCACATATACCATTAGGTTAAGAATAAGCTGTGAAAAATTCAGTGCTGTATCTATAACAGGTTTGCGAGAGAAAGTTACCTAAAACTCATTAATTTTTAATATTCCAAAATTGGGCCTTCCGACTTCCCATAAAAAATAATAAAATCAAATTCATAGAAGAGGTAACAGATCCCCCATCCCTCTCCCCACCATAAGAACACTAATAAATATTTTTGAAGTTGATAGTGGACTTTCGTTCATTTTTAATGTATAACAAATATGTTTGTCAACCCTTTTGAAAGATATACAGTCAAGCAGATATCAACAAATTTTACAAATTGTATAAAAATGTCAATAAACAGACCAAATTAAGTTATGAAGTAACTACCACTCTAGAATTATCCCTCAAGAAATATAAAATTTATTATGACTTTGAAATAATTTAATAACATCTCCTTCGGATTTAAATCAGTGTCCAAATTTATAAGTTCATTATTAGATAATATTTATTAATTTCGATAATATTACCAACACGATTTTCCGGCCAAAATAGTATTTTTTTTAAATTAAATATTTTCGAAGTGAAATTCCACATTCTTTTGTGAAACAAAGTAGAGCTTTATATTTATAAAATCTAATAAAATGTTTTAGAAAAATAAATCCCAGGTTATAGTTTTTCCAAACCTAACTTAATTTTGTCTCTAAACTTTTTTTCCATGCTGTTATTTCGTGGAAATTAATAATCAACTAACTAATATTTTTTATTAATAAATTTGGAGTCTGATTTAAACCCCAAGGAAATTATTTAAATACCACTCTTTGATTGGCAAATTACCAACATTTTAAGATATCGGAAGTAAGTGAAAAACTTCAAAGCGGTGTTAAAAATATTTTTCTCTCTTGGTATTTTTGTCAGAGACGCTTCGTTACTGTGGCATTTTAGAAAAGGATACTGAGAAGTGCCATTCGAAGAGCGCGCCTCCTGCAAATACATGAATGGCAAGAATGGTCCAACTATACCACAATACCAGAAAATCTCTTTTGGAAGTTGTGTGTGTGACACGCGGGTTTGTATCAGCCGAGAAGTGCTGGTTGTGGCTATTGAGGATGTTGCCTCGTCAGAAAACAAAATCAAGCTCCTGAATTCGGAGTCTTCGCTTCTTGCCGGAGAAAAAATATTATTTTTAGTCGCACCAACTGTTAACGGTCATTAGCGCCTGTCTACCATTAGGGGAACTTAATTCTATACAGGAGCAACACAATATGAGAACTTAAACAATACAAACCAGGATTAGAACCCGGGACCTCTGTGGTGGGAGTCAGCGACGCTAACCACTACCCAAAATTAGTAACTTCACCTCACTTACATTAAGAAAAAAATTAAAGTATAATGTCCGAATGTCAGGGTTTATTAAAATTCAGAAGGTCGGCTATTCGTTTTAGTTAGGCTTTTTTGCATTAATGATATCTTTGGGTTGAGGTTCATCTTGCCTTATTGAATCAACAAGGATTCCAGAACCGTTGTAACGTATTCGTTTTATCACTTATTTATCCTGTTCATTGGCTATTTATATATCTAATTTGTACTCTTCTAACACATCTTATGTTTATACTTAAATAAAATTAACTTCGTATGATTAAACACATGTTTTTTGGTTCTTTAATTATTGTATTCTTTTGTATCTTTGTAATGTAATGATTTTGTGTCTGAACTTTAGTTCCACCTGAAGAGGTTTTTTTTATTAATTTTGTCTGGTTTTGGCGTCAATTAAGCATTAATTAAAATTTAACTATGGGAAGAAGTAAAAGAATCAGTTACAACAATGTAAGTTGTTTGACTGACTGATTTTCTCTCATTGCGGCCCTGGAAATGTGAAAGAAGTCTAATTTTTTTCTGTTTAAAGCTTTCATTTAAATTCATATCAATTTTCGTCAATTAGTAACCAAGTTATACCAAATTTATATATTTATTTGGAAGTAAACTATTGCCTTTTCCATTATAATTAATTAGTTATTTCTAGATACAACTGAAGACGTCCCTGAACATAGGGATGAAAACGTTGAAAATTTAAATTTTAATATACCCTGACTTTAATTTTTTTTAAAACATAAGTCAGGTGAAGCTACCAATTTTATTTATTGGTGTTTCTACTTTCACGAGTCCGAATTTCAAATCAAGTTAGGGGAAAATCATGACACATTTTAAATTATTTGTTAATGCTTTTGGGTTAATATCGCTTCCTCTTGATGAATGAGAAATGCCAACTGCATAATACTTGATGATGAATATTATGCGTGTGACGCACGTGGGTTGCATCTGAAGAAGTGCAGTATTAACGAAATTGAATTTTATAAAATATAACAGTGGCAAAGTAATGTTATACCTTCAACCGTATTAACGTTAGTTTTATTTAACTGAACACCGTAACGGACTTTATCAGCTAGTTAAGAGTATGTATTTTGTAAATATTTCGGATTCTTCATAATCCGAGACTGTATGGTCTATTATTTAAAACAATTTACTTGCTGTAACTTCGAAAGGTTTAGTTTATATTATTACTTTAGAGTGTATTTTTGTATCGTATTGTACTGTCTGAATATTTTGAGAAGTCTTTTATTTCCTTTCGCATGGACTGTTGATGTTTTATATGGAAGGATAACGGCTGCTGTAACACTGAGGAATGTTTTGGGCGTAGGACGCACGAAGGACACTGCAACCAAGTCTTAAAACCACGCGCGCGTGTTCGACCACGGTTTAAAGGTCTTGTTTCTAAAACATTGCGAATCGAGCAGGGGAGTTTATTGCTCTAGCACTCCCTAGCCCAATAACAATTCCACTTTATCTTCCGTCCTTGTTCGTAATTGTAGTGGATAATTCTAAAAAAAAAACGTGGCCATCACCTTCCGGAGCCGATTCACCTGCATTGTTTGTTTAGACTTTTGTTTTGTGTCTGGATTGTCACCCCAGCCACTGAATGGACCACGGGGCATTTTAATTTTCAGCAATAGCAAACGCGGCAACCGTCTTGGAATTATTTCTATGACTCAGTTTTTCTTGCATGATAGCTGGTCATGTTAGATCATCATCAATTCCTGTTGTTCCTCATGGAACATGGGGCATTAAGAAAGCATCTCCATCTGGTCCTGTTGACAGCCACAGTCTTCACGTCTCTCCAGGTCTTGTCTTCTTCCATTGCTTCCATATGATGTTCGCCATGCTTGTTTGGGCCTTCCTTTCTTCCTTATACCCTTCATTTCCCTTCCTCAGTGTATGTCCAATCCATTTTCATTTTAATTCAGCTGAGACAGTAATAATCAAAAAGTTAATTTTTTTTCATTACTGTAATATTTTCGAGGTACATTCTAAGCGAAGTCTGATGCCAAAGGTAATTTTATTTGAATGTGTGTGGTTGGGGTTATATGAAGCTGTTTCAGAAAGACGTCTACGTGTGCCCACGCATAAAGCTGTAATGTCAAGTTTGAGTTGTTCTATCTAACGCCCACGATAAGGAACAGGTGACGTTTCCAGAGATAGCTTATCAGTGGAGTGTTTACTGTTTCAGGTCTGCTGGGGGCCACGGAATGGCGGCAAAAGTGGAAATGTCTACTCTGCCTGGTAAGTACTCGCAACAGCCACGAAAGAACGTAGGCCTACGTTATGTGTTACACTTGTAGGTAGCCTTTTTGGGCGGTCGGTGACGTCAGAACGTCGGAGCTCTACGTCATAATGATAACCTCGTGATCATAAGGGCCGCAACATCTGTTGTTTTGACCTATATTACAGGTCGTTATACTACCTGCGCATACAACCGACGAACGCACATTGCACGTTATGTGTTTCAGCTGCCTTATTTAATGTTGAAAATAAAGACCGTGTGCATTAATTTCCTTTCGATGAGTGACGGCTGGATGGAAATGCAAATGTGGAATAAAAAGCAATCTCATTCAAGGGCTGTAAGTGGTTCTTAGAGCAGTTGAAGATAAATGTTCTGAATAGTGGTTTGTTATAATGTTCTATTATGTGCTTTCGTGAAATTCGATTTTTAAAAATATTGTCATGAGTTTCCATTGCCAAAGCTATGTTTTGCCAAATCCTTCCGTATCTTATTCATCTACGATCCCGTAGAAACTACTGTTAGGCGAGTTCGTTTCTTTAAAGTAATCCCGCCTGAAAGCAAATTGTTATTCCACGCGTCAATTTTCGTTCTTCACTTCAGTAGGAATTTGTGCCATAGTTGTCATCATGTTACGCGCACAGATACTAGGATACATACAGGATTGCCAATTACAGCGGCTAGGCTCTCCTGTAACCTCGTCTATCGTATCTGATTAATTCAGAGTTTAAAATTGCAATTTCGTTTAAAATTTGAACCAGATTCGGATGTTTAACAATTGAAGATGACGCTAATATTTTTTCAATATAGAATGCATCATTTTTTAACAATTCAAAGGTATTAGAAAGAAAGTGATTTTTAATTTCAAAAGCAATTTTATGTAGCACGAAGAAATTATAATAATCACAAACATTGTATATATAACGTCATGGATATATTTTGTGTATTAATAAACTATATTTTGATTTATTATACATTGATTTATTACGGATATATACACGATTCAATAAATAAACTATTAATTAGTAGTAAATTAATAACAATCTCCTACATAATGTAATAGGGGAAGTTGAGACGGATAGGGATAGCGGGATAGAACGGGATACCGTATTTTTTATCTGGATAGTGATGGAGTTTAGTAAATCGGACAAGAACGAAATCTCAGCAACCGACTTGACCAAGTTTTTGACTGCTCCTTGTGAATGAACTCTTGATTTGGCGTTTTACATGTGTGAAGTTATAATTTTTGCAGTATTTCGACACATGGTAAACTGCATTTTAACTATTTAATGGTATATATTCGTAAGATAGGTGTCTTAAGCTTCATATAAGTTACATATAAGGTTTAAATATGCTAGTATTAAGGCTCGGTGAAAAACCTTAATATGAAACTAGGGTGCGGAACTACTGTAAAAAAGGAAAAACTGGCAGACTCACCTTATAAGAATAAGTTACAGGATGATGTACCCAGAAAGAATCGGTTAAGAAAGAAAAGTAACGAAAAAATGCTAGCAAAGACTGGGCAGGAAAAGGAAATTTGATAAAGCGATCAACCGTACGAAAATTAAATGTAAGAAACAAAACACGGAAGGTGTTAAGATTTTTCTTAATTTAAAATAAATTCTATTGCATTAGATGTAATTACTAAACATGCCCCACCCCCGGGGCAGGACGGGAAATTTGTACGTTTCTTTTTTAAAAAATTATAAAAAATCAAAATTAATTGTTTTAGGTTATATTGATATTAGATTAAGTAATTAATAGACTACACTAATATTTTATCCCTTTCTGAAGTTATTTTTATTATAACTGTCCTGTTCCGTCCCGAATTCCCCTATATCAATTGCAAAGATTGCTCCTTTTCGACAAACAGAATAAATCCGTAACAAATGGAATCAAAATTTATCTATTAAAAAATTTTAAATACCATAAAAATTACTTATTGTAAATAATAAATTTCTCATTTAATATATTTTGTAATTACAATATTTTTTAAATCTTTTAGTATGACATACCTTAACATATTTCAAATTAGTAACGAAAAATGTTAAATGTACTTGAATATGAACCTGTATATTTGTTGGAGTGCGACTGCCTGTTGCTCATATTACCGACATAACTCTAGCTATATTCTTTATATTCTAATTATTTTTAATAGTTAGTTTTATATTAATTTACGTGGAATAATTCCTTCCTTCAGAAAGCTGCAACATATCCAGCCTAATAAAAATTGTTTTGTGAATGTTACACTTTTTATGATGAGGAATGTGGGAGTTGACAGGAGATGTTGCTAAATTTCGAAATAACGAATCAGACAAACCCTGGATACTTAGCAGCACGGAAATATTCAAACTGAATACCGGAATCCTTTGTATCGCATTAATATACATGGGCGTAGGAAATGTATACTTCAAGAAGCAATGTAATTTTGACAGGAGTGAATTTTTAAATACTAACTGCTGGGGAAAAAAGCATTGAGGGAAATGTGATGAAAAATTACACCAGCTAATATGGTTTCAATCTTCAGTGGAACGTGAAATAAACACTGCCAAGTTTGTAATAAGTATTGTAAATGGAGCATTTATTCGAACGAGAACCGTGCGAAGTGTAAAGAGAATATATTATTTATGGTTTCACGATAACATAAAATTCAGTGTCATGGTCATTATATAAAATAACAAAAGACTCCTAAGTACTTGCACGGTCATAAAAGTGAAGCATTTCCACCTGGTTATAATGAAAATTGAATTTTCAAGGTGTGTTTAAATAACCGTACACTCCGTGTATAGGACCTTTTCAGATTAAGTATTCTTTTTTGATATTCCTTCCATACCAATTTTCCCTACCATTATTCAGCCGCGTTTCGAATGCTTAAGGAGTTCCGTCTTTATTTAAAATTTTAAAAATATTGCGCAGTCGTATGAATATTTTTGATTCTGTTTAAATATTACGTGAAGTCAGTTTCTTCTCTCCGTCCCTTTAAAAATTTCCATTGATTTACTGCATATTGCATAACATATATCTACGTTTCAGAATCTAATAAGGTTTAAAGAAAAAATTTACTTCTCTAGTAATCAGCAAAGCACTCTTCAGTACCAATATTGTTCTTACTACAATAAAGTGTTTATACAGTTTTTTAGAGCTTTATTAACTATTAACGTCCACTTCCCATAAACTTATTTAACACATAAGCACATCTGTGAAAAATAAATAATACAAACTTTAAAATATACAAATAATGTCGAAGAAATTTTTCCTACAATTAATCCTCACTTGTAACTCTACCTTATTCATTTCACTTCAAGAAACTATTGAGATTACTAACAATTAGTTTATCTGATATTTAAACAAACATATTGATATATCCCGGCAACTGGGCATGAAAATGCTTCTGAATTGGTGCAAGAATATATTTCGCCATTGTGAATATTGCTCATCAAAAACAACAGTTTTAACCAATAAATTATTATCTTTTTTGCATTAACTTCCGATCATCAACAATACCAGAAAACCCCCAAGAACGTACACTAGATACGTTAGTTTAAAAAAATTTCTTCTATTTTCGCACCAGAAGACAGCAACAAAGAACGTGACCTTGGGTGGTTTTAATTAATCACAACATTTATAAGTCTATTTTTGCTACTTTAATACTTTTAAGTCGATAAATGACAGGATTTATTTAGTCCAGTGCACAGCGACTTTCTGAACACACTGTATACGCTGATGCTTATTTAATACTTTTTGAAAAATATTAAATAAGAAGCGAAATCTGGCAGTTGTATTTCTACATCTGTACCAAAGTAACATTCTTGTATTTAGAATCAAGAGCTCTATCTGTGAATTCCCATAAGATTTGGATCATGGACCTGCCATCTCTTTCCATTCTTTCTTTTTTTTTCAGCTGACACAATTCGTATTTCGCACTCTTACTTCATCAATGACTACCTTACTCTTCTCCATAGAGTATTAAAATAGATTAAGGCTTTTATTGCAGACAGATATTATTTTAATCTATTCTCTCCCTAAATATTCTTCCGAGAACTACTCCACAGATAATATATTCCAGTCATTACCGGACTAATTGGAGAACGAAAATGTACCTGCACATGTTTTCTTGATCCCCACTCGTACTCCAACGTTGTAAAACTTTCAATTCTTGATGGAAAAATATGACAAAAATTCCCATGAAGGTCCAAACGAATCAGTAAGATTGTCAATATGTGGACAAGATGGCGGAATTGCATCAAACTACAGATATTCCTCTACATTCCCACTATTAAATACTTTTAAATTGGGCCTTCAGAATTATTATCAGATTACCAAACGGGTCAATTAAATAGTATATAATTTAGATGAGATCATGCTTTCCCATCATCTTTCATTTGAGGAAATTGGATGCGATTCACGCACACCCATAAAAATGCAAACTACTCGGACAGTACTTCGAAATACAAGAATTAATAACAATTATGAATGTAAGAAATAACCACTTAAGCAATATTTCCCTGCCAAATCACTCTCATTACACAATATGTCCCTGTTCAAGGACGATGAGATAATCCTCATCGGTCGTTAACAGTGAAATTCACTTGTCAACGTCCTAAAATTAAAGAACTGTCACCGTAAATAACGGAACAAAGTCATAACCACACAGCTCTGATGATATTTTTATGTGTGTATGACTAGCAGTTTTGTTATAAACTGACTTAATGAAACTTCGTGAAAAGTTATCAGTCCCTCTGGTCTTATAAAATATATTCGTAATATCACCCAGCCGCGGTCATATTTATTATTTTGTTCAATCTTAGGGAAGCAACCCGTGTAGAGAAGCCTACGCCTTGTGGTTAATTCTTGGAAACGTGCCACTGTTCAGTATACATAATTGGAAAACGTCTTCGTGCCTATTAATAGTTTTCGGCTCAATTTTACAGAAATGTTTCACGAAGTGTTCGTTTAAAATGTGCGGGCACCAGCACAAATATTTATAGTTGAATATGGTCTGTCCCTGTAAAACTGGTTTCATTGCCTTCGTGCCAAGGAACTGGTGTAACACCTGCACACGTATCTGTTTAAAGCACTTGTCTTTCTTTCCGAACTCTAAAGAAATATATAGCTTGATTCAGCTGTGAAACTGGACAAGACTATGAGTATCCTTACCCGTTCAGTAAATGACCTAGGGTCAGGCCATGAAGAAGTCTGCCTTGAGGAAAGGTCCTGTGCCACTTTGATACCCAATATTTTACAGTAACTCAGGTCCTTCAGACAAACGTCCCCAAACTGGTCAGATTTGCACATATTTATTATAGCTATTAGCACTATACTTATTGCAAAGCCACGCCAGAATATCAGCCGAAAGCATTGATGCAACCGCAAATAGCCCAAGTATATATCGTAAAATTGCCTTGGCTCGGAAAATACGAGAGTAGGTCAAAAGGGACTTCCAAATGTATAGAAACACACAACATTTTGGGTTGATTCTTTTTTATTTCTCAATATAATGTATATAATCTCGTTTGAGTCAGGTTCAAGAATGTGTTTTTGGAAGGTTCTGAAAATTGGTGTCTTTTTTCGAGAATTTTTCGTCAGACAACCAAATACGGTGAATACGGCAACAATTAAAAAAATCGCCGTGCATCGTCTTAAAGGAAAAGTACTTTCGTCTTGGTCAAATACGAGTGGTTTTTCTCTATTTTGCGTCTCACGCGGTGCTACTACGACTCATAATAGTCTCCATTTATTGTACATTCTTTTTTGAAATATTTACTGGTATAATTTCCTGTGAAACTGAAGAAACCCTGTCAATTTCATAATTTTTGCCTGTTCTCCTGCCGTTTGTATTGTTCGTTTGTCTGTGGATTTTAGTGGTGGTTCCACAGTTCATCAATACTCGTCAGTATTTCGTAGAAAAAGGCTGGGAACCGACTATTGAATTAAAAAGTACACTTTTATTTTTAGTCATTGAAAGGAATTCAGTCTTCCCGGGAGATGAGTAATAAATGGCTGTTTTTAAAAAACATATTTATTGGAATCATCACGAAATCTTGTAATAAAATTTTTATCCCTCTTACTTACTGCAGACCCAATAATTATTTACGCAACTAAATTTTAAAATGAAGCGACACATTTTCTTACTGGATTATAAAGTTGTACACCCCTTGTTTCATTCGCTTCTTCATAACTACTGAACGGGAGGAATGCGAATGGGATAGACCCCGGCGGTAGTAAGAGATCAAATTCATAAGCACATGTGTGAAAAATAAATAATACAAACTTTAAAACATACAAATAATGTCGAAGAAATTTTTCCTACAATTTATCCACACTTGTAACTCTACCTCATTCATTTCACTTCAAGAAACTATCTGATATTTAAACAAATATTAAATGAGTTGTAAGGCTCTTATTTTCGGCCGAAGGAGTCGTGAAGTGAAGTCCATAAACAGCTAAATTTTTATACCTGAAGAAGTCTCAAATTAGAGACGAAACGTAGTATAGTTCATTATTTAAATAAAATAAATACTTACATAGCGGTTGTTATAACTCATTAAATATTGGGGTCATTTTGCAAGAATAAAATAGTTTATCGTTATGTTAAAGAAACAAAATTTCCCTACGTCCGTTTTATGCGGTCCGGCTTTGATTTATAATTTGTTGTAACCTCTCCCTTTCTAACGTATCCTGTACATGTTTCTATTCTTCCATATATAATTTAAATCAACCAATCTTCCTTCTCGTTGCCAACGATTCCCACCTTGATTACTCTACCTTAATAATCCCGTGACCGTATGAAGGATTGCAGAGTTAATTTAATTCAATTCTTCCATGTGGCGACTTTCATTTTCGAAGTAAAATATTTGGAAACAAATAACGGATTGATTCTTATATTATACGGACGAAATATTGTGAATTTAATGATACAGAAAGGAAACGGTAATCGTCGAGAAGTTATAAAGGAAATCAATAACTGAAGACTGTAAAATACTTAATTGAGGTCACTACTGACTTAGTGTTCAAATTGGAACCTGGTTTATGAGAACATATAATTTAACGTCTACTGGAGGAAGACAAAAGATCGAAGGGAGTGAAAAATAGATTACGAAAATTAGATACAGATACAGAAAGCATGTAGTCATAATAATGAAATTTGTTAATTAAACAATTAATGACCTTGTACAGACTTTTATTCTTTTAATTTAATTAGTAACAACGTTTCGGCATATTTTATCACTTCGGGTTTTCCTTGCTGGAATATTTATGTATATTGAGTCTAGGACTCTGTAATTTTGAAATATAATTAGACATGCGATGTTTTAGCAGAGTGATTCCAGTATATTTCGTGTCAGTTCCGGTCAGAACGAGAACAAAGGACAACCATGCTTCATGAGCCGCACACTGTAAAGAATTTTTATTATTGTAGTAGCACAGACGAGGAAGGTCTCTGCCGGAATCGGAAAACATTAATTTTAAATAAAACAAAAAGGAATGTATTGGTTTAAGAGACGATTCTAACCCGGTGTTACCTTGTTGCAACTTTAATCGTACAATAAATAATCAGCAATATGGCACAGTATCAAAATGCGTGGTTTCTTGGTACACTACGGATTATGGATTTTGCCAAAGTTATTGTATTTGGAAAAAAAATATTTGGAACGTCTACAGAGCAATCTTACAGGCCTAAGAAGTAAATACATCGACTTTTGTGACGCGTCAATGAATTTATTGTACGTTCTCTTCGTTGTGGTACAGCTGCAGAACATCTGCACCTGCCTGGTCCAATTTAAGCAGAGCACCTGCCCCAGAACAGATTATTTCTTACTTTATTTCTTCTTTCCAGGTGCTAGTTTCACGGTTTGCAATGTAGCCGTGCATACTCAACCATGCAGGATATCAGGATATGCCAAGTAGTTCGTACAAAGCAATAGAAAGAAAACAAATTACGATTGATTCAATTGTAATTTCCAACACAATCTCGTTAAAACTCGTCTACCATTTCAGATACACAATGATCTCGTTCGACGGGAATTTTTTCCAACGAGCTAATTTTTCGGTTGAGGAAATACAAAATATGGCACAGACCAAATCTGTACGGCAACAGTTCGAACTTAATTTTCGCAAATAGAAACTGCACTGTTAGACGGAAACACGTGCATTGTTTTGATGGAATAACACTTTTTTCTTGAATAGACTGTACATTTAGCATATATCTTCATATGTAACATTCCTGTGAGCGGCTTGAACAATATTGATGAAATTCTTTTCTTGTGGTTTTGGGGTCATCCGGATGGTTCTTTGCTATAGTTGGACCCGGTACGTAGCACATACGTCGAGATTAATTTACCTACTAATTCTTTAAATATTTTATTTGGATTTCTCATATATATAAAAAACAATTTTCAGCCTGACCGTTTGAGTAATCTGTGGCATTTGTGTTACGCATTAATACATGCGCAAGATAATTGCGTCGTAGCTTGACGCTATTTTGACATTTCGAATTGCTGACTAGCCTAGTTAATGCAGTAATTGTATGGTTAATTATAAGGCCAAATATCTCGATTGTTATAAGCAGCATTTCTCAGATAAAATAAAAGTAAGAGAGGTTAATAAATGAGTTCTAACATTTAACATTACTTAAAATGTATAGCTTTTTTGTTACTTGTGAATAATTGTCTGAATTCTACTACTAAAGGAAATATATAATATAACTAAAATTATATTTTATAGTACATTCAGAGTATGCATACGCCTACACCTTATGAATTAAAGTTATATGCTACATTACTCTTTCGATATCTATGCATTACATATATATAAAATTCTACTAAACGGTTTGACCGAAATTGATGAATTCTATTTGTTGTATTTCTGGGGTCACCTGGATGGTTCTTAGCTATATTTAGACCTACATTTGTCGAGATCCAGATTTATTTTTAATATTCCGACCAAACTATTATTTTTGGATTTCTCATATAAAACAACATGTAATTCCAAATTTTCAACCTGACCGTTTGAATAATCTATGGCATTTGAATTTCGCAAGTTCATTGCGTCGTAGCTTGGCATTGTTTTTACATTTAGAATTGCTGAGTTCTCACATATTCGGTGCATTGTAATTGAGTGCATACAGAGTGTATTATATATGGATTAATTCGACAGTGAACAAAGGAAGTGTGCAAATGTGAATGGTGCATTGTTTGAATTACGATTTATATACATGCTCATTCGGCGGCATTCCATCTAAATAAATCATTTATTTTTCAGCGTTCATTTGTGCGATTTCGATGATAGGGAGCGTGAAATGTGTAGATCTATTTTGATGGTTTAATCACCTGTTGACCAAGGGATTACTATCGAATTAAATACTGCAGCGGGCTAATAATTACCGGGCAATTCCGGGCACGCAGCTAGTATATATATAGAATATACATTCTCAGAGATTGTAATTTTGTACTTAGAAGTGAGTTGAGACATGTATTAAAGATGTGTAATTTTCATTATAACAATTAACAAAATAGATGTGGTAAAGGAAATTCAGCTGCTTGAGAGTTAATGGACGATTATGGTACTCCATCTGTAGTCGAGAGGGGGTTATTAATCGCCGAGGTTTTATTAATGCGAAAGCTATGGCGATTCTGTCACTTACAGGATTAGCAAATAGCATCAGGATTCCTCGACGTGTTGACTGGTGACGTCACTGTGAAGACTCGTTGAGTGTCACCAAACCATCCGATTCTTTCTTTACGACGCTGAACACTATTCATTCTCCGTTTTTGATTTATACAGAAGGTAAAACAAAAAGCTTTGGAAAGAGTTTTTCTTGGCGAGTTTTCTTTTTAAAACGACAGACGTTATTTATATTGAGGACATTCTGTTTCATTCACGTGTTGACTATAAGAACTCTATGATATCAAGATGAGTAGAAATACTAGCAACAATGTATTTGAGCATTTATTTATATACAATACGTTGCGTATATTTTGATTTCACTAATTAGAGGCGCGTGGTAAGATGTTGATGATTATTCTTTTTTTCTTGGCGCGAGGGCCAAGACGGCTCATAATATCCTCAATTTATTGTTCGTCCTTCTTATAAATAGTCGATGTAAATAAATTTTGCGCCCATTACAAACAAATATGGTTTACTTCGGAGCTGCCTCGTCTGTGGAAAACTCCTTTAGCGACTGTTGCTTCGTCGCTGGAATGCAATGGCGGACCCATATTTCATCAACAGTTTCGTATATACGAAAAATAAACAAACTATCCACTTAATCGACCACGCGATATGTATGCTCCAGCGCGAGAAATCGCGGCAGACATTTTAACGATTTGTTTTTAAATTATTTTTCATGATGAATTGAAACTGGTGAACCGTTTTGACAGCAGATTGTAGTTCTGAGGGGTAAATTTGTTTCCACTATCAGTGTAATTTTTAAAATTTGAGAACTACTTATAGTCCTTCCTTATTAAATCCATAAACTTGCATACTTGTAGACACGAAACTCGGGACGAGTCATTTGGTGGACACAAAAACGGGACATTCATACGAGATGTGTTCCATAAAAGTAACGTGAAATTGTAAATTTCGCGGGTTGTATTGATCCGACTCGCGCAATGTTTCTGAAAAAGTATCTGTACATTGTTAGATGTTTAATCTGTCGTCATCTGTTAAAAGGTTACGTGTGTTTGGACAACATCGCCGATTATTTGAAATATGGACCAGAGAATTTGTATTAATTTTTTCTATAAGAATGTTAAATATTACCTTGGATGTAGGAAGAGTATGAGAGTTCTCTCGCACGTATTTCTCCCCAGATTGATTGCGGGACTCACCTTAGGGGATGCCCCGTACTCTCTCAGGTTATTCAAGGTTCTCACATATCGAGGTACCTTTATCTATTTTAGGTGTATGTACTGGGGTCGAAGACCATGGGCATACGATGGAGGCACGGAGAAGGGAATTCTGCGATCCCATAGCAAACTCATCTCCCGTCATTCGGAAGGGCGTGAGAATAGTAACGAAAAACCCGAACTACCTGATACAGGTTTTCTAGGGTTTACCCTGCATCTCTTTTAGGTGAAACGCCGTGTAGGATCCTTAAACTACAGCCGGGGGCCTTAGACAACTCTTGGCTAGCTTGCTCTACCTTCTACATCCCTCTACATTCCCTTCCAATGCTATTAAAGGGGAGTTGCCTGTTTCGTGATACCCCTTTCCCCAAAAATACTTTTAATGAGTCTGCTATGAGTAAGACTATGGTTTACGAGTGGTTTAAGAGTTTGCAAGAAGACCGTGAAAACGTTGAAGATGAAACCACATCATAAATCGATGAAAACGTGGAAAAAGTGAGAGAAAGATCATGAATGAACGCCGTATCACAATCAGAGATGATGTTGGTATGGTGGGTCGTTGGGTCGTGCCATTAAATTTTTTCGTTTGTTTTGGGTATGAAACGGGTGACAGCAAAATTTGTTCTCAGACAAAAACAGCGCAGATGTTCAAGATGATGAAAAATTACTGAAACGTACCATAGGTGCTTCTATGTGCGTTTATGGATATGACGTTGAAACTAAGACTCTCTGGATCGCCAAGACCGAAAGTAACTGGACAAATGGGACCGAATGTGAATGTTAGGCTACTATGTTCCTCGATTTTAATGTCACTTTATTATTAATTCTTGATACAAGGTCAGACAATCAATAATGAGTACTACCTACAAGTTCAACGCCGTTTGCGAGAATCAATCCGAAAAAAAAACCGAATCTGTGGCGAAACAATTGATGTCTTTGGAGCACGATAATGCACTAGCTCCCACTTCATTGCTTGTTCGTAACTTTTTGGCCAGAAACACTATAACGATTCCTCGGCCTCCATATTCGTCAGACATGGCCCCGAGTGACTTCATGTTCCAAAAATAAAGATAATCTGAAAGAGTCATCGTTTTACAGTCAAAGTGAGAGTAAAAGCGCATCGCTGAAAGAGCTAAACGCTATGTCAAAGATGACTTTCAAAGTGTGTTTCGGGGATTGAAAGAAGCGCTGGTATAACTGCACGGAGACTATTTTGTAAGGGATAGCATTAAGGTAGACGAATAAATAAAATTCTTTCCGAAAAACGAATATTTCTCTTAATTTTTTAAGCACTCCTCGTACATATGCAGGAATGTTTTTTATTGGGCGACTGTTGCATATAACGTCGTTCTGACAGAACTGATTCAAAACTGAGGCAAATTCTCAGAATTCAATTTTCTTCTTGCTAATGATTTATAAACACTATTTTGTGATCCAAAACTTCATATTATTGTTTAAGTTTATAATTTCTTTTCCTGTCAAACGCGTTCTTCGTCATTTTAACTTTCTCCAATATTTCATTATTTTAACGCACATCTCTTTCTTTTCTGTACATAATAGTTGATTGCGGCACGTTTCTTATTCCCGTATGCAAGTATAACTGCAGTTAGCACAAAAAGTTATGAGATGAAACGGTCAAAGGTCACGAAACGTTTCAAGGAAAGGACATATTCAGAAGTACCCGTAGATCGTTCCTTCTTTCGGTCAGTATTCTAATCGCACTGTTGTAGCCAATTCATTTATGTTTCAAATAAATGTATTACTGAAACGGTTCACTTATCAATTTTCCTCCTGTTGGTATTTGTCCTGTAGAGAGAAATTGCCAAGTAAATTTAAGAGATTTTGAGGTGGAATGAATTACTACAATTGTCACAAAATTTGAAACATAGTTTATACTAGCTGAAGTTCTCGACGATGCTCGGGTTCACGTAAATAATAAAGCAGGAATGTAATTAAAGATAAGGTTATTACAGTACTCAGGTACACTACTTTTATAGTTCTACTCCAGAGGGATCACTTTTAGCAAGAGGGGCGTGTAAACACTCATTTTATGTTTTCCAAACGCCCAAACCTATTTCTGTTGCAAATTCAACCTATTTTCGATCCCGGGTTGTGTAAATGGCGAAAAATCTTAAAAGTGGTAAGTTTTTTACGGAGGTGTCTTTTTGTCGCATTTCCGGTGGTCTGAGAAAAAAAGGTAATCGAATTTCCAATCGACTATGTGGCCTTATAATTTTTCTAAACTACAGGGTCCTAAAGTTGGTGGGGTTTCAAAATTGAGTTTTTTTTATTGTTTTGTAGCTCAGCGGATGGGGATGGAAATAAAGATATCAACTGAAAAAAAGTGGAAGGTTTCTTGACATTTTCACTTTTTTCACAAAAAATTCAGTATATGTAATAAATTTAAAAATCATTGGCAGCTTCGGACCCTGAGGAACACGTGTGTCAAATTTGGTCAAATTCGGACCTGTGGACACCTAAAGCTCTGACATACATTCTGACTGACGAATAAGGTTATGAAGACATAAAAATCTGATTCACAGTTTGACACAATAGTAATCTATTAAGTTTAACATCAGCGTGTAATGTTAATCTCGGCTAAATAAGATATTTATTTTTGACAGTCCGGGGCAGGGCGCGGTACAAAACGTGCGACTGCTGTCCGTACGGGTACCACATCGACGTCGACTTCGTGCGCTACTGCGAGGCCATGACGACGCCGCGTCGACGCCTGCGACGTCGCCACAGGCACTCGATGGACGTGATGCTGGGGCTGGCCGAACCCGACGACGCCGAGAACCAGCTCAGCCACGCCGTGCAGATCTTCGAGGACACTCTGCAAAAGAGCGCAGGTAGGCCAATTTCCCGTTATCCAAACTGGCTGCATATTTTTGTATAAAAGATTATTAACCGTTTAATGTTGATATTGAAGAGATAATAAAACACCCTTTGACGGTCAAAGTTTTTTTAAAACTAATTTATTACAACGGTAGCTTTAGACAGAATAAACTGCCATATTCAACCTATTATATTTCAAACAATTCTACAAATGTTTTTATATTGCCTCTTATGTACTTACGAGGGGATGACAGTCACGCTCCGAGCCCTGCTATTGCCACACTATGTATTAAGATACTCTGATAGGAATGGCAGGCGACTGCCAACGGCGGCAAAATTTAGGAGCGGCGGAATTGTCTAAGCTAGAGTGCAGGAAAAAATCACAAAAACGTATTGACATTCTAGAATTCTTAAAAATATAATAGGATGAATATGGCAGTTTAATCTGCCGAAAGCTACCGTCATAATAAATTAAATTTTCAAAAAAGCAACTCTGGCTGTCAAAGGTTTTTTTATTATCTCCATAAAAGACTGCTGTTTTCTGTTACTATTAAAAATGTCTTAGATAATTTTTCCATTTAAGGGGAATTGGAAGTCTTCCAATGTTAAAATGGTGATTTTTTCTGTAACTTTTTCTCGGAAACGTCATAGATACAGCACTAAATTTTTCACGGCTTCCTCTTAGCCTTACAGCTTGTGTGATTAATCAGATAAATGATTTATTATAATTGCTATTTTTTTGCATGGAAAGCATCCATGACAAATTCTGAAAGACAGGATTTAATAAATAGTTTACCAAGCAAAGGCCTCAATATTTTGAGGATTCCGGTGCAACTAAAATGTCTGGATAAATAGAGAATCAATGTGTCCATCTTTCCAATTCGTTACTTCTCAAAGAATCCTCCATCCTTTCACAGTTCATTTCACTTCCTCATTTGGTTGAATTTTTTTTCTCTGAAAAAATTTAATATAATTACTTCTTAAATGTAGTTTAGTCTGTACGAGACGTCGAAAACTAATTTGTCACGATGGTCCTAATGACTTGATTCTAAAAATAAATTTATTTTCGAATTACATGTACGTTATTTAAAATTTTTGGCCGGAATTTTAAATTTAGTTATTTTAGATGCATCCAAATGCTGTAAAACTCGCGTTAAATTGTTCACTTTGTTAACTTCAAAACTGCGGAGGGCGCTACAATACAATTAAATTTCATTCTTTATTTTCCGTAAAATAGTAATCTGAATTCCTTTCTCTGCTTATAGTTGCCGCAGCTAATTTGTAACGATTGCCAGGGTGAAACCGTTCCTATAAATGTTGTAACATCAATTTTAATTTAAAGTTTATTAAAATAATCCCTACTTCCCTTGATTATTAGAAGCGGCATAAGGTAAAATTGAGCTCAGGAATGATTGTTTTTAGTGATAACAGGCAATTATAATAAAAATAACCAATCGTTCCTAAAAAGTTACTTTTTTTGTTTTTAACGGTAAAGTGTGTTGTCCCCAGCGTTCTTCCTTTGTCATTTAAAAATACCTGCAGGTACTCCTAGCCGGCTTCACAGTTATCCTGAGCGATTCCCAGAACAAAGGGGGAGGAAGTGTTTATCCTTGGAACAGGGATTACCACAGGCTCCCCATTTTCCGCGAGAGTTTCCTTACTTGCAGGGAAAGTATTTGTCCTTGAACTTGTGAGGTAATTTGTGCTGAATAACCTTATAACATTTAATTTAAAACCGAAAAATGAACGAATATATAATTTCCAATTTATTTTGAAATTATTTCAAATAATATTCATTGTAATATATTTATACTTCGTCCTAATATTAGTTATTAACCACATTATAAAATTGTATATTTTTATATAAGTCTAATCCAAGTATTTTTAATTATGTTAGAGCTTTCGAAATTTGCCGTAAAACGTGTAACGTACAAATATAAAGGATCCGATGTTTATTTATGAAATTGGACATAAGAAGAATTCTATATCGAATAAATTCTTATTGGCTTGATAAATCATGATAAATACTAATGAAATGAAATAATGTGGATGTATTGGCTGCGTATGTCCACTCTGTGAGTTTTGCACGAATTTGTTTACGAAGCTAATGTTACATCTAAAAACGCATATATATTATTCGAATTATTTTTAGCTAGCGTTCCTTGGTCTATATTTAAAAGATTCTGTTGAATGTAACATTTGTCCTATTTTAAAACAATCTTTTTTTGGGGTTAAGACTTTTTTGTATCCTAAACATAGTTTTGAATAAACTTATTTGGTTACAGTTATTTTTATTTGTACCTTTCAACAGGTTTCTACATTCATCTGAACTGAAGTTAGTACAATCACCTGAAACAAATTTGAAATTGTTAAATAATCTCAGTCTTCTAGAAACACATTGACAGCATAATTACATCCTTCATAATATTCGTTTAAAATATCTTTTATCTTCCATCAAAAAGAATTGCCCTACTACCCTATTCGAAGTTCAATGCATTCCTCACTGGCGAAATCACTAATAAACTTCTCTGACCAGAGGAAAACACTTGAAGTGTGGCAACAAGTCCGTTTTAATTTCTGAGTTTTCTAGCACTTGATGTTGATTAATACCCCATCCTTTTCCCCCATTCCAAAAATGTAAACTAAATAATTAACCAATGCTTTGTTACAGAAAAGAATAGTTCACCGCCCACGCAATTTCGAAGTCCTGCTGAGACTGCTACCGCGGGAACTCTCCAGGTTAGCAAAATTTTCTAAATCAAAGCTGCTAATCTATCAAGACCAAAAATATATTTGTGTGGGTTACGACTTGATTAAAATACTATGTTTTTGTTTACTAAACATGGTTCTGTATAAGGTTATTTGGTTAAAGTTAATTAAACAAGTAACTTTCGACAAGTTAATATATTCATCTGAACTGAAATTATTATAATCATCTTAAAAAGCTTAAAATTTTAAATAATCTCAATTTTATAGTCGGGTTATTTCAGGCTGCAATATTAAATTTTACCACGTTAATTATTACAAAAAACTCAAGTCGTTCATGGTTATTATAGGATATATTTCAATCAGTTAGAACTACACTATTTTGAATTTTTTCAATGATAAATTAGGCTTATATAATGATACGCTAAAAAAGATAAAATTAGAGGATAAAAGGAAGTTTCACTATTTTATCACCTAATTTTGTCCCTTTATGGCCATATCATTTAATTGTTTATTTTGACCTAAAATACAAATATATTTATATATATATATTTAAAACTTATATTAGTATAATTTTTGTCTTTATGTTGTTTATTGGAAGAAAAATTGAAATAAACTTTGTTAAGCTTTTCTACTCAAATGAAATACGTCAATTACACAAATTTTATACAGAAACTTAAACTGTACTATTTTTTTATATCATCCACTTTTTCAACTTTGCGTTTATATTCGAGTCATTTTAGGAAATGAGAAAACTGCTCATTTTAACCCAGTTTTTTTCCAATCTGACGTCCAACGTTCACCGCCACGTGGGGAAAAGATATTCCATAACTGAAATTTGTAACACTATGAAATATTGGCTACAAATTATTTCTGTTCCTAAATTCAGCTGAAGAAAGTCATTGGATTTGTTTTAAAATTCATAATAACCCTCCAGATCTATAAAGAATGCCACCATCTCCCTGAATAGATTAAGAAATTAATATAGTCTATGTATCACAATCTAAAAATATTGTATAATATTCTGGAATTCCGTATACATTTTTGTGATAAATTATCGTTCAACCGTGTCGTCTTATTATATTTTATTTTTTTATCGTCGCGAAATTTACACATTTTGACTAAGCACGTAAAATTTGATTATATTTAAAGATTTTTGGAGTTTTACTGCTATGATCCTGAGGCTAGTTGCGAAATGGAATTACGGGGAAAGCTACCCCTAGTTTTCCGGGTGGAACTTTCGGGAATTCTATAAGCTAACTCTACGTTTACCGAGAAAATGTCTTCCGCCTCCTTGGAGATGTTCCAGCAAATTTAGAAACGTTTCCATTTAAGCGATCAGCCAAATGTTCTTAAAAAAGTAATCAACCCTCAATTAGCTAGTAAACGTGACAGTAGAATCTGATACGTATTTGCAGACCTTGAAAATAATTTGGAAAATGTAATTCTCAATGACAGTATAACACCTCAGAAGGCAAATATGTATTGAGTCATGGGCCTGCCAAAAGACACGTTTCGTTTAACGTGAGGGTACATTATTTCCAATTGCCCATTCTAAACTTTCTGTTAGTAATAATAATTGGAATGCGAGAGTTGGGCTCTTAATTCTGATCCGCATTTGAAGGCATAATACCGGTCAACGGAATAAAAAAATAGAGAACTAAGTACGAAGAAAGTAGGACTTAGATAAATGAGTTATTCCCGGTATCGATATTTTAGTGTATCAAATATATATCCGATCGAGAAAAAATGTTTATTTTTTAATAATATCTTCTATCCATCTATCTATGAGATTATTATTAAGTTTAACTCTTATTACTCAATTCTTTCAAGAAGAGCACAAGTATACATAAATTTCAAATTTACGTTCAGTGGAAAAAATTTAAAAACAAGATACAATTTAATTAGGCTAGTTATTATTATTTATTTTACACCATGAAAATATTTTTCTTGTATACATTTCATTATTTATTATTGATTTCTTCTAACAAACAGAAGCACATCTTTTAATATTTCCCAATGGTTTGGAACTCAAACGATTTCTTGCTTCTGAAAGGATTGTCACAGCTTTCGAAAATAGACTATCATCTTCACGTGGCACTGATTTTGCGGGAATAATAAAATAGGGTCAAGTGGCTTAGGGGTCTCCGCGCGACAATTTCAGATTTTGAAGATATTCTTTTACAGTTCGTACTCTGATGCCTTAAATGGAGCTCTGGAAAGTTTCAGTTCCAAATATGCATTTCTGGCCGCCATACGCGCCTTTCTATAGAAGGCTGTCGACGTCGTCTCAAAAATGCCATTTTTGAGTTTTGATATCCTGGCAATTATTAGAGAATAGAGCCTGATAATTCATTCCTGAGGGAAACCTTACACGTAGGTTACGAAATAATCAAGAAAAGTTACACAAATATCATCCCTCCCCAAATTTTACGAAAAAAATTTCGCCTTATGTTCTCGTATTTTCAAGGAATCCTATGAAGTAGGTATGACATTCAGATTTTGTAGTTCGCATAATTATCACCAAGTCGAAGGATTTTCAGCTTTGCAGACAATATACTTCGGGGAATTTGGAGTAGCAAACCTGGCGCCAAAATAAAAAATGCCAAAATGAGATTTTTCAGAGGATCACCACATATCATTTTCTAGTTGAAACCATTAGATATATCAGGATTTTTTGTAACAGAAAACTTATATTTAGTTTTGGTGTCTCGACAGATAAGGTTTAAAATTTCAGGTCAACGTCAACTGTATTCAAGGAAGATATCTATTGCCTTAAATATATTTTTTTTCGCCATGGACCAGATCTTTGTGAAAATCAAATGAATGGCCACTTTATTATGTTTTTCTGTTGATACATTTTTTTTATCAAGACGATACATTAGTTTCTAAAATTAGTATTCGCCTATGGATGGATTTCTTTGAGCCTCGGTTCAAGAATGCACGTGAGTTCCGGTAAATGTGATTGTTCTGTATGGCCCAAACGATGATTAATTTATTTTAAATAAGTATTTGATTAAGTGCTACATGTAATTAAGGATTCAATAATAACAAGACCTTCAGTTTTATTGAGGTTTTGGTTTTTGACTTTTGTTGGAACTCTTCCTCAACATAGAAAACATATAAATTGAACTGTAATTTCAGTACAAGCTGCGACACACGCACACGAGACGACTCAGTGGTGATAAAACAAAGTAACACGCACTGAATAAATCAGAAAACGGGAAACACCTATTAACGACTCAAGCCTTGGTACAAAGAAAACGACCGACCCAAAAGTTAGAATAAAGTATCGCAAGGAAAAGTATTGATGCTTCAACTGAAGGATTTTCTTATCGGGGAAAAAATCGTTAGGTGGGTTGACCTAAACTCTACTGCAGCAACGTGTGTGGCGGTCACGTTTTGTACGATAAAATGGTTACTTTGGTTTGGGTGTCAAGCACGGAGATTCTCTTCTCCTTATCGCGTGTGATGGTTCTTTGGACGAGCGTGGTCAGTAATAGAGAGGGGGAGGGTAGAAGGCTCTTTCATCATGTGACCGTACTTGTAGAATATTTAACGGGTGCAAAAAATCTATCTGTTGTTTTCCCCTTCTATAACTGTCATTCCTTCTGAACTTTAAAAGGCAGTAGAATAACGAGAACCTATATTCATTAAATGCACGTTGATAATGAATCTCTAACATCTGCGAATGATTTAATATCAAGGAATGTATAAAACGTATCTGTTTAAAATTCTGAAGAAGGTACTACTTTTAAAAAAACATAGGGACGCTAAAATAAAAGTGCCCATGATTCTATACATATTTTCCTTCTGAGGTGTTATACTGTCATTGAGAATTACATTTTCCAAATTATTTTCAAGGTCTGCTGCAAATGCGTATCAGATTCTACTGTCACGTTTACTAGCTAATTGAGGGCTGATTACTTTTTTAAGAACATTTGGATGATCGCATAAATGGAAACGTTTCTAAATTTGCTGAGACGGAAGACATTTTCTGGGTAAACGTAGCGTTAGCTTATAGAATAATTATCGAAAGGATAAGGAATAATACCGTCATGAAGCTAAATTTTTCTTACATAAAACTATTTTCTCTCTATAATTTGCTTCTAAAGGTAATTTAATGAATTATGATGTAATGAAACTTCTCGAATAACGTAATTTAAATTCAATGATTTAGTGTCAAATTAATAGGATGTATTTAAAAATGAATTGAAGTAACTATTGCGCCGAAAATTGGTGCTGTACCACGGAGAGACCACAACATGTATAATGTAATAAACTCTGGGGCAATAGAAATAAGAAATCAATTTTGGACCTTGTTTATTTTGAAGAAAAAAATATATATATAGCGGTTCTGAGATTGGCGTAAAACCAAGTTTCTGTCATGTTTCATTTTATTTTCTTATTTTCTAAACGTCCAGTGTCAATGGATATCAGAGGTGTTAAAGTTGTAAAAGTGCTTTCCATTGTCACCAACCCATTAATTTTTTTTCCATCGTCAGTTTAATTTAATCCATGATTTATTTACATTTCATCTCGTGTATTATTTTAAAGGAAATCTTAATTGTGTTTCTTTTTTTCAAAAGAATATTCGACAAAAGTCAGTATTTTCATAGTTGTTACACTGTGAACCACATATATTTACAATGTTTTTCTAGTTAATAATCTGATAAAAAAGATTTATAGTACAGAAAATATTTAAGACATTACAAAGAAAATGTTTCCCAAAACATTTTCTGTTTAAATTGAAAACATTATTTGTAATAAGCGAAACCTAAAGGACGCAACACGAGACTATAGCTGTAACAGTCAAGTTGCTTCTATAAATATCAATGTTTCTAGTTTGATAGCTTCCTTCGAAATGAAAGAAAATTCTCCAGATTCGTTATATATGCTTCTGCTTATAACACACTGAAACTAGAGAAAGATAAGACAAAAGGTGGTCTCATCGTGAAACCACATTAATAATGCCTAATTCACAGGTAAAGAACAACTGCATCTTAAAACTAATCTCTTTCCCGAACTTAGTGACATTATTAAAAATAGTTCCAATAACTTTATTTTTGAAAATAAATATTAACGGATTAGGAAAGAAAAATCTGGATCTGGTCTTGAATATAACAAATATTTAAACGTTGATGGCAATAGTGAATATTTATTAGCAGTATTATTTTTTTAAAAAAATTGCTTATTTAAAGTCACATGAACCTTGTGATCATTGGAGACTGTCATATTCTTATATTACAAACTTGTACAGATAACATTTAATATTGAAATGTTTCTTACAATTTGTTACGGGCCTTAGGACGGTAATTAATTTTATTAATATACTCCATTTTTTCAGGAAGTGGACGGTTTTTGGGGGGAAAAAAGCTATATGAGGGTGATCCTGAAGCAGGCAACTCCCCTAAAATAGCATAGGAAGGGAATTGAAAAGGGAGGATGTGGAAGGTAGAGCAAGGTAGTCAAGGGTTGACTAGGGCCCCCGGTGTTCCACCTAAAAGTGATGCAGGGAAAACCCTAGAAAATTAATCAGGTAGGTCGGACATAAAGGTATATGACTGAAGGAAATATGAAAATGTTAGCACATTTTCTTTTAACAGAGAGATGTTAATATTGAGGATATTTAGAGTTGGCATCAACGTTTGTAGGAATGTGTTCAAATATGTCTATTACCTATTATGTACGCTGAAAGTCTCACGTTTACCTAATATTTTAAATACTTTTTTACAAATGAGAACAGAAAATCTTGTTAAAATTATCCGCCGGTTTGTTCAGGTATAATGGATTACGAATTACTTCGAATGTGCCAGTGACGTGAATATTTCATTTAAAATTGGTCGGAGTTGAATATTTTCGTTGAATGTTAAATGGATCTTAATCATTAGTCAATTTCGTAATGTACGATTCGTTTAAAGGTTACTATTTTGACTAAATTGAAATTTTACAATTTTTTTACAATTTTGTCTTCGTCTATAAGAGATTTTAAAAACTTAACTTCCGGTTGTTTCTGGAAATTATTCGTATTGGCTAGGCCTGAATATCAGCTGATATCACAATAGCAAATCAGGTTCACTTTTAAGAAGGTGTATTTCGTTTCTCCGCCCCCCCGCCCCCCTCTCCCGAACCCCGTTAAGGCTGCCTGGAAGGCTTGATTTTCCCCGAGTAGTCAGTTGCTGATGAGCCCTAGAAGAAGTATGTCTGGATCATTGGTTTTCCTGTTGGACCTTCTGCTCTGCACGTGTCCGGAGGTACAAAACACTTTATAACCATAAACTATTCTCTTAGTAGCTCAATTTTTTTTCTTATTATTCGAGTTGTCGCATAAATTTTTATTTTTCCATACTGATTTAAATTCTGTTTTCTTTTTCTTAATTTACGAGTGGCTTAATTTCTTCTTGATGTCTGGTTACAAATTTAGTTTCTATAAACATAACTTAATATTTTACTTACTTAGGAGCTCAATTTTTTTTATCTTTCTATCCAATACTTTTAAGCGTTGTTTCAGTTTACCTATACTTGACTCCATAATTATTTTCTTAACAAGCTCTTTGTACATACGAGACAATTGAAATTTTATTTTTCTTAAAACTTATTTTCTTTATAGCTTCATTTTTGCTGTCGCTATCGTACATCTTCATTAACTGAAGTCTTACGTTTCTATAACTTGACTCGCAAGTATTATTTCCTAGCTTATTTTTTTTATCCAATAAAATTATCTGGGTAACGTTGTTTATTGGCTGCACAGAGTTGTTGTTTCCTTTGTACTTTTTTTGAACCGTATAGTAAATATAGTTGATTCTCGTGAGACACTTGTGTAGATTTGTCAGTATCGAACTATTCTACACGTTTCATCGTCTTTAATGGTCTGTTCTGCACGATTTCATATGCTTTTTAATGTCTGCGGTTTTTTTAACTATACATACATGACGAATCTTACTGCTGCAATAACTTCTATAGCTCAGATAGTTTTGAATAATTACATTTGAGGACGTGGTGCTACTGTTTTAAGCTGTAGATAATTTTGAAATCTGTCTGACTGTTTCCACGGTCGTGAATGTGCAAGGAAGGATTACAAAGCGCAAAATAACGGTCTGGTTCTTTGGTCGACTGCGCAATTTTTAAAGAGTCTCTGTTTCGGGGTATGTATCAGTAAAAACTTTGAATAATTTCCCAGACGATCTGTTTCTGCAGAGTTATTCATGGAAAATACTAGACAGCAACTGAAATCATCTCAGCTATGCTGTCGTCTCTTCTATATTTTTATTGTTTTGTGACTGACACCGTTACTGTTAATTGTCAGGTTAAAATTTAGGGTTATAGAATTATTAAGGCTCGAAATAATATTTTAAATGACTATTTAACTGAAAGATACGGAATTCTATAAATATGGTTCGAAAACATCTGGATCATTCCGATCAGTTGGTCAATTTTCCTACACTCTACATTTATTTTTTTCTTACCGGGGGTCAATTCATTTATATGTATAGTGCGTAAAAGACCTCATGTCCACGAATGTTCTTCCTACTCAATATCTGGAAAACAAGTTGAATATTTTTGGTAGACGTAATTTGCATGCGTTATTGTATAAAGTACTAATTAAATAGATACAAAGTGAGAGAGGTAATGGCTATTTTATTTTCAGCGGCCTAAAATTTACCACTTCTTTCGCCAGGCCATCGGTGGTTTGCATTTAGCGTTATTAAATATCTCGTTTTTGTTCGCCACAAATTTGCAGAAATTCTGCCCATTTTCAATCGTTCCTTCAGCCATTCAATTTTATGGACTACGGTGGTGGCACCCAATATCCAATGTAGAATAATGATTCAGACACAACTTTTTTGATTTTAGTGCTTCGTTAATTTTAATTTTCTATCTGTCCAATTTTTATCATCGTAGTTTAACACTGTATTCTCCTTTGCTATATCATATAACGATTTGTCTGTGCCATTTTTATATTAGTTCTTCCCTCGTCAGGAAATACCAAGGAGATAAGTCTTCGCCGTGCTAGGGATTTTTTTTTGTTGCGAGAAATAGGAAATGCGTTGAAACAATTTACCATTTTCAACTTTACTCCTTATCTTCAAGTATTTTTTTATTTTCTTATCAGCACGGATTTGGTACTATTCTGTGGCTGCTCATGAGCTACAGCACATTAATTAATTTAGACAGAATTATTTTGTTTCGTAATTTTAAGTCTTTCTACTAATAGTATTTTATGAGTGTGAACTTATGGTTTCATTTCTAAGACTTTAAACTGCCGATGTGATCCCTGTCGTCAAAGCGTAGTCTTCCGCATTGTAGTTCAACGTTACTGTCTGAAATGAGCATGCGCAGTATATTGTTTCATTCCCTTGCTCGCCCACAAATTAAGAATTATATGAGCAGCGGGGAGTGCGGTGTCATCCAGGTTACTGTTTTAAATGTTTTTGTCAAATTAATAATTCATCCCTATTACACGTTATGTAGATTAAATAAGACATGCCATACATTACTGGACGTGGCGTATTATCAACAGTGTAGCTGTTGTAGTATTATATCTTTTGTAATTATCCTCGTTCCTCAGTGTGATGTATCACATAACATAAAATTCACGAATCGCCGCTGGTACCATTTCTTCGTTTTAATAAAGAATCAAGTTTCTAGTCAATTTAAAAATACATATCACAATATGTTGTTCTTTTTTTTGTAAAACCCTTATATAATTTTACATGGCGTTCCTTTTTTCCCCAGAATGTCCGGGAGCAGATCGCTGCGAGTTTGAAGCGCATACGGGAGTTGGAGGGGCAGGTGGAGTTGATACCAGTGCTCCAGGTTAATCAGAAAGTCCTGCAAGAGGAGAAGAGAAACCTCCAGGAACAGCTTCGCCAGTGTAAGTATCCAACATTCGTGCCGAACTCAACTGGCGCGGCTAATCACGTAATACAAATGTTTAAGAATGTTATTTTGCACGAGCGACTATTCTCACAGAAGCACAGAAAAATCTTAACAATCGGTTGGTTGAATTTATTACGATAAGTTGTATAATTTCGTTAATGATTTCAAAGGTTCTTTCATTCAGGCTATTTAAAGTTTATATCTGTCAATCATCTGTTATTCTTGTTTAACGCTGTTAATCTTAATGTTTTTTCCTTTGCTATTTCATATAACGATTTGTCTGTGGATTTTTACATTAAGTTCTTCCCTCGTCAAGAAATCATTTTTTGCGGGAAGTGGGAAATGAGTTGAAAAAATCACTTTCAATTGAAGGGGGTAAGAGGGCCCTAAATTGGCAATGGTAAAATAGGCACAGCTTTCTCTCGGGAGACGTTATAGATAAACCCCGAAATTTTCACTTTATCTATGGTATGTAAGTGGAAGCAGAATAAGGGATTTTGAGTTTCGGATTCAAAAAAGCTTATATTTTCCACAAAACTAGATATTTGTATATAGATTAACAATTTAATTTCTAATGACGCGGTAAATAGCTCTTGTGGTTTTACATTGGATTATTTCATAAAAACGGTTCGTAAAACCATACAGTCTTCATGTTCTATTTTCTAATTGAATTTAGTTTATTGTTCTATAGATAGGGTTCTTTTGGTTGCGCATGCCTCTAATGTATCATGTTTTATAAAGAAGTAAACTTCGTTCGTGAAACCATTCCCTTGCCCCACGTCAACGAATATTTGTATCAAGCAACTACCAATTCGTTGGTCTTCCTAGCGTTTTCAGAATGCTTTTGTGACTTACTATAAACATCAGGTTTGTATGCTGCTCATACGAAATTTCTGTTATGATCTACACTAATGTTTTTAAGCAAGAAGTTTGTTACACATTTGTTAATATTATTTAATAAATTTTGCTGGGATAATGCCTTGACACACCTACAGCATTGATTACATCAAACTATCCCACATGACGGAAATTAGTTGCTTTATAAACAATATTCTGGTACCTGAAGACTTGTTTTTAGAGTACACTCATTTTACGCACACAATTACACGTAATCTGTAGCATTTATACTTGGATGTCGATGCACGATATATTATAGTTTTAAAATTGCTCTTCGTGTTTTTATAATTTAATGTTGCCGGAAGAGTCACCAACGGGAAGTGCTTATTCATTTTTTTAGGAATGTGGGTGTATTTCCGTTATAAGCTGTTTGAGCACCCCTGCTCATATTTATCTTTTCGTCTGATAGATTTTTTAATTTCACTATTTACGGCCTTCCTAATTTTAAGATATGCTGTATATGTTTTGTAATGGCCTCAATGTATCTTCACTGTTTCCGAGATTATCTCACAAACAAATAATTTATTCTTATTACAAGATCAACATTACAGAAATTTTTCAAGCTACGTATTCAATTTCAACTGCTGCTTTAAATTAGTGTTGAAATTATGTTCTTTTTCCTTTTTAAATGCACATGTAATATTTTATAATTTTAAACCTTAAGGAGATAATTTATCATACAAATATTACAAAGTATAAAAATCTATATGATCATGTACTATTGATTTACAAACTTAGTTGAAATTTTTAAGTACACAGATAATTAGAATACTTATAAAGACAACGGTACAACGACGATAAAGTTCTGTACTTGTGCTTGCAGATCGGGACGCCGAAGCTAGGGCGAAGACACAAACGTGCGACCGCGGCGTTGGGTGCGTCGTGATGACTCGCGACGTCGGCGTCGGCAGTCAGCAGCCGCGTAGCAGGAGCGCCGCGACGGCCACGGACTGTGTGCTCTTCGGCTTGGACCTGCGCACCGACGCCGTGCGTCGCTTGGTGGACGCCGTCTGTGCGGACGCCTGCGACCACGGCGACGTCGAAGCACGTCTCCGGGACGCCATCGACGGCGAAGTGGAGGACAGAGTCTCCTTGGACCTGGACGCCCGGACGAAGGAAGTGGAACGAAGAGTAACCGCGGAGGTGGAACTAAGAGTGGCGAACGAAATCGAGAGATTGGTAGCCGTCGAGGTTGACGATAAAGTGTCTCGGGAATACGAAGCTCGAATAGCGAAGGAGTTTGCGAAGCGAGTCGCTCTAGAATTGGACGAAAAAGTTGCGCGAGAGTTCGAGGATAGAGTAGCTAGAGAACTTGAACGGAGGTACGCTCTCGAATTGAACGATAAATTGACACGAGAGTTCGAAGATCGGTTGACGAGAGAGCTCGAGAGGAGGGTTGCCCAGGAACTCGACTATAAAGTGTCTCGAGAATTTGAAGATCGAGTGTCGAGAGAACTGGAAAGGCGGGTGGCTCTTGAAGTTGACGATAAGGTGTCTAGGGAATTCGAAGACCGAGTGACACGAGAGCTGGAGAGGAGGGTGGCGGTTGAAATAGATATTAAAGTGGCTCGAGAATTTGAAGACAGAGTTGCCCGGGAATTGGAAAGGAGGGTCGCTCCCGAAATGGACCGTAAATTGACTCGCGAAATCGAAGACGGCGTGGCTAAAGAGCTCGAGAGAAGATACGCTCTTGAATTACAAGACAAAGTAGTTCGAGAATTCGAAGATCGTGTGACAAGGGAGCTCGAGAGGAGGATCGCCCTCGAAGTCGACGAGAAAGTGAATCGCGAATTCGACGATAAAGTGGCCAGAGAGCTCGATAGGAGATACACTCTGGAATTGGCTGACAAAGTGGATCGCGAGTTCGAAGAAAGACTGACGAGAGAACTTGAGAGGCGATACACTCTAGAGTTGTCCAACAAAGTTTCTCGAGAGTTCGACGATAGAGTGGCGAAAGAACTCGAGAGAAAATTCACTTTAGAATTGGACGACAAAATAATTCGAGAGTTCGAAGACAGAGTGGCTCACGAATTAGAAAGCCGACTCCCTAGGGAAGTGGAACTCCGCGTAGCCCACGAATTGGACAGGAAGGCGACAGATCAGGAGAAGCTGAGGCTGAGGAGGCTGTGCGACGCTGGGGTGCAAACAGGATCCTTTCAGAGGGGACGATCTGTCGGCTGCCAGATGGAGCGCATCCGCAGCAGGGACGCGTCTCTGCAGACAGAAACCGCCCAGAGAGTCAACGCCGGCGTCACGGCGAGGTCCTGCGGGAAAGACGTGGCGACGAACACTCCCAAGAGGAAGTTCGTGGACGCTTCCGTCGGGATGTCGACCAACTCTTTGCCGGTGACCTGCGTCAACGGGAATGGCACTACTCCCGACGCCGGCGCTTCCAGGATACCGAGACCGATGACGAGTCCTCTGATGACACGCAAGGTGATCCCTCCTCCTCCCCTCAAGACGAAGGTCTGCAAGACAGCGTCGATACCTACCACCGTCACCAAGACTGTGACCAGTACGAAGCTGTCTTCTTTGTCGTCTCCTCTAAACACCACGTTTATTATTTCCAAGGAGATTGACACAAACAAAACCCAGAAAACCACGCTTGCTGTAGAAAAGACCAACACGACTGCTGATCAGAAAACCGAGAAGCCTTCCCGTCTATTGAGGCAAAACACTCACACCATCCTCGTGGACAACACCAGGACGAGCGAAGAAAGGTAAGCCATATCATGAATGTGAATTTCATTAGACTTAATTGATATTCTTATAATATCAGTTGTGTTACTGGTACTACTTTTACCGTTTTTACATTCTACAGATTTTTTTCTGCACTTTTATTAAGTGTTTAAGCACAAATGTTTTTTTTCTGAATATACTCTTCCCTTTTTTGTTGCATTTCTCTGTATAATGTTCAACCATTGATGTTTTGATGACAAGAGAAATAATTTATTTTAAATAGCTTAATGGTAAGGTCGTTGATTATCATAACTGTCCAAGTTATCTTTTCAACACAAAATATTGGAAATAACCACATCATACCTTGACAACGTATATGCTTATGACTGTCGGAAAGTTCTGAATAATGAGAGATTACAACTACTGACGCGATGACTGCTATTCGACTTCCGACTCCATAAGTAAGGGATAGGTTGAATCCAGCAGACCTGAATCCATTTCCATGTTTGCAGAATCCCGATAACGGACAGGCAGGTCTTCTTTTTTCTCCTCTAAAATACCCCAATAACGTCCCAGTCAGACCGAACACATTACTGTCAACAATGTTCCAATCTAAACAAAGAAGAAATTAAGTTTTTTTTATTAAGATCACAAAAGTAAAATCGGTTAATGTTTTATACATTATGAGGTTTGCTACTCAGAATGAGAAACTACCACAATACGACAAAAGTACATAAAAAGTAATATAGCACAAGTAATTTTTGAAAATAATGTGAAATTTCAACGTAACATTGGGATCGCACAACAATTTTCTATTCTTCATTGCATATGCAGAATGAATTATGTGTGTTTGATGGAATGAAATAATTGTATGTCAGCTTCTATTACAATAATCTATCGTGAAAATATAGTTGTTTGACATGCAGTCTGCACGTGCGACTTCATGCACGCTCGCTTGAGGATCGATACGGGGAAAACAGTAGTGTGTCATCTTGCATCCCTCGTAGCTTTTCTGTTGGCTGGCTCTCGCATTGTTTGCTCCGCTTTTATTTTTATAGCTTCAGTGCTTTTGTCAATATTTACCAAATCCTTCATGAACTCGCTTTGCATTTCTTCAATAATTTACTCCGATAGAATGACTGAGCGGTAATTTAACAGTTCGCGTCAAATGCTGCGCTCTGTTTCAAATGCTTGTTAGGAACAATGCATTTTTGTCTGAATTTCTGTAACGGCTTTACTTTACGTGGTGGCGAGCGTCATTTTAAGCTGGGTTGCAGCAGAAATACTACTGCGAATGCTTGTGAAAATTCTGTCCCTCAATTAAAAGAACAAAGGACTGGTTCGCTACAGACATGTGCAGGTGACGATGAAATGGAAACGGTTCAGCTCAATAGGTACGAACATTAGTGTCAGCATGCCACAATTTCAACATAAGTGCACATACTAGTAATATTCCACCATGAATAGTTCCCGTTTGTATGAAGCTAGATTGAAGAATAGATCGATCACCCGTAGATTAGGAAATATGTTAAAATTCACTTCCCTATTATTTTCTAACAAGAACAGATTTGTTATTTTCGTGTTAACATTTCTGCCTATCGTCTACACATGCAAGGAATTCCCCTGCTTGGAGGTTATGTTAAGACTCCTTCTGCTAGTGCGGCAATAAAATAATTTAATATGCTGTTGAAGTACTTTTGACTGTCAACATTTCATTAAAACTGTTTCACTAGCTCTTTATCTGTATTACAAGAATTGCATCCCATTAAATGTCGTGAGCTTTTGTCCTGTAGTTATGCAATTACCCCAAATTACCACTTCCAATGTTACTCATTGTCATTAGTTTCTCCTTTTCCTGAAACAGCAATTACTGAAAACCAATTACACAGTCTCAAATTAATTTGCTATTGTAGGAGTATTTTAATCAAGTCATTCAACAAACTACAATTCTTACAGGAATCTATCGAAAGATTATAGATAAAACATATGTATCCTGTATTCACAAGATGTATGTTAGTGTGTAAAAACAAGAATCCTTGTAATTTTTATACAGAAAGAGATTTCCACTTTTGAAGATAATGACTATCAGAGTCGAGGGCTCCGACAATAAACAAGTATATCTGAGACTGTAGAACTACTTTCCAAATTATTATAATAAGCACCAGTCGATAAACTGATGCCGATTTCCATGAAATCGCTGTCCTTAGCTGGGAGAACTTCTTTTGCATCTGTTCCATGCCAATCAATTGTTAGGATTCTGCTTTTGGTTTGTGTCCAAAATGATTTGTAATAAACATTTATGTTTTTCAGGTAAAGTATGTTTAGTAATTTGCTTTTGGTTATCATGCTGGCTTTTCCCATAACTAGGAGAGTACTGCCTTTAGCTGGAAATGAGTCATTGCAGTTTAATAATGTTAGTGCTTTGGCAATGAATGTGTAATTTTGGTATACTGGCAGATGCTTCAATGCTAAAATTGTGTTCAGAAAACATACTTAGTTATTACATTCACAATTACTACGTTTAATACTAGAAACTTTTTCAGAGACTACTTACACAAAACTCTGTTAACATATACCTCACACACCACTGTGGAAAGTATTTGAGGTGACCATATTGTACTTACTATAAGTTATACATATTTTAATGAATGTCTTGACTCAGCTTTGTATTTCCTCACTGTAAATTAAAACATTATAATATTTGCCCACAGAGTGGAACCGAGCAAAGAAATGAAAGCAGCCTTAAAGGTTATAAATGACTCCTTGACAAAATCTCCAAAGAAGAAAGAACTTTCACACAATTTGTCAAATGCAGCAAATATTGTACAGCAAGAATGGTTCAAGGTAAATTTTTCATATTCCTTGTTTTTGTTACATGTGGAGTAGTCTAGAGTTGTAAGAAAATTTAAAAAGTAAGTAACTGGTTAGTACTTTCCGCCTCGTGTGTTGCTACCATTTTGGATGTTCACATTATGTGTAGCAATACTTCAGGCAGATATTAAATTATATTTTTGTGTTGTATAATTTTTTGGAAGTCAACCTACTGTCAACCTCTCACCAGAGTTCAAATCCCGCATGGACTTGTGCTAGTAAAGTCTCAAAATCTGGGGTTATGACTGTAAGAGAATGCCCATGTATCACTCCTAAAAATATTCAGAATGAGTCATGACAGTCGTCTCCTTAGGGCAAGGCTGTAGTGCCAAGCAGAAGGAAAGAAAATAGGTTTACAAAGTTACTGCTAGTCTTCAAAACTTTTTGTACTTTTCCTCTTGGATACTATTATTTGATAAAATATTATGGTTGATCACAGACATTAAACAAGTAAATTGAAAGTTATACGGAAATCAAAATGTAATTATACTCTTTTCAGGTTTCTGGTGGGAAGACTGTAAATCCCTTGGCTGTTGAAGACTATCTGGACTATATTGAACGCTATTCATCGGCCCTATTGGAATATGTTGTAAACATGACAGATATGAGTGTAAGTAGAGTTTTCTGTTTTATTTGTAATAACAATTTTTTAGAAATCTTTCCAGTAAATGTGGAGGATAATATTGAATAATCACTGTTACATTTATTATAAATTTAATTGACTTTCAGGGAAACACCGCTCTACACTATGCAGTGTCCAGTGGGAACTTTGATGTTGTTTCTATTTTGTTGGACTCTAAAGTTTGTGACATAAACAAAACAAATGCTGCTGGGTATACCTGTGTGATGTTGGCGACTTTGGTGAAATTAAGGAATGAAACTCATAGACAGATCATACGTCGAATGTTTCACCTGGCTGATGTAAACATGAAAGCTAAACCGGTACGTGAACTTTGTAAATTCTTCATTGGCTGTAAGTTAATTTGGCCAAATTATAAACAATGCTAGTTATCTACTACTTGGCTAGAAATAATTTGAATATTTTATCAGTTATAGTTTTCTTTTTATAATAGTGCCATTTAAACTTTTTAAGTTTTAGTTGTGTTTTGGATTGGTGTCCTTAGCGTTAGTTAATTTTTCGCCTACAAGTTTAATAGGTCATTGTAAGTTCACAATATGGTTGTAATTTCTGTTATTGGAAGTGAGTGAATTGTATTATATTAAATTGCTTTTGTTATTGGAGGAAAGTTCTACAACAATTTGCTACGCCTAATTTTTGACAACTGAGGATAAGTAATTCACACATGAAAAATGCTGAGAGAAAGCCTGGGTAAAATGATTTAGTACTTCCAGGTTTCATTTGCAACTGTGTGATATATTTATGGACACACATTGTAAAAATTAAGTGAATGGTATATACATCTTATCCTCTTGCACATAAAGTATTTTGTTGCTAACTGGTGAACTAAATTTGTCTCAACCTTTTTTGTAATCTTTGCTATAATTATGAAAGTCACCTGACTGGTAGATTAGAGAAGTGGAATTTATTGAGCAATGTGAGTAGGAAATTGAACAGAATTTGCGAAGAATTTTGGTCAGAAGTGAGTGATTAAATGAGGAAAATAAGCAGAAGAAAAAATATTTTGAATATTAAAATAATTATATTTTTCTGGTGCGGCAGACAATTAGTAGCATGTGTTCATTTAAAATGGGTGGTTGTACTTAGTTCAGCTTTAGGTGTTTTATACTATTTATATTATTTTTTCTCACTTACTGCAAAAGTGTAATATTCTCAAGTATCAATTTCATGTGTCATTTATGTTAATAGTATTTGCACAAACAGGGTGCTATCCAAAGCAAGAATTTTTAGAAAGGATAACTACATAAAATGTTACTAATACTACACCCATGATAGTGTTACCAATATCATTACCCACGAATTTTAAAATTTTAAAATTAACTAATTGATGTGGTGTGCACAAGAATACCAGCTACCACTGATAGACACCCAGATTCTCTCTGATAGCTTCTAACACCTTCCTATTTTCATTGAACTATTTTTATTATGTGACAATTTTATCAGTTATTTCTAGAATACACGCTACTAAAAAGTTACTTGTGAGTTGTCTATCTATGATATTTCCACTAGGTCTATGAGTTTATGTTTTGGAGTGCCATGATAATGTATATTACACTTAGGAATTTTTCTTTTGTAGACTTTGTGTATAAAACTAACTGTTCTGGACATCAGTTTATTTATGGTGTTTTTTTTATATCTAGCATGGGCAGACTGCATTGATGCTAGCAACATCTCATGGCAGTTTGGAAATGGTGGAGATGCTTACAGAGGCAGGGGCAGACATGAACATTCAAGATGCAGATGGCAGTACAGCTTTGATGTGTGCCGCAGACCATGGGTACACAGACATTGTGAAACATATAATCGCTCAGCCCGATTGTGATGTTTCTATGGTTGATTCAGTAAGTATTTGTATGGGGTTGCAATATGGAGTGAATATCCTCATATTTTAGAAAAATTGGATGGAACTCCACTAGTTTGGTACCGTCTGCTCGTCCCCCTCTGTTGATCCTCCCAATTGCTCGCTCAACTTGAGCACAGACTTGTAATAATGTAATATCGCCAAAAAATGCATAGCAAATATTTTTTGACTTATATTCATGTGGGATGAGCTTTTTCGGCAAAATAAACGGGGTGGTTGTGGGTGGAATCAGCTTTTTCGGCCTAATACACGGGGCGAATGTGGGTTGAGTGAGCCTTTTTGAATTAATTCATGGGATAGTCGCGTTACGTTGCGGAACAGTAGAGACAGAAAGACGATGGGGCAGACCTTATGGAGTGGCTGGGTTGGTACCAACGTGGTTGTTAACCAAATTGGTAAATGTTTTATTTCTCTCGAATACATAATGCACAGTCTTAAACTGTGACCAGAAACCATTTACAATGATTTAGTTTTTCTTGGCACTAAATATATTAATGAAATATTTTGAATATACATAGTTTTGGACTGCAAATCTGTCTATATTTATTTCTTCATTGACAAGGCAAGAAAAAATATAATTGTTTGAAAGTTTTTCTATAAGCATAGTTGTTCATATTACAACTCTCAGAATACTGATAAATAAGTAGTTAGTATTTATGTATTGCACAAGTCAAGACTATAAGGAGCTGCAGAATATTTGAGATAATCTATTAATTATATTTTGGCAGCTAGAAAATGTATTTAATGGAATTACTTACTACACGTGGTTAAGTAATACAATTTTATTAAATTAATGTATTTTATCTTGACACACATCTAAATTTTCTTACCTACTTTGTTATACTTTGTAGGATGGTAGCACCGCTTTAAACATTGCAATGGAAGCTGGTAATAGGCACATTGGCTTACTCTTATATGCTCATGAGCACTGCTCCAGGGGCAATTCTCCTCATGGCTCCTTCAGGCAGAAGTCCAGAAGTTCAACGCCCAGAAGTACAACGCCAAAGAGGACATCGGCATCTCCGGTGGCAACCAGAGATGATTCTGACAAACATAATTTATAATATTGTTTATGGTATTAAATACTTTACAACATAGGTCTTCCAACTGAAAGATTTTAGTGTCTGAATGAATTAGTACTATAATAAATTTGGTGCATGTGTAAAAGAACCACTATTGAAATCACTAATTGAATAACAGTTTAAATTCTATGACGATGACCAGTGCATCTATAAATGCAAGTATTTATTGTAAATAAAAATACCCATCCAGTTATGTTTTTTTGGTAAAAATTTATTTCTTCAGGTCATTTCCATTACCACAGGATTCAAACCTAGTTTGATATTTACTTCCTCACCTTGTTAATATATGAAGATTTTTGAAGATATCAAGGCTCGACTTCCATGTATTTGTTGTGAAATATTTGTCAAGTTGTCTTGTTGGTCTGAATCGAATGCGAGTTGTGTATAGAAAACACGTCCAATACTACCTTAACTTACAAAGGTTAATATTATTTCATTGACCCCGATTCCCATAGACTTGCTCAAGGTGTAGTTTCATCAAGGACCACTCAATCTTAATACATCTATTTGTGTTTTCAAGACTATTTGTATAACCTATATTTTTTGATAATTATATTATCTTTAATCAAAATTATATATGCTGAAGAATGTCATTTGTAAGATGATTTATCCATGGATTATCTTCTCTAAGAATTAGTATTTTGATACATATGAAGTATTTTTGTCCACAATTCACAAATTATAGGAAGAATTTTTAATTTAAGAATGCTTGAAGCAGATTACCATTCAACACAGTTGGAACATACTTGGCACTGAGATGGCCTTTTCTATTTTAATATACTTTCACGAAAACACATTCCATTTATTGAGGCATTACTCATCTATTACACTATCATGTTTGGTAGCAATTCAGTTTTGGCGACATTTGGAGAAATAAATGCTTACACTTCATTTCATAAGAATACTACTTTATTACGGCCTAATGTATTCATTCATATATTTGTAAGGAAAATACACCGAAATGATATTGATGATCCTGAATGTTAACTTTGACTAAAACAAGGCTTAGCTTTTGGTAAAAAATCTCTTAATTTACAATCTTAAATAATATTGTACAGATACAAGGACAATATTTCTTTACTTTACGTACCAATCACTCTTCACACTGTTTTAACGAGGCTATTAGATTTATGTACACATTTTTAAGTAGTTACTTCAAAATTCTACATATTGTGGAGTTAGAAAAAAAATTCTTTCGTCATTTAAATTTTTTTTGCAATTGTGAATAAATTGATGGTTCAACACAATTCTCCACTTGCTTGTCCATCTAAGTTTAGTTTTGGATATCAGGGTAACTGTGTGTTCAAATTTGCTATAATAAAATGTAATAGTGCATGTTACTTCCTATATGCCTCCTGTCATGAGCTATTACTTTTCTTTTTGAGTTTATTGAATCTCCTCTTAAACATGGCAATACTGTATATTGTATCCTGCTTTTTGTTTTTAATTATAGGTATTTATACTAACTTATTGTGAACAGGTGCTGAATATAATAGCTTCCATACCAAATAAGTTATTTTAAAGATACAAATGAGGTTGCAGCCATAGACTTGGGGAAAGTACTTTCATTAGTCTATGAATAACTTATCCTTATGTACCCTTAACTTTTCTTCATCATGGATATAAATGTCAATTATGGAAATATAGAAACTATAATAAATATTTTACTACTGTTACCAGAAACCAAATTGTACAATAAAATAATGTTAGTTATGACTATATGAAATGAGATTTGATGAAATTGTTACCTAATGTATTGTGAGATACACTGATGTCTCTAGTGTGTCTACCCTATCTGTATTTTTAGGCAAATTTGAAGTCATTTGTTATTTCACAAAATAAAAAAATTGCTACAAAATGTTTTGTAATGTCAGACAAAAATTCACTTTTGTGTGTGTGCTGAGCAACCACCTCATCAGTTTGCATTTATGGCAAATTATTGTATCTTGTGAGACTAAACGTAATGGGAAAGTTACATAACATGTTCGATTCTGTCAATGTAACCAAACATGTCATCTGTGTAAATTAACATGCATAATCTTGTAGCATGAAATAAATATTTTCGTAAATTACATAATGACCTCATGATTCCCATCTCATGTTTTATTCAGAGTCAGTGATGCAGATCTGCTATTGTGGACACAGAAAATGTAAAAATTCCATGTGGGAGGTAGATATATGCAACACTATTGTAACTATGTCCATTAATGAAAATGTAGTGTTTCTCAATATGTCTTAAAACTGAATTTCTATAAAGGATTTCATTGCATTAGTGTGGTATTCTAGTTACTCATATGATTACATAAAATTATGTAAATAAACCTGTAAGAAGTAAAGGGAAGAAACTGTAGACTGTAACAGAACATTGTAAGCAACATCTGTACAGTTGACTATAAGACAATGTTCACCCAAAGAATATCAAATTAAATGAACTGTATAACTTTTTGCTTTTACACAGATTCATGGGTCTGTTGTCCGAAGTCATACAACAAGGACTTTCACAACATAGAGGTTGTAAAGGCTATAAGGAATGTGTTCCGTGTCTCGTTATTTAGATTTATTATTCAATCCATTAGTCCTCTGTCGAGGAATAAGATTTTTCAAATATAATATTACAAGAAATAAATAATATTTTACAATTAAAGTTGAAGGATTAAAGAAAAAAATATTTGACTTCAATTTTCAGTGGACGCAAGAGGCAGCAGCAAATCTTTCAAATAATCCCAAAAATATATTTTTATGTGGACAGGCACTCTCTTGGAAACACAGTAAATTATACAATCACAAAGCTGTTTTATTACTCAAATGACGAACAAAATGGTAGCACAACAAATATTACTAAAATTGAATGTAATTACGAAACTGTGCTAGACAAACAAATTGATTACGGACGGTTGACTTTGGACGATTCAAGCTAAGAATAACATGTGCGAAACACAGCTACTTTATCTTAACAATACTTCAACAGGCACTTCTTTTCTATTATAATTTTTATCTACGTAACAATATCCTATTTACATCAAAAACGAACTTTTTGTCAGACGTCAATTATTAAACTATTCAAAGAAAACTAAAGGAATATTCTGGATTCAAAGAGGTCCAATGTCGGGCTGTATTGTAACATAAATTCTGAAATTTTAGACAGTAAATGGACAGTTTACTTTAAGAAACCGAAACAGAATTCAATAGGTCTGGAAATGCATTGAAATTTGGTTGCACCCCTAGAGTAATATAGTACCGAAAACGAAATAATAATGAAGCTTACATTGGGGATGCTGGAAGATGTTAGGTGCACGCAGATGCGAGAAAAGGCGAAAGCTGCCTAGATCCGCAATCGGTAACGAACTCTGGTCGACTCAAGAAGAGTAGCCTTGTAAACAGCACGTTTGCATATAGTTGACCAATTCCACCACGTTTGTCTACTAAAATAACTCACAGGGACAAACTACACGCTTGGAACAGTACCCAAGTGACCAACTGCATTTAAATGTGGTCAAACCTCCATCTTAAATGATGAGCGTTCGGGACGTCCATACAGTCGAGGAAATATCGTAGAAATGTAATATTGAAGGATACACGAGGCTTACTGAGATTACAATGATATGGGCAGATCGCATTCACGACATTTAAAATGCCCCGGAGACAATCAATAAAATTGACAATTGCAAATGATATCATTGACCGTCTAGGAGACAATAAATGTATTGATGAAGGGCCATGATGGCAACGGTTGATAGTGTAACGAATTAATTGACAATAGTTCCTCCATTCAGTTTCACGTCAAACAGGAAAGTTGGACGACGTCTCTGATGTGATTTCGATCGAGGAGTTTCTTGTGATTTTAATATAATAGAAAGTCTCTGGGAAGCAGGAATTGTTGGACGCATTACATTTTTTTTAATTCTTGGCAGAATTCATTTTATTAAGGCATCAAATCCTGCTTGATCCATTCTAAGAATTATTTTTGCAATTCCCGGGTTCAGTGTCTGGAATGATTAGTAAGAAATGTTCATGGGTAAAACCACGGTCGGATATTTGAAATACGGGGCCCTTTCTAAGTCCAGATAATCTATGTAGTTGACAAGATTTTCGTATACTAAAGGGGTTAAACTGAAATAAAGTTTAGATTGACTGAAATAATAAACTTTTATAGCTAAAAATCAATTTGGGGATGACTGTAGGAAAAATCCAGCTTTGGGGAAAACGGCTTCTCAGTTGGTACCATTCTTTGGACCAGCATCTGTTTTCTTTCTTCTGAGCGCAGAGAGCTAGAGTTAATCCAACAAATCCCATGCCTGTCTTCGTGACTAATTAAAAATAAAAGAATTAATTTCCATCAACATTTAAAGATAAAAAGTAATTAATTTTCTAATCTATTTTATTTTCGTCTTAAAGTATAATTATGTAATTTTTTATAAACGTTTTTTATCATTTGCCTTTTGGCGGGGATGGAGGAGAGTATGGTGTCCGTTAAAATGATTTCTAAAATTATGGCAATCCTAGTGTTCGGTAATACAAGTGTTTACTTTCAGTAATACACGTTTCTGAAGGAGTGACTGGGCATTATCTGGGTAGGTGAAGCTCGTGATGCGATAAGAATAGTCGCAAGGATGAGTGCGGACGCGCTGGTCGTCCGCTACCGTTGGCTGCTGGTGTGCTTCTTCCTCCTGCCCCTGTCCCTGATCTTCGACGTCTTCAGCTTCCTCAGGAGCAAAGTTGTCTTCCTACTCAACAGCGCGCCGCACGCACACGCGCGAAAAGTTGCTTTCGTGCAGGAACAGGTATCTGCACCAATAATGTATTAAAGGGGATCTGCTGTGAGTTCAAATTATCAACCACATTCTATATAAGCGCTAGCTTTCCATTTCCGAATCATAAAAATGTTCCATACTTAAAAAGATAATAATTTTTATACATCAACGGTGGGCAACCCCCAGCACGCGGGCCACATCCGGCCCTCGTGCAAGGTTGTCAGACCTCTGTTGCATACTAACACGCCCCGGTGCCTTGCGCCGACGACTTGCTTCCAAACATAAATATCCAAGTCTAATTAATTTTATATCTAAAATGATGTCCCCATTTCGGCAGTACTTATTGTTTAATTATCTATACTAATTTGGAAAGCTTCTAACGCGTAGCAACAACATTACTTAACCAAATTTTGAACTTCTTGCAAAAGAAAGGCGTCCTTAGTTTCTCATTAGGTAGAGTTGTAACACTATTATTTTATTATATGTAATAGCAACATTATTACTACTATCTTTTGTTTAGGCCTGAGGCCTGCCATAGTTTTTTTACGATCCCCTACAAATAAATGTTTTTCATATCTGGTGTATATTATTTATTAACAAAAAATTTCAAAAGAAAATTAAAAAAGGAAATGGACGCTTCACTTCATCTCATTTCCTTTACATTAACTAACTCAAGTTTTTCTTTGGAATGGGAAATTATTGGTATCGCACCTACCTCATCGATAATTCTACTGTCTTAAAGATAATATTGTCGACCTCCTGTTGTCTATGTTAGCGTTGCTTCCTCACAACACAGAGGTCCCGGCTTCGAATCCTGGAAAGGGCTAGGATGATTTTACCGTCATGGTCACGGAGACTGGGATTAAGACTGCTGGAGAATTAATGCGCTGTCCACGTGCCACTCCAAATTCGGAATGTGTCATGTAAGATGACAGTCCGCAGTCTACCCGGTAGCCCAAGGCGCTCAGCGGGCTATACAGCCATGGAAGAAGTAAAAAGATAATATTGATGAATGGTCATGATAAATTTCTTAGCCTACAGAAAACCATCACATCACAATACTTTCAGGCAAGCACTCGACCTATATATTTATTTTTCACGACTCTCGTTTGTTTAACGAGCTACTCTACATTTGAATAACTTATTATTTCTTGTAATTCAAGACGAAAACAGCTATTTAAAAAAGGTTGAAAAGCGGCGGAGTAGAAGAGAAGCAATGATCACGGCGATGAGAAAGTTCAGGAGCTGGTTGGGAATTTTTTTTATACGGAAAAGGACGACACTATGCATACCTGTAACCTTTTTATCGCTACATACCTTGCCGATGGATTTCACTTGGGTACTCAAACTTTGAAGGGTAACAACATATTGCCGAAGTCTCAAAAAATGTTTTCTAAAAACCTGAAAGAAGAAAAAATCAACTTTGCTTTACATAGAAGACAAACCCTATGCTCGAATGTAGAATTTCAAACCCGTCATTTCAGTCCATTCATGGACTCCCAATTACTATTCTATAAAAAGCCCTCGCAGATGTTTACCATTTTAAGTTGCAATAATTTTAAATGCGCTAACTCCATTTTGTCTGCAAAAAATAATTAATCAAATATGATTCCATATTTCTGTCACGATTACACACCAAAAAATTCAGTTAACTAGTTGCTAATTGAAGTTATTAATTTAACAAACGTAAGAATAATTACCCAATTTCCATTATGATTAAACCTTCCAACATGCTTACTTTTACTGGCGCTGAATGAAATGAATGATATGGTTTCGCACACATCTCATGGAAATCAATATTGAGGTATACTTAGAAAACGAACATAAGAATAATCTTGCAACCAACATTGTCATCTACTTTTCGATCTGCAATTTACTTAAAGATATTGTTTGTTTCTGACATTCTTTGATCTACGCTGTCGATAATTTTTTTAACACTGTTATTAACAAACTTGTTAATATTCTGGAAGAAAAAAATAACGTGGTTTCGGTTTTAGAAAAAAAAATCGTACGTTATGAAAATAACTATTTTAATCTTAAAATCTTGCTGTGGTGTAGTGGTTAGCGTTACAGAGGTCCTGGAATGATCAGGGATTCTTGGGTTAAGACTGAAGTAAAAATCGCTGAGCTGACCACGTAGCACTCCAAAAAATCCAGAATGTGTCATGGAAGATGAGAAAAGAGCGCCACGGAGGAAGAAAGAAAGTCACAGGATGTTAGAAACTTTGTAGCAAGTTTCAATCGCTTCACTTTTTTGTCAACAATATTTTTAATAATAAAATTCTATGAAAATATTCCTCCTACAAGTCAAGCATGAATCGTTGAGAAACATTTTGGAAGCGGCCGTAAGTGCCCAACCTTATCCGAACCACGAAAAAGTAAACAACGTTCCCAACTTAGACTCCCTATCTGAGTGGTCTTAAGGGTTTATAAACTTGCGTGCAATCTCTGACCTTCGAACCAACAAACTACTTGTATTTTATGGAGTCCGTCATTGAATTCAATAACGAGTTACTGATTCTCAACTTTGATCACCCACGCTGATGATGTGTCTACTGATAACCGAAAACAATTTTATTGAATGTAGCTGGCGTTGGTTTTGTCTTTGTATGCAACAGAATAATCGTTTACTGATAGAGCATAAATGGAAGAGAAGTAAAGTAAGATAGTTGGACAATAAAAGGGGAAAATTGACGGGAGAAGGACAACTGTCTCATATCAACTACTTTGAACTGCATAGAACAGTGACGTGGTCAAGTAAGAACAAGTCGATATATGTTACCTTTTCGAGTGAAAGGCAACTCTCCTTTAAGAGCATAGGAAAGGAATTTTAAAGAGGTGATGCTAAAGGATTAACTAGTTTCTCCGGATTATAGTTTAAGGATCCTACCCGGTATTCACGTGGAAGAGATGCATTGCAAACCCTACAAAATCTGCATCACGTAGGTCTGACCTTCCGAATAACGGGAGAGGGGTATTCTGTGAGGTCGCAGCATACCCCTCTCCGTACCTGGAGCAGCTTAGGAGACAGCTGTCCGATTGTTCCAGTAAGTTCTGCGACAGCTCGTACCATATACACAAGGTCTGCGAACCCGGAACATGCACCTCTCAAAACTTTTTTGGAGGGTAACAGGCTACATGAAGGTGATCCTGAAACAGGCAGTTCCCCTTTAATAACATAGGAAGGGAATTGAAAAGTTGGAGTGTGGAAGGTAGAGTGCAAGGTAGCCAAAGGTTGACTAGGACCCCCGGGCTATCCGGTAATTTACCTAAAAGAGATAAAGGAGAACCCTTGGAAAACCTGCATCAGGTATTAATCCGCAGTTTCAAAAGAAACACTATTGGGCGTGGCAATGCATTGAGGCTGTTACTAGAGGTCAATGTCCATCCACCAGGCGGGTGTTGAGGGTTCCTGTACCTAAAGTCGGTGTGCCAACGGCGAGGAAGCTGTGGTCTTTTTTAAAGAAGTTTTTGAGAAGTTTAATATCTCATTGGTACCCAATAGCGGCACTGCCACCCTATTCACTCAAATTACTCATGACATTTCCTTCCTCTCACCGAATTTGGATAGCTATCTAATTTTGCAAAATTTCGGAGTTCACATCGGTTTTTGCAGGACAGTTTAGCTTCCCCACCTATCCTCTACATAATATCAATTTCCCTTTGACACAGGGCCTCTTTGTTCTTAAAAATTGTGGTGGTCGGCTTCACTTTCTTCATAGCTGATACACAGCCCATCGCTACCGTTTCCGTCAAGATTATGACTGCCCGATGATCCAAAAATATTGTAACAATTCCCTGGTGAAACCAGGATAACAGTTACTGTCGGAATGTCCAGCTCGGAATGTGGAAATCCAACTAAATCGCTCACCAAGTGAGCTATACCTCCGGCGCTCACTCGGCTATTGATCTAGAGGGGAAATGGAGAAATCAGAATGGGAGATAGGAAAGCGGTAACGCGAGGGTTCGGATTCAAACGAATGAACCTAGTCGTAGTGGTTGGTGTGTCGCCGCATTCCAGTAAGAGTCGAATGAAGAAGAAACAAGGTTTAATGAAAAAGATAAAGTTTACATAGTTTGGCGGATAGCACCAGGAGCCACCGACCCGCTTGATGGTGGATCAGTTTCTCTCGTTCGCCAACAGCTCTGCACAGGGGGTAGCCATTCAACCTCTCCACCTGATGAGGATATTTCCTCCAATCAGAGCTGTGGGCGAACGGAATATTTCGAGCTTCGAGCTCAGCGGAGCGCAGGTTCAACGACTGTAAGTCGCTGACAGTTTACCTGCGCAATCCGGAAGATACAATTCAGCTGAATAACTCTCTGACCATATATGGGTCCCTGAACCCGGAAGATTCTAAATGACCCTAAGAAATTATTATATTACAAGGGTTTAGTGAACACTTGGAAGGGATTAATTAAGATTTATCACGGAAAGTCTGTGGAGTGCTGTACAGGATTAGTGACGAAAAGAGCAATACTGATGCAGAGATAGATGACACATTAATCAGATGCGAGGTCTTCGCCGGTCTTTAACACCTAGGAGTAGAACGAGCGAAGTCGCCGAGATGAAGCCGAATGGATCATTTGCCAATCTGCCGGTAGTGAATAGTAAAAGCAAATAAAAAATAACTGAATTGTAACATTTCTCTCAACAGAACATGTCAAAATTAGTAGCACATAGAATACACTTATGATATAGCTGTAGTTTATATGAAGGAGTTTTTCAGGTGCGGGGGAGAAAGGCTGGAGCGCTGATGTGCACGGCGCGTCCAGGCTGGCAGGCCATGTCCTTCCGTCGTGGCGCCTACAAGGACACGCACCATGCGGTCAAGGTGGACCTAGTTGACGTGCTCAACGTCAACTTCACCAAACAGGTAAAAGTAACGTTTATGTGATATATAACTAATATATTGAATTCTCTGCCACGGGAGAATGAGAACTTGAAAAGAAATTGTGACGTCCTCTGGTCTCAGGAAAAATCTTCGACGTTGGCGCAGTTCGGGGAAGCGGGGGCTCCTTTTCTGCTGCTGAATAAATTATGGGTAGTAAATGGATGAAAATATAATTCTCAAAAAAGTTCAAAACACACTGCTGAATTCATTGAAGGAAACTCGGGTATAGTCTTGCGTAGCTACAAAGCTTCCAGTGAACGTGTTTTCCCTTGAGAGACCCTCGGGAAAAATCTCAATAACAGGCATCTGAAGTATCGTCCCCGTATGCTGCTCAGGATATATTACACGAACCGTCGAGTCCAGGGGCAGACCGCACGGGGTTCATTTTTAAAACTACTAGCAATGCTTCTTATCACTGAATGTGTGAAATGGTCTCACTGATGGTAGTATTAGATGCGCGTAGACGTCCTCGAACAGTTACTATTCTCATTTGTGAACGGAGTCTTACTAACTATAGTACTCTGGAAACAGATGATTTCCCAGGAGGTACGGCATGAGAAGATAGAGTAGTTCTCTCTGGGGTCAGCCTGTGTCCTGTCAGTGAAGTGGTGGTCTTCTGGTCATAATGGTCCGGAAGGTGTTGATGAGCCAACGCTAAGTTGTTCCTCTTAATAATACGATGACGAAAAAACTTAACCACGATTCTCCTCTGGTAATAGTCTGTTACTGGTAATAAGAGATAGCCCTAATTTGGGATCATGCCAGTTGGGATGACTCACTAGTGTCAAAGGGTTTAGGGCAAGTGCGACCCTGAGCTCGGAAATGTTCACGGTCGACCAATACTGACCTTCAAGGAGTTTGGTACCTTGGGGTGAACATATCTATCCTCTAGGGGCTAAAGCCCAAATGGGGATGGTTCACGTCCCAGTCCAACTCACAAAACTTTCTTCTTTCTGACCTGAAACAGGGCTAAGTCTTTCCGCAGGATTTTTGGAAACTACGTGCATTGCCTTCCTCTTAGGAGAAATTCTAATAGAATATATCAGATACTTTTCCCGTTTCCAATGAATGGAAGACCGATAAGAAGGATTTACCGGAACAGTGTTAAAATGGTGTTTTGATGAATGAGTAGTACGGAAAATAAGAATAAAAACCATTAAATACCCAGTTAAGGCGTTATTGCCAACATGAATTTTTAACTGTCGTAAGTCGTGAAATATTTTTAGAAGATCCAGTATTTTTACGTCCCACTAGACATTTGCAGCCAATACTAATAAAATGTTCGGCATTTTCTAACTTGATCTCACCAGATAAACGACTCTCCTCTCTGGTCCCCAGAACTCATTCAATCTGAAATATTGGAGTACCAATAACAATGGTAATTTTCAACTCGTTTCTTTACGCCCTAAACTCTTGCGAATCAGAATTTTGTTTCATGGT